>JAPYXD010000631.1:1200000-2400000 GCA_030998225.1 Diplolepis rosae
AAGACTCCACAGGATCTTTTTTTTATATTCATGTATTACGAGTTATAAAAACAACTAAAAATGTATTTTCAATGACCCCGTTTTCTAGGATCATGCACCTGGTTGCTAAAACAATACTCCACAGGAACTTTTTTTATATTCATATATTGAGGGTTATAAAAATAACTAGCAATGCATTTTTAATGACCCTTTTGTCGATGATCATGCACCAGGTCGCTAAAATAATAATCTACTAGAACTTTTTTTAAATTCGAGCACTTATTCTTCCAAAAGCAAATTCTATTGCATTTTCAATGGGCCACGTTGTCTAAGATCATGCACCAGTTTGCTAAAACAATACTCCACGGGAACTTTTTTATATTCACATATTAAGAGTTATAAAAACAACTAACAATGCATTTTTAATGACCCTGTTGTCCAGGATCATGCACCAGGTCTCTAAAATAATAATGTACTGGAACTTTTTTACATTCATATATTAAGGGTTATAAAAATAACTAACAATGTATTTTCAATGACCCCGATGTCTAGGATCATGCACCATGTTCCTAAAACAATACTCCACAGGAACTTTTTTATATTCAAATATTAAGGGTTATAAAAATAACTAACAATGTATTTTCAATGACCCCGTTGTCTAGGATCATGCACCAGGTTGCTAAAACAATACTCCACGGGAACTTTTTATATTCATATATAAAGGATTATAAACATAACTAACAATGTATTTTCAATGTCCCCGTTGTCTAGGATCATGCACCAGGTTGCAAAAACAATACTCCACAGGAACTTTTTTTATATTCATATATTAAGTGTTATAAAAACAACTAAAAATGTATTTTCAATGACCCCGATGTCTAGGATCATGCACCATGTTCCTAAAACAATACTCCACAGGAACTTTTTTTATATTCAAATATTAAGGGTTATAAAAATAACTAACAATGTATTTTCAATGACCCCGTTGTCTAGGATCATGCACCAGGTTGCTAAAACAATACTCCACAGGAACTTTTTTATACTCATATATTAAGGTTTATAAAAATAACTAACAATGTATTTTCAATGACCACGTTGTCTAGGATCATGCACCAGGTTGCAAAAACAATACTCCACAGGAACTTTTTTTTATATTCATATATTAAGAGTTATAAAAACAACTAAAAATGTATTTTCAATGACCACGTTGTCTAGGATCATGCACCAGGTTGCTAAAACAATACTCCACAGGAACTTTTTTATATTCATATATTAAGGGTTATAAAAATAACTAACAATGTATTTTCAATGACCCCGTTTTCTAGGATCATGCACCAGGTTGCTAAAACAATACTCCACAGGAACTTTTATTATATTCATATAGTAAGGGTTATAAAATTAACTAACAATGCATTTTTAATGACCCTTTTGTCCAGGATCATGCACCAGGTCACTAAAATAATAATCTACTGGAAATTTTTTTATATTCATATATTACGAGTTATAAAAACAACTAAAAATGTATTTTCAATGACCACGTTGTCTAGGATCATGCACCAGGTTGCTAAAACAATACTCCACAGGAACTTTTTTTATATTCATATATTAAGGGTTATAAAAATAACTAGCAATGCATTTTTAATGACCCTTTTGTCCAGGATCATGCACCAGGTCGCTAAAATAATAATCTACTAGAACTTTTTTTAAATTCGAGCACTTATTCTTCCAAAAGCAAATTCTATTGCATTTTCAATGGCCCACGTTGTCTAAGATCATGCACCAGTTTGCTAAAACAATACTCCACGGGAACTTTTTTTATATTCATATATTACGAGTTATAAAAACAACTAAAAATGTATTTTCAATGACCACGTTGTCTAGGATCATGCACCAGGTTGCTAAAACAATACTCCACTGGAACTTTTTTATATTCATATATTAAGGGTTATAAAAATAACTAACAATGTATTTTCAATGACCCCGTTGTCTAGGATCATGCACCAGGTTGCAAAAACAATACTCCACAGGAACTTTTTTTTATATTCATATAGTAAGGGTTATAAAATTAACTAACAATGTATTTTCAATGACCCCGTTGTCTAGGATCATGCACCAGGTTGCTAAAACAATACTCCACATGAACTTTTTTTTATATTCATATAGTAAGGGTTATAAAATTAACTAACAATGCATTTTTAATGACCCTTTTGTCCAGGATCATGCACCAGGTCACTAAAATAATAATCTACTGGAAATTTTTTTATATTCATATATTACGAGTTATAAAAACAACTAAAAATGTATTTTCAATGACCCCGTTGTCTAGGATCATGCACCAGGTCGCTAAAATAAAATTGTAGTGGAAATTTTTTTACATTCAGATATTAATGGATATAAAAACATCTAACAATGCATTTTTAATGACCCTTTTGTCCAGGATCATGCACCAGGTCACTAAATAAATATCCTACTGGAAATTTTTTCTTATTCATATATTACGAGTTATAAAAACAACTAAAAATGTATTTTCAATGACCACGTTGTCTAGGATCATGCACCAGGTTGCTAAAACAATACTCCACAGGAACTTTTCTTATATTCATATATTAAGGGTTATAAAAATAACTAGCAATGCATTTTTAATGACCCTTTTGTCCAGGATCATGCACCAGGTCGCTAAAATAATAATCTACTAGAACTTTTTTTAAATTCGAGCACTTATTCTTCCAAAAGCAAATTCTATTGCATTTTCAATGGCCCACGTTGTCTAAGATCATGCACCAGTTTGCTAAAACAATACTCCACAGGAACTTTTTTTATATTCACATATTAAGAGTTATAAAAACAACTAACAATGCATTTTTAATGACCCTGTTGTCCAGGATCATGCACCAGGTCGCTAAAATAATAATGTACTGGAACTTTTTTTACATTCATATATTAAGGGTTATAAAAATAACTAACAATGTATTTTCAATTACCCCGATGTCTAGGATCATGCACCATGTTGCTAAAACAATACTCCACAGGAACTTTTTTTATATTCAAATATTAAGGGTTATAAAAATAACTAAAAATGTATTTTCAATGACCACGTTGTCTAGGATCATGCACCAGGTTGCAAAAACAATACTCCACAGGAACTTTTTTTATATTCACATATTAAGAGTTATAAAATCAATTTAAAATGCATTTTCAATGTCCCCGTTGTCTAGGATCATGCACCAGGTCGCTAAAATAATAATCTAATGGAACTTTTTTATATTCATATATTAAGGGTTATAAAAAAAACTAACAATGCATATTCAATGACCCTTTTGTCCAGGATCATGCACCAGCTCGCTAAAATAATAATCTACTAGAACTTTTTTAAATTCGAGCACTTATTCTTCCAAAAGCAAATTCTATTGCATTTTCAATGGCCCACGTTGTCTAAGATCATGCACCAGTTTGCTAAAACAATACTCCACCGGAACTTTTTTATATTCACATATTAAGAGTTATAAAAACAACTAACAATGCATTTTTAATGACCCTGTTGTCCAGGATCATGCACCGGGTCGCTAAAATAATAATGTACAGGAACTTTTATTATATTAATATAGTAAGGGTTATAAAAATAACTAACAATGTATTTTCAATGACCCCGTTGTCTAGGATCATGCACCAGGTTGCTAAAACAATACTCCACAGGAACTTTTTTTATATTCATATATTAAGGGTTATAAAAATAACTAACAATGTATTTTCAATGACCCCGTTGTCTAGGATCATGCACCAGGTTGCTAAAACAATACTCCACAGGAACTTTTTTTAAATTCGAACACTAATTCTTTCAACAGAAATTCTATTGCATTTTCAATGACCCCGTTGTCTATGATCACGCACCAGGTCGCTAAAATAATAATCTACTGGAAATTTTTTTATATTCATATATTACAAGTTATAAAAACAACTAAAAATGTATTTTCAATGACCACGTTGTCTAGGATCATGCACCAGGTTGCTAAAACAATACTCCACAGGAACTTTTTTTATATTCATATATTAAGGGTTATAAAAATAACTAACAATGTATTTTCAATGACCCCGTTGTCTAGGATTATGCACCAGGTCGCTAAAATAATAATCTACTTGAACTTTTTTACATTCATATATTAAGGGTTATAAAAACAACTAACAATGCATTTTTAATGACACTTTTGTCCAGGATCATGCACCAGGTCACTAAAAAAATAATCTACTGGAAATTTTTTTATATTCATATATTACGAGTTATAAAAACAACTAAAAATGTATTTTCAATGACCACGTTGTCTAGGATCATGCACCAGCTTGCTAAAAAAATACTCCACAGGAACTTTTTTATATTCATATATTAAGGGTTATAAAAATAACTAACAATGTATTTTCAATGACCCCGATGTCTAGGATCATGCACCATGTTCCTAAAACAATACTCCACAGGAACTTTTTTTATATTCAAATATTAAGGGTTATAAAAATAACTAAAAATGTATTTTCAATGACCCCGTTGTCTAGGATCATGCACCAGGTTGCAAAAACAAGACTCCACAGGATCTTTTTTTTATATTCATATATTACGAGTTATAAAAACAACTAAAAATGTATTTTCAATTACCACGTTTTCTAGGATCATGCACCTGGTTGCTAAAACAATACTCCACAGGAACTTTTTTTATATTCAAATATTAAGGGTTATAAAAACAACTAACAATGCATTTTTAATGACCCTGTTGTGCAGGATCATGCACCAGGTCGCTAAAATAATAATCTACTAGAACTTTTTTTAAATTCGAGCACTTATTCTTCCAAAAGCAAATTCTATTGCATTTTAAATGGCCCACGTTGTCTAAGATCATGTACCAGTTTGCTAAAACAATACTCCACGGGAACTTTTTTTATATTCACATATTAAGAGTTATAAAAACAACTAACAATGCATTTTTAATGACCCTGTTGTCCAGGATCATGCACCAGGTCTCTAAAATAATAATGTACTGGAACTTTTTTTACATTCATATATTAAGGGTTATAAAAATAACTAACAATGTATTTTCAATGACCCCGATGTCTAGGATCATGCACCATGTTCCTAAAACAATACTCCACAGGAACTTTTTTATATTCAAATATTAAGGGTTATAAAAATAACTAACAATGTATTTTCAATGACCCCGTTGTCTAGGATCATGCACCAGGTTGCTAAAACAATACTCCACGGGAACTTTTTTTATATTCATATATTAAGGTTTATAAAAATAACTAACAATGTATTTTCAATGACCACGTTGTCTAGGATCATGCACCAGGTTGCAAAAACAATACTCCACAGGAACTTTTTTTATATTAATATATTAAGAGTTATAAAAACAACTAACAATGCATTTTTAATGACCCCGTTGTTTAGGATAATGCACCAGGTTCCTATAACAATACTCCACAGGAACTTTTTTTATATTCATATATTAAGAGTTATAAAAATAACTAATAATGTATTTTCAATGACCCCGTTTTCTAGGATCATGCACCAGGTTGCTAAAACAGTACTCCACAGGAACTTTTATTATATTCATATAGTAAGGGTTATAAAATTAACTAACAATGCATTTTTAATGACCCTTTTGTCCAGGATCATGCACCAGGTCACTAAAATAATAATCTACTGGAAATTTTTTTATATTCATATATTACGAGTTATAAAAACAACTAAAAATGTATTTTCAATGACCACGTTGTCTAGGATCATGCACCAGGTTGCTAAAACAATACTCCACAGGAACTTTTTTTATATTCATATATTAAGGGTTATAAAAATAACTAGCAATGCATTTTTAATGACCCTTTTGTCCAGGATCATGCACCAGGTCGCTAAAATAATAATCTACTAGAACTTTTTTAAATTCGAGCACTTATTCTTCCAAAAGCAAATTCTATTGCATTTTCAATGGCCCACGTTGTCTAAGATCATGCACCAGTTTGCTAAAACAATACTCCACTGGAACTTTTTTTATATTCATATATTACGAGTTATAAAAACAACTAAAAATGTATTTTCAATGACCACGTTGTCTAGGATCATGCACCAGGTTGCTAAAACAATACTCCACAGGAACTTTTTTTATATTCATATATTAAGGGTTATAAAAATAACTAACAATGTATTTTCAATGACCCCGTTGTCTAGGATCATGCACCAGGTTGCAAAAACAATACTCCACAGGAACTTTTTTTTATATTCATATAGTAAGGGTTATAAAATTAACTAACAATGTATTTTCAATGACCCCGTTGTCTAGGATCATGCACCAGGTTGCTAAAACAATACTCCACAGGAACTTTTTTTATATTCATATAGTAAGGGTTATAAAATTAACTAACAATGCATTTTTAATGACCCTTTTGTCCAGGATCATGCACCAGGTCACTAAAATAATAATCTACTGGAAATTTTTTTATATTCATATATTACGAGTTATAAAAACAACTAAAAATGTATTTTCAATGACCCCGTTGTCTAGGATCATGCACCAGGTCGCTAAAATAATAATGTACTGGAACTTTTTTTACATTCATATATTAAGGGTTATAAAAACATCTAACAATGCATTTTTAATGACCCTTTTGTCCAGGATCATGCACCAGGTCACTAAAAAAATAACCTACTGGAAATTTTTTCATATTCATATATTACGAGTTATAAAAACAACTAAAAATGTATTTTCAATGACCACGTTGTCTAGGATCATGCACCAGGTTTCTAAAACAATACTCCACAGGAACTTTTTTTATATTCATATATTAAGGGTTATAAAAACAACTAACAATGCATTTTTAATGACCCTGTTGTACAGGATCATGCACCGGGTCGCTAAAATAATAATGTACAGGAACTTTTATTATATTCATATAGTAAGGGTTATAAAATTAACTAACAATGCATTTTCAATGACCCCGTTTTCTAGGATCATGCACCAGGTTGCTAAAACAATACTCCACAGGAACTTCTTTTATATTCATATATTAAGGGTTATAAAAATAACTAACAATGTATTTTCAATGACCCCGTTGTCTAGGATCATGCACCAGGTCGCTAAAATAATAATCTACTGGAAATTTTTTTATATTCATATATTACGAGTTATAAAAACAACTAAAAATGTATTTTCAATGACCACGTTGTCTAGGATCATGCACCAGGTTGCTAAAACAATACTCCACAGGAACTTTTTTTATATTCATATATTAAGGGTTATAAAAATAACTAACAATGCATTTTTAATGACCCCGTTGTCTAGGATTATGCACCAGGTCGCTAAAATAATAATGTACTGGAACTTTTTTTACATTCATATATTAAGGGTTATAAAAACAACTAACAATGCATTTTTAATGACACTTTTGTCCAGGATCATGCACCAGGTCACTAAAAAAATAATCTACTGGAAATTTTTTTATATTCATATATTACGAGTTATAAAAACAACTAAAAATGTATTTTCAATGACCACGTTGTCTAGGATCATGCACCAGGTTGCTAAAACAATACTCCACAGGAACTTTTTTTATATTCATATATTAAGGGTTATAAAAATAACTAACAATGTATTTTCAATGACCCCGATGTCTAGGATCATGCACCATGTTCCTAAAACAATACTCCACAGGAACTTTTTTTATATTCAAATATTAAGGGTTATAAAAATAACTAAAAATGTATTTTCAATGACCACGTTGTCTAGGATCATGCACCAGGTTGCAAAAACAATACTCCACAGGAACTTTTTTTTATATTCATGTATTACGAGTTATAAAAACAACTAAAAATGTATTTTCAATGACCCCGTTGTCTAGGATCATGCAGCAGGTCGCTAAAATGATAATGTAATGGAACTTTTTTTATATTCATATATTGAGGGTTATAAAAATAACTAGCAATGCATTTTTAATGACCCTTTTGTCCAGGATCATGCACCAGGTCTCTAAAATAATAATCTACTAGAACTTTTTTTAAATTCGAGCACTTATTCTTCCAAAAGCAAATTCTATTGCATTTTCAATGGGCCACGTTGTCTAAGATCATGCACCAGTTTGCTAAAACAATACTCCACGGGAACTTTTTTATATTCACATATTAAGAGTTATAAAAACAACTAACAATGCATTTTTAATGACCCTGTTGTCCAGGATCATGCACCGGGTCGATAAAATAATAATGTACAGGAACTTTTATTATATTCATATATTAAGGGTTATAAAAATAACTAACAATGCATTTTCAATGACCCCGTTGTCTAGGATCATGCACCAGGTTGCTAAAACAATACTCCACAGGAACTTTTTTTATATTCATATATTAAGGGTTATAAAAATAACTAACAATGTATTTTCAATGACCCCGTTGTCTAGGATCATGCACCAGGTTGCTAAAACAATACTCCACAGGAACTTTTTTTAAATTCGAACACTAATTCTTTCAACAGAAATTCTATTGCATTTTCAATGACCCCGTTGTCTATGATCACGCACCAGGTCGCTAAAATAATAATCTACTGGAAATTTTTTTATATTCATATATTACAAGTTATAAAAACAACTAAAAATGTATTTTCAATGACCACGTTGTCTAGGATCATGCACCAGGTTGCTAAAACAATACTCCACAGGAACTTTTTTTATATTCATATAGTAAGGGTTATAAAATTAACTAACAATGCATTTTTAATGACCCCGTTGTCTAGGATTATGCACCAGGTCGCTAAAATAATAATGTACTGGAACTTTTTTTACATTCATATATTAAGGGTTATAAAAACAACTAACAATGCATTTTTAATGACACTTTTGTCCAGGATCATGCACCAGGTCACTAAAAAAATAATCTACTGGAAATTTTTTTATATTCATATATTACGAGTTATAAAAACAACTAAAAATGTATTTTCAATGACCACGTTGTCTAGGATCATGCACCAGTTTGCTAAAACAATACTCCACAGGAACTTTTTTTATATTCATATATTAAGGGTTATAAAAATAACTAACAATGTATTTTCAATGACCCCGATGTCTAGGATCATGCACCATGTTCCTAAAACAATACTCCACAGGAACTTTTTTTATATTCAAATATTAAGGGTTATAAAAATAACTAAAAATGTATTTTCAATGACCACGTTGTCTAGGATCATGCACCAGGTTGCAAAAACAAGACTCCACAGGATCTTTTTTTATATTCATGTATTACGAGTTATAAAAACAACTAAAAATGTATTTTCAATGACCCCGTTGTCTAGGATCATGCACCTGGTTGCTAAAACAATACTCCACAGGAACTTTTTTTATATTCATATATTGAGGGTTATAAAAATAACTAGCAATGCATTTTTAATGACCCTTTTGTCCAGGATCATGCACCAGGTCGCTAAAATAATAATCTGCTAGAACTTTTTTTAAATTCGAGCACTTATTCTTCCAAAAGCAAATTCTATTGCATTTTCAATGGGCCACGTTGTCTAAGATCATGCACCAGTTTGCTAAAACAATACTCCACGGGAACTTTTTTATATTCACATATTAAGAGTTATAAAAACAACTAACAATGCATTTTTAATGACCCTGTTGTCCAGGATCATGCACCAGGTCTCTAAAATAATAATGTACTGGAACTTTTTTTCAAATTCATATATTAAGGGTTATGAAAATAACTAACAATGTATTTTCAATGACCCCGATGTCTAGGATCATGCACCATGTTCCTAAAACAATACTCCACAGGAACTTTTTTTATATTCAAATATTAAGGGTTATAAAAATAACTAACAATGTATTTTCAATGACCCCGTTGTCTAGGATCATGCACCAGGTTGCTAAAACAATACTCCACAGGAACTTTTTTTATATTCATATATCAAGGTTTATAAAAATAACTAACAATGTATTTTCAATGACCACGTTGTCTAGGATCATGCACCAGGTTGCAAAAACAATACTCCACAGGAACTTTTTTTTATATTCATATATTACGAGTTATAAAAACAACTAAAAATGTATTTTCAATGACCACGTTGTTTAGGATCATGCACCAGGTTGCTAAAACAATACTCCACAGGAACTTTTTTTATATTCATATATTAAGGGTTATAAAAATAACTAATAATGTATTTTCAATGACCCCGTTTTCTAGGATCATGCACCAGGTTGCTAAAACAGTACTCCACAGGAACTTTTATTATATTCATATAGTAAGGGTTATAAAATTAACTAACAATGCATTTTTAATGACCCTTTTGTCCAGGATCATGCACCAGGTCACTAAAATAATAATCTACTGGAAATTTTTTTATATTCATATATTACGAGTTATAAAAACAACTAAAAATGTATTTTCAATGACCACGTTGTCTAGGATCATGCACCAGGTTGCTAAAACAATACTCCACAGGAACTTTTTTTATATTCATATATTAAGGGTTATAAAAATAACTAGCAATGCATTTTTAATGACCCTTTTGTCCAGGATCATGCACCAGGTCGCTAAAATAATAATCTACTAGAACTTTTTTTTAATTCGAGCACTTATTTTCAATGGCCCACGTTGTCTAAGATCATGCACCAGTTTGCTAAAACAATACTCCACGGGAACTTTTTTTATATTCATATATTACGAGTTATAAAAACAACTAAAAATGTATTTTCAATGACCACGTTGTCTAGGATCATGCACCAGGTTGCTAAAACAATACTCCACAGGAACTTTTTTTATATTCATATATTAAGGGTTATAAAAATAACTAACAATGTATTTTCAATGACCCCGTTGTCTAGGATCATGCACCAGGTTGCAAAAACAATACTCCACAGGAACTTTTTTTATATTCATATAGTAAGGGTTATAAAATTAACTAACAATGTATTTTCAATGACCCCGTTGTCTAGGATCATGCACCAGGTTGCTAAAACAATACTCCACATGAACTTTTTTTTATATTCATATAGTAAGGGTTATAAAATTAACTAACAATGCATTTTTAATGACCCTTTTGTCCAGGATCATGCACCAGGTCACTAAAATAATAATCTACTGGAAATTTTTTTATATTCATATATTACGAGTTATAAAAACAACTAAAAATGTATTTTCAATGACCCCGTTGTCTAGGATCATGCAGCAGGTCGCTAAAATGATAATGTAATGGAACTTTTTTTACATTCATATATTAAGGGTTATAAAAACATCTAACAATGCATTTTTAATGACCCTTTTGTCCAGGATCATGCACCAGGTCACTAAAAAAATAACCTACTGGAAATTTTTTCATATTCATATATTACGAGTTATAAAAACAACTAAAAATGTATTTTCAATGACCACGTTGTCTAGGATCATGCACCAGGTTGCTAAAACAATACTCCACAGGAACTTTTTTTATATTCATATATTAAGGGTTATAAAAACAACTAACAATGCATTTTTAATGACCCTGTTGTCCAGGATCATGCACCAGGTCGCTAAAATAATAATGTACAGGAACTTTTATTATATTCATATAGTAAGGGTTACAAAAACAACTAACAATGTATTTTCAATGACCCCGTTGTCTAGGATCATGCACCAGGTTGCTAAAACAATACTCCACAGGAACTTTTTTTATATTCATATATTAAGGGTTATAAAAATAACTAACAATGTATTTTCAATGACCCCGTTGTCTAGGATCATGCACCAGGTCGCTAAAATAATAATCTACTGGAAATTTTTTTATATTCATATATTACGAGTTATAAAAACAACTAAAAATGTATTTTCAATGACCACGTTGTCTAGGATCATGCACCAGGTTGCTAAAACAATACTCCACAGGAACTTTTTTTATATTCATATATTAAGGGTTATAAAAATAACTAACAATATATATTTCAATGACCCCGTTGTCTAGGATTATGCACCAGGTCGCTAAAATAATAATACTCCACAGGAACTTTTTTTATATTCATATATTAAGGGTTATAAAAATAACTAACAATGTATTTTCAATGACCACGATGTCTAGGATCATGCACCATGTTCCTAAAACAATACTCCACAGGTTATTTTATTATATTGAAATATTTATTTTTATAAAAATAACTAAAAATGTATTTTCAATGACCACGTTGTCTAGGATCATGCACCAGGTTGCAAAAACAATAATCCACAGGAACTTTTTTTTATATTCAAGTATTACGAGTTATAAAAACAACTAAAAATGTATTTTCAATGACCCCGTTTTCTAGGATCATGCACCTGGTTGCTAAAACAATACTCCACAGGAATTTTTTTATATTCATATATTAAGGTTTATAAAAATAACTAGCAATGCATTTTTAATGACCCTTTTGTCCAGGATCATGCACCAGGTCGCTAAAATAATAATCTACTAGAACTTTTTTTAAATTCGAGCACTTATTCTTCCAAAAGCAAATTCTATTGCATTTTCAATGGGCCACGTTGTCTAAGATCATGCACCAGTTTGCTAAAACAATACTCCACGGGACCTTTTTTTATATTCACATATTAAGAGTTATAAAAACAACTAACAATGCATTTTTAATGACCCTGTTGTCCAGGATCATGCACCAGGTCTCTAAAATAATAATGTACTGGAACTTTTTTTACATTCATATATTAAGGGTTATGAAAATAACTAACAATGTATTTTCAATGACCCCGATGTCTAGGATCATGCACCATGTTCCTAAAACAATACTCCACAGGAACTTTTTTTATATTCAAATATTAAGGGTTATAAAAATAACTAACAATGTATTTTCAATGACCCCGTTGTCTAGGATCATGCACCAGGTTGCTAAAACAATACTCCACGGGAACTTTTTTTATAATCATATATTAAGGTTTATAAAAATAACTAACAATGTATTTTCAATGACCACGTTGTCTAGGATCATGCACCAGGTTGCAAAAACAATACTCCACAGGAACTTTTTTTTATATTCATATATTAAGAGTTATAAAAACAACTAAAAATGTATTTTCAATGACCACGCTGTCTAGGATCATGCACCAGGTTGCTAAAACAATACTCCACAGGAACTTTTTTTTATATTCATATATTAAGGGTTATAAAAATAACTAATAATGTATTTTCAATGACCCCGTTTTCTAGGATCATGCACCAGGTTGCTAAAACAAGACTCCACAGGAACTTTTATTATATTCATATAGTAAGGGTTATAAAATTAACTAACAATGCATTTTTAATGACCCTTTTGTCCATGATCATGCACCAGGTCACTAAAATAATAATCTACTGGAAATTTTTTTATATTCGTATATTACGAGTTATAAAAACAACTAAATATGTATTTTCAATGACCACGTTGTCTAGGATCATGCACCAGGTTGCTAAAACAATACTCCACAGGAACTTTTTTTATATTCATCTATTAAGGGTTATAAAAAAAACTAAAAATGTATTTTCAATGACCACGTTTTCTAGGATCATGCACCAGGTTGCTAAAACAGTACTCCACAGGAACTTTTATTATATTCATATAGTAAGGGTTATAAAATTAACTAACAATGCATTTTTAATGACCCTTTTGTCCAGGATCATGCACCAGGTCACTAAAAAAATAACCTACTGGAAATTTTTTCATATTCATATATTACGAGTTATAAAAACAACTAAAAATGTATTTTCAATGACCACGTTTTCTAGGATCATGCACCAGGTTGCTAAAACAATACTCCACAGGAACTTTTTTTATATTCATATATTAAGGGTTATAAAAATAACTAGCAATGCATTTTTAATGACCCTTTTGTCCAGGATCATGCACCAGGTCGCTAAAATAATAATCTACTAGAACTTTTTTTAAATTCGAGCACTTATTCTTCCAAAAGCAAATTCTATTGCATTTTCAATGGCCCACGTTGTCTAAGATCATGCACCAGTTTGCTAAAACAATACTCCACGGGAACTTTTTTTATATTCACATATTAAGAGTTATAAAAACAACTAACAATGCATTTTTAATGACCCTGTTGTCCAGGATCATGCACCAGGTCGCTAAAATAATAATGTACTGGAACTTTTTTTACATTCATATATTAAGGGTTATAAAAATAACTAACAATGTATTTTCAATTACCCCGATGTCTAGGATCATGCACCATGTTGCTAAAACAATACTCCACAGGAACTTTTTTTATATTCAAATATTAAGGGTTATAAAAATAACTAAAAATGTATTTTCAATGACCACGTTGTCTAGGATCATGCACCAGGTTGCAAAAACAATACTCCACAGGAACTTTTTTTTATATTCATGTATTACGAGTTATAAAAACAACTAAAAATGTATTTTCAATGACCCCTTTGTCCAGGATCATGCACCAGGTTGCTAAAATAATAATCTACTGGAACTTTTTTTATATTCATATATTAAGGGTTATAAAAATAACTAGCAATGCATTTTTAATGACCCTTTTGTCCAGGATCATGCACCAGGTCGCTAAAATAATAATCTACTAGAACTTTTTTTAAATTCGAGCACTTATTCTTCCAAAAGCAAATTCTATTGCATTTTCAATGGCCCACGTTGTCTAAGATCATGCACCAGTTTGCTAAAACAATACTCCACGGGAACTTTTTTTATATTCACATATTAAGAGTTATAAAAACAACTAACAATGCATTTTTAATGACCCCGATGTCCAGGATCATGCACCGGGTCGCTAAAATAATAATGTACAGGAACTTTTATTATATTCATATAGTAAGGGTTATAAAATTAACTAACAATGCATTTTTAATGACCCCGTTGTCTAGGATCATGCACCAGGTTGCTAAAACAATACTCCACAGGAACTTTTTTTATATTCATATATTAAGGGTTATAAAAATAACTAACAATGTATTTTCAATGACCCCGTTGTCTAGGATCATGCACCAGGTCGCTAAAGTAATAATCATCTGGAACTTTTTTTAAATTCGAACACTAATTCTTTCAACAGAAATTCTATTGCATTTTCAATGACCCCGTTGTCTATGATCACGCACCAGGTCGCTAAAATAATAATCTACTGGAAATTTTTTTATATTCATATATTACGAGTTATAAAAACAACTAAAAATGTATTTTCAATGACCACGTTGTCTAGGATCATGCACCAGCTTTCTAAAACAATACTCCACAGGAACTTTTTTATATTCATATATTAAGGGTTATAAAAATAACTAACAATGTATTTTCAATGACCCCGTTGTCTAGGATTATGCACCAGGTCGCTAAAATAATGATGTACTGGAACTTTTTTTTACATTCATATATTAAGGGTTATAAAAACAACTAACAATGCATTTTTAATGACCCTTTTGTCCAGGATCATGCACCAGGTCACTAAATAAATAATCTACTGGAAATTTTTTCATATTCGTATATTACGAGTTATAAAAACAACTAAATATGTATTTTCAATGACCCCGTTTTCTAGGATCATGCACCATGTTCCTAAAACAATACTCCACAGGAACTTTTATTATATTCAAATATTACGAGTTATAAAAATAACTAAAAATGTATTTTTAATGACCACGTTGTCTAGGATCATGCACCAGGTTGCAAAAACAATAATCCACAGGAACTTTTTTTTATATTCAAGTATTACGAGTTATAAAAACAACTAAAAATGTATTTTCAATGACCCCGTTTTCTAGGATCATGCACCAGGTTGCTAAAACAATACTCCACAGGAACTTTTTTTATATTCATATATTAAGGGTTATAAAAATAACTAGCAATGCATTTTTAATGACCCTTTTGTCCAGGATCATGCACCAGGTCGCTAAAATAATAATCTACTAGAACTTTTTTTAAATTCGAGCACTTATTCTTCCAAAAGCAAATTCTATTGCATTTTCAATGGGCCACGTTGTCTAAGATCATGCACCAGTTTGCTAAAACAATACTCCACGGGAACTTTTTTATATTCACATATTAAGAGTTATAAAAACAACTAACAATGCATTTTTAATGACCCTGTTGTCCAGGATCATGCACCAGGTCTCTAAAATAATAATGTACTGGAACTTTTTTTACATTCATATATTAAGGGTTATAAAAATAACTAACAATGTATTTTCAATGACCCCGATGTCTAGGATCATGCACCATGTTCCTAAAACAATACTCCACAGGAACTTTTCTTATATTCAAATATTAAGGGTTATAAAAATAACTAAAAATGTATTTTCAATGACCACGTTGTCTAGGATCATGCACCAGGTTGCAAAAACAAGACTCCACAGGAACTTTTTTTTATATTCATGTATTACGAGTTAAAAAAACAAATAAAATTTTATTTTCAATGACCCCGTATTCTGGGAGAATGCTCCTGGTTCCTAAAACAATACTCCACAGAAACTTTTTTTATATTCAGATATTGAGGGTTTTAAAAAGAAATAGCAATGCATTTTTAATGACCCATTTGTAGAGGATCATGCACCAGGTCGCTAAAATAATAATCTACTAGAACTTTTTTTAAATTCGAGCACTTATTCTTCCAAAAGCAAATTCTATTGCATTTTCAATGGGCCACGTTGTCTAAGATCATGCACCAGTTTGCTAAAACAATACTCCCACGGGAACTTTTTTATATTCACATATTAAGAGTTATAAAAACAACTAACAATGCATTTTTAATGACCCTGTTGTCCAGGATCATGCACCAGGTCTCTAAAATAATAATGTACTGGAACTTTTTTACATTCATATATTAAGGGTTATAAAAACAACTAAAAATGTATTTTCAATGACCCCGATGTCTAGGATCATGCACCATGTTCCTAAAACAATACTCCACAGGAACTTTTTTTATATTCAAATATTAAGGGTTATAAAAATAACTAACAATGTATTTTCAATGACCCCGTTGTCTAGGATCATGCACCAGGTTGCTAAAACAATACTCCACGGGACCTTTTTTTATATTCATATATCAAGGTTTATAAAAATAACTAACAATGTATTTTCAATGACCACGTTTTCTAGGATCATGCACCAGGTTGCAAAAATAATACTCCACAGGAACTTTTTTTTATATTCATATATTAAGAGTTATAAAAACAACTAAAAATGTATTTTCAATGACCACGTTGTCTAGGATCATGCACCAGGTTGCTAAAACAATACTCCACAGGAACTTTTTTTATATTCATATATTAAGCGTTATAAAAATAACTAACAATGTATTTTCAATGACCACGTTTTCTAGGATCATGCACCAGGTTGCTAAAACAATACTCCACAGGAACTTTTTTTATATTCATATATTAAGGGTTATAAAAATAACTAACAATGTATTTTCAATGACCCCGATGTCCAGGATCATGTACCAAGTTGCTAAAACAGTACTCCACAGGAACTTTTATTATATTCATATAGTAAGGGTTATAAAATTAACTAACAATGCATTTTTAATGACCCTTTTGTCCAGGATCATGCACCAGGTCACTAAAAAAATAACCTACTGGAAATTTTTTTATATTCATATATTACGAGTTATAAAAACAACTAAAAATGTATTTTCAATGACCACGTTTTCTAGGATCATGCACCAGGTTGCTAAAACAATACTCCACAGGAACTTTTTTTATATTCATATATTAAGGGTTATAAAAATAACTAGCAATGCATTTTTAATGACCCTTTTGTCCAGGATCATGCACCAGGTCGCTAAAATAATAATCTACTAGAACTTTTTTTAAATTCGAGCACTTATTCTTCCAAAAGCAAATTCTATTGCATTTTCAATGGCCCACGTTGTCTAAGATCATGCACCAGTTTGCTAAAACAATACTCCACGGGAACTTTTTTTATATTCACATATTAAGAGTTATAAAAACAACTAACAATGCATTTTTAATGACCCTGTTGTCCAGGATCATGCACCAGGTCGCTAAAATAATAATGTACTGGAACTTTTTTTACATTCATATATTAAGGGTTATAAAAATAACTAACAATGTATTTTCAATTACCCCGATGTCTAGGATCATGCACCATGTTGCTAAAACAATACTCCACAGGAACTTTTTTTATATTCAAATATTAAGGGTTATAAAAATAACTAAAAATGTATTTTCAATGACCACGTTGTCTAGGATCATGCACCAGGTTGCAAAAACAATACTCCACAGGAACTTTTTTTATATTCACATATTAAGAGTTATAAAAACAACTAAAAATGTATTTTCAATGACCACGTTTTCTAGGATCATGCACCAGGTCGCTAAAATAATAATGTACTGGAACTTTTTTTATATTCATATATTAAGGGTTATAAAAATAACTAGCAATGCATTTTTAATGACCCTTTTGTCCAGGATCATGCACCAGGTCGCTAAAATAATAATCTACTAGAACTTTTTTTAAATTCGAGCACTTATTCTTCCAAAAGCAAATTCTATTGCATTTTCAATGGCCCACGTTGTCTAAGATCATGCACCAGTTTGCTAAAACAATACTCCACGGGAACTTTTTTTATATTCACATATTAAGAGTTATAAAAACAACTAACAATGCATTTTTAATGACCCTGTTGTCCAGGATCATGCACCAGGTCGCTAAAATAATAATGTACAGGAACTTTTATTATATTCATATAGTAAGGGTTATAAAATTAACTAACAATGCATTTTCAATGATCCCGTTGTCTAGGATCATGCACCAGGTTGCTAAAACAATACTCCACAGGAACTTTTTTTATATTCATATATTAAGGGTTATAAAAATAACTAACAATGTATTTTCAATGACCCCGTTGTCTAGGATCATGCACCAGGTTGCTAAAACAATACTCCACAGGAACTTTTTTTAAATTCGAACACTAATTCTTTCAACAGAAATTCTATTGCATTTTCAATGACCCCGTTGTCTATGATCACGCACCAGGTCGCTAAAATAATAATCTACTGGAAATTTTTTTATATTCATATATTACGAGTTATAAAAACAACTAAAAATGTATTTTCAATGACCACGTTGTCTAGGATCATGCACCAGGTTGCTAAAACAATACTCCACAGGAACTTTTTTTATATTCATATATTAAGGGTTATAAAAATAACTAACAATGTATTTTCAATGACCCCGTTGTCTAGGATTATGCACCAGGTCGCTAAAATAATAAACTACTAGAACTTTTTTTACATTCATATATTAAGGGTTATAAAAACAACTAACAATGCATTTTTAATGACACTTTTGTCCAGGATCATGCACCAGGTCACTAAAAAAATAATCTACTGGAAATTTTTTTATATTCATATATTACGAGTTATAAAAACAACTAAAAATGTATTTTCAATGACCACGTTGTCTAGGATCATGCACCAGCTTGCTAAAATAATACTCCACAGGAACTTTTTTTATATTCATATATTAAGGGTTATAAAAATAACTAACAATGTATTTTTCAATGACCCCGATGTTTAGGATCATGCACCATGTTGCTAAAACAATACTCCACAGGAACTTTTTTTATATTCAAATATTAAGGGTTATAAAAATAACTAAAAATGTATTTTCAATGACCCCGTTTTCTAGGATCATGCACCTGGTTGCTAAAACAATACTCCACAAGAACTTTTTTATATTCATATATTGAGGGTTATAAAAATAACTAGCAATGCATTTTTAATGACCCTTTTGTCCAGGATCATGCACCAGGTCGCTAAAATAATAATCTACTAGAACTTTTTTTAAATTCGAGCACTTATTCTTCCAAAAGCAAATTCTATTGCATTATCAATGGGCCACGTTGTCTAAGAGCATGCACCAGTTTGCTAAAACACTACTCCACGGGAACTTTTTTATATTCACATATTAAGAGTTATAAAAACAACTAGCAATGCATTTTTAATGACCCTTTTGTCCAGGATCATGCACCAGGTCGCTAAAATAATAATGTACTGGAACTTTTTTTACATTCATATATTAAGGGTTATAAAAATAACTAACAATGTATTTTCAATTACCCCGATGTCTAGGATCATGCACCATGTTGCTAAAACAATACTCCACAGGAACTTTTTTTATATTCATATATTAAGGGTTATAAAAATAACTAACAATGTATTTTCAATGACCCCGATGTCTAGGATCATGCACCATGTTCCTAAAACAATACTCCACAGGAACTTTTTTATATTCAAATATTAAGGGTTATAAAAATAACTAAAAATGTATTTTCAATGACCACGTTGTCTAGGATCATGCACCAGGTTGCAAAAACAAGACTCCACAGGATCTTTTTTTTATATTCATGTATTACGAGTTATAAAAACAACTAAAAATGTATTTTCAATGACCCCGTTTTCTAGGATCATGCACCTGGTTGCTAAAACAATACTCCACAAGAACTTTTTTTATATTCATATATTAAGGGTTATAAAAATAACTAGCAATGCATTTTTAATGACCCTTTTGTCCAGGATCATGCACCAGGTCGCTAAAATAATAATCTACTAGAACTTTTTTTAAATTCGAGCACTTATTCTTCCAAAAGCAAATTCTATTGCATTTTCAATGGGCCACGTTGTCTAAGATCATGCACCAGTTTGCTAAAACAATACTCAACGGGAACTTTTTTATATTCACATATTAAGAGTTATAAAAACAACTAACAATGCATTTTTAATGACCCTGTTGTCCAGGATCATGCACCAGGTCTCTAAAATAATAATGTACTGGAACTTTTTTTACATTCATATATTAAGGGTTATGAAAATAACTAACAATGTATTTTCAATGACCCCGATGTCTAGGATCATGCACCATGTTCCTAAAACAATACTCCACAGGAACTTTTTTTATATTCAAATATTAAGGGTTATAAAAATAACTAACAATGTATTTTCAATGACCCCGTTGTCTAGGATCATGCACCAGGTTGCTAAAACAATACTCCACGGGAACTTTTTTTATAATCATATATCAAGGTTTATAAAAATAACTAACAATGTACTTTCAATGACCACGTTGTATAGGATCATGCACCAGGTTGCAAAAACAATACTCCACAGGAACTATTTTTTATATTCATATATTAAGAGTTATAAAAACAACTAAAAATGTATTTTGAATGACCACGTTGTCTAGGATCATGCACCAGGTTGCTAAAACAATACTCCACTGGAACTTTTTTATATTCATATATTAAGAGTTATAAAAATAACTAACAATGCATTTTCAATGACCCCGTTTTCTAGGATCATGCACCAGGTTGCTAAAACAGTACTCCACAGGAACTTTTATTATATTCATATAGTAAGGGTTATAAAATTAACTAACAATGCATTTTTAATGACCCTTTTGTCCAGGATCATGCACCAGGTCACTAAAAAAATAACCTACTGGAAATTTTTTCATATTCATATATTACGAGTTATAAAAACAACTAAAAATGTATTTTCAATGACCACGTTTTCTAGGATCATGCACCAGGTTGCTAAAACAATACTCCACAGGAACTTTTTTTATATTCATATATTAAGGGTTATAAAAATAACTAGCAATGCATTTTTAATGACCCTTTTGTCCAGGATCATGCACCAGGTCGCTAAAATAATAATCTACTAGAACTTTTTTTAAATTCGAGCACTTATTCTTCCAAAAGCAAATTCTATTGCATTTTCAATGGCCCACGTTGTCTAAGATCATGCACCAGTTTGCTAAAACAATACTCCACGGGAACTTTTTTTATATTCACATATTAAGAGTTATAAAAACAACTAACAATGCATTTTTAATGACCCTGTTGTCCAGGATCATGCACCAGGTCGCTAAAATAATAATGTACTGGAACTTTTTTTACATTCATATATTAAGGGTTATAAAAATAACTAACAATGTATTTTCAATTACCCCGATGTCTAGGATCATGCACCATGTTGCTAAAACAATACTCCACAGGAACTTTTTTTATATTCAAATATTAAGGGTTATAAAAATAACTAAAAAATGTATTTTCAATGACCACGTTGTCTAGGATCATGCACCAGGTTGCAAAAACAATAATCCACAGGAACTTTTTTTTATATTCATGTATTACAGCGAGTTATAAAAACAACTAAAAATGCATTTTCAATGACCCCGTTGTCTAGGATCATGCACCAGGTCACTAAAATAATAATCTCCTGGAAATTTTTTTATATTCATATATTAAGGGTTATAAAAATAACTAGCAATGCATTTTTAATGACCCTTTTGTCCAGGATCATGCACCAGGTCGCTAAAATAATAATCTACTAGAACTTTTTTTAAATTCGAGCACTTATTCTTCCAAAAGCAAATTCTATTGCATTTTCAATGGCCCACGTTGTCTAAGATCATGCACCAGTTTGCTAAAACAATACTCCACGGGAACTTTTTTTATATTCACATATTAAGAGTTATAAAAACAACTAACAATGCATTTTTAATGACCCCGTTGTCCAGGATCATGCACCAGGTCGCTAAAATAATAATGTACTGAAACTTTTATTATATTCATATAGTAAGGGTTATAAAATTAACTAACAATGCATTTTCAATGACCCCGTTGTCTAGGATCATGCACCAGGTTGCTAAAACAATACTCCACAGGAACTTTTTTTATATTCATATATTAAGGGTTATAAAAATAACTAACAATGTATTTTCAATGACCCCGTTGTCTAGGATCATGCACGAGACTGCTGTAATAATAATCTACTGGAATTTTTTTAAATTCGAACACTAATTCTTTCAACAGAAATTCTATTGCATTTTCAATGACCCCGTTGTCTATGATCACGCACCAGGTCGCTAAAATAATAATCTACTGGAAATTTTTTTATATTCATATATTACGAGTTATAAAAACAACTAAAAATGTATTTTCAATGACCACGTTGTCTAGGATCATGCACCAGCTTTCTAAAACAATACTCCACAGGAACTTTTTTATATTCATATATTAAGGGTTATAAAAATAACTAACAATGTATTTTCAATGACCCCGTTGTCTAGGATTATGCACCAGGTCGCTAAAATAATGATGTACTGGAACTTTTTTTACATTCATATATTAAGGGTTATAAAAACAACTAACAATGCATTTTTAATGACCCTTTTGTCCAGGATCATGCACCAGGTCACTAAAAAAATAATCTACTGGAAATTTTTTTATATTCATATATTACGAGTTATAAAAACAACTAAAAATGTATTTTTAATGACCACGTTGTCTAGGATCATGCACCACATCGCTAAAATAATACTCCACAGGAACTTTTTTTATATTCATATATTAAGGGTTATAAAAATAACTAACAATGTATTTTCAATGACCCCGATGTTTAGGATCATGCACCATGTTCCTAAAACAATACTCCACAGGAACTTTTTTTATATTCAAATATTAAGGGTTATAAAAATAACTAAAAATGTATTTTCAATGACCCCGTTTTCTAGGATCATGCACCTGGTTGCTAAAACAATACTCCACAAGAACTTTTTTTATATTCATATATTGAGGGTTATAAAAATAACTAGCAATGCATTTTTAATGACCCTTTTGTCCAGGATCATGCACCAGGTCGCTAAAATAATAATCTACTAGAACTTTTTTTAAATTCGAGCACTTATTCTTCCAAAAGCAAATTCTATTGCATTTTCAATGGGCCACGTTGTCTAAGATCATGCACCAGTTTGCTAAAACAATACTCCACGGGAACTTTTTTATATTCACATATTAAGAGTTATAAAAACAACTAACAATGCATTTTTAATGACCCTGTTGTCCAGGATCATGCACCAGGTCTCTAAAATAATAATGTACTGGAACTTTTTTTACATTCATATATTAAGGGTTATAAAAATAACTAACAATGTATTTTCAATTACCCCGATGTCTAGGATCATGCACCATGTTGCTAAAACAATACTCCACAGGAACTTTTTTTATATTCATATATTAAGGGTTATAAAAATAACTAACAATGTATTTTCAATGACCCCGATGTCTAGGATCATGCACCATGTTCCTAAAACAATACTCCACAGGAACTTTTTTTATATTCAAATATTAAGGGTTATAAAAATAACTAACAATGTATTTTCAATGACCACGTTGTCTAGGATCATGCACCAGGTTGCAAAAACAAGACTCCACAGGATCTTTTTTATATTCATGTATTACGAGTTATAAAAACAACTAAAAATGTATTTTCAATGACCCCGTTTTCTAGGATCATGCACCTGGTTGCTAAAACAATACTCCAGAAGAACTTTTTTTATATTCATATATTAAGGGTTATAAAAATAACTAGCAATGCATTTTTAATGACCCTTTTGTCCAGGATCATGCACCAGGTCGCTAAAATAATAATCTACTTGAACTTTTTTTAAATTCGAGCACTTATTCTTACAAAAGCAAAAACAATTGCATTTTCAATGGCCCACGTTGTCTAAGATCATGCACCAGTTTGCTAAAACAATACTCCACGGGAACTTTTTTATATTCACATATTAAGAGTTATAAAAACAACTAACAATGCATTTTTAATGACCCTGTTGTCCAGGATCATGCACCAGGTCTCTAAAATAATAATTTACTGGAACTTTTTTTACATTCATATATTAAGGGTTATAAAAATAACTAACAATGTATTTTCAATGACCCCGATGTCTAGGATCATGCACCATGTTCCTAAAACAATACTCCACAGGAACTTTTTTTATATTCAAATATTAAGGGTTATAAAAATAACTAACAATGTATTTTCAATGACCCCGTTGTCTAGGATCATGCACCAGGTTGCTAAAACAATACTCCACAGGAACTTTTTTTATATTCATATATCAAGGTTTATAAAAATAACTAACAATGTACTTTCAATGACCACGTTGTCTAGGATCATGCACCAGGTTGCAAAAACAATACTCCACAGGAACTTTTTTTATATTCATATATTAAGAGTTATAAAAACAACTAAAAATGTATTTTCAATGACCACGTTGTCTAGGATCATGCACCAGGTTGCTAAAACAATACTCCACTGGAACTTTTTTATATTCATATATTAAGAGTTATAAAAATAACTAATAATGTATTTTCAATGACCCCGTTTTCTAGGATCATGCACCAGGTTGCTAAAACAGTACTCCACAGGAACTTTAATTATATTCATATAGTAAGGGTTATAAAATTAACTAACAATGCATTTTTAATGACCCTTTTGTCCAGGATCATGCACCAGGTCACTAAAATAATAATCTACTGGAAATTTTTTTATATTCGTATATTACGAGTTATAAAAACAACTAAATATGTATTTTCAATGACCACGTTGTCTAGGATCATGCACCAGGTTGCTAAAACAATACTCCACAGGAACTTTTTTTATATTCATATATTAAGGGTTATAAAAACAACTAACAATGTATTTTCAATGACCCCGTTGTCTAGGATCATGCACCAGGTTGCTAAAACAATACTCCAGAGGAACTTTTTTTATATTCATATATTTATAGTTATAAAAATAACTAACAATGCATTTTTAATGACCCTGTTGTGCAGGATCATGCACCAGGTCGCTAAAGTAATAATCATCTGGAACTTTTTTAAATTCGAACACTAATTCTTTCAACAGAAATTCTATTGCATTTTCAATGACCCCGTTGTCTATGATCACGCACCAGGGCGCTAAAATAATAATCTACTGGAAATTTTTTTATATTCATATATTACGAGTTATAAAAACAACTAAAAATGTATTTTCAATGACCACGTTGTCTAGGATCATGCACCAGGTTGCTAAAACAATACTCCACAGGAACTTTTTTTATATTCAAATATTAAGGGTTATAAAAACAACTAACAATGTATTTGCAATGACCCCGTTGTCAAGGATCATGCACCAGTTTGCTAAGACAATACTCCACAGGAACTTTTTTTATATTCATATATTAAGGGTTATAAAAATAACTAACAATGCATTTTTAATGACCCTGTTGTGCAGGATCATGCACCAGGTCGCTAAAGTAATAATCATCTGGAACTTTTTTTAAATTCGAACACTAATTCTTTCAACAGAAATTCTATTGCATTTTCGATGACCCCGTTGTCTATGATCACGCACCAGGTCGCTAAAATAATAATCTACTGGAAATTTTTTTATATTCATATATTACGAGTTATAAAAACAACTAAAAATGTATTTTCAATGACCACGTTGTCTAGGATCATGCACCAGGTTGCTAAAACAATACTCCACAGGAACTTTTTTTATATTCATATATTAAGAGTTATAAAAACAACTAGCAATGCATTTTTAATGACCCTGTTGTCCAGGATCATGCACCAGGTTGCTAAAACAATACTCCACAGGAACTTTTTTTATATTCACATATTAAGAGTTATAAAAACAATTAGCAATGCATTTTTAATGACCCTTTTGTCCAGGATCATGCACCAGGTCACTAAAATAATAATCTACTGGAAATTTTTTTATATTCATATATTACGAGTTATAAAAACAACTAAAAATGTATTTTCAATGACCACGTTTTCTAGGATCATGCACCAGGTTGCTAAAACAATACTCCACAGGAACTTTTTTTATATTCATATATTAAGGGTTATAAAAATAACTAGCAATGCATTTTTAATGACCCTTTTGTCCAGGATCATGCACCAGGTCGCTAAAATAATAATCTACTAGAACTTTTTTTAAATTCGAGCACTTATTCTTCCAAAAGCAAATTCTATTGCATTTTCAATGGCCCACGTTGTCTAAGATCATGCACCAGTTTGCTAAAACAATACTCCACAGGAACTTTTTTTTATATTCATGTATTACGAGTTATAAAAACAACTAAAAATGTATTTTCAATGACCCCGTTTTCTAGGATCATGCACCAGGTTGCTAAAACAATACTCCACAGGAACTTTTATTATATTCATATAGTAAGGGTTATAAAATTAACTAACAATGCATTTTTAATGACCCTTTTGTCCAGGATCATGCACCAGGTCACTAAAATAATAATCTACTGGAAATTTTTTTATATTCATAAATAACGAGTTATAAAAACAACTAAAAATGTAATTTCAATGACCACGTTGTATAGGATCATGCACCAGGTTGCTAAAACAATACTCCACAGGAACTTTTTTATATTCATATATTAAGGGTTATAAAAATAACTAACAATGTATTTTCAATGACCCCGTTGTCTAGGATCATGCACCAGGTTGCTAAAACAATACTCCACAGGAACTTTTTTTATATTCATATATTAAGGGTTATAAAAATAACTAACAATGCATTTTTAA
This sequence comes from Diplolepis rosae, assembly GCA_030998225.1. Classification (NCBI taxonomy): domain Eukaryota; kingdom Metazoa; phylum Arthropoda; class Insecta; order Hymenoptera; family Diplolepididae; genus Diplolepis; species Diplolepis rosae. Next base: position 1,227,365 of record JAPYXD010000631.1, read on the forward strand.
TGACCCTGTTGTGCAGGATCATGCACCAGGTCGCTAAAGTAATAATCATCTGGAACTTTTTTTAAATTCGAACACTAATTCTTTCAACAGAAATTCTATTGCATTTTCAATGACCCCGTTGTCTATGATCACGCACCAGGTCGCTAAAATAATAATCTACTGGAAATTTTTTTATATTCATATATTACGAGTTATAAAAACAACTAAAAATGTATTTTCAATGACCACGTTGTCTAGGATCATGCACCAGGTTGCTAAAACAATACTCCACAGGAACTTTTTTTATATTCAAATATTAAGGGTTATAAAAACAACTAACAATGTATTTGCAATGACCCCGTTGTCAAGGATCATGCACCAGTTTGCTAAGACAATACTCCACAGGAACTTTTTTTATATTCATATATTAAGGGTTATAAAAATAACTAACAATGCATTTTTAATGACCCTGTTGTGCAGGATCATGCACCAGGTCGCTAAAGTAATAATCATCTGGAACTTTTTTTAAATTCGAACACTAATTCTTTCAACAGAAATTCTATTGCATTTTCCATGACCCCGTTGTCTATGATCACGCACCAGGTCGCTAAAATAATAATCTACTGGAAATTTTTTTATATTCATATATTACGAGTTATAAAAACAACTAAAAATGTATTTTCAATGACCACGTTGTCTAGGATCATGCACCAGGTTGCTAAAACAATACTCCACAGGAACTTTTTTTATATTCATATATTAAGGGTTATAAAAATAACTAGCAATGCATTTTTAATGACCCTTTTGTCCAGGATCATGCACCAGGTCACTAAAATAATAATCTACTGGAAATTTTTTTATATTCATATATTACGAGTTATAAAAACAACTAAAAATGTATTTTCAATGACCACGTTTTCTAGGATCATGCACCAGGTTGCTAAAACAATACTCCACAGGAACTTTTTTTATATTCATATATTAAGGGTTATAAAAATAACTAGCAATGCATTTTTAATGACCCTTTTGTCCAGGATCATGCACCAGGTCGCTAAAATAATAATCTACTAGAACTTTTTTTAAATTCGAGCACTTATTCTTCCAAAAGCAAATTCTATTGCATTTTCAATGGCCCACGTTGTCTAAGATCATGCACCAGTTTGCTAAAACAATACTCCACGGGAACTTTTTTTATATTCATATATTACGAGTTATAAAAACAACTAAAAATGTATTTTCAATGACCCCGTTTTCTAGGATCATGCACCAGGTTGCTAAAACAATACTCCACAGGAACTTTTATTATATTCATATAGTAAGGGTTATAAAATTAACTAACAATGCATTTTTAATGACCCTTTTGTCCAGGATCATGCACCAGGTCACTAAAATAATAATCTACTGGAAATTTTTTTATATTCATATATTACGAGTTATAAAAACAACTAAAAATGTATTTTCAATGACCACGTTGTCTAGGATCATGCACCAGGTTGCTAAAACAATACTCCACAGGAACTTTTTTTATATTCATATATTAAGGGTTATAAAAATAACTAACAATGTATTTTCAATGACGCCGTTGTCTAGGATCATGCACCAGGTCGCTAAAACAATACTCCACAGGAACTTTTATTATATTCATATAGTAAGGGTTATAAAATTAACTAACAATGCATTTTTAATGACCCCGTTGTCTAGGATTATGCACCAGGTCGCTAAAATAATAATGTACTGGAACTTTTTTTACATTCATATATTAAGGGTTATAAAAATAACTAACAATGTATTTTCAATTACCCCGATGTCTAGGATCATGCACCATGTTGCTAAAACAATACTCCACAGGAACTTTTTTTATATTCAAATATTAAGGGTTATAAAAAAAACTAACAATGCATTTTCAATGACCCCTTTTTCTATGATAATTCACCAGGTTGCTAAGACAATACTCCACGGGAACTTTTTTTATATTCATATATCAAGGTTTATAAAAATAACTAACAATGTATTTTCAATGACCACGTTGTCTAGGATCATGCACCAGGTTGCAAAAACAATACTCCACAGGAACTTTTTTTTATATTCATATATTAAGAGTTATAAAAACAACTAAAAATGTATTTTCAATGACCACGTTGTCTAGGATCATGCACCAGGTTGCTAAAACAATACTCCACAGGAACTTTTTTTATATTCATATATTACGAGTTATAAAAACAACTAAAAATGTATTTTCAATGACCACGTTGTCTAGGATCATGCACCAGGTTGCTAAAACAATACTCCACAGGAACTTTTTTTATATTCATATATTAAGGGTTATAAAAATAACTAGCAATGCATTTTTAATGACCCTTTTGTCCAGGATCATGCACCAGGTCGCTAAAATAATAATCTACTGGAACTTTTTTTATATTCATATATTACGAGTTATAAAATCAACTTACAATGTATTTTCAATGACCCCGTTGTCTAGGATCATGCACCAGGATGCTAAAACAATACTCCACAGGAACTTTTTTTATATTCATATATTAAGGGTTATAAAAATAACTAACAATGCATTTTTAATGACCCTGTTGTGCAGGATCATGCACCAGGTCGCTAAAGTAATAATCATCTGGAACTTTTTTTAAATTCGAACACTAATTCTTTCAACAGAAATTCTATTGCATTTTCAATGACCCCGTTGTCTATGATCACGCACCAGGTCGCTAAAATAATAATCTACTGGAAATTTTTTTATATTCATATATTACGAGTTATAAAAACAACTAAAAATGTATTTTCAATGACCACGTTGTCTAGGATCATGCACCAGGTTGCTAAAACAATACTCCACAGGAACTTTTTTTATATTCAAATATTAAGGGTTATAAAAACAACTAACAATGCATTTTTAATGACCCCGTTGTCAAGGATCATGCACCAGTTTGCTAAGACAATACTCCACAGGAACTTTTTTTATATTCATATATTAAGGGTTATAAAAATAACTAACAATGCATTTTTAATGACCCTGTTGTGCAGGATCATGCACCAGGTCGCTAAAGTAATAATAATCTGGAACTTTTTTTAAATTCGGACACTAATTCTTTCAACAGAAATTCTATTGCATTTTCAATGACCCCGTTGTCTATGATCACGCACCAGGTCGCTAAAATAATAATCTACTGGAAATTTTTTTATATTCATATATTACGAGTTATAAAAACAACTAAAAATGTATTTTCAATGACCACGTTGTCTAGGATCATGCACCAGGTTGCTAAAACAATACTCCACAGGAACTTTTTTTATATTCATATATTAAGGGTTATAAAAATAACTAGCAATGCATTTTTAATGACCCTGTTGTGCAGGATCATGCACCAGGTTGCTAAAACAATACTCCACAGGAACTTTTTTTATATTCACATATTAAGAGTTATAAAAACAATTAGCAATGCATTTTTAATGACCCTTTTGTCCAGGATCATGCACCAGGTCACTAAAATAATAATCTACTGGAAATTTTTTTATATTCATATATTACTAGTTATAAAAAGAACTAAAAATGTATTTTCAATGACCACGTTGTCTAGGATCATGCACCAGGTTGCTAAAACAATACTCCACAGGAACTTTTTTTATATTCATATATTAAGGGTTATAAAAATAACTAGCAATGCATTTTTAATGACCCTTTTGTCCAGGATCATGCACCAGGTCGCTAAAATAATAATCTACTAGAACTTTTTTTAAATTCGAGCACTTATTCTTCCAAAAGCAAATTCTATTGCATTTTCAATGGCCCACGTTGTCTAAGATCATGCACCAGTTTGCTAAAACAATACTCCACGGGAACTTTTTTTATATTCATATATTACGAGTTATAACAACAACTAAAAATGTATTTTCAATGACCCCGTTTTCTAGGATCATGCACCAGGTTGCTAAAACAATACTCCACAGGAACTTTTATTATATTCATATAGTAAGGGTTATAAAATTAACTAACAATGCATTTTTAATGACCCTTTTGTCCAGGATCATGCACCAGGTCGCTAAAATAATAATCTACTAGAACTTTTTTTAAATTCGAGCACTTATTCTTCCAAAAGCAAATTCTATTGCATTTTCAATGGCCCACGTTGTCTAAGATCATGCACCAGTTTGCTAAAACAATACTCCACGGGAACTTTTTTTATATTCATATATTACGAGTTATAAAAACAACTAAAAATGTATTTTCAATGACCCCGTTTTCTAGGATCATGCACCAGGTTGCTAAAACAATACTCCACAGGAACTTTTATTATATTCATATAGTAAGGGTTATAAAAATAACTAACAATGTATTTTCAATGACCCCGTTGTCTAGGATCATGCACCAGGTTGCTAAAACAATACTCCACAGGAACTTTTATTATATTCATATAGTAAGGGTTATAAAAATAACTAACAATGCATTTTTAATGACCCTGTTGTGCAGGATCATGCACCAGGTCGCTAAAGTAATAATCATCTGGAACTTTTTTTAAATTCGAACACTAATTCTTTCAACAGAAATTCTATTGCATTTTCAATGACCCCGTTGTCTATGATCACGCACCAGGTCGCTAAAATAATAATCTACTGGAAATTTTTTTATATTCATATATTACGAGTTATAAAAACAACTAAAAATGTATTTTCAATGACCACGTTGTCTAGGATCATGCACCAGGTTGCTAAAACAATACTCCACAGGAACTTTTTTTATATTCATATATTAAGGGTTATAAAAATAACTAGCAATGCATTTTTAATGACCCTTTTGTCCAGGATCATGCACCAGGTCGCTAAAATAATAATCTACTAGAACTTTTTTTAAATTCGAGCACTTATTCTTCCAAAAGCAAATTCTATTGCATTTTCAATGGCCCTCGTTGTCTAAGATCATGCACCAGTTTTCTAAAACAATACTCCACAGGAACTTTTTTTTATATTCATGTATTACGAGTTATAAAAACAACTAAAAATGTATTTTCAATGACCCCGTTTTCTAGGATCATGCACCAGGTTGCTAAAACAATACTCCACAGGAACTTTTATTATATTCATATAGTAAGGGTTATAAAATTAACTAACAATGCATTTTTAATGACCCTTTTGTCCAGGATCATGCACCAGGTCACTAAAATAATAATCTACTGGAAATTTTTTTATATTCATATATTACGAGTTATAAAAACAACTAAAAATGTATTTTCAATGACCACGTTGTGTAGGATCATGCACCAGGTTGCTAAAACAATACTCCACAGGAACTTTTTTTATATTCATATATTAAGGGTTATAAAAATAACTAACAATGTATTTTCAATGACCCCGTTGTCTAGGATCATGCACCAGGTTGCTAAAACAATACTCCACAGGAACTTTTATTATATTCATATAGTAAGGGTTATAAAATTAACTAACAATGCATTTTTAATGACCCTGTTGTCCAGAATCATGCACCAGGTCACTAAAATAATAATGTACTGGAACTTTTTATATTCATATATTAAGGGTTATAAAAATAACTAACAATGTATTTTCAATGACCCCGATGTCTAGGATCATGCACCATGTTCCTAAAACAATACTCCACAGGAACTTTTTTTATATTCAAATATTAAGGGTTATAAAAATAACTAACAATGTATTTTCAATGACCCCGTTGTCTAGGATCATGCACCAGGTTGCTAAGACAATACTCCACTGGAACTTTTTTTATATTCATATATTAAGGGTTATAAAAATAACTAACAATGTATTTTCAATGACCACGTTGTCTAGGATCATGCACCAGGTTGCTAAAACAATACTCCACAGGAACTTTTTTTATATTCATATATTAAGGGTTATAAAAATAACTAACAATGTATTTTCAATGACCCCGTTTTCTAGGATCATGCACCAGGTTGCTAAAACAATACTCCACAGGAACTTTTATTATATTCATATAGTAAGGGTTATAAAATTAACTAACAATGCATTTTTAATGACCCTTTTGTCCAGGATCATGCACCAGGTCACTAAAATAATAATCTACTGGAAATTTTTTTATATTCGTATATTACGAGTTATAAAAACAACTAAATATGTATTTTCAATGACCACGTTGTCTAGGATCATGCTCCAGTTTGCTAAATCAATACTCCACAGCTTATTGTTGTATATTCATATATTAAGGGTTATAAAAATAACTAACAATGTATTTTCAATGACCCCGTTGTCTAGGATCATGCACCAGGTTGCTAAAACAATACTCCACAGGAACTTTTTTTATATTCATATATTAAGGGTTATAAAAATAACTAGCAATGCATTTTTAATGACCCTGTTGTGCAGGATCATGCACCAGGTTGCTAAAACAATACTCCACAGGAACTTTTTTTATATTCACATATTAAGAGTTATAAAAACAACTAGCAATGCATTTTTAATGACCCTTTTGTCCAGGATCATGCACCAGGTCACTAAAATAATAATCTACTGGAAATTTTTTTATATTCATATATTACGAGTTATAAAAACAACTAAAAATGTATTTTCAATGACCACGTTGTCTAGGATCATGCACCAGGTTGCTAAAACAATACTCCACAGGAACTTTTTTTATATTCATATATTAAGGGTTATAAAAATAACTAGCAATGCATTTTTAATGACCCTTTTGTCCAGGATCATGCACCAGGTCGCTAAAATAATAATCTACTAGAACTTTTTTTAAATTCGAGCACTTATTCTTCCAAAAGCAAATTCTATTGCATTTTCAATGGCCCACGTTTTCTAAGATCATGCACCAGTTTGCTAAAACAATACTCCACGGGAACTTTTTTATATTCATATATTACGAGTTATAAAAACAACTAAAAATGTATTTTCAATGACCCCGTTTTCTAGGATCATGCACCAGGTTGCTAAAACAATACTCCACAGGAACTTTTATTATATTCATATAGTAAGGGTTATAAAATTAACTAACAATGCATTTTTAATGACCCTTTTGTCCAGGATCATGCACCAGGTCACTAAAATAATAATCTACTGGAAATTTTTTTATATTCATATATAACGAGTTATAAAAACAACTAAAAATGTATTTTCAATGACCACGTTGTATAGGATCATGCACCAGGTTGCTAAAACAATACTCCACAGGAACTTTTTTTATATTCATATATTAAGGGTTATAAAAATAACTAACAATGTATTTTCAATGACCCCGTTGTCTAGGATCATGCACCAGGTTGCTAAAACAATACTCCACAGGAACTTTTATTATATTCATATAGTAAGGGTTATAAAATTAACTAACAATGCATTTTTAATGACCCTTTTGTCCAGGATCATGCACCAGGTCACTAAAATAATAATCTACTAGAAATTTTTTTATATTCATATATTACGAGTTATAAAAACAACTAAAAATGTATTTTCAATGACCACGTTGTCTAGGATCATGCACCAGGTTGCAAAAACAATACTCCACAGGAACTTTTCTTATATTCAAATATTAAGGGTTATAAAAACAACTAACAATGCATTTTTAATGACCCTGTTGTTGAGGATCATGCACCAGGTCGCTAAAATAATAATGTACTGAAACTTTTTTTACATTCATATATTAAAGGTTATAAAAATAACTAACAATGTATTTTCAATGACCCCGATGTCTAGGATCATGCACCAGGTCACTAAAAAAATAACCTACTGGAAATTTTTTCATATTCATGTATTACGAGTTATAAAAACAACTAAAAATGTATTTTCAATGACCCTTTTGTCCAGGATCATGCACCAGGTTGCTAAAATAATAATCTACTGGAACTTTTTTTATATTCGAGCACTTATTCTTCCAAAAGCAAACTCTATTGCATTTTCAATGGCCCCGTTGTCTAAGATCATGCACCAGTTTGCTAAAACAATACTCCACGGGAACTTTTATTATATTCATATAGTAAGGGTTATAAAATTAACTAACAATGCATTTTTAATGACCCTTTTGTCCAGGATCATGCACCAGGTCACTAAAATAATAATCTACTGAAAATTTTTTTATATTCATATATTACGAGTTATAAAAACAACTAAAAATGTATTTTCAATGACCGCGTTGTCTAGGATCATGCACCAGTTTGCTAAAACAATACTCCACAGGAACTTTTTTTATATTCATATATTAAGGGTTATAAAAATAACTAGCAATGCATTTTTAATGACCCTTTTGTCCAGGATCATGCACCAGGTCGCTAAAACAATACTCCACAGGAACTTTTTTTATATTCATATAGTAAGGGTTATAAAATTAACTAACAATGCATTTTTAATGACCCTGTTGTGCAGGATCATGTACCAGGTCGCTAAAGTAATAATCATCTGGAACTTTTTTAAATTCCAACACTAATTCTTTCAACAGAAATTCTATTGCATTGCCAATGACCCCGTTGTCTATGATCACGCACCAGGTCGCTAAAATAATAATCTACTGGAAATTTTTTTATATTCATATATTACGAGTTATAAAAACAACTAAAAATGTATTTTCAATGACCACGTTGTCTAGGATCATGCACCAGGTTGCTAAAACAATACTCCACAGGAACTTTTTTTATATTCATATATTAAGGGTTATAAAAATAACTAACAATGTATTTGCAATGACCCCGTTGTCTAGGATCATGCACCAGGTTGCTAAAACAATACTCCACAGGAACTTTTTTTATATTCATATATTAAGGGTTATAAAAATAACTAACAATGCATTTTTAATGACCCTGTTGTGCAGGATCATGCACCAGGTCGCTAAAGTAATAATCATCTGGAACTTTTTTTAAATTCGAAAACTAATTCTTTCAACAGAAATTATATTGCATTTTCAATGACCCCGTTGTCTATGATCACGCACCAGGTCGCTAAAATAATAATCTACTGGAAATTTTTTTATATTCATATATTACGAGTTATAAAAACAACTAAAAATGTATTTTCAATGACCACGTTGTCTAGGATCATGCACCAGGTTGCTAAAACAATACTCCACAGGAACTTTTTTTATATTCATATATTAAGTGTTATAAAAACAACTAGCAATGCATTTTTAATGACCCTTTTGTCCAGGATCATGCACCAGGTTGCTAAAACAATACTCCACAGGAACTTTTTTTATATTCATATATTAAGGGTTATAAAAATAACTAACAATGTATTTTCAATGACCCCGTTGTCTAGGATCATGCACCAGTTTGCTAAAACAATACTCCACAGGAACTTTTTTTATATTCACATATTAAGAGTTATAAAAACAACTAGCAATGCATTTTTAATGACCCTTTTGTCCAGGATCATGCACCAGGTCGCTAAAATAATAATCTACTAGAACTTTTTTTAAATTCGAGCACTTATTCTTCCAAAAGCAAATTCTATTGCATTTTCAATGGCCCACGTTGTCTAAGATCATGCACCAGTTTGCTAAAAAAATACTCCACGGGAACTTTTTTTATATTCATATATTACGAGTTATAAAAACAACTAAAAATGTATTTTCAATGACCACGTTGTCTAGGATCATGCACCAGTTTGCTAAAACAATACTCCACAGGAACTTTTTTTATATTCATATATTAAGGGTTATAAAAATAACTAACAATGTATTTTCAATGACCCCGTTGTCTAGGATCATGCACCAGGTTGCTAAAACAATACTCCACAGGAACTTTTTTTATATTCATATATTAAGGGTTATAAAAATAACTAGCAATGCATTTTTAATGACCCTTTTGTCCAGGATCATGCACCAGGTCGCTAAAACAATACTCCACAGGAACTTTTTTTATATTCACATATTAAGAGTTATAAAAACAATTAGCAATGCATTTTTAATGACCCTTTTGTCCAGGATCATGCACCAGGTCACTAAAATAATAATCTACTGGAAATTTTTTTATATTCATATATTACGAGTTATAAAAACAACTAAAAATGTATTTTCAATGACCACGTTGTCTAGGATCATGCACCAGGTTGCTAAAACAATACTCCACAGGAACTTTTTTTATATTCATATATTAAGGGTTATAAAAATAACTAGCAATGCATTTTTAATGACCCTTTTGTCCAGGATCATGCACCAGGTCGCTAAAATAATAATCTACTAGAACTTTTTTTAAATTCGAGCACTTATTCTTCCAAAAGCAAATTCTATTGCATTTTCAATGGCCCACGTTTTTTCTAGGATCATGCACCAGTTTGCTAAAACAATACTCCACGGGAACTTTTTTTATATTCATATATTACGAGTTATAAAAACAACTAAAAATGTATTTTCAATGACCCCGTTTTCTAGGATCATGCACCAGGTTGCTAAAACAATACTCCACAGGAACTTTTATTATATTCATATAGTAATGGTTATAAAATTAACTAACAATGCATTTTTAATGACCCTTTTGTCCAGGATCATGCACCAGGTCACTAAAATAATAATCTACTGGAAATTTTTTTATATTCATCGATAACGAGTTATAAAAACAACTAAAAATGTATTTTCAATGACCCCGTTGTATAGGATCATGCACCAGGTTGCTAAAACAATACTCCACAGGAACTTTTTTTATATTCATATATTAAGGGTTATAAAAATAACTAACAATGTATTTTCAATGACCCCGTTGTCTAGGATCATGCACCAGGTTGCTAAAACAATACTCCACAGGAACTTTTATTATATTCATATAGTAAGGGTTATAAAATTAACTAACAATGCATTTTTATTGACCCTTTTGTCCAGGATCATGCACCAGGTCACTAAAATAATAATCTACTGGAAATTTTTTTATATTCATATATTACGAGTTATAAAAACAACTAAAAATGTATTTTCAATGACCACGTTGTCTAGGATCATGCACCAGGTTGCTAAAACAATACTCCACAGGAACTTTTTTTATATTCATATATTAAGCGTTATAAAAACAACTAACAATGCATTTTTAATGACCCTGTTGTCCAGGATCATGCACCAGGTCGCTAAAATAATAATGTACCGAAACTTTTTTTACATTCATATATTAAAGGTTATAAAAATAACTAACAATGTATTTTCAATGACCCCGTTGTCTAGGATCATGCACCAGGTCACTAAAAAAATAACCTACTGGAAATTTTTTCATATTCATGTATTACGAGTTATAAAAACAACTAACAATGCATTTTTAATGACCCTTTTGTCCAGGATCATGCACCAGGTCGCTAAAATAATAATCTACTAGAACTTTTTTTAAATTCGAGCACTTATTCTTCCAAAAGCAAATTCTATTGCATTTTCAATGGCCCACGTTGTCTAAGATCATGCACCAGTTTGCTAAAACAATACTCCACGGGAACTTTTATTATATTTATATAGTAAGGGTTATAAAATTAACTAACAATGCATTTTTAATGACCCATTTGTCCAGGATCATGCACCAGGTCACTAAAATAATAATCTACTGGAAATTTTTTTATATTCATATATTACGAGTTATAAAAACAACTAAAAATGTATTTTCAATGACCGCGTTGTCTAGGATCATGCACCAGTTTGCTAAAACAATACTCCACAGGAACTTTTTTTATATTCATATATTAAGGGTTATAAAAATAACTAGCAATGCATTTTTAATGACCCTTTTGTCCAGGATCATGCACCAGGTCGCTAAAACAATACTCCACAGGAACTTTTATTATATTCATATATTAAGGGTTATAAAAACAACTAACAATGCATTTTTAATGACCCTGTTGTGCAGGATCATGCACCAGGTCGCTAAAGTAATAATCATCTGGAACTTTTTTTAAATTCCAACACTAATTCTTTCAACAGAAATTCTATTGCATTGCCAATGACCCCGTTGTCTATGATCACGCACCAGGTCACTAAAATAATAATCTACTGGAAATTTTTTTATATTCATATATTACGAGTTATAAAAATAACTAACAATGTATTTTCAATGACCACGTTTTCTAGGATCATGCACCAGGTTGCTAAAACAATACTCCACAGGAACTTTTTTTATATTCATATATTAAGGGTTATAAAAATAACTAACAATGTATTTGCAATGACCCCGTTGTCAAGGATCATGCACCAGTTTGCTAAGACAATACTCCACAGGAACTTTTTTTATATTCAAATATTAAGGGTTATAAAAACAACTAACAATGCATTTTTAATGACCCTGTTGTGCAGGATCATGCACCAGGTCGCTAAAGTAATAATCATCTGGAACTTTTTTTAAATTCGAACACTAATTCTTTCAACAGAAATTATATTGCATTTTCAATGACCCCGTTGTCTATGATCACGCACCAGGTCGCTAAAATAATAATCTACTGGAAATTTTTTTATATTCATATATTACGAGTTATAAAAACAACTAAAAATGTATTTTCAATGACCACGTTGTCTAGGATCATGCACCAGGTTGCTAAAACAATACTCCACAGGAACTTTTTTTATATTCATATATTAAGGGTTATAAAAACAACTAGCAATGCATTTTTAATGACCCTTTTGTCCAGGATCATGCACCAGGTTGTTAAAACAATACTCCACAGGAACTTTTTTTATATTCATATATTAAGGGTTATAAAAATAACTAACAATGTATTTTCAATGACCCCGTTGTCTAGGATCATGCACCAGTTTGCTAAAACAATACTCCACAGGAACTTTTTTTATATTCACATATTAAGAGTTATAAAAACAACTAGCAATGCATTTTTAATGACCCTTTTGTCCAGGATCATGCACCAGGTCGCTAAAATAATAATCTACTAGAACTTTTTTAAATTCGAGCACTTATTCTTCCAAAAGCAAATTCTATTGCATTTTCAATGGCCCACGTTGTCTAAAATCATGCACCAGGTTGCTAAAAAAATACTCCACTGGAACTTTTTTTATATTCATATATGAAGAGTTATAAAAACAACTAAAAATGTATTTTCAATGACCACGTTGTCTAGGATCATGCACCAGGTTGCAAAAACAATACTCCACAGGAACTTTTATTATATTCATATAGTAAGGGTTATAAAATTAACTAACAATGCATTTTTAATGACCATTTTGTCCAGGATCATGCACCAGGTCACTAAAATAATAATCTACTGGAAAATTTTTTATATTCATATATTACGACTTATAGAAACAACTAAAAATGTATTTTCAATGACCACGTTGTCTAGGATCATGCACCAGGTTGCTAAAACAATACTCCACAGGAACTTTTTTTATATTCATATATTAAGGGTTATAAAAATAACTAACAATGTATTTTCAATGACCCCGTTGTCTAGGATCATGCACCAGGTTGCTAAAACAATACTCCACAGGAACTTTTATTATATTCATATAGTAAGGGTTATAAAATTAACTAACAATGCATTTTTAATGACCCTTTTGTCCAGGATCATGCACCAGGTCACTAAAATAATAATCTACTGGAAAATTTTTTATAGTCATATACTACGGCTTATAAAAACAACTAAAAATGTATTTTCAATGACCACGTTGTCTAGGATCATGCACCAGGTTGCTAAAACAATACTCCACAGGAACTTTTTTTATATTCATATATTAAGGGTTATAAAAATAACTAACAATGTATTTTCAATGACCCCGTTGTCTAGGATCATGCACCAGGTTGCTAAAACAATACTCCACAGGAACTTTTATTATATTCATATAGTAAGGGTTATAAAATTAACTAACAATGCATTTTTAATGACCCTTTTTGTGCAGGATCATGCACCAGGTCGCTAAAGTAATAATCTACTGGAAATTTTTTTATATTCATATATTACGAATTATAAAAACAACTCAAAATGTATTTTCAATGACCACGTTGTCTAGGATCATGCACCAGGTTGCTAAAACGATATTCCACAGGAACTTTTTTTATATTCATATATTAAGGGTTATAAAAAAAACTAGCAATGCATTTTCAATGACCCTTTTGTCCAGGATCATGCACCAGGTCGCTAAAATAATAATCTGCTAGAACTTTTTTTAAATTCGAGCACTTATTCTTCCAAAAGCAAATTCTATTGCATTTTCAATGGCCCATGTTGTCTAAGATCATGCACCAGTTTGCTAAAACAATACTCCACGCGAACTTTTTTTATATTCTCATATTCCGACTTATAAAAACAACTAAAAATGTATTTTCAATGACCCCGTTTTCTAGGATCATGCACCAGGTTGCTAAAACAATACTCCACAGGAACTTTTATTATATTCATATAGTAAGGGTTATAAAATTAACTAACAATGCATTTTTAATGACCCTGTTGTGAATGATCATGCACCAGGTCGCTAAAGTAATAATCATCTGGAACTTTATTTAAATTTGAACACTAATTCTTTCAACAGAAATTCTATTGCATTTTCAATGACCCCGTTGTCTATGATCACGCACCAGGTCGCTAAAATAATAATCTACTGGAAATTTTTTTATATTCATATATTACGAGTTATAAAAACAACTAAAAATGTATTTTCAATGACCACGTTGTCTAGGATCATGCACCAGGTTGCTAAAACAATACTCCACAGGAACTTTTTTATATTCATATATTAAGAGTTATAAAAATAACTAGCAATGCATTTTTAATGACCCTTTTGTCCAGGATCATGCACCAGGTTGTTAAAACAATACTCCACAGGAACTTTTTTATATTCATATATTAAGGGTTATTAAAATAACTAACAATGTATTTTCAATGACCCCGTTGTCTAGGATCATGCACCAGTTTGCTAAAACAATACTCCACAGGAACTTTTTTATATTCACATATTAAGAGTTATAAAAACAACTAGCAATGCATTTTTAATGACCCTTTTGTCCAGGATCATGCACCAGGTCGCTAAAATAATAATCTACTGGAACTTTTTTAAATTCGAGCACTTATTCTTCCAAAAGCAAATTCTATTGCATTTTTCAATGGCCCACGTTGTCTAAGATCATGCACCAGTTTGCTAAAAAAATACTCCACGGGAACTTTTTTTATATTCATATATTACGAGTTATAAAAACAACTAAAAATGTATTTTCAATGTCCACGTTTTCTAGGATCATGCACCAGGTTGCTAAAACAATACTCCACAGGAACTTTTATTATATTCATATAGTAAGGGTTATAAAATTAACTAACAATGCATTTTTAATGACCCTTTTGTCCAGGATTATGCACCAGGTCACTAAAATAATAATCTACTGGAAAATTTTTTATATTCATATATTACGACTTATAGAAACAACTAAAAATGTATTTTCAATGACCACGTTGTCTAGGATCATGCACCAGGTTGCTAAAACAATACTCCACAGGAACTTTTTTATATTCATATATTAAGGGTTATAAAAATAACTAGCAATGTATTTTCAATGACCCCGTTGTCTAGGATCATGCACCAGGTTGCTAAAACAATACTCCACAGGAACTTGTATTATATTCATATAGTAAGGGTTATAAAATTAACTAACAATGCACTTTTAATGACCCTTTTGTGCAGGAGCATGCACCAGGTCGCTAAAGTAATAATCTACTGGAAATTTTTTTATATTCATATATTACGAATTATAAAAACAACTCAAAATGTATTTTCAATGACCACGTTGTCTAGGATCATGCACCAGGTTGCTAAAACGATATTCCACAGGAACTTTTTTTATATTCATATATTAAGGGTTATAAAAAAAACTAGCAATGCATTTTTCAATGACCCTTTTGTCCAGGATCATGCACCAGGTCGCTAAAATAATAATCTGCTAGAACTTTTTTTAAATTCGAGCACTTATTCTTCCAAAAGCAAATTCTATTGCATTTTCAATGGCCCATGTTGTCTAAGATCATGCACCAGTTTGCTAAAACAATACTCCACCCGAACTTTTTTTCTATTCAATTATTACGAGTTATAAAAACAACTAAAAATGTATTTTCAATGACCCCGTTTTCTAGGATCATGCACCAGGTTGCTAAAACAATACTCCACAGGAACTTTTATTATATTCATATAGTAAGGGTTATAAAATTAACTAACAATGCATTTTTAATGACCCTTTTGTCCAGGATCATGCACCAGGTCACTAAAATAATAATCTACTGGAAATTTTTTTATATTCATATATTACGAGTTATAAAAACAACTAAAAATGTATTTTCAATGACCCCGTTTTCTAGGATCATGCACCAGGTTGCTAAAACAATACTCCACATTAACTTTTTATTATATTCATATAGTAAGGGTTATAAAATTAACTAACAATGCATTTTTAATGACCCTTTTGTCCAGGATCATGCACCAGGTCACTAAAATAATAATCTACTGGAAATTTTTTTATATTCATATATTACGAGTTATAAAAACAACTAAAAATGTATTTTCAATGACCACGTTGTCTACGATCATGCACCAGGTTGCTAAAACAATACTCCACAGGAACTTTTTATATTCATATATTAAGGGTTATAAAAATAGCTAACAATTTATTTTTAATGACCCTGTTGTGCAGGATCATGCACCAGGTCGCTAAAGTAATAATCATCTGGAACTTTTTTTAAATTCGAAAACTAATTCTTTCAACAGAAATTCTATTGCATTTTCAATGACCCCGTTGTCTATGATCATGCACCAGGTTGCTAAAACAATACTCCACAGGAACTTTTTTTATATTCATATATTAAGGGTTATAAAAATAACTAACAATGTATTTTCAATGACCCCGATGTCTAGGATCATGCACCAGGTTGCTAAAACAATACTCCACAGGAACTTTTTTTATATTCATATATTAAGGGTTATAAAAATAACTAGCAATGCATTTTTAATGACCCTTTTGTCCAGGATCATGCACCAGGTCGCTAAAATAATAATCTACTAGAACTTTTTTTAAATTCGAGCACTTATTCTTCCAAAAGCAAATTCTATTGCATTTTCAATGGCCCACGTTGTCTAAGATCATGCACCAGTTTGCTAAAACAATACTCCACAGGAACTTTTTTTATATTCACATATTAAGAGTTATAAAAACAACTAGCAATGCATTTTTAATGACCCTTTTGTCCAGGATCATGCACCAGGTCACTAAAATAATAATCTACTGGAAATTTTTTTATATTCATATATTACGAGTTATAAAAACAACTAAAAATGTATTTTCAATGACCACGTTGTCTAGGATCATGCACCAGGTTGCTAAAACAATACTCCACAGGAACTTTTCTTATATTCATATATTAAGGGTTATAAAAATAACTAGCAATGCATTTTTAATGACCCTTTTGTCCAGGATCATGCACCAGGTCGCTAAAATAATAATCTACTAGAACTTTTTTTAAATTCGAGCACTTATTCTTCCAAAAGCAAATTCTATTGCATTTTCAATGGCCCACGTTGTCTAAGATCATGCACCAGTTTGCTAAAACAATACTCCACAGGAACTTTTTTTATATTCATATATTAAAGGTTATAAAAATAACTAACAATGTATTTTTTAATGACCCTGTTGTGCAGGATCATGCACCAGGTCGCTAAAGTAATAATCATCTGGAACTTTTTTTAAATTCGAACACTTATTCTTTACACAGAAATTCTATTGCATTTTCAATGACCCCGTTGTCTATGATCACGCACCAGGTCGCTAAAATAATAATCTACTGGAAATTTTTTTATATTCATATATTACGAGTTATAAAAACAACTAAAAATGTATTTTCAATGACCACGTTGTCTAGGATCATGCACCAGGTTGCTAAAACAATACTCCACAGGAACTTTTTTTATATTCATATATTAAGGGTTATAAAAATAACTAGCAATGCATTTTTAATGACCCTTTTGTCCAGGATCATGCACCAGGTCACTAAAATAATAATCTACTGGAAATTTTTTTATATTCATATATTACGAGTTATAAAAACAACTAAAAATGTATTTTCAATGACCACGTTGTCTAGGATCATGCACCAGGTTGCTAAAACAATACTCCACAGGAACTTTTTTTATATTCATATATTAAGGGTTATAAAAATAACTAGCAATGCATTTTTAATGACCCTTTTGTCCAGGATCATGCACCAGGTCACGAAAATAATAATCTACTAGAACTTTTTTTAAATTCGAGCACTTATTCTTCCAAAAGCAAATTCTATTGCATTTTCAATGGCCCACGTTGTCTAAGATCATGCACCAGTTTGCTAAAACAATACTCCACAGGAACTTTTTTTATATTCACATATTAAGAGTTATAATTAGAACTTGCTTTGCATTTTTATTTACCCTTTTGTCGAGGATCATGCACCAGGTCGCTAAAATAATAATCTACTGGAACTTTTTCTATATTCATATATTACGAGTTATAAAAACAACTAAAAATGTATTTTCAATGACCACGTTGTCTAGGATCATGCACCAGGTCGCTAAAATAATAATCTACTGGAACTTTTTTTAAATTCGAACACTAATTCTTCCAAAAGCAAATTCTATTGCATTTTCAATGGCCCACGTTGTCTAAGATCATGCACCAGTTTGCTAAAACAATACTCCACGGGAACTTTTTTTATATTCATATATTACGAGTTATAAAAACAACTAAAAATGTATTTTCAATGACCCCGTTTTCTAGGATCATGCACCAGGTTGCTAAAACAATACTCCACAGGAACTTTTATTATATTCATATAGTAAGGGTTATAAAATTAACTAACAATGCATTTTTAATGACCCTTTTTTTCCAGGATCATGCACCAGGTCACTAAAATAATAATCTACTGGAAATTTTTTTATATTCATATATTACGAGTTATAAAAACAACTAAAAATGTATTTTCAATGACCACGTTGTCTAGGATCATGCACCAGGTTGCTAAAACAATACTCCACAGGAACTTTTTTTATATTCATATATTAAGGGTTATAAAAATAACTAGCAATGCATTTTCAATGACCCCGTTGTCTAGAATCATGTACCAGGTCGCTAAAATAATACTCCACAGGAACTTTTATTATATTCATATAGTAACGGTTATAAAATTAACTAACAATGCATTTTTAATGACCCTTTTGTCCAGGATTATGCACCAGGTCACTAAAATAATAATCTACTGGAAAATTTTTTATATTCATATATTACGACTTATAGAAACAACTAAAAATGTATTTTCAATGACCACGTTGTCTAGGATCATGCACCAGGTTGCTAAAACAATACTCCACACGAACTTTTTTTATATTCATATATTAAGGGTTATAAAAATAACTAACAATGTATTTTCAATGACCCCGTTGTCTAGGATCATGCACCAGGTTGCTAAAACAATACTCAACAGCAACTTTTATTATAATAATATAGTAATGTTTATAAAATTAACTAACAATGCATTTTTAATGACCCTTTTTGTGCAGGATCATGCACCAGGTCGCTAAAGTAATAATCTACTGGAAATTTTTTTATATTCATATATTACGAATTATAAAAACAACTCAAAATGTATTTTCAATGACCACGTTGTCTAGGATCATGCACCAGGTTGCTAAAACGATATTCCACAGGAACTTTTTTTATATTCATATATTAAGGGTTATAAAAAAAACTAGCAATGCATTTTCAATGACCCTTTTGTCCAGGATCATGCACCAGTGCGCTATAATTATTATCTACTAGAAGTTTTTTTAAATTCTTGCACTTATTGTTCCAAAAGCAAATTCTATTGCATTTTCAATGGCCCATGTTGTCTAAGATCATGCACCAGTTTGCTAAAACAATACTCCACGCGAACTTTTTTTCTATTCATATATTACGAGTTATAAAAACAACTAAAAATGTATTTTCAATGACCCCGTTTTCTAGGATCATGCACCAGGTTGCTAAAACAATACTCCACAGGAACTTTTTATTATATTCATATAGTAAGGGTTATAAAATTAACTAACAATGCATTTTTAATGACCCTGTTGTGCAGGATCATGCACCAGGTCGCTAAAGTAATAATCATCTGGAACTTTATTTAAATTTGAACACTAATTCTTTCAACAGAAATTCTATTGCATTTTCAATGACCCCGTTGTCTATGATCACGCACCAGGTCGCTAAAATAATAATCTACTGGAAATTTTTTTATATTCATATATTACGAGTTATAAAAACAACTAAAAATGTATTTTCAATGACCACGTTGTCTAGGATCATGCACCAGGTTGCTAAAACAATACTCCACAGGAACTTTTTTTTATATTCATATATTAAGGGTTAAAGAAACAATTACCAATGCATTTTTAATGACCCTTTTGTCCAGGATCATGCACCAGGTTGCTAAAACAATACTCCACAGGAACTTTTTTTATATTCATATATTAAGGGTTATAAAAATAACTAACAATGTATTTTCAATGACCCCGTTGTCTAGGATCATGCACCAGTTTGCTAAAACAATACTCCACAGGAACTTTTTTATATTCACATATTAAGAGTTATAAAAACAACTAGCAATGCATTTTTAATGACCCTTTTGTCCAGGATCATGCACCAGGTCGCTAAAATAATAATCTACTAGAACTTTTTTTAAATTCGAGCACTTATTCTTCCAAAAGCAAATTCTATTGCATTTTCAATGGCCCACGTTGTCTAAGATCATGCACCAGTTTGCTAAAACAATACTCCACGGGAACTTTTTTTATATTCATATATTACGAGTTATAAAAACAACTAAAAATGTATTTTCAATGACCCCGTTTTCTAGGATCATGCACCAGGTTGCTAAAACAATACTCCACAGGAACTTTTATTATATTCATATAGTAAGGGTTATAAAATTAACTAACAATGCATTTTTAATGACCCTTTTGTCCAGGATTATGCACCAGGTCACTAAAATAATAATCTACTGGAAAATTTTTTATATTCATATATTACGACTTATAGAAACAACTAAAAATGTATTTTCAATGACCACGTTGTCTAGGATCATGCACCAGGTTGCTAAAACAATACTCCACAGGAACTTTTTTTATATTCATATATTAAGGGTTATAAAAATAACTAACAATGTATTTTCAATGACCCCGTTGTCTAGGATCATGCACCAGGTTGCTAAAACAATACTCCACAGGAACTTTTATTATATTCATATAGTAACGGTTATAAAATTAACTAACAATGCATTTTTAATGACCCTTTTGTGCAGGATCATGCACCAGGTCGCTAATGTAATAATCTACTGGAAATTTTTTTATATTCATATATTACGAATTATAAAAACAACTCAAAATGTATTTTCAATGACCACGTTGTCTAGGATCATGCACCAGGTTGCTAAAACGATATTCCACAGGAACTTTTTTTAAATTCATATATTAAGGGTTATAAAAAAAACAAGCAATGCATTTTCAATGACCCTTTTGTCCAGGATCATGCACCAGGTCGCTAAAATAATAATCTGCTAGAACTTTTTTTTTAAATTCGAGCACTTATTCTTCCAAAAGCAAATTCTATTGCATTTTCAATGGCCCATGTTGTCTAAGATCATGCACCAGGTTGCTAAAACAATACTCCACAGGAACATAATTTATATTAAGATAATACTAGTAATAAAAACAACTAAAAATGTATTTTCAATGACCCCGTTGTCTAGGCTCATGCACCAGGTTTCTAAAACAATACTCCACAGTAACTTTTATTATATTCATATAGTAAGTGTTATAAAATTAACTAACAATGCATTTTTAATGACCCTTTTGTCCAGGATCATGCACCAGGTCACTAAAATAATAATCTACTGGAAATTTTTTTATATTCATATATTACGAGTTATAAAAACAACTAAAAATGTATTTTCAATGACCCCGTTTTCTAGGATCATGCACCAGGTTGCTAAAACAATACTCCACAGGAACTTTTATTATATTCATATAGTAAGGGGTTATAAAATTAACTAACAATGCATTTTTAATGACCCTTTTGTCCAGGATCATGCACCAGGTCACTAAAATAATAATCTACTGGAAATTTTTTTATATTCATATATTACGAGTTATAAAAACAACTAAAAATGTATTTTCAATGACCACGTTGTCTACGATCATGCACCAGGTTGCTAAAACAATACTCCACAGGAACTTTTTTTATATTCATATATTAAGGGTTATAAAAATAGCTAACAATTTATTTTTAATGACCCTGTTGTGCAGGATCATGCACCAGGTCGCTAAAGTAATAATCATCTGGAACTTTTTTTAAATTCGAAAACTAATTCTTTCAACAGAAATTCTATTGCATTTTCAATGACCCCGTTGTCTATGATCATGCACCAGGTTGCTAAAACAATACTCCACAGGAACTTTTTTTATATTCATATATTAAGCGTTATAAAAATAACTAACAATGTATTTTCAATGACCCCGATGTCTAGGATCATGCACCAGGTTGCTAAAACAATACTCCACAGGAACTTTTTTATATTCATATATTAAGGGTTATAAAAATAATTAACAATGCATTTTTAATGACCCTGTTGTGCAGGATCATGCACCAGGTCGCTAAAATAATAATCTACTAGAACTTTTTTTAAATTCGAGCACTTATTCTTAAAAAAAGCAAATTCTATTGCATTTTCAATGGCCCACGTTGTCTAAGATCATGCACCAGTTTGCTAAAACAATACTCCACAGGAACTTTTTTTATATTCACATATTAAGAGTTATAAAAACAACTAGCAATGCATTTTTAATGACCCTTTTGTCCAGGATCATGCACCAGGTCACTAAAATAATAATCTACTGGAAATTTTTTTATATTCATATATTACGAGTTATAAAAACAACTAAAAATGTATTTTCAATGACCACGTTTTCTAGGATCATGCACCAGGTTGCTAAAACAATACTCCACAGGAACTTTTTTTATATTCATATATTAAGGGTTATAAAAATAACTAGCAATGCATTTTTAATGACCCTTTTGTCCAGGATCATGCACCAGGTCGCTAAAATAATAATCTACTAGAACTTTTTTTAAATTCGAGCACTTATTCTTCCAAAAGCAAATTCTATTGCATTTTCAATGGCCCACGTTGTCTAAGATCATGCACCAGTTTGCTAAAACAATACTCCACGGGAACTTTTTTTATATTCACATATTAAGAGTTATAAAAACAACTAACAATGCATTTTTAATGACCCTGTTGTGCAGGATCATGCACCAGGTCGCTAAAGTAATAATCATCTGGAACTTTTTTTAAATTCGAACACTAATTCTTTCAACAGAAATTCTATTGCATTTTCAATGACCCCGTTGTCTATGATCACGCACCAGGTCGCTAAAATAATAATCTACTGGAAATTTTTTTATATTCATATATTACGAGTTATAAAAACAACTAAAAATGTATTTTCAATGACCACGTTGTCTAGGATCATGCACCAGGTTGCTAAAACAATACTCCACAGGAACTTTTTTTATATTCATATATTAAGGGTTATAAAAATAACTAGCAATGCATTTTTAATGACCCTTTTGTCCAGGATCATGCACCAGGTCACTAAAATAATAATCTACTGGAAATTTTTTTATATTCATATATTACGAGTTATAAAAACAACTAAAAATGTATTTTCAATGACCACGTTGTCTAGGATCATGCACCAGGTCGCTAAAATAATAATCTACTAGAACTTTTTTTAAATTCGAGCACTTATTCTTGCAAAAGCAAATTCTATTGCATTTTCAATGGCCCACGTTGTCTAAGATCATGCACCAGTTTGCTAAAACAATACTCCACGGGAACTTTTTTTATATTCATATATTAAGGGTTATAAAAATAACTAGCAATGCATTTTTAATGACCCTTTTGTCCAGGATCATGCACCAGGTCACTAAAATAATAATCTACTAGAACTTTTTTTAAATTCGAGCACTTATTCTTCCAAAAGCAAATTCTATTGCATTTTCAATGGCCCACGTTGTCTAAGATCATGCACCAGTTTGCTAAAACAATACTCCACGGGAACTTTTTTTATATTCACATATTAAGAGTTATAAAAACAACTAGCAATGCATTTTTAATGACCCTTTTGTCCAGGATCATGCACCAGGTCACTAAAATAATAATCTACAGGAAATATGGTTATATTCATATATTACGAGTTATAAAATCAACTAAAAATGTATTTTCAATGACCACGTTGTCTAGGATCATGCACCAGGTCGCTAAAATAATAATCTACTGGTACTTTTTTTAAATTCGAGCACTTATTCTTCAAAAGCAAATTCTATTGCATTTTCAATGGCCCACGTTGTCTAAGATCATGCACCAGTTTGCTAAAACAATAATCCACAGGAACTTTTTTTTATATTCATGTATTACGAGTTATAAAAACAACTAAAAATGTATTTTCAATGACCCCGTTTTCTAGGATCATGCACCAGGTTGCTAAAACAATACTCCACAGGAACTTTTATTATATTCATATAGTAAGGGTTATAAAATTAACTAACAATGCATTTTTAATGACCCTTTTGTCCAGGATCATGCACCAGGTCACTAAAATAATAATCTACCCGAAATTTTTTTATATTCATATATTACGAGTTATAAAAACAACTAAAAATGTATTTTCAATGACCACGTTTTCTAGGATCATGCACCAGGTTGCTAAAACAATACTCCACAGGAACTTTTTTTATATTCATATATTAAGGGTTATAAAAATAACTAGCAATGCATTTTTAATGACCCTTTTGTCCAGGATCATGCACCAGGTCGCTAAAATAATAATCTACTAGAACTTTTTTTAAATTCGAGCACTTATTCTTCCAAAAGCAAATTCTATTGCATTTTCAATGGCCCACGTTGTCTAAGATCATGCACCAGTTTGCTAAAACAATACTCCACAGGAACTTTTTT
The DNA here is from genome assembly GCA_030998225.1 of Diplolepis rosae. Classification (NCBI taxonomy): domain Eukaryota; kingdom Metazoa; phylum Arthropoda; class Insecta; order Hymenoptera; family Diplolepididae; genus Diplolepis; species Diplolepis rosae. The sequence continues at coordinate 1,252,304 of JAPYXD010000631.1, forward strand.
TATATTCACATATTAAGAGTTATAAAAACAACTAGCAATGCATTTTTAATGACCCTTTTGTCCAGGATCATGCACCAGGTCACTAAAATAATAATCTACTGGAAATTTTTTTATATTCATATATTACGAGTTATAAAAACAACTAAAAATGTATTTTCAATGACCACGTTTTCTAGGATCATGCACCAGGTTGCTAAAACAATACTCCACAGGAACTTTTTTTATATTCATATATTAAGGGTTATAAAAATAACTAGCAATGCATTTTTAATGACACTTTTGTCCAGGATCATGCACCAGGTCGCTAAAATGATAATCTACTAGAACTTTTTTTAAAATTCTAGCACTTATTCTTCCAAAAGCAAATTCTATTGCATTTTCAATGGCCCACGTTGTCTAAGATCATGCACCAGTTTGCTAAAACAATACTCCACGGGAACTTTTTTTATATTCATATATTACGAGTTATAAAAACAACTAAAAATGTATTTTCAATGACCCCGTTTTCTAGGATCATGCACCAGGTTGCTAAAACAATACTCCACAGGAACTTTTATTATATTCATATAGTAAGGGTTATAAAATTAACTAACAATGCATTTTTAATGACCCTTTTGTCCAGGATCATGCACCAGGTCGCTAAAATAATAATCTACTAGAACTTTTTTTAAATTCGAGCACTTATTCTTCCAAAAGCAAATTCTATTGCATTTTCAATGGCCCACGTTGTCTAAGATCATGCACCAGTTTGCTAAAACAATACTCCACGGGAACTTTTTTTATATTCACATATTAAGAGTTATAAAAACAACTAACAATGCATTTTTAATGACCCTGTTGTCCAGGATCATGCACCAGGTCGCTAAAATAATAATCTACTGGAACTTTTTTTATATTCATATATTACGAGTTATAAAAACAACTAAAAATGTATTTTCAATGACCACATTGTCTAGGATCATGCACCAGGTTGCTAAAACAATACTCCACAGGATCTTTTTTTATATTCATATATTAAGGTTTATAAAAATAACTAACAATTTATTTTCAATGACCCCGTTGTCTAAGATCATGCACCAGGTTGCTAAAACAATACTCCACAGGAACTTTTTTTATATTCATATATTACGAGTTATAAAAACAACTAAAAATGTATTTTCAATGACCACGTTGTCTAGGATCATGCACCAGGTTGCTAAAACAATACTCCACAGGAACTTTTTTTATATTCATATATTAAGGGTTATAAAAATAACTAACAATGTATTTTCAATGACCCCGTTGTCTAGGATCATGCACCAGGTTGCTAAAACAATACTCCACAGGAACTTTTTTTATATTCATATATTAAGGGTTATAAAAATAACTAACAATGCATTTTTAATGACCCTGTTGTGAAGGATCATGCACCAGGTCGCTAAAGTAATAATCATCTGGAACTTTTTTTAAATTCGAACACTAATTCTTTCAACAGAAATTCTATTGCATTTTCAATGACCCCGTTGTCTATGATCACGCACCAGGTCGCTAAAATAATAATCTACAGGAAATTTTTTTATATTCATATATTACGAGTTATAAAAACAACTAAAAATGTATTTTCAATGACCACGTTGTCTAGGATCATGCACCAGGTTGCTAAAACAATACTCCACAGGAACTTTTTTTATATTCATATATTAAGGGTTATAAAAATAACTAACAATGTATTTTCAATGACCCCGTTGTCTAGGATCATGCACCAGTTTGCTAAAGCAATACTCCACAGGAACTTTTTTTATATTCACATATTAAGAGTTATAAAAACAACTAGCAATGCATTTTTAATGACCCTTTTGTCCAGGATCATGCACCAGGTCACTAAAATAATAATATACTGGAAATTTTTTTATATTCATATATTACGAGTTATAAAAACAACTAAAAATGTATTTTCAATGACCACGTTGTCTAGGATCATGCACCAGGTTGCTAAAACAATACTCCACAGGAACTTTTTTTATATTCATATATTAAGGGTTATAAAAATAACTAGCAATGCATTTTTAATGACCCTTTTGTCCAGGATCATGCACCAGGTCGCTAAAATAATAATCTACTAGAACTTTTTTTAAATTCGAGCACTTATTCTTCCAAAAGCAAACTCTATTGCATTTTCAATGGCCCACGTTGTCTAAGATCATGCACCCGTTTGCTAAAACAATACTCCACGGGAACTTTTATTATATTCATATATTAAGGTTTATAAAAATAACTAACAATGTATTTTCAATGACCACGTTGTCTAGGATCATGCACCAGGTTGCAAAAACAATACTCCACAGGAACTTTTTTTTATATTCATATATTAAGAGTTATAAAAACAACTAAAAATGTATTTTCAATGACCCCGTTGTCTAGGATCATGCACCAGGTTGCTAAAACAATACTCCACAGGAACTTTTTTTATATTCATATATTAAGGGTTATAAAAATAACTAACAATGTATTTTCAATGACCCCGTTGTCAAGGATCATGCACCAGTTTGCTAAGACAATACTACACAGGAACTATTTTTATATTCAGATATTAAGTGTTATAAAAACAACTAACAATGCATTTTTAATGACCCTGTTGTCCAGGATCATGCACCAGGTCGCTAAAATAATAATGTACTGGAACTTTTTTTACATTCATATATTAAGGGTTATAAAAATAACTAACAATGTATTTTCAATGACCCCGATGTCTAGGATCATGCACCATGTTCCTAAAACAATACTCCACAGGAACTTTTTTTATATTCAAATATTAAGGGTTATAAAAATAACTAACAATGTATTTTCAATGACCCCGTTGTCTAGGATCATGCACCAGGTTGCTAAAACAATACTCCACGGGAACTTTTTTTATATTCATATATTAAGGGTTATAAAAATAACTAACAATGAATTTTAAATGACCAGGTTGTCGAGGATCATGCACCAGGTTGCAAAAATAATACTCCACAGGAACTTTTTTTTATATTCATATATTAAGAGTTATAAAAACATCTAAAAATGTATTTTCAATGACCACGTTGTCTAGGATCATGCACCAGGTTGCTAAAACAATACTCCACAGGAACTTTTTTATATTCATATATTAAGGGTTATAAAAATAACTAACAATGTATTTTCAATGACCCCGTTTTCTAGGATCATGCACCAGGTTGCTAAAACAATACTCCACAGGAACTTTTATTATATTCATATAGTAAGGGTTATAAAATTAACTAACAATGCATTTTTAATGACCCTTTTGTCCAGGATCATGCACCAGGTCACTAAAATAATAATCTACTGGAAATTTTTTTATATTCGTATATTACGAGTTATAAAAACAACTAAATATGTATTTTCAATGACCACGTTGTCTAGGATCATGCACCAGGTTGCTAAAACAATACTCCACAGGAACTTTTTTTATATTCATATATTAAGGGTTATAAAAATAACTAACAATGTATTTTCAATGACCCCGTTGTCTAGGATCATGCACCAGGTTGCTAAAACAATACTCCACAGGAACTTTTTTTATATTCATATATTAAGGGTTATAAAAATAACTAACAATGCATTTTTAATGACCCTGTTGTGCAGGATCATGCACCAGGTCGCTAAAGTAATAATCATCTGGAACTTTTTTTAAATTCGAACACTAATTCTTTCAACAGAAATTCTATTGCATTTTCAATGACCCCGTTGTCTATGATCACGCACCAGGTCGCTAAAATAATAATCTACTGGAAATTTTTTTATATTCATATATTACGAGTTATAAAAACAACTAAAAATGTATTTTCAATGACCACGTTTTCTAGGATCATGCACGATGTTGCTAAAACAATACTCCACAGGATCTTTTTTTATATTCAAATATTAAGGATTATAAAAACAACTAACAATGTATTTTTAAAGACACCGTTGTCAAGGATCATGCACCAGGTTGCTAAAACAATACTCCACAGGAACTTTTTTTATATTCATATATTAAGGGTTATAAAAATAACTAACAATGCATTTTTAATGACCCTGTTGTGCAGGATCATGCACCAGGTTGCTAAAACAATACTCCACAGGAACTTTTTTTATATTCATATATTAAGGGTTATAAAAATAACTAGCAATGCATTTTTAATGACCCTTTTGTCCAGGATCATGCACCAGGTCGCTAAAATAATAATCTACAAGAACTTTTTTTAAATTCGAGCACTTATTCTTCCAAAAGCAAATTCTATTGCATTTTCAATGGCCCACGTTGTGTAAGATCATGCACCAGTTTGCTAAAACAATACTCCACGGGAACTTTTTTATATTCACATATTAAGAGTTATAAAAACAACTAACAATGCATTTTTAATGACCCTGTTGTCCAGGATCATGCACCAGGTCGCTAAAATAATAATGTACTGGAACTTTTTTTACATTCATATATTAAGGGTTATAAAAATAACTAACAATGTATTTTCAATGACCCCGATGTCTAGGATCATGCACCATGTTGCTAAAACAATACTCCACAGGAACTTTTTTTATATTCAAATATTAAGGGTTATAAAAACAACTAACAATGCATTTTTCAATGACCCCGTTGTCTAGGATCATGCACCAGGTTGCTAAAACAATACTCCACAGGAACTTTTTTTATATTCATATATTAAGGGTTATAAAAATAACTAACAATGTATTTTTAATGACCACGTTGTCTAGGATCATGCACCAGGTTGCTAAAACAATACTCCCTACGAACTTTTTTTATATTCATATATTAAGAGTTATAAAAACAACTAACAATGCATTTTTAATGACCCTGTTGACCGCGATCATGCACCAGGTTGCTAAAATAATAATCTACAGGAACTTTTTTTTATATTCATGTATTACGAGTTATAAAAACAACTAAAAATGTATTTTCAATGACCCCGTTTTCTAGGATCATGCACCAGGTTGCTAAAACAATACTCCGCAGGAACTTTTATTATATTCATATATTGAGGGTTATAAAAATAACTAGCAATGCATTTCTAACGACCCCTTTGTCCAGGATCATGCACCAGGTCGCTAAAATAATAATCTACTAGAACTTTTTTTAAATTCGAGCACTTATTCTTCAAAAAGCAAATTCTATTGCATTATCAATGGGCCAAGATGTCTAAGATCATGCACCAGTTTGCTAAAACAATACTCCACGGGAACTTTTTTATATTCACATATTAAGAGTTATAAAAACAACTAACAATGCATTTTTAATGACCCTGTTGTCCAGGATCATGCACCAGGTCTCTAAAATAATAATGTACTGGAACTTTTTTACATTCATATATTAAGGGTTATGAAAATAACTAACAATGTATTTTCAATGACCCCGATGTCTAGGATCATGCACCATGTTCCTAAAACAATACTCCACAGGAACTTTTTTTATATTCAAATATTAAGGGTTATAAAAATAACTAACAATGTATTTTCAATGACCCCGTTGTCTAGGATCATGCACCAGGTTGCTAAAACAATACTCCACAGGAACTTTTTTTATATTCATATATTAAGAGTTATAAAAACAACTAACAATGTATTTTTAATGACCCCGTTGTCCATGATCATGCACCAGCTTGCTAAAACAATACTCCACAGGAACTATTTTTTATATTCATATATTAAGAGTTATAAAAACAACTAAAAATGTATTTTGAATGACCACGTTGTCTAGGATCATGCACCAGGTTGCTAAAACAATACTCCACAGGAACTTTTTTTATATTCATATATTAAGGGTTATAAAAACAACTAAAAATGTATTTTCAATGACCCCGTTTTCTAGGATCATGCACCAGGTTGCTAAAACAATACTCCACAGGAACTTTTATTATATTCATATAGTAAGGGTTATAAAATTAACTAACAATGCATTTTTAATGACCCTTTTGTCCAGGATCATGCACCAGGTCACTAAAATAATAATCTACTGGAAATTTTTTTATATTCGTATATTACGAGTTATAAAAACAACTAAATATGTATTTTCAATGACCACGTTGTCTAGGATCATGCACCAGGTTGCTAAAACAATACTCCACAGGAACTTTTTTTATATTCATATATTAAGGGTTATAAAAATAACTAACAATGTATTTTCAATGACCCCGTTGTCTAGGATCATGCACCAGGTTGCTAAAAAAATACTCCACGGGAACTTTTTTTATATTCATATATTAAGGGTTATAAAAATAACTAACAATGCATTTTTAATGACCCTGTTGACTACGATCATGCACCAGGTCGCTAAAGTAATAATCAACTGGAACTTTTTTTAAATTCGAACACTAATTCTTTGAACAGAAATTCTATTGCATCTTCAATGACCCCGTTGTCTAGGATCATGCACCAGGTTACTAAAGTAATAATCTACTGGAACTTTTTTTATATTCATATATTACGAGTTTTAAAAACAACTAAAAATGTATTTTCAATGACCACGTTGTCTAGGATCATGCACCAGGTTGCTAAAACAATACTCCACAGGAACTTTTTTTATATTCAAATATTAAGGGTTATAAAAATAACTAACAATGTATTTGCAATGACCCCGTTGTCAAGGATCATGCACCAGTTTGCTAAGACAATACTCCACAGGAACTTTTTTTATATTCATATATTAAGGGTTATAAAAATAACTAACAATGCATTTTTAATGACCCTGTTGTGCAGGATCATGCACCAGGTCGCTAAAGTAATAATCATCTGGAACTTTTTTTAAATTCGAACACTAATTCTTTCAACAGAAATTCTATTGCATTTTCCATGACCCCGTTGTCTATGATCACGCACCAGGTCGCTAAAATAATAATCTACTGGAAATTTTTTTATATTCATATATTACGAGTTATAAAAACAACTAAAAATGTATTTTCAATGACCACGTTGTCTAGGATCATGCACCAGGTTGCTAAAACAATACTCCACAGGAACTTTTTTTATATTCATATATTAAGGGTTATAAAAATAACTAACAATGCATTTTTAATGACCCTTTTGTCCAGGATCATGCACCAGGTCGCTAAAACAATACTCCACAGGAACTTTTTTTATATTCACATATTAAGAGTTATAAAAACAATTAGCAATGCATTTTTAATGACCCTTTTGTCCAGGATCATGCACCAGGTCACTAAAATAATAATCTACTGGAAATTTTTTTATATTCATATATTACGAGTTATAAAAACAACTAAAAATGTATTTTCAATGACCACGTTGTCTAGGATCATGCACCAGGTTGCTAAAACAATACTCCACAGGAACTTTTATTATATTCATATAGTAAGGGTTATAAAATTAACTAACAATGCATTTTTAATGACCCTTTTGTCCAGGATCATGCACCAGGTCACTAAAATAATAATCTACTGGAAATTTTTTTATATTCGTATATTACGAGTTATAAAAACAACTAAAAATGTATTTTCAATGACCACGTTGTCTAGGATCATGCACCAGGTTGCTAAAACAATACTCCACAGGAACTTTTTTTATATTCATATATTAAGGGTTATAAAAATAACTAACAATGTATTTTCAATGACCCCGTTGTCTAGGATCATGCACCAGGTTGCTAAAACAATACTCCACAGGAACTTTTATTATATTCATATAGTAAGGGTTATAAAATTAACTAACAATGCATTTTTAATGACCCTTTTGTCCAGGATCATGCACCAGGTCACTAAAATAATAATCTACTGGAAATTTTTTTATATTCATATATTACGAGTTATAAAAACAACTAAAAATGTATTTTCAATGACCCCGTTTTCTAGGATCATGCATCAGGTTGCTAAAACAATACTCCACAGGAATTTTTATTATATTCATATAGTAAGGGTTATAAAATTAACTAACAATGCATTTTTAATGACCCTTTTGTCCAGGATCATGCACCAGGTCACTAAAATAGTAATCTACCGGAAATTTATTTATATTCATATATTACGAATTATAAAAACAACTAAAAATGTATTTTCAATGACCACGTTTTCTAGGATCATGCACCAGGTTGCTAAAACAATACTCCACAGGAACTTTTTTTATATTCATATATTAAGGGTTATAAAAATAACTAGCAATGCATTTTTAATGACCCTTTTGTCCAGGATCATGCACCAGGTCGCTAAAACAATACTCCACAGGAACTTTTATTATATTCATATATTAAGGGTTATAAAAATAACTAACAATGCATTTTTAATGACCCTGTTGTGGAGGATCATGAACATCGTCGCTAAAGTAATAATCATCTGGAACTTTTTTTAAATTCGAACACTAATTCTTTCAACAGAAATTCTATTGCATTTTCAATGACCCCGTTGTCTATGATCACGCACCAGGTCGCTAAAATAATAATCTACTGGAAATTTTTTTATATTCATATATTACGAGTTATAAAAACAACTAAAAATGTATTTTCAATGACCACGTTGTCTAGGATCATGCACCAGGTTGCTAAAACAATACTCCACAGGAACTTTTTTTATATTCATATATTAAGGGTTATAAAAATAACTAACAATGTATTTTCAATTACCCCGATGTCTAGGATAATGCACCAGTTTGCTAAAACAATACTCCACAGGAACTTTTTTTATATTCACATATTAAGAGTTATAAAAACAACTAGCAATGCATTTTTAATGACCCTTTTGTCCAGGATCATGCACCAGGTCGCTAAAATAATAATCTACTAGAACTTTTTTTAAATTCGAGCACTTATTCTTCCAAAAGCAAATTCTATTGCATTTTCAATGGCCCACGTTGTCTAAGATCATGCACCAGTTTGCTAAAACAATACTCCACCGGAACTTTTTTTATATTCATATATTACGAGTTATAAAAACAACTAAAAATGTATTTTCAATGACCACGTTGTCTAGGATCATGCACCAGGTTGCTAAAAAAATACTCCACAGGAACTTTTTTTATATTCATATATTAAGGGTTATAAAAATAACTAACAATGTATTTTCAATGACCCCGTTGTCTAGGATCATGCACCAGGTTGCTAAAACAATACTCCACAGGAACTTTTATTATATTCATATAGTAAGGGTTATAAAATTAACTAACAATGCATTTTTAATGACCCTTTTGTCCAGGATCATGCACCAGGTCGCTAAAACAATACTCCACAGGAACTTTTTTTATATTCATATATTAAGGGTTATAAAAATAACTAACAATGTATTTTCAATGACCCCGTTGTCTAGGATCATGCACCAGGTTGCTAAAACAATACTCCACAGGAACTTTTTTTATATTCATATATTACGAGTTATAAAAACAACTAAAAATGTATTTTCAATGACCACGTTGTCTAGGATCATGCACCAGGTTGCTAAAACAATACTCCACAGGAACTTTTATTATATTCATATAGTAAGGGTTATAAAATTAACTAACAATGCATTTTTAATGACCCTTTTGTCCAGGATCATGCACCAGGTCACTAAAATAATAATCTACTGAAAATTTTTTTATATTCATATATTACGAGTTATAAAAACAACTAAAAATGTATTTTCAATGACCACGTTGTCTAGGATCATGCACCAGGTTGCTAAAACAATACTCCACAGGAACTTTTTTTATATTCATATATTAAGGGTTATAAAAATAACTAACAATGTATTTTCAATGACCCCGTTGTCTAGGATCATGCACCAGGTTGCTAAAACAATACTCCACAGGAACTTTTATTATATTCATATAGTAAGGGGTATAAAATTAGCAAACAATGCATTTTTAATGACCCTTTTGTGCAGGATCATGCACCAGGTCGCTAAAGTAATAATCTACTGGAAATATTTTTATATTCATATATTACGAATTATAAAAACAACTCAAAATGTATTTTCAATGACCACGTTGTCTAGGATCATGCACCAGGTTGCTAAAACAATACTCCACAGGAACTTTTTTTATATTCATATATTAAGGGTTATTAAAATAACTAGCAATGCATTTTCAATGACCCTTTTGTCCAGGATCATGCACCAGGTCGCTAAAATAATAATCTACTAGAACTTTTTTAAATTCGAGCACTTATTCTTCCAAAAGCAAATTCTATTGCATTTTCAATGGCCCACGTTGTCTAAGATCATGCACCAGTTTGCTAAAACAATACTCCACGCGAACTTTTTTTATATTCATATATTACGAGTTATAAAAACAACTAAAAATGTATTTTCAATGACCCCGTTTTCTAGGATCATGCACCAGGTTGCTAAAACAATACTCCACAGGAACTTTTATTATATTCATATAGTAAGGGTTATAAAATTAACTAACAATGCATTTTTAATGACCCTTTTTTTCCAGGATCATGCACCAGGTCACTAAAATAATAATCTACTGGAAATTTTATTATATTCATATATTACGAGTTATAAAAACAACTAAAAATGTATTTTCAATGACCACGTTGTCTAGGATCATGCACCAGGTTGCTAAAACAATACTCCACAATAACTTTTATTATATTCATATAGTAAGGGTTATAAAATTAACTTACAATGCATTTTTAATGACCCTTTTGTCCAGGATCATGCACCAGGTCACTAAAATAATAATCAACTGGAAATTTTTTTATATTCATATATTACGAGTTATAAAAACAACTAAAAATGTATTTTCAATGACCACGTTGTCTAGGATCATGCACCAGGTTGCTAAAACAATACTCCACAGGAACTTTTTTTATATTCATATATTAAGGGTTATAAAAACAACTAAAAATGTATTTTCAATGACCACGTTTTCTAGGATCATGCACCAGGTTGCTAAAACAATACTCCACATGAACTTTTATTATATTTATATAGTAAGGGTTATAAAATTAACTAACAATGCATTTTTAATGACCCTTTTGTCCAGGATCATGCACCAGGTCACTAAAATAATAATCTACTGGAAATTTTTTCATATTCATATATTACGAGTTATAAAAACAACTAAAAATGTATTTTCAATGACCACGTTGTCTAGGATCATGCACCAGGTTGCTAAAACAATACTCCACATGAACTTTTATTATATTCATATAGTAAGGGTTATAAAATTAACTAACAATGCATTTTTAATGACCCTTTTGTCCAGGATCATGCACCAGGTCACTAAAATAATAATCTACTGGAAATTTTTTTATATTCATATATTACGAGTTATAAAAACAACTAAAAATGTATTTTCAATGACCACGTTGTCTAGGATCATGCACCAGGTTGCTAAAACAATACTCCACAGGAACTTCTTTTATATTCATATATTAAGGGTTATACAAATAACCAGCAATGTATTTTCAATGACCCCGTTGTCTAGGATCATGCACCAGGTTGCTAAAACAATACTCCACAGGAACTTTTATTATATTCATATAGTAACGGTTATAAAAATAACTAACAATGCATTTTTAATGACCCTGTTGTGCAGGATCATGCACCAGGTCGCTAAAGTAATAATCATCTGGAACTTTTTTTAAATTCGAACACTAATTCTTTCAACAGAAATTCTATTGCATTTTCAATGACCCCGTTGTCTATGATCACGCACCAGGTCGCTAAAATAATAATCTACTGGAAATTTTTTTATATTCATATATTACGAGTTATAAAAACAACTAAAAATGTATTTTCAATGACCACGTTGTCTAGGATCATGCACCAGGTTGCTAAAACAATACTCCACAGGAACTTTTTTTATATTCATATATTAAGGGTTATAAAAATAACTAGCAATGCATTTTTAATGACCCTTTTGTCCAGGATCATGCACCAGGTCACTAAAATAATAATCTACTGGAAATATTTTATATTCATATATTACGAGTTATAAAAACAACTAAAAATGTATTTTCAATTACCACGTTTTCTAGGATCATGCACCAGGTTGCTAAAACAATACTCCACAGGAACTTTTTTTATATTCATATATTAAGGGTTATAAAAATAATTAGCAATGCATTTTTAATGACCCTTTTGTCCAGGATCATGCACCAGGTCGCTAAAATAATAATCTACTAGAACTTTTTTTAAATTCGAGCACTTATTCTTCCAAAAGCAAACTCTATTGCATTTTGAATGGCCCACGTTGTCTAAGATCATGCAGCAGTTTGCTAAAACAATACTCCACAGGAACTTTTTTTATATTCACATATTAAGAGTTATAAAAACAACTAGCAATGCATTTTTAATGACCCTTTTGTCCAGGATCATGCACCAGGTCACTAAAATAATAATCTACTGGAAATTTTTTTATATTCATATATTACGAGTTATAAAAACAACTAAAAATGTATTTTCAATGACCACGTTGTCTAGGATCATGCACCAGGTTGCAAAAACAATACTCCACAGGAACTTTTATTATATTCATATAGTAAGGGTTATAAAATTAACTAACAATGCATTTTTAATGACCCTTTTGTCCAGGATCATGCACCAGGTCACTAAAATAATAATCTACTGGAAATTTTTTTATATTCATATATTACGAGTTATAAAAACAACTAAAAATGTATTTTCAATGACCACGTTGTCTAGGATCATGCACCAGGTTGCTAAAACAATACTCCACAGGAACTTTTTTTATATTTATATATTAAGGGTTATAAAAATAACTAACAATGTATTTTCAATGACCCCGTTGTCTAGGATCATGCACCAGGTTGCTAAAACAATACTCCACAGGAACTTTTATTATATTCATATAGTAACGGTTATAAAAATAACTAACAATGCATTTTTAATGACCCTGTTGTGCAGGATCATGCACCAGGTCGCTAAAGTAATAATCATCTGGAACTTTTTTTAAATTCGAACACTAATTCTTTCAACAGAAATTCTATTGCATTTTCAATGACCCCGTTGTCTATGATCACGCACCAGGTCGCTAAAATAATAATCTACTGGAAATTTTTTTATATTCATATATTACGAGTTATAAAAACAACTAAAAATGTATTTTCAATGACCACGTTGTCTAGGATCATGCACCAGGTTGCTAAAACAATACTCCACAGGAACTTTTTTTATATTCATATATTAAGGGTTATAAAAATAACTAGCAATGCATTTTTAATGACCCTTTTGTCCAGGATCATGCACCAGGTCACTAAAATAATAATCTACTGGAAATTTTTTTATATTCATATATTACGAGTTATAAAAACAACTAAAAATGTATTTTCAATGACCACGTTGTCTAGGATCATGCACCAGGTTGCTAAAACAATACTCCACAGGAACTTTTTTTATATTCATATATTAAGGGTTATAAAAATAACTAGCAATGCATTTTTCATGACCCTTTTGTCCAGGATCATGCACCAGATCACTAAAATAATAATCTACTAGAACTTTTTTTAAATTCGAGCACTTATTCTTCCAAAAGCAAATTCTATTGCATTTTCAATGGCCCACGTTGTCTAAGATCATGCACCAGTTTGCTAAAACAATACTCCACAGGAACTTTTTTTATATTCACATATTAAGAGTTATAAAAACAACTAACAATGCATTTTTAATGACCCTTTTTTTCCAGGATCATGCACCAGGTCACTAAAATAATAATCTACTGGAAATTTTATTATATTCATATATTACGAGTTATAAAAACAACTAAAAATGTATTTTCAATGACCACGTTTTCTAGGATCATGCACCAGGTTGCTAAAACAATACTCAACAGGCACTTTTTTTATATTCATATATTAAGGGTTATGAAAATAACTAGCAATGCATTTTTAATGACCCTTATGTCCAGGATCATGCACCAGGTCGCTAAAATAATAATCTACTAGAACTTTTTTAAATTAGAGCAAATATTAATCCAAAAGCAAAATCTATTGCATTGTCAATGGCCCACGTAGTCAAAGAACAACCACCAGTTTGCTAAAACAATACTCCACGGGAACTTTTTTTATATTCATATATTACGAGTTATAAAAACAACTAAAAATGTATTTTCAATGACCCCGTTTTCTAGGATCATGCACCAGGTTCCTAAAACAATACTCCACAGGAACTTTTATTATATTCATATAGTAAGGGTTATAAAATTAACTTACAATGCATTTTTAATGACCCTTTTGTCCAGGATCATGCACCAGGTCGCTAAAATAATAATCTACTAGAACTTTTTTTAAATTCGAGCACTTATTCTTCCAAAAGCAAATTCTATTGCATTTTCAATGACCACGTTGTCTAGGATCATGCACCAGGTTGCTAAAACAATACTCCACAGGAACTTTTTTTATATTCATATATTAAGGGTTATAAAAATAACTAACAATGCATTTTTAATGACCCTTTTGTCCAGGATCATGCACCAGGTCACTAAAATAATAATCTACTGGAAATTTTTTTATATTCATATATTACGAGTTATAAAAACAACTAAAAATGTATTTTCAATGACCACGTTGTCTAGGATCATGCACCAGGTTGCTAAAACAATACTCCACAGGAACTTTTATTATATTCATATAGTAACGGTTATAAAAATAACTAACAATGCATTTTTAATGACCCTGTTGTGCAGGATCATGCACCAGGTCGCTAAAGTAATAATCATCTGGTAAGTTTTTTAAATTCGAACACTAATTCTTTCAACAGAAATTCTATTGCATTTTCAATGACCCCGTTGTCTATGATCACGCACCAGGTCGCTAAAATAATAATCTACTGGAAATTTTTTTATATTCATATATTACGAGTTATAAAAACAACTAAAAATGTATTTTCAATGACCACGTTGTCTAGGATCATGCACCAGGTTGCTAAAACAATACTCCACAGGAACTTTTTTTATATTCATATATTAAGGGTTATAAAAATAACTAGCAATGCATTTTTAATGACCCTTTTGTCCAGGATCATGCACCAGGTCACTAAAATAATAATCTACTGGAAATTTTTTTATATTCATATATTACGAGTTATAAAAACAACTAAAAATGTATTTTCAATGACCACGTTGTCTAGGATCATGCACCAGGTTGCTAAAACAATACTCCACAGGAACTTTTTTTATATTCATATATTAAGGGTTATAAAAATAACTAGCAATGCATTTTTCATGACCCTTTTGTCCAGGATCATGCACCAGGTCACTAAAATAATAATCTACTAGAACTTTTTTAAATTCGAGCACTTATTCTTCCAAAAGCAAATTCTATTGCATTTTCAATGGCCCACGTTGTCTAAGATCATGCACCAGTTTGCTAAAACAATACTCCACAGGAACTTTTTTTATATTCACATATTAAGAGTTATAAAAACAACTAGCAATGCATTTTTAATGACCCTTTTGTCCAGGATCATGCACCAGGTCACTAAAATAATAATCTACTGGAAATTTTTTTATATTCATATATTACGAGTTATAAAAACAACTAAAAATGTATTTTCAATGACCACGTTTTCTAGGATCATGCACCAGGTTGCTAAAACAATACTCCACAGGAACTTTTCTTATATTCATATATTAAGGGTTATAAAAATAACTAGCAATGCATTTTTAATGACGCTTTTGTCCAGGATCATGCACCAGGTCGCTAAAAAAATAATCTACTAGAACTTTTTTTAAATTCGAGCACTTATTCTTCCAAAAGCATATTCTATTGCATTTTCAATGGCCCACGTTGTCTAAGATCATGCACCAGTTTGCTAAAACAATACTCCACGGGAACTTTTTTTATATTCATATATTACGAGTTATAAAAACAACTAAAAATGTATTTTCAATGACCCCGTTTTCTAGGATCATGCACCAGGTTGCTAAAACAATACTCCACAGGAACTTTTATTATATTCATATAGTAAGGGTTATAAAATTAACTAACAATGCATTTTTAATGACCCTTTTGTCCAGGATCATGTACCAGGTCGCTAAAATAATAATCTACTAGAACTTTTTTTAAATTCGAGCACTTATTCTTCCAAAAGCAAACTCTATTGCATTTTCAATGACCACGTTGTCTAGGATCATGCACCAGGTTGCTAAAACAATACTCCACAGGAACTTTTTTTATATTCATATATTAAGGGTTATAAAAATAACTAGCAATGCATTTTTAATGACCCTTTTGTCCAGGATCATGCACCAGGTCACTAAAATAATAATCTACTGGAAATTTTTTTATATTCATATATTACGAGTTATAAAAACAACTAAAAATGTATTTTCAATGACCACGTTGTCTAGGATCATGCACCAGGTTGCTAAAACAATACTCCACAGGAACTTTTTTTATATTCATATATTAAGGGTTATAAAAATAACTAGCAATGCATTTTTAATGACCCTTTTGTCCAGGATCATGCACCAGGTCGCTAAAATAATAATCTACTAGAACTTTTTTTAAATTCGAGCACTTATTCTTCCAAAAGCAAATTCTATTGCATTTTCAATGGCCCACGTTGTCTAAGATCATGCACCAGTTTGCTAAAACAATACTCCACAGGAACTTTTTTTATATTCACATATTAAGAGTTATAAAAACAACTAGCAATGCATTTTTAATGACCCTTTTGTCCAGGATCATGCACCAGGTCACTAAAATAATAATCTACTGGAACTTTTTTTATATTCATATATTACGAGTTATAAAATCAACTAAAAATGTATTTTGAATGACCACGTTGTCTAGGATCATGCACCAAGTTGCTAAAACAATACTCCACTGGAACTTTTTTATATTCATATATTAAGAGTTATAAAAATAACTAACAATGCATTTTTAATGACCCTTTTGTCCAGGATCATGCACCAGGTCGCTAAAATAATAATCTACTAGAACTTTTTTTAAATTCGAGCACTTATTCTTCCAAAAGCAAATTCTATTGCATTTTCAATGGCCCACGTTGTCTAAGATCATGCACCAGTTTGCTAAAACAATACTCCACGGGAACTTTTTTTATATTCATATATTACGAGTTATAAAAACAACTAAAAATGTATTTTCAATGACCCCGTTTTCTAGGATCATGCACCAGGTTGCTAAAACAATACTCCACAGGAACTTTTATTATATTCATATAGTAAGGGTTATAAAATTAACTAACAATGCATTTTTAATGACCCTTTTGTCCAGGATCATGCACCAGGTCGCTAAAATAATAATCTACTAGAACTTTTTTTAAATTCGAGCACTTATTCTTCCAAAAGCAAATTCTATTGCATTTTCAATGGCCCACGTTGTCTAAGATCATGCACCAGTTTGCTAAAACAATACTCCACGGGAACTTTTTTTATATTCACATATTAAGAGTTATAAAAACAACTAACAATGCATTTTTAATGACCCTGTTGTCCAGGATCATGCACCAGGTCGCTAAAATAATAATCTACTGGAAATTTTTTTATATTCATATATTACGAGTTATAAAAACAACTAAAAATGTATTTTCAATGACCACGTTGTCTAGGATCATGCACCAGGTTGCTAAAACAATACTCCACAGGAACTTTTTTTATATTCATGTATTACGAGTTATAAAAACAACTAAAAATGTATTTTCAATGACCACGTTGTCTAGGATCATGCACCAGGTTGCTAAAACAATACTCCACAGGAACTTTTTTTATATTCATATATTACGAGTTATAAAAACAACTAAAAATGCATTTTTAATGACCCTGTTGTCCAGGATCATGCACCAGGTCGCTAAAGTAATAATCATCTGGAACTTTTTTTAAATTCGAACACTAATTCTTTCAACAGAAATTCTATTGCATTTTCAATGACCCCGTTGTCTATGATCACGCACCAGGTCGCTAAAATAATAATCTACTGGAAATTTTTTTATATTCATATATTACGAGTTATAAAAACAACTAAAAATGTATTTTCAATGACCACGTTGTCTAGGATCATGCACCAGGTTGCTAAAACAATACTCCACAGGAACTTTTTTTATATTCACATATTAAGAGTTATAATAACAACTAACAATGCATTTTTAATGACCCAGTTGTGCATGATCATGCACCAGGTCGCTAAAGTAATAATCATCTGGAACTTTTTTAAATTCGAACACTAATTCTTTCAACAGAAATTCTATTGCATTTTCAATGACCACGTTGTCTATGATCACGCACCAGGTCGCTAAAATAAAAATCTACTGGAAAAATTTTTATATTCATATAATACGAGTTATAAAAACAACTAAAAATGTATTTTCAATGACCACGTTGTCTAGGATCATGCACCAGGTTGCTAAAACAATACTCCACAGGAACTTTTTTTATATTCATATATTAAGTGTTATAAAAACAACTAGCAATGCATTTTTAATGACCCTGTTGTCCAGGATCATGCACCAGGTTGCTAAAACAATACTCCACAGGAACTTTTTTTATATTCATATATTAAGGGTTATAAAAATAACTAACAATGTATTTTCAATGACCCCGTTGTCTAGGATCATGCACCAGGTTGCTAAAACAATACTCCACAGGAACTTTTTTTATATTCATATATTAAGGGTTATAAAAATAACTAACAATGTATTTTCAATGACCCTTTTGTCCAGGATCATGCACCAGGTCACTAAAATAATAATCAACTGGAAATTTTTTTATATTCATATATTACGAGTTATAAAAACAACTAAAAATGTATTTTCAATGACCACGTTGTCTAGGATCATGCACCAGGTTGCTAAAACAATACTCCACAGGAACTTTTTTTATATTCATATATTACGAGTTATAAAAACAACTAAAAATGTATTTTCAATGACCACGTTGTCTAGGATCATGCACCAGGTTGCTAAAACAATACTCCACAGGAACTTTTTTTATATTCATATATTACGAGTTATAAAAACAACTAAAAATGTATTTTCAATGACCACGTTGTCTAGGATCATGCACCAGGTCGCTAAAGTAATAATCATCTGGAACTTTTTTTAAATTCGAACACTAATTCTTTCAACAGAAATTCTATTGCATTTTCAATGACCCCGTTGTCTATGATCACGCACCAGGTCGCTAAAATAATAATCTACTGGAAATTTTTTTATATTCATATATTACGAGTTATAAAAACAACTAAAAATGTATTTTCAATGACCACGTTGTCTAGGATCATGCACCAGGTTGCTAAAACAATACTCCACAGGAACTTTTTTTATATTCATATATTAAGTGTTATAAAAACAACTAACAATGCATTTTTAATGACCCTTTTGTCCAGGATCATGCACCAGGTCGCTAAAACAATACTCCACAGGAACTTTTTTTATATTCATATATTAAGGGTTATAAAAATAACTAACAATGTATTTTCAATGACCCCGTTGTCTAGGATCATGCACCAGGTTGCTAAAACAATACTCCACAGGAACTTTTTTTATATTCATATATTAAGGGTTATAAAAATAACTAACAATGTATTTTCAATGACCCCGTTGTCTAGGATCATGCACCAGTTTGCTGAAACAATACTCCACAGGAACTTTTTTTATATTCATATATTAAGGGTTATAAAAATAACTAACAATGCATTTTTAATGACCCTTTTGTGCAGGATCATGCACCAGGTCGCTAAAGTAATAATCATCTGGAACTTTTTTTAAATTCGAACACTAATTCTTTCAACAGAAATTCTATTGCATTTTCAATGACCCCGTTGTCTATGATCACGCACCAGGTCGCTAAAATAATAATCTACTGGAAATTTTTTTATTATCATATATTACGAGTTATAAAAACAACTAAAAATGTATTTTCAATGACCACGTTGTCTAGGATCATGCACCAGGTTGCTAAAACAATACTCCACAGGAACTTTTTTTATATTCACATATTAAGTGTTATAAAATAAACTAAAAATGCAGTTTTAATGACCCTTTTGTCCAGGATCATGCACCAGGTTGCTAAAACAATACTCCACAGGAACTTTTTTTATATTCATATATTAAGGGTTATAAAAATAACTAACAATGCATTTTTAATGACCCTGTTGTGCAGGATCATGCACCAGGTCGCTAAAGTAATAATCATCTGGAAATTATTTAAATTCGAACACTAATTCTTTCAACAGAAATTCTATTGCATTTTCAATGACCCCGTTGTCTATGATCACGCACCAGGTCGCTAAAATAATAATCTACTGGAAATTTTTTTATATTCATATATTACGAGTTATAAAAACAACTAAAAATGTATTTTCAATGACCACGTTGTCTAGGATCATGCACCAGGTTGCTAAAACAATACTCCACAGGAACTTTTTTTATATTCATATATTAAGGGTTATAAAAATAACTAACAATGTATTTTCAATGACCCCGTTGTCTAGGATCATGCACCAGTTTGCTAAAACAATACTCCACAGGAACTTTTTTTATATTCACATATTAAGAGTTATAAAAACAACTAGCAATGCATTTTTAATGACCCTTTTGTCCAGGATCATGCACCAGGTCGCTAAAATAATAATCTACTAGAACTTTTTTTAAATTCGAGCACTTATTCTTCCAAAAGCAAATTCTATTGCATTTTCAATGGCCCACGTTGTCTAAGATCATGCACCAGTTTGCTAAAACAATACTCCACGGGAAATTTTTTATATTCATATATTACGAGTTATAAAAACAACTAAAAATGTATTTTCAATGTCCACGTTTTCTAGGATCATGCACGGGTTGCTAAAACAATACTCCACAGGAACTTTTATTATATTCATATAGTAAGGGTTATAAAATTAACTAACAATGCATTTTTAATGACCCTTTTGTCCAGGATCATGCACCAGGTCACTAAAATAATAATCTACTGGAAATTTTTTTATATTCATATATTACGAGTTATAAAAACAACTAAAAATGTATTTTCAATGACCACGTTGTCTAGGATCATGCACCAGGTTGCTAAAACAATACTCCACAGGAACTTTTTTTATATTCAAATATTAAGGGTTATAAAAACAACTAACAATGCATTTTTAATGACCCTGTTGTGCAGGATCATGCACCAGGTCGCTAAAGTAATAATCATCTGGAACTTTTTTTAAATTCGAACACTAATTCTTTCAACAGAAATTCTATTGCATTTTCAATGACCCCGTTGTCTATGATCACGCACCAGGTCGCTAAAATAATAATCTACTGGAAATTTTTTTCAGTTTCATATATTACAAGTTATAAAAACAACTAAAAATGTATTTTCAATGACCACGTTGTCTAGGATCATGCACCAGGTTGCTAAAACAATACTCCACAGGAACTTTTTTTATATTCATATATTAAGAGTTATAAAAACAACTAGCAATGCATTTTTAATGACCCTTTTGTCCAGGATCATGCACCAGGTTGCTAAAACAATACTCCACAGGAACTTTTTTTATATTCATATATTAAGGGTTATAAAAATAACTAACAATGCATTTTTAATGACCCTGTTGTGCAGGATCATGCACCAGGTCGCTAAAGTAATAATCATCTGGAACTTTTTTTAAATTCGAACACTAATTCTTTCAACAGAAATTCTATTGCATTTTCAATGACCCCGTTGTCTATGATCACGCACCAGGTCGCTAAAATAATAATCTACTGGAAATTTTTTTATATTCATATATTACGAGTTATAAAAACAACTAAAAATGTATTTTCAATGACCACGTTGTCTAGGATCATGCACCAGGTTGCTAAAACAATACTCCACAGGAACTTTTTTTATATTCATATATTAAGGGTTATAAAAATAACTAACAATGTATTTTCAATGACCCCGTTGTCTAGGATCATGCACCAGTTTGCTAAAACAATACTCCACAGGAACTTTTTTTATATTCACATATTAAGAGTTATAAAAACAACTAGCAATGCATTTTTAATGACCCTTTTGTCCAGGATCATGCAGCAGGTCGCTAAAATAATAATCTACTAGAACTTTTTTAAATTCGAGCACTTATTCTTCCAAAAAGCAAATTCTATTGCATTTTCAATGGCCCCGTTGTCTAAGATCATGCACCACTTTGCTAAAACAATACTCCACGGGAAATTTTTTATATTCATATATTACGAGTTATAAAAACAACTAAAAATGTATTTTCAATGTCCACGTTTTCTAGGATCATGCACCAGGTTGCAAAAACAATACTCCACAGGAATTTTTATTATATTCATATAGTAAGTGTTATAAAATTAAATAACAATGCATTTTTAATGACCCTTTTGTCCAGGGTCATGCACCAGGTCACTAAAATAATAATCTACTGGAAATTTTTTTATATTCATATATTACGAGTTATAAAAACAACTAAAAATGTATTTTCAATGACCACGTTGTCTAGGATCATGCACCAGGTTGCTAAAACAATACTCCACAGGAACTTTTTTTATATTCATATATTAAGGGTTATAAAAATAACTAACAATGTATTTTCAATGACCCCGTTGTCTAGGATCATGCACCAGGTTGCTAAAACAATACTTCACATGAACTTTTATTATATTCATATAGTAAGGGTTATAAAATTAACTAACAATGCATTTTTAATGACCCTTTTGTGCAGGATCATGCACCAGGTCGCTAAAGTAATAATCTACTGGAAATTTTTTTATATTCATATATTACGAGTTATAAAAACAACTAAAAATGTATTTTCAATGACCACGTTGTCTAGGATCATGCACCAGGTTGCTAAAATAATAATCTACTTGAACTTTTTTTATATTCATATATTAAGGGTTATTAAAATAACTAACAATGTATTTTCAATGACCCTTTTGTCCAGGATCATGCACCAGGTCGCTAAAATAATAATCTACTAGAACTTTTTTTAAATTCGAGCACTTATTCTTCCAAAAGCAAATTCTATTGCATTTTCAATGGCCCACGTTGTCTAAGATCATGCACCAGTTTGCTAAAACAATACTCCACGCGAACTTTTTTTATATTCATATATTACGAGTTATAAAAACAACTAAAAATGTATTTTCAATGACCCCGTTTTCTAGGATCATGCACCAGGTTGCTAAAACAATACTCCACAGGAACTTTTATTATATTCATATAGTAAGGGTTATAAAATTAACTAACAATGCATTTTTAATGACCCTTTTGTCCAGGATCATGCACCAGGTCACTAAAATAATAATCTACTGGAAATTTTTTTATATACATATATATGACGAGTTATAAAAACAACTAAAAATGTATTTTCAATGACCACGTTGTCTAGGATCATGCACCAGGTTGCAAAAACAATACTCCACAGGAACTTTTATTATATTCATATAGTAAGGGTTATAAAATTAACTAACAATGCATTTTTAATGACCCTTTTGTCCAGGATCATGCACCAGGTCAATAAAATAATAATCTACTGGAAATTTTTTTATATTCATATATTACGAGTTATAAAAACAACTAAAAATGTATTTTCAATGACCCCGTTTTCTAGGATCATGCACCAGGTTGCTAAAACAATACTCCACAGGAACTTTTATTATATTTATATAGTAAGGGTTATAAAATTAACTAACAATGCATTTTTAATGACCCTTTTGTCCAGGATCATGCACCAGGTCACTAAAATAATAATCTACTGGAAATTTTTTTATATTCATATATTACGAGTTATAAAAACAACTAAAAATGTATTTTCAATGACCACGTTGTCTAGGATCATGCACCAGGTTGCTAAAACAATACTCCACAGGAACTTTTTTTATATTCATATATTAAGGGTTATAAAAATAACTAACAATGTATTTTCAATGACCCCGTTGTCTAGGATCATGCACCAGGTTGCTAAAACAATACTCCACAGGAACTTTTTTTAAATTCGAACACTAATTCTTTCAACAGAAATTCTATTGCATTTTCAATGACCCCGTTGTCTATGATCACGCACCAGGTCGCTAAAATAATAATCTACTGGAAATTTTTTTATATTCATATATTACGAGTTATAAAAACAACTAAAAATGTATTTTCAATGACCACGTTGTCTAGGATCATGCACCAGGTTGCTAAAACAATACTCCACAGGAACTTTTTTTATATTCATATATTAAGGGTTATAAAAATAACTAGCAATGCATTTTTAATGACCCTTTTGTCCAGGATCATGCACCAGGTCACTAAAATAATAATCTACTGGAAATTTTTTTATATTCATATATTACGAGTTATAAAAACAACTAAAAATGTATTTTCAATGACCACGTTGTCTAGGATCATGCACCAGGTTGCTAAAACAATACTCCACAGGAACTTTTATTATATTCATATATTAAGGGTTATAAAAATAACTAGCAATGAATTTTAAATGACCCATTTGTCAAGGATCATGCACCAGGTCACTAAAATAATAATCTGCTAGAACTTTTTTAAATTCGAGCACTTATTCTTCCAAAAGCAAATTCTATTGCTTTTTCAATGGCCCACGTTGTCTAAGATCATGCACCAGTTTGCTAAAACAATACTCCACGGGAACTTTTTTTATATTCACATATTAAGAGTTATAAAAACAACTAGCAATGCATTTTCAATGACCCTTTTGTCCAGGATCATGCACCAGGTCACTAAAATAATAATCTACTGGAAATTTTTTTATATTCATATATTACGAGTTATAAAAACAACTAAAAATGTATTTTCAATGACCACGTTTTCTAGGATCATGCACCAGGTTGCTAAAACAATACTCCACAGGAACTTTTTTTATATTCATATATTAAGGGTTATAAAAATAACTAGCAATGCATTTTTAATGACCCTTTTGTCCAGGATCATGCACCAGGTCGCTAAAATAATAATCTACTAGAACTTTTTTTAAATTCGAGCACTTATTCTTATAAAGCAAATTCTATTGCATTTTCAATGGCCCACGTTGTCTAAGATCATGCACCAGTTTGCTAAAACAATACTCCACGGGAACTTTTTTTATATTCATATATTACGAGTTATAAAAACAACTAAAAATGTATTTTCAATGACCCCGTTTTCTAGGATCATGCACCAGGTTGCTAAAACAATACTCCACAGGAACTTTTATTATATTCATATAGTAAGGGTTATAAAATTAACTAACAATGCATTTTTAATGACCCTTTTGTCCAGGATCATGCACCAGGTCGCTAAAATAATAATCTACTAGAACTTTTTTTAAATTCGAGCACTTATTCTTCCAAAAGCAAATTCTATTGCATTTTCAATGGCCCACGTTGTCTAAGATCATGCACCAGTTTGCTAAAACAATACTCCACGGGAACTTTTTTTATATTCACATATTAAGAGTTATAAAAACAACTAACAATGCATTTTTAATGACCCTGTTGTCCAGGATCATGCACCAGGTCGCTAAAATAATAATCTACTGGAAATTTTTTTATATTCATATATTACGAGTTATAAAAACAACTAAAAATGTATTTTCAATGACCACGTTGTCTAGGATCATGCACCAGGTTGCTAAAACAATACTCCACAGGAACTTTTTTTATATTCATATATTAGGGGTTTATAAATAACTAACAATGTATTTTCAATGACCCCGTTGTCTAGGATCATGCACCAGGTTGCTAAAACAATACTCCACAGGAACTTTTTTTATATTCAAATATTACGAGTTATAAAAACAACTAAAAATGTATTTTCAATGACCACGTTGTCTAGGATCATGCAACAGGTTGCTAAAACAATACTCCACAGGAAATTTTATTATATTAATATATTAAGTGTTATAAAAATAATTAACAATGCATTTTTAATGACCCAGTTGTGCAGGATCATGCACCAGGTCTCTAAAGTAATAATCATCTGGAACTTTTTTTAAATTAGAACACTAATTCTTTCAACAGAAATTCTATTGCATTTTCAATGACCCCGTTGTCTATGATCACGCACCAGGTCGCTAAAATAATAATCTACTGGAAATTTTTTTATATTCATATATTACGAGTTATAAAAACAACTAAAAATGTATTTTCAATGACCACGTTGTCTAGGATCATGCACCAGGTTGCTAAAACAATACTCCACAGGAACTTTTTTTATATTCATATATTAAGGGTTATAAAAATAACTAACAATGTATGTTCAATGACCCCGTTGTCTAGGATCATGCACCAGTTTGCTAAAACAATACTCCACAGGAACTTTTTTTATATTCACATATTAAGAGTTATAAAAACAACTAGCAATGCATTTTTAATGACCCTTTTGTCCAGGATCATGCACCAGGTCACTAAAATAATAATCTACTGGAAATTTTTTTATATTCATATATTACGAGTTATAAAAACAACTAAAAATGTATTTTCAATGACCACGTTGTCTAGGATCATGCAACAGGTTGCTAAAACAATACTCCACAGGAACTTTTTTTATATTCATATATTAAGGGTTATAAAAATAACTAACAATGCATTTTTAATGACCCTGTTGTGCAGGATCATGCACCAGTTTGCTAAAACAATACTCCACAGGAACTTTTTTTATATTCGCATATTAAGAGTTATAAAAATAACTAACAATGCATTTTTAATGACCTTGTTGTGCAGGATCATGCACCAGGTCGCTAAAGTAATAATCATCTGGAACTTTTTTAAATTCGAACACTAATTCTTTCAAAAGCAAATTCTATTGCATTTTCAATAACCCCGTTGTCTAAGATCATGCACCAGGTCGCTAAAATAATAATCTACTGGAACTTTTTTTATATTCATATATTACGAGTTATAAAAACAACTAAAAATGTATTTTCAATGACCCCGTTGTCTAGGATCATGCACCAGGTTGCTAAAACAATACTCCACAGGAACTTTTTTTATATTCATATATTAAGGGTTATAAAAATAACTAGCAATGCATTTTTAATGACCCTTTTGTCCAGGATCATGCACCAGTTTGCTAAAACAATACTCCACAGGAACTTTTTTTATATTCATATATTAAGGGTTATAAAAATAACTAGCAATGCATTTTTAATGACCCTTTTTTCCAGGATCATGCACCAGGTCGCTAAAGTAATAATCATCTGGAACTTTTTTTAAATTCGAACACTAAATCTTTCAACAGAAATTCTATTGCATTTTCAATGACCCCGTTGTCTATGATCACGCACCAGGTCGCTAAAATAATAATCTAGTTGAAATTTTTTTATATTCATATATTACGAGTTATAAAAACAACTAAAAATGTATTTTCAATGACCACGTTGTCTAGGATCATGCACCAGGTTGCTAAAACAATACTCCACAGGAACTTTTTTTATATTCATATATTAAGAGTTATAAAAACAACTAACAATGCATTTTTAATGACCCTTTTGTCCAGGATCATGCACCAGGTTGCTAAAACAATACTCCACAGGAACTTTTTTTATATTCATATATTAAGGGTTATAAAAATAACTAACAATGCATTTTTAATGACCCTGTTGTGCAGGATCATGCACCAGGTCGCTAAAGTAATAATCATCTGGAACTTTTTTTAAATTCGAACACTAATTCTTTCAACAGAAATTCTATTGCATTTTCAATGACCCCGTTGTCTATGATCACGCACCAGGTCGCTAAAATAATAATCTACTGGAAATTTTTTTATATTCATATATTACGAGTTATAAAAACAACTAAAAATGTATTTTCAATGACCACGTTGTCTAGGATCATGCACCAGGTTGCTAAAACAATACTCCACAGGAACTTTTTTTATATTCATATATTAAGGGTTATAAAAATAACTAACAATGTATTTTCAATGACCCCGTTGTCTAGGATCATGCACCAGTTTGCTAAAACAATACTCCACAGGAACTTTTTTTATATTCACATATTAAGAGTTATAAAAACAACTAGCAATGCATTTTTAATGACCCTTTTGTCCAGGATCATGCACCAGGTCGCTAAAATAATAATCTACTAGAACTTTTTTTAAATTCGAGCACTTATTCTTCCAAAAGCAAATTCTATTGCATTTTCAATGGCCCACGTTGTCTAAGATCATGCACCAGTTTGCTAAAACAATACTCCACGGGAACTTTTTTTATATTCATATATTACGAGTTATAAAAACAACTAAAAATGTATTTTCAATGTCCATGTTTTCTAGGATCATGCACGGGTTGCTAAAACAATACTCCACAGGAACTTTTATTATATTCATATAGTAAGGGTTATAAAATTAACTAACAATGCATTTTTAATGACCCTTTTGTCCAGGATCAGGCACCAGGTCACTAAAATAATAATCTACTGGAAATTTTTTTATATTCATATATTAAGGGTTATAAAAATAACTAACAATGTATTTTCAATGACCCCGATGTCCAGGATCATGCACCAGGTTGCTAAAACAATACTCCACAGGAACTTTTTTTATATTCATATAGTAAGGGTTATAAAATTAACTAACAATGCATTTTTAATGACCCTTTTGTGCAGGATCATGCACCAGGTCGCTAAAGTAATAATCTACTGGAAATTTTTTTATATTCATATATTACGAATTATAAAAACAACTCAAAATGTATTTTCAATGACCACGTTGTCTAGGATCATGCACCAGGTTGCTAAAACAATACTCCACAGGAACTTTTTTTATATTCATATATTAAGGGTTATAAAAATAACTAGCAATGCATTTTCAATGACCCTTTTGTCCAGGATCATGCACCAGGTCGCTAAAATAATAATCTACTAGAACTTTTTTTAAATTCGAGCACTTATTCTTCCAAAAGCAAATTCTATTGCATTTTCAATGGCCCACGTTGTCTAAGATCATGCACCAGTTTGCTAAAACAATACTCCACGCGAACTTTTTTTATATTCATATATTACGAGTTATAAAAACAACTAAAAATGTATTTTCAATGACCCCGTTGTCTAGGATCATGCACCAGGTTGCTAAAACAATACTCCACAGGAACTTTTATTATATTCATATAGTAAGGGTTATAAAATTAACTAACAATGCATTTTTAATGACCCTTTTTTCCAGGATCATGCACCAGGTCACTAAAATAATAATCTACTGGAAATTTTTTTATATACATATATATTAGGAGTTATAAAAACAACTAAAAATGTATTTTCAATGACCACGTTGTCTAGGATCATGCACCAGGTTGCAAAAACAATACTCCACAGGAACTTTTATTATATTCATATAGTAAGGGTTATAAAATTAACTAACAATGCATTTTTAATGACCCTTTTGTCCAGGATCATGCACCAGGTCAGTAAAATAATAATCTACTGGAAATTTTTTTATATTCATATATTACGAGTTATAAAAACAACTAAAAATGTATTTTCAATGACCCCGTTTTCTAGGATCATGCACCAGGTTGCTAAAACAATACTCCACAGGAACTTTTATTATATTCATATAGTAAGGGTTATAAAATTAACTAACAATGAATTTTTAATGACCCTTTTGTCCAGGATCATGCACCAGGTCACTAAAATAATTATCTACTGAAAATTTTTTTATATTCATATATTACGAGTTATAAAAACAACTAAAAATGTATTTTCAATTACCACGTTTTCTAGGATCATGCACCAGGTTGCTAAAACAATACTCCACAGGAACTTTTTTTATATTCAAATATTAAGGGTTATAAAAACAACTAACAATGCATTTTTAATGACCCTGTTGTGCAGGATCATGCACCAGGTCGCTAAAGTAATAATCATCTTGAACTTTTTTAAATTCGAACACTAATTCTTTCAACAGAAATTCTATTGCATTTTCAATGACCCCGTTGTCTATGATCACGCACCAGGTCGGTAAAATAATAATCTACTGGAAATTTTTTTATATACATATATTAAGAGTTATAAAAACAACTAGAAATGCATTTTTAATGACACTTTTGTCCAGGATCACGCACCAGGTTGATAAAACAATAATCCACAGGAACTTTTTTTATATTCATATATTAAGGATTATAAAAATAACTAACAATGCATTTTTAATGACCTTGTTGTGCAGGATCATGCACCAGGTCGCTAAAGTAATAATCATCTGGAACTTTTTTAAATTCCAACACTAATTCTTTCAACAGAAATTCTATTGCAGTGTCAATGACCCCGTTGTCTATGATCACGCACCAGGTCGCTAAAATAATAATCTACTGGAAATTTTTTTATATTCATATATTACGAGTTATAAAAACAACTAAAAATGTATTTTCAATGACCACGTTGTCTAGGATCATGCACCAGGTTGCTAAAACAATACTCCACAGGAACTTTTTTTATATTCATATATTAAGGGTTATAAAAATAACTAACAATGTATTTGCAATGACCCCGTTGTCAAGGATCATGCACCAGTTTGCTAAGACAATACTCCACAGGAACTTTTTTTATATTCATATATTAAGGGTTATAAAAATAACTAACAATGCATTTTTAATGACCCTGTTGTGCAGGATCATGCACCAGGTCGCTAAAGTAATAATCATCTGGAACTTTTTTTAAATTCGAACACTAATTCTTTCAACAGAAATTCTATTGCATTTTCAATGACCCCGTTGTCTATGATCACGCACCAGGTCGCTAAAATAATAATCTACAGGGAAATTTTTTTATATTCATATATTACAAGTTATAAAAACAACTAAAAATGTATTTTCAATGACCACGTTGTCTAGGATCATGCACCAGGTTGCTAAAACAATACTCCACAGGAACTTTTTTTATATTCATATATTAAGTGTTATAAAAATAACTAGCCATGCATTTTTAATGACCCACTTGTCCAGGATCATGCACCAGGTTGCTAAAACAATACTCCACAGGAACTTTTTTATATTCATATATTAAGGGTTATAAAAATAACTTACAATGGATTTTTAATTAACCTGTTGTGATTGATCATGCAACAGGTCGCTAAAGTAATAATCATCTGGAACTTTTTTAAATTCGAACACTAATTCTTTCAACAGAAATTCTATTGCATTTTCAATGACCCCGTTGTCTATGATCACGCACCAGGTCGCTAAAATAATAATCTACTGGAAATTTTTTTATATTCATATATTACGAGTTATAAAAACAACTAAAAATGTATTTTCAATGACCACGTTGTCTAGGATCATGCACCAGGTTGCTAAAACAATACTCCACAGGAACTTTTTTTATATTCATATATTAAGGGTTATAAAAATAACTAACAATGTATTTTCAATGACCCCGTTGTCTAGGATCATGCACCAGTTTGCTAAAACAATACTCCACAGGAACTTTTTTTATATTCACATATTAAGAGTTATAAAAACAACTAGCAATGCATTTTTAATGACCCTTTTGTCCAGGATCATGCACCAGGTCGCTAAAATAATAATCTACTAGAACTTTTTTTAAATTCGAGCACTTATTCTTCCAAAAGCAAATTCTATTGCATTTTCAATGGCCCACGTTGTCTAAGATCATGCACCAGTTTGCTAAAACAATACTCCACGGGAACTTTTTTTATATTCATATATTACGAGTTATAAAAACAACTAAAAATGTATTTTCAATGTCCATGTTTTCTAGGATCATGCACGGGTTGCTAAAACAATACTCCACAGGAACTTTTATTATATTCATATAGTAAGGGTTATAAAATTAACTAACAATGCATTTTTAATGACCCTTTTGTCCAGGATCATGCACCAGGTCACTAAAATAATAATCTACTGGAAATTTTTTTATATTCATATATTACGAGTTATAAAAACAACTAAAAATGTATTTTCAATGACCACGTTGTCTAGGATCATGCACCAGGTTGCTAAAACAATACTCCACAGGAACTTTTTTTATATTCATATATTAAGGGTTATAAAAATAACTAACAATGTATTTTCAATGACCCCGTTGTCTAGGATCATGCACCAGGTTGCTAAAACAATACTTCACAGTAACTTTTATTATATTCATATAGTAAGGGTTATAAAATTAACTAACAATGCATTTTTAATGACCCTTTTGTGCAGGATCATGCACCAGGTCGCTAAAGTAATAATCTACTGGAAATTTTTTTATATTCATATATTACGAATTATAAAAACAACTCAAAATGTATTTTCAATGACCACGTTGTCTAGGATCATGCACCAGGTTGCTAAAACAATATTCCACAGGAACTTTTTTTATATTCATATATTAAGGGTTATAAAAATAACTATCAATGCATTTTCAATGACCCTTTTGTCCAGGATCATGCACCAGGTCGCTAAAATAATAATCTACTAGAACTTTTTTTAAATTCGAGCACTTATTCTTCCAAAAGCAAATTCTATTGCATTTTCAATGGCCCACGTTGTCTAAGATCATGCACCAGTTTGCTAAAACAATACTCCACGCTAACTTTTTTTATATTCATATATTACGAGTTATAAAAACAACTAAAAATGTATTTTCAATGACCCCGTTTTCTAGGATCATGCACCAGGTTGCTAAAACAATACTCCACAGGAACTTTTATTATATTCATATAGTAAGGGTTATAAAATTAACTAACAATGCATTTTTAATGACCCTTTTGTCCAGGATCATGCACCAGGTCACTAAAATAATAATCTACTGGAAATTTTTTTATATACATATATATTAGGAGTTATAAAAACAACTAAAAATGTATTTTCAATGACCACGTTGTCTAGGATCATGCACCAGGTTGCAAAAACAATACTCCACAGGAACTTTTATTATATTCATATAGTAAGGGTTATAAAATTAACTAACAATGCATTTTTAATGACCCTTTTGTCCAGGATCATGCACCAGGTCACTAAAATAATAATCTACTGGAAATTTTTTTATATTCATATATTACGAGTTATAAAAACAACTAAAAATGTATTTTCAATGACCCCGTTTTCTAGGATCATGCACCAGGTTGCTAAAACAATACTCCACATTAACTTTTATTATATTCATATAGTAAGGGTTATAAAATTAACTAACAATGCATTTTTAATGACCCTTTTGTCCAGGATCATGCACCAGGTCACTAAAATAATTCTCTACTGGAAATTTTTTTATATTCATATATTACGAGTTATAAAATCAACTAAAAATGTATTTTGAATGACCACGTTGTCTAGGATCATGCACCAAGTTGCTAAAACAATACTCCACTGGAACTTTTTTATATTCATATATTAAGAGTTATAAAAATAACTAACAATGCATTTTTAATGACCCTGTTGTCCAGGATCATGCACCAGGTCGCTAAAGTAATAATCATCTGGAACTTTTTTTAAATTCGAACACTAAATCTTTCAACAGAAATTCTATTGCATTTTCAATGACCCCGTTGTCTATGATCACGCACCAGGTCGTTAAAATAATAATCTAGTGGATATTTTTTTATATTCATATATTACGAGTTATAAAAACAACTAAAAATGTATTTTCAATGACCCCTTTGTCCAGGATCATGCACCAGTTTGTTAAAACAATACTCCACAGGAACTTTTTTATATTCATATATTAAGGGTTATAAAAATAACTAACAATGCATTTTTAATGACCCTGTTGTGCAGGATCATGCACCAGGTCGCTAAAGTAATAATCATCTTGAACTTTTTTTAAATTCCAACACTAATTCTTTCAACAGAAATTCTATTGCAGTGTCAATGACCCCGTTGTCTATGATCACGCACCAGGTCGCTAAAATAATAATCTACTGGAAATTTTTTTATATTCATATATTACGAGTTATAAAAACAACTAAAAATGTATTTTCAATGACCACGTTGTCTAGGATCATGCACCAGGTTGCTAAAACAATACTCCACAGGAACTTTTTTTATATTCATATATTAAGGGTTATAAAAATAACTAACAATGTATTTGCAATGACCCCGTTGTCAAGGATCATGCACCAGTTTGCTAAGACAATACTCCACAGGAACTTTTTTTATATTCATATATTAAGGGTTATAAAAATAACTAGCAATGCATTTTTAATGACCCTTTTTTCCAGGATCATGCACCAGGTCGCTAAAGTAATAATCATCTGGAACTTTTTTTAAATTCGAACACTAAATTCTTCAACAGAAATTCTATTGCATTTTCAATGACCCCGTTGTCTATGATCACGCACCAGGTCGCTAAAATAATAATCTAGTGGAAATTTTTTTATATTCATATATTACGTGTTATAAAAACAACTAAAAATGTATTTTCAATGACCACATTGTCTAGGATCATGCACCAGGTTGCTAAAACAATACTCCACAGGAACTTTTTTTATATTCATATATTAAGTGTTATAAAAATAACTAGCAATGCATTTTTAATGACCCTTTTGTCCAGGATCATGCACCAGGTTGCTAAAACAATACTCCACAGGAACTTTTTTTATATTCATATATTAAGGGTTATAAAAATAACTAACAATGCATTTTTAATGACCCTGTTGTGCAGGATCATGCACCAGGTCGCTAAAGTAATAATCATCTGGAACTTTTTTTAAATTCGAACACTAATTCTTTCAACAGAAATTCTATTGCATTTTCAATGACCCCGTTGTCTATGATCACGCACCAGGTCGCTAAAATAATAATCTACTGGAAATTTTTTTATATTCATATATTACGAGTTATAAAAACAACTAAAAATGTATTTTCAATGACCACGTTGTCTAGGATCATGCACCAGGTTGCTAAAACAATACTCCACAGGAACTTTTTTTATATTCATATATTAAGGGTTATAAAAATAACTAACAATGTATTTTCAATGACCCCGTTGTCTAGGATCATGCACCAGTTTGCTAAAACAATACTCCACAGGAACTTTTTTTATATTCACATATTAAGAGTTATAAAAACAACTAGCAATGCATTTTTAATGACCCTTTTGTCCAGGATCATGCACCAGGTCGCTAAAATAATAATCTACTAGAACTTTTTTTAAATTCGAGCACTTATTCTTCCAAAAGCAAATTCTATTGCATTTTCAATGGCCCACGTTGTCTAAGATCATGCACCAGTTTGCTAAAACAATACTCCACGGGAACTTTTTTTATATTCACATATTAAGAGTTATAAAAACAACTAAAAATGAATTTTAAATGTCCATGTTTTCTAGGATCATGCACGGGTTGCTAAAACAATACTCCACAGGAACTTTTATTATATTCATATAGTAAGGGTTATAAAATTAACTAACAATGCATTTTTAATGACCCTTTTGTCCAGGATCATGCACCAGGTCACTAAAATAATAATCTACTGGAAATTTTTTTATATTCATATATTACGAGTTATAAAAACAACTAAAAATGTATTTTCAATGACCACGTTGTCTAGGATCATGCACCAGGTTGCTAAAACAATACTCCACAGGAACTTTTTTTATATTCATATATTAAGGGTTATAAAAATAACTAACAATGTATTTTCAATGACCCCGTTGTCTAGGATCATGCACCAGGTTGCTAAAACAATACTTCACAGGAACTTTTATTATATTCATATATTAAGGGTTATAAAATTAACTAACAATGCATTTTTAATGACCCTTTTGTGCAGGATCATGCACCAGGTCGCTAAAGTAATAATCTACTGGAAATTTTTTTATATTCATATATTACGAATTATAAAAACAACTCAAAATGTATTTTCAATGACCACGTTGTCTAGGATCATGCACCAGGTTGCTAAAAGAATATTCCACAGGAACTTTTTTTATATTCATATATTATGGGTTATAAAAACAACTAGCAATGCATTTTTAATGACCCTTTTGTCCAGGATCATGCACCAGGTCGCTAAAATAATAATCTACTAGAACTTTTTTTAAATTCGAGCACTTATTCTTCCAAAAGCAAATTCTATTGCATTTTCAATGGCCCACGTTGTCTAAGATCATGCACCAGTTTGCTAAAACAATACTCCACGCTAACTTTTTTTATATTCATATATTACGAGTTATAAAAACAACTAAAAATGTATTTTCAATGACCCCGTTTTCTAGGATCATGCACCAGGTTGTTAAAACAATACTCCACAGGAACTTTTATTATATTCATATAGTAAGGGTTATAAAATTAACTAACAATGCATTTTTAATGACCCTTTTGTCCAGGATCATGCACCAGGTCACTAAAATAATAATCTACTGGAAATTTTTTTATATACATATATATTAGGAGTTATAAAAACAACTAAAAATGTATTTTCAATGACCACGTTGTCTAGGATCATGCACCAGGTTGCTAAAACAATACTCCACAGGAACTTTTATTATATTCATATAGTAAGGGTTATAAAGTTAACTAACAATGCATTTTTAATGACCCTTTTGTCCAGGATCATGCACCAGGTCAGTAAAATAATAATCTACTGGAAATTTTTTTATATTCATATATTACGAGTTATAAAAACAACTAAAAATGTATTTTCAATGACCCCGTTTTCTAGGATCATGCACCAGGTTGCTAAAACAATACTCCACATTAACTTTTATTATATTCATATAGTAAGGGTTATAAAATTAACTAACAATGCATTTTTAATGACCCTTGTGTCCAGGATCATGCAACAGGTCACTAAAATAATAATCTACTGGAAATTTTTTTATATTCATATATTACGAGTTATAAAAACAACTAAAAATGTATTTTCAATGACCACGTTGTCTAGGATCATGCACCAGGTTGCTAAAACAATACTCCACAGGAACTTTTTTAATATTCATATATTAAGAGTTATAAAAATAACTAACAATGCATTTTTAATGACCCCGTTGTGCAGGATCATGCACCAGGTCGCTAAAGTAATAATCATCTGGAACTTTTTTAAATTCGAACACTAATTCTTTCAACAGAAATTCTATTGCATTTTCAATGACCCCGTTGTCTATGATCACGCACCAGGTCGGTAAAATAATAATCTACTGGAAATTTTTTTATATTCATATATTACGAGTTATAAAAACAACTAAAAATGTATTTTCAATGACCACGTTGTCTAGGATCATGCACCAGGTTGCTAAAACAATACTCCACAATAACTTTTTTTATATTCATATATTAAGGGTTATAAAAATAACTAACAATGTATTTGCAATGACCCCGTTGTCTAGGCTCATGCACCAGTTTTCTAAGACAATACTCCACAGGAACTTTTTTTATATTCATATATTAAGGGTTATAAAAATAACTAACAATGCATTTTTAATGACCCTGTTGTGCAGGATCATGCACCAGGTCGCTAAAGTAATAATCATCTGGAACTTTTTTTAAATTCGAACACTAATTCTTTCAACAGAAATTCTATTGCATTTTCAATGACCCCGTTGTCTATGATCACGCACCAGGTCGCTAAAATAATAATCTACTGGAAATTTTTTTATATTCATATATTACGAGTTATAAAAACAACTAAAAATGTATTTTCAATGACCACGTTGTCTAGGATCATGCACCAGGTTGCAAAAACAATACTCCACAGGAACTTTTATTATATTCATATAGTAAGGGTTATAAAATTAACTAACAATGCATTTTTAATGACCCTTTTGTCCAGGATCATGCACCAGGTCACTAAAATAATAATCTACTGGAAATTTTTTTATATTCATATATTACGAGTTATAAAAACAACTAAAAATGTATTTTCAATGACCACGTTTTCTAGGATCATGCACCAGGTTGCTAAAACAACACTCCACATTAACTTTTATTATATTCATATAGTAAGGGTTATAAAATTAACTAACAATGCATTTTTAATGACCCTTTTGTCCAGGATCATGCACCAGGTCACTAAAATAATTATCTACTGGAAATTTTTTTATATTCATATATTACGAGTTATAAAAACAACTAAAAATGTATTTTCAATTACCACGTTTTCTAGGATCATGCACCAGGTTGCTAAAACAATACTCCACAGGAACTTTTTTTATATTCAAATATTAAGGGTTATAAAAACAACTAACAATGCATTTTTAATGACCCTGTTGTGCAGGATCATGCACCAGGTCGCTAAAGTAATAATCATCTGGAACTTTTTTAAATTCGAACACTAATTCTTTCAACAGAAATTCTATTGCATTTTCAATGACCCCGTTGTCTATGATCACGCACCAGGTCGGTAAAATAATAATCTACTGGAAATTTTTTTATATTCATATATTACGAGTTATAAAAACAACTAAAAATGTATTTTCAATGACCACGTTGTCTAGGATCATGCACCAGGTTGCTAAAACAATACTCCACAATAACTTTTTTTATATTCATATATTAAGGGTTATAAAAATAACTAACAATGTATTTGCAATGACCCCGTTGTCTAGGATCATGCACCAGTTTTCTAACACAATACTCCACAGGAACTTTTTTTATATTCATATATTAAGGGTTATAAAAATAACTAACAATGCATTTTTAATGACCCTGTTGTGCAGGATCATGCACCAGGTCGCTAAAGTAATAATCATCTGGAACTTTTTTTAAATTCGAACACTAATTCTTTCAACAGAAATTCTATTGCATTTTCAATGACCCCGTTGTCTATGATCACGCACCAGGTCGCTAAAATAATAATCTACTGGAAATTTTTTTATATTCATATATTACGAGTTATAAAAACAACTAAAAATGTATTTTCAATGACCACGTTGTCTAGGATCATGCACCAGGTTGCTAAAACAATACTCCACAGGAACTTTTTTATATTCATATATTAAGGGTTATAAAAATAACTAACAATGTATTTTCAATGACCCCGTTGTCTAGGATCATGCACCAGTTTGCTAAAACAATACTCCACAGGAACTTTTTTTATATTCACATATTAAGAGTTATAAAAACAACTAGCAATGCATTTTTAATGACCCTTTTGTCCAGGATCATGCACCAGGTCGCTAAAATAATAATCTACTAGAACTTTTTTTAAATTCGAGCACTTATTCTTCCAAAAGCAAATTCTATTGCATTTTCAATGGCCCACGTTGTCTAAGATCATGCACCAGTTTGCTAAAACAATACTCCACGGGAAATTTTTTTATATTCATATATTACGAGTTATAAAAACAACTAAAAATGTATTTTCAATGTCCATGTTTTCTAGGATCATGCACGGGTTGCTAAAACAATACTCCACAGGAACTTTTATTATATTCATATAGTAAGGGTTATAAAATTAACTAACAATGCATTTTTAATGACCCTTTTGTCCAGGATCATGCACCAGGTCACTAAAATAATAATCTACTGGAAATATTTTATATTCATATATTACGAGTTATAAAAACAACTAAAAATGTATTTTCAATTACCACGTTTTCTAGGATCATGCACCAGGTTGCTAAAACAATACTCCACAGGAACTTTTTTTATATTCATATATTAAGGGTTATAAAAATAACTAACAATGTATTTTCAATGACCCCGTTGTCTAGGATCATGCACCAGGTTGCTAAAACAATACTTCACAGGAACTTTTATTATATTCATATAGTAAGGGTTATAAAATTAACTAACAATGCATTTTTAATGACCCTTTTGTGCAGGATCATGCACCAGGTCGCTAAAGTAATAATCTACTGGAAATTTTTTTATATTCATATATTACGAATTATAAAAACAACTCAAAATGTATTTTCAATTACCACGTTGTCTAGGATCATGCACCAGGTTGCTAAAATAATATTCCACAGGAACTTTTTTTATATTCATATATTAAGGGTTATAAAAATAACTAACAATGCATTTTTAATGACCCTTTTGTCCAGGATCATGCACCAGGTCGCTAAAATAATAATCTACTAGAACTTTTTTTAAATTCGAGCACTTATTCTTCCAAAAGCAAATTCTATTGCTTTTTCAATGGCCCACGTTGTCTAAGATCATGCACCAGTTTGCTAAAACAATACTCCACGCGAACTTTTTTTATATTCATATATTACGAGTTATAAAAACAACTGAAAATGTATTTTCAATGACCCCGTTTTCTAGGATCATGCACCAGGTTGCTAAAACAATACTCCACAGGAACTTTTATTATATTCATATAGTAAGGGTTATAAAATTAACTAACAATGCATTTTTAATGACCCTTTTGTCCAGGATCATGCACCAGGTCACTAAAATAATAATCTACTGGAAATTTTTTTATATACATATATATTACGAGTTATAAAAACAACTAAAAATGTATTTTCAATGACCACGTTGTCTAGGATCATGCACCAGGTTGCAAAAACAATACTCCACAGGAACTTTTATTATATTCATATAGTAAGGGTTATAAAATTAACTAACAATGCATTTTTAATGACCATTTTGTCCAGGATCATGCACCAGGTCACTAAAATAATAATCTACTGGAAATTTTTTTATATTCATATATTACGAGTTATAAAAACAACTAAAAATGTATTTTCAATTACCACGTTTTCTAGGATCATGCACCAGGTTGCTAAAACAATACTCCACATTAACTTTTATTATATTCAAATATTAAGAGTTATAAAAAAAAATAGCAATGAATTTTTAATTAACATTGTGTCCAGGATCATGCACCAGGTCACTAAAATATTATCTACTGGAAATTTTTTTATATTCATATATTACGAGTTATAAAAACAACTAAAAATGTATTTTCAATGACCACGTTGTCTAGGATCATGCACCAGTTTGCTAAAACAATACTCCACGGGAACTTTTTTTATATTCACATATTAAGAGTTATAAAAACAACTAACAATGCATTTTTAATGACCCTGTTGTGCAGGATCATGCACCAGGTCGCTAAAGTAATAATCATCTGGAACTTTTTTTAAATTCGAACACTAATTCTTTCAACAGAAATTCTATTGCATTTTCAATGAGCCCGTTGTCTATGATCACGCACCAGGTCGCTAAAATAATAATCTACTGGAAATTTTTTTATATTCATATATTACGAGTTATAAAAACAACTAAAAATGTATTTTCAATGACCACGTTGTCTAGGATCATGCACCAGGTTGCTAAAACAATACTCCACAGGAACTTTTTTATATTCATATATTAAGGGTTATAAAAATAACTAGCAATGCATTTTTAATGACCCTTTTGTCCAGGATCATGCACCAGGTCACTAAAATAATAATCTACTGGAAATTTTTTTATATTCATATATTACGAGTTATAAAAACAACTAAAAATGTATTTTCAATGACCACGTTGTCTAGGATCATGCACCAGGTTGCTAAAACAATACTCCACAGGAACTTTTTTTATATTCATATATTAAGGGTTATAAAAATAACTAGCAATGCATTTTTAATGACCCTTTTGTCCAGGATCATGCACCAGGTCACTAAAATATTAATCTGCTAGAACTTTTTTTAAATTCGAGCACTTATTCTTCCAAAAGCAAATTCTATTGCATTTTCAATGGCCCACGTTGTCTAAGATCATGCACCAGTTTGCTAAAACAATACTCCACGGGAACTTTTTTTATATTCACATATTAAGAGTTATAAAAACAACTAGCAATGCATTTTTAATGACCCTTTTGTCCAGGATCATGCACCAGGTCACTAAAATAATAATCTACTGGAAATTTTTTTATATTCATATATTACGAGTTATAAAAACAACTAAAAATGTATTTTCAATGACCACGTTTTCTAGGATCATGCACCAGGTTGCTAAAACAATACTCCACAGGAACTTTTTTTATATTCATATATTAAGGGTTATAAAAATAACTAGCAATGCATTTTTAATGACCCTTTTGTCCAGGATCATGCACCAGGTCGCTAAAATAATAATCTACTAGAACTTTTTTTAAATTCGAGCACTTATTCTTCCAAAAGCAAATTCTATTGCATTTTCAATGGCCCACGTTGTCTAAGATCATGCACCAGTTTGCTAAAACAATACTCCACGGGAACTTTTTTTATATTCATATATTACGAGTTATAAAAACAACTAAAAATGTATTTTCAATGACCCCGTTTTCTAGGATCATGCACCAGGTTGCTAAAACAATACTCCACAGGAACTTTTATTATATTCATATAGTAAGGGTTATAAAATTAACTAACAATGCATTTTTAATGACCCTTTTGTCCAGGATCATGCACCAGGTCGCTAAAATAATAATCTACTAGAACTTTTTTTAAATTCGAGCACTTATTCTTCCAAAAGCAAATTCTATTGCATTTTCAATGGCCCACGTTGTCTAAGATCATGCACCAGTTTGCTAAAACAATACTCCACGGGAACTTTTTTTATATTCACATATTAAGAGTTATAAAAACAACTAACAATGCATTTTTAATGACCCTGTTGTCCAGGATCATGCACCAGGTCGCTAAAATAATAATCTACTGGAAATTTTTTTATATTCATATATTACGAGTTATAAAAACAACTAAAAATGTATTTTCAATGACCACGTTGTCTAGGATCATGCACCAGGTTGCTAAAACAATACTCCACAGGAACTTTTTTTATATTCATATATTAAGGGTTATAAAAATAACTAACAATGTATTTTCAATGACCCCGTTGTCTAGGATCATGCACCATGTCGCTAAAACAATACTCCACAGCAACTTTTTTTATATTAATATATTAAGAGGTATAAAAACAACTAACAAGGCATTTTCAATGACCACGTTGTCCAGGATCATGTACCAAGTTGCTAAAACAGTACTCCACAGGAACTTTTTTTATATTCATATATTAAGAGTTATAAAAACAACTAACAATGCATTTTTAATGACCCTGTTCTCCAGGATCATGCACCAGGTCTCTAAAGTAATAATCATCTCGAAATTTTTTTAAATTTGAACACTAATTCTTTCAACAGAAATTCTATTGCATTTTCAATGACCCCGTTGTCTATGATCACGCACCAGGTCGCTAAAATAATAATCTACTGGAAATTTTTTTATATTCATATATTACGAGTTATAAAAACAACTAAAAATGTATTTTCAATGACCACGTTGTCTAGGATCATGCACCAGGTTGCTAAAACAATACTCCACAGGAACTTTTTTATATTCATATATTAAGATTTATAAAAATAACTAGCAATGCATTTTTAATGACCCTTTTGTCCAGGATCATGCACCAGGTCACTAAAATAATAATCTACTGGAAATTTTTTTATATTCATATATTACGAGTTATAAAAACAACTAAAAATGTATTTTCAATGACCACGTTGTCTAGGATCATGCACCAGGTTGCTAAAACAATACTCCACAGGAACTTTTTTTATATTCATATATTAAGGGTTATGAAAATAACTAGCAATGCATTTTTAATGACCCTTTTGTCCAGGATCATGTACCAGTTTGTTAAAACAATACTCCACAGGAACTTTTTTTATATTCATATATTAAGGGTTATAAAAATAACTAACAATGCATTTTTAATGACCCTGTTGTGCAGGATCATGCACCAGGTCGCTAAAGTAATAATCATCTGGAACTTTTTTTAAATTCGAACACTAATTCTTTCAACAGAAATTCTATTGCATTTTCAATGACCCCGTTGTCTATGATCACGCACCAGGTCGCTAAAATAATAATCTACTGGAAATTTTTTTATATTCATATATTACGAGTTATAAAAACAACTAAAAATGTATTTTCAATGACCACGTTGTCTAGGATCATGCACCAGGTTGCTAAAACAATACTCCACAGGAACTTTTTTTATATTCATATATTAAGGGTTATAAAAATAACTAACAATGTATTTTCAATGACCCCGTTGTCTAAGATCATGCACCAGTTTGCTAAAACAATACTCCACGGGAACTTTTTTATATTCATGTATTACGAGTTATAAAAACAACTAAAAATGTATTTTCAATGACCCCGTTTTCTAGGATCATGCACCAGGTTGCTAAAACAATACTCCACAGGAACTTTTATTATATTAATATAGTAAGGGTTATAAAATTAACTAACAATGAATTTTTAATGACCCTTTTGTCCAGGATCATGCACCAGGTCACTAAAATAATAATCTACTGGAAATTTTTTTATATTCATATATTAAGCGTTATAAAAATAACTAACAATGTATTTTCAATGGCCCCGTTGTCTAAGATCATGCACCAGGTTGCTAAAACAATACTCCACAGGAACTTTTTTTATATTCATATATTAAGGGTTATAAAAATAACTAACAATGTATTTTCAATGACCCCGTTGTCTAGGATCATGCACCAGGTTGCTAAAACAATACTCCACAGGAACTTTTTTTAAATTCGAACACTAATTCTTTCAACAGAAATTCTATTGCATTTTCAATGACCCCGTTGTCTATGATCACGCACCAGGTCGCTAAAATAATACTCCACGGGAACTTTTTTTATATTCACATATTAAGGGTTATAAAAATAACTAGCAATGCATTTTTAATGACCCTTTTGTCCAGGATCATGCACCAGGTCGCTAAAACAATACTCCACAGGAACTTTTATTATATTCATATAGTAAGGGTTATAAAATTAACTAACAATGCATTTTTAATGACCCCGTTGTCTAGGATTATGCACCAGGTCGCTAAAACAATACTCCACGGGAACTTTTTATATTCATATATTAAGGGTTATAAAAATAACTAAAAATGTATTTTCAATGACCACGTTGTCTAGGATTATGCACCAGGTCGCTAAAATAATAATGTACTGGAACTTTTTTTACATTCATATATTAAGGGTTATAAAAACAACTAACAATGCATTTTTAATGACACTTTTGTCCAGGATCATGCACCAGGTCACTAAAAAAATAATCTACTGGAAATTTTTTTATATTCATATATTACGAGTTATAAAAACAACTAAAAATGTATTTTC
Source organism: Diplolepis rosae (assembly GCA_030998225.1). Taxonomy (NCBI): domain Eukaryota; kingdom Metazoa; phylum Arthropoda; class Insecta; order Hymenoptera; family Diplolepididae; genus Diplolepis; species Diplolepis rosae. Next base: position 1,297,173 of record JAPYXD010000631.1, read on the forward strand.
AATGACCACGTTGTCTAGAATCATGCACCAAGTTGCTAAAGGAATACTCCACAGGAACTTTTTTATATTCATGTATTAAGAGTTATAAAAACAACTAAAAATGTATTTTCAATGACCCCGTTTTCTAGGATCATGCACCAGGTTGCTAAAACAATACTCCACAGGAACTTTTATTATATTCATATAGTAAGGGTTATAAAATTAACTAACAATGCATTTTTAATGACCCTTTTGTCCAGGATCATGCACCAGGTCACTAAAATAATAATCTACTGGAAATTTTTTTATATTCATATATTAAGGGTTATAAAAATAACTAGCAATGCATTTTCAATGACCCCGTTGACTAGGATTATGCACCAGGTTGCTAAAATAATAATATACTGGAACTTTTTTTATATTCATATATTAAGAGTAATAAAAACAACTAACAGTGCATTTTTAATGACCCAGTTGTCCAGGATCATGCAGCAGGTCACTAAAATAATAATCTACTGGAAATTTTTTTATATTCATATAGTAAGGGTTATAAAATTAACTAACAATGCATTTTCAATGACCACGTTGTCTAGGATCATGCACCAGCTTTCTAAAACAATACTCCACAGGAACTTTTTTATATTCATATATTAAGGGTTATAAAAATAACTAACAATGTATTTTCAATGACCCCGTTGTCTAGGATCATGCACCAGGTTTCTAAAACAATACTCCACAGGAACTTTTTTTATATTCATATATTAAGGGTTATAAAAATAACTAACAATGTATTTTCAATGACCCCGTTGTCTAGGATTATGCACCAGGTCGCTAAAATAATAATGTACTGGAACTTTTTTTACATTCATATATTAAGGGTTATAAAAAAAACTAACAATGAATTTTAAATGACCCAGTTGTCCAGGATCATGCACCAGGTAGTTAAAAAAATAATCTACTGGAAATTTTTTTATATTCATATATTACGAGTTATAAAAACAACTAAAAATGTATTTTCAATGACCGCGTTGTCTAGAATCATGCACCAAGTTGCTAAAGCAATACTCCACAGGAATTTTTTTATATTCATATATTAAGAGTTATAGAAACAACTAGCAATGCATTTTTATGACCCTGTTGTCTAGGATCATGCACCAGGTTGCTAAAACAATACTCCACAGGAACTTTTTTTATATTCATATATTACGAGTTATAAAAACAACTAACAATGCATTTTTAATGACCCTGTTGTCCAGGATCATGCACCAGGTCGCTAAAATAATAATGTACTGGAACTTTTTTTACATTCATATATTAAGGGTTATAAAAACAACTAACAATGCATTTTTAATGACCCGTTTGTCCAGGATCATGCACCAGGTCACTAAAATAATAATCAACTGGAAATTTTTTTATATTCATATATTACGTGTTATAAAAACAACTAAAAATGTATTTTCAATGACCCTTTTGTCTAGGATCATGCACCAGGTTGCTAAAACAATACTCCACAGGAACTTTTTTTATATTCATATATTAAGGGTTATAAAAATAACTAGCAATGCATTTTTAATGACCCTTTTGTCCAGGATCATGCACCAGGTCACTAAAATAATAATCAACTGGAAATTTTTTTATATTCATATATTACGTGTTATAAAAACAACTAAAAATGTATTTTCAATGACCACGTTGTCTAGGATCATGCACCAGGTTGCTAAAACAATACTCCACAGGAACTTTTTTTATATTCATATATTAAGGGTTATGAAAATAACTAGCAATGCATTTTTAATGACCCTTTTGTCCAGGATCATGCACCAGTTTGCTACAAGAATACTCCACAGGAAACTTTTTTATATTCATATATTCAGGGCTAGAAAAATAACTAACAATGCATTTTTAATGACCCTGTTGTGCAGGATCATGCACCAGGTCGCTAAAGTAATAATCATCTGGAACTTTTTTTAAATTCGAACACTAAATCTTTCAACAGAAATTCTATTGCATTTTCAATGACCCCGTTGTCTATGATCACGCACCAGGTCGCTAAAATAATAATCTACTGGAAATTTTTTTATATTCATATATTACGAGTTATAAAAACAACTAAAAATGTATTTTCAATGACCACGTTGTCTAGGATCATGCACCAGGTTGCTAAAACAATACTCCACAGGAACTTTTTTTATATTCATATATTAAGGGTTATAAAAATAACTAACAATGTATTTTCAATGACCCCGTTGTCTAAGATCATGCACCAGTTTGCTAAAACAATACTCCACGGGAACTTTTTTTATATTCATGTATTACGAGTTATAAAAACAACTAAAAATGTATTTTCAATGACCCCGTTTTCTAGGATCATGCACCAGGTTGCTAAAACAATACTCCACAGGAACTTTTATTATATTTATATAGTAAGGGTTATAAAATTAACTAACAATGCATTTTTAATGACCCTTTTGTCCAGGATCATGCACCAGGTCACTAAAATAATAATCTACTGGAAATTTTTTTATATTCATATATTAAGGGTTATAAAAATAACTAACAATGTATTTTCAATGACCACGTTGTCTAGGATCATGCACCAGGTTGCTAAAACAATACTCCACAGGAACTTTTTTTATATTCATATATTAAGGGTTATAAAAATAACTAACAATGTATTTTCAATGACCCCGTTGTCTAGGATCATGCACCAGGTTGCTAAAACAATACTCCACAGGAACTTTTTTTAAATTCGAACACTAATTCTTTCAACAGAAATTCTATTGCATTTTCAATGACCCCGTTGTCTATGATCACGCACCAGGTCGCTAAAACAATACTCCACGGGAACTTTTTTTATATTCACATATTAAGAGTTATAAAAACAACCAACAATGCATTTTTAATGACCCTGTTGTCCAGGATCATGCACCGGGTTGCTAAAATAATAATGTACAGGAACTTTTATTATATTCATATAGTAAGGGTTATAAAATTAACTAACAATGCATTTTCAATGACCCCGTTGTCTAGGATCATGCACCAGGTAGCTAAAACAATACTCCACAGGAACTTTTTTTATATTCATATATTAAGGGTTATAAAAATAACTACCAATGCATTTTTAATGACCCCGTTGTCTAGGATTATGCACCAGGTCGCTAAAATAATAATGTACTGGAACTTTTTTTACATTCATATATTAAGGGTTATAAAAACAACTAACAATGCATTTTTAATGACACTTTTGTCCAGGATCATGCACCAGGTCACTAAAAAAATAATCTACTGGAAATTTTTTTATATTCATATATTACGAGTTATAAAAACAACTAAAAATGTATTTTCAATGACCGCGATGTCTAGAATCATGCACCAAGTTGCTAAAGCAATACTCCACAGGAACTTTTTTCATATTCATATATCACGAGTTATAAAAACTACTAAAAATGTATTTTCAATGACCCCGTTTTCTAGGATCATGCACCAGGTTGCTAAAACAATACTCCACAGGAACTTTTATTATATTCATATAGTAAGGGTTATAAAATTAACTAACAATGCATTTTTAATGACCCTTTTGTCCAGGATCATGCACCAGGTCACTAAAATAATAATCTACTGGAAATTTTTTTATATTCATATAGTAAGGGTTATAAAATTAACTAACAATGCATTTTCAATGACCACGTTGTCTCGGATTATGCACCAGGTCGCTAAAATAATAATGTACTGGAACTTTTTTTATATTCTTATATTAAGGGTTATAAAAACAACTAACAATGCATTTTTAATGACCCTTTTGTCCAGGATCATGCACCAGGTCACTAAAATAATAATCTACTGGAAATTTTTTTATAATCATATAGTAAGGGTTATAAAATTAACTAACAAGGCATTTTCAATGACCACGTTGTCTAGGATCATGCACCAGCTTTCTAAAACAATACTCCACAGGAACTTTTATTATATTCATATAGTAAGGGTTATAAAATTAACTAACAATGCATTTTTAATGACCCCGTTGTCTAGGATTATGCACCAGGTCGCTAAAATAATAATGTACTGGAACTTTTTTTACATTCATATATTAAGGGTTATAAAAACAACTAACAATGCATTTTTAATGACACTTTTGTCCAGGATCATGCACCAGGTCACTAAAAAAATAATCTACTGGAAATTTTTTTATATTCATATATTACGAGTTATAAAAACAACTAAAAATGTATTTTCAATGACCACGTTGTCTAGGATCATGCACCAAGTTGCTAAAGCAATACTCCACAGGAACTTTTTTTATATTCATATAAAAAGGGTTATAGAAACAACTAGCAATGCATTTTTAATGACCCTGTTGTCTAGGATCATGCACCGCGTCGCTAAAACAATACTCCACAGGAACTTTTTTTATATTCATATATTAAGAGTTATAAAAACAACTAACAATGCATTTTTAATGACCCAGTTGTCCAGGATCATGCACCAGGTCGCTAAAATAATAATCAACTGGAACATTTTTTACATTCAGATATTAAGGGTTATAAAAATAAAAAACAATGTATTTTCAATGACCCCGATGTCTAGGATCATGCACCATGTTCCTAAAACAATACTCCACAGGAACTTTTTTTATATTCATATAGTAAGGGTTATAAAATTAACTAACAATGTATTTTCAATGACCCCGTTGTCTAGGATCATGCACCAGGTTGCTAAAACAATACTCCACGGGAACTTTTTTTATATTCACATATTAAGAGTTATAAAAACAACTAACAATGCATTTTTAATGACCCTGTTGTCCAGGATCATGCACCAGGTCGCTAAGATAATAATTTACTGGAACTTTTTTTACATTCATATATTAAGGGTTATAAAAATAACTAACAATGTATTTTCAATGACCCCGATGTCTAGGATCATGCACCATGTTCCTAAAACAATACTCCACAGGAACTTTTCTTATATTCAAATATTAAGTGTTATAAAAATAACTAATAATGTATTTTCAATGACCCCGTTGTCTAGGATCATGCACCAGGTTGCTAAAACAATACTCCACGGGAACTTTTTTAATATTCAAATATTAAGGTTTAAAAAAATAACTAACAATGTATTTTCAATGACCACGTTGTCTAGGATCATGCACCAGGTTGCAAAAACAATACTCCACAGGAACTTTTTTTTATATTCATATATTAAGAGTTATAAAAACAACTAAAAATGTATTTTCAATGACCACGTTGTCTAGGATCATGCACCAGGTTGCTAAAACAATACTCCACAGGAACTTTTTTTATATTCATATATTAAGGGTTATAAAAATAACTAACAATGTATTTTCAATGACCCCGTTTTCTAGGATCATGCACCAGGTTGCTAAAACAATACTCCACAGGAACTTTTATTATATTCATATAGTAAGGGTTATAAAATTAACTAACAATGCATTTTTAATGACCCTTTTGTCCAGGATCATGCACCAGGTCACTAAAATAATAATCTACTGGAAATTTTTTTATATTCGTATATTACGAGTTATAAAAACAACTAAATATGTATTTTCAATGACCACGTTGTCTAGGATCATGCACCAGGTTGCTAAAACAATACTCCACAGGAACTTTTTTTATATTCATATATTAAGGGTTATAAAAATAACTAACAATGTATTTTCAATGACCCCGTTGTCTAGGATCATGCACCAGGTTGCTAAAACAATACTCCACAGGAACTTTTTTTATATTCATATATTAAGGGTTATAAAAATAACTAACAATGTATTTTCAATGACCCCGTTGTCTAGGATCATGCACCAGGTTGCTAAAACAATACTCCACAGGAACTTTTTTTATATTCATATATTAAGGGTTATAAAAATAACTAACAATGCATTTTTAATGACCCTTTTGTCCAGGATCATGCACCAGGTCACTAAAAAAATAATCTACTGGAAATTTTTTTATATTCATATATTACGAGTTATAAAAACAACTAAAAATGTATTTTCAATGACCACGTTGTCTAGGATCATGCACCAGGTTTCTAAAACAATACTCCACAGGAACTTTTTTTATATTCATATATTAAGGGTTATAAAAATAACTAACAATGTATTTTCAATGACCCCGTTGTCTATGATCACGCACCAGGTCGCTAAAATAATAATCTACTGGAAATTTTTTTATATTCATATATTAAGAGTTATAAAAACAACTAGAAATGTATTTTCAATGACCACGTTGTCTAGGATCATGCACCAGCTTTCTAAAACAATACTCCACAGGAACTTTTTTTATATTCATATATTAAGGGTTATAAAAATAACTAACAATGTATTTTCAATGACCCCGTTGTCTAGGATGATGCACCAGGTCGCTAAAATAATAATGTACTGGAACTTTTTTTACATTCATATATTAAGGGTTATAAAAACAACTAACAATGCATTTTTAATGACACTTTTGTCCAGGATCATGCACCAGGTCACTAAAAAAATAATCTACTGGAAATTTTTTCATATTCATATATTACGAGTTATAAAAACAACTAAAAATGTATTTTCAATGACCGCGTTGTCTAGAATCATGCACCAAGTTGCTAAAGCAATACTCCACAGGAATTTTTTTATATTCATATATTAAGGGTTATAAAAATAACTAGCAATGCATTTTTAATGACCCTTTTGTCCAGGATCATGCACCAGGTCGCTAAAATAATAATCTACTAGAACTTTTTTAAATTCGAGCACTTATTCTTCCAAAAAGCAAATTCTATTGCATTTTCAATGGGCCACGTTGTCTAAGATCATGCACCAGTTTGCTAAAACAATACTCCTAGGGAACTTTTTTATATTCATATATTAAGAGTTATAAAAACAACTAACAATGCATTTTTAATGACCCTGTTGTCCAGGATCATGCACCAGGTCTCTAAAATAATAATGTACTGGAACTTTTTTTACATTCATATATTAAGGGTTATAAAAATAACTAACAATGTATTTTCAATGACCCCGATGTCTAGGATCATGCACCATGTTGCTAAAACAATAATACACAGGAACTTTTTTATATTCAAATATTAAGGGTTATAAAAATAATTAACAATGTATTTTCAATGACCCCGTTGTCTAGGATCATGCACCAGGTTGCTAAAACAATACTCCACATGAACTTTTTTTATATTCATATATTAAGGGTTATAAAAATAACTAACAATGTATTTTCAATGACCCCGTTTTCTAGGATCATGCACCAGGTTGCTAAAACAATACTCCACAGGAACTTTTATTATATTCATATAGTAAGGGTTATAAAATTAACTAACAATGCATTTTTAATGACCCTTTTGTCCAGGATCATGCACCAGGTCACTAAAAAAATAATCTACTGGAAATTTTTTCATATTCATATATTACGAGTTATAAAAACAACTAAAAATGTATTTTCAATGACCGCGTTGTCTAGAATCATGCACCAAGTTGCTAAAGCAATACTCCACAGGAACTATTTTTATATTCATATATTAAGGGTTATAAAAATAACTAGCAATGCATTTTTAATGACCCTTTTGTCCAGGATCATGCACCAGGTCGCTAAAATAATAATCTACTAGAACTTCTTTTAAATTCGAGCACTTATTCTTCCAAAAGCAAATTCTATTGCATTTTCAATGGGCCACGTTGTCTAAGATCATGCACCAGTTTGCTAAAACAATACTCCACGGGAACTTTTTTTATATTCACATATTAAGAGTTATAAAAACAACTAACAATGCATTTTTAATGACCCTGTTGTCCAGGATCATGCACCAGGTCTCTAAAATAATAATGTACTGGAACTTTTTTTACATTCATATATTAAGGGTTATAAAAATAACTAACAATGTATTTTCAATGACCCAGATGTCTAGGATCATGCAACATGTTCCTAAAACAATACTCCACAGGAACTTTTTTTATATTCAAATATTAAGGGTTATAAAAATAACTAACAATGTATTTTCAATGACCCCGTTGTCTAGGATCATGCACCAGGTTGCTAAAACAATACTCCACGGGAACTTTTTTTATAATCATATATTAAGGTTTATAAAAATAACTAACAATGTATTTTCAATGACCACGTTGTCTAGGATCATGCACCAGGTTGCAAAAACAATACTCCACAGGAACTTTTTTTTATATTCATATATTAAGAGTTATAAAAACAACTAAAAATGTATTTTCAATGACCCCGTTGTCTAGGATCATGCACCAGGTTGCTAAAACAATACTCCACATGAACTTTTTTATATTCATATATTAAGGGTTATAAAAATAACTAACAATGTATTTTCAATGACCCCGTTTTCTAGGATCATGCACCAGGTTGCTAAAACAATACTCCACAGGAACTTTTTTTATATTCATATATTAAGGGTTATAAAAATAACTAACAATGTATTTTCAATGACCCCGTTGTCTAGGATCATGCACCAGGTTGCTAAAACAATACTCCACAGGAACTTTTTTTATATTCATATATTAAGGGTTATAAAAAAAACTAACAATGCATTTTTAATGACCCTGTTGTGCAGGATCATGCACCAGGTCGCTAAAGTAATAATCATCTGGAACTTTTTTTAAATTCGAACACTAATTCTTTCAACAGAAATTCTATTGCATTTTCAATGACCCCGTTGTCTATGATCACGCACCAGGTCGCTAAAATAATAATCTACTGGAAATTTTTTTATATTCATATATTACGAGTTATAAAAACAACTAAAAATGTATTTTCAATGACCACGTTGTCTAGGATCATGCACCAGGTTGCTAAAACAATACTCCACAGGAACTTTTTTTATATTCAAATATTAAGGGTTATAAAAACAACTAACAATGTATTTGCAATGACCCCGTTGTCTAGGATCATGCCCCAGTTTGCTAAAACAATACTCCACAGGAACCTTTTTTATATTCATATATTAAGGGTTATAAAAAAAACTAACAATGCATTTTTAATGACCCTGTTGTGCAGGATCAAGCACCAGGTCGCTAAAGTAATAATCATCTGCAACTTTTTTAAAATTCGAACACTAATTCTTTCAACAGAAATTCTATTGCATTTTCGATGACCCCGTTGTCTATGATCACGCACCAGGTCGCTAAAATAATAATCTACTGGAAATTTTTTTAAATTTATATATTACGAGTTATAAAAACAACTAAAAATGTATTTTCAATGAACACGTTGTCTAGGATCATGCACCAGGTTGCTAAAATAATACTCCACAGGAACTTTTTTTATATTCATATATTAAGGGTTATAAAAATAACTAGCAATGCATTTTTAATGACCCTTTTGTCCAGGATCATGCACCAGGTTGCTAGAACAATACTCCACAGGAACTTTTTTTATATTCATATATTAAGGGTTATAAAAATAACTAACAATGCATTTTTAATGACCCTGTTGTGCAGGATCATGCACCAGGTCGCTAAAGTAATAATCATCTGGAACTTTTTTAAATTCGAACACTAATTCTTTCAACAGAAATTCTATTGCATTTTCAATAACCCCGTTGTCTAAGATCATGCACCAGGTTGCTAAAATAATAATCTACTGGAAATTTTTTTATATTCATATATTACGAGTTATAAAAACAACTAAAAATGTATTTTCAATGACCACGTTGTCTAGGATCATGCACCAGGTTGCTAAAACAATACTCCACAGGAACTTTTTTTATATTCATATATTAAGGGTTATAAAAATAACTAACAATGTATTTTCAATGACCCCGGTGTCTAGGATCATGCACCAGTTTGATAAAACAATACTCCACAGGAACTTTTTTTATATTCACATATTAAGAGTTATAAAAACAATTAGCAATGCATTTTTAATGTCCCTTTTGTCCAGGATCATGCACCAGGTCACTAAAATAATAATCTACTGGAAATTTTTTTATATTCATATATTACGAGTTATAAAAACAACTAAAAATGTATTTTCAATGACCACGTTGTATAGGATCATGCACCAGGTTGCTAAAACAATACTCCACAGGAACTTTTTTATATTCATATATTAAGAGTTATAAAAACAACTAAAAATGTATTTTAAATGACCACGTTGTCTAGGATCATGCACCAGGTTGCTAAAACAATACTCCACAGGAACTTTTTTTATATTCATATATTAAGGGTTATAAAAATAACTAACAATGCATTTTTAATGACCCTGTTGTGCAGGATCATGCACCAGGTCGCTAAAACAATACTCCACAGGAACTTTTTTTATATTCATATATTAAGGGTTATAAAAATAACTAACAATGTATTTTCAATGACCCCGTTGTCTAGGATCATGCACCAGGTTGCTAAAACAATACTCCACAGGAACTTTTTTTATATTCATATATTAAGGGTTATAAAAATAACTAACAATGCATTTTTAATGACCCTGTTGTGAAGGATCATGCACCAGGTCGCTAAAGTAATAATCATCTGGAACTTTTTTTAAATTCGAACACTAATTCTTTCAACAGAAATTCTATTGCATTTTCAATGACCCCGTTGTCTAGGATCATGCACCAGGTTGCTAAAACAATACTCCACAGGAACTTTTTTTATATTCATATATTAAGGGTTATAAAAATAACTAACAATGTATTTTCAATGACCCCGTTGTCTAGGATCATGCACCAGTTTGCTAAAACAATACTCCACAGGAACTTTTTTTATATTCACATATTAAGAGTTATAAAAACAACTAGCAATGCATTTTTAATGACCCTTTTGTCCAGGATCACGCACCAGGTCGCTAAAATAATAATCTACTGGAAATTTTTTTATATTCATATATTACGAGTTATAAAAACAACTAAAAATGTATTTTCAATGACCACGTTGTCTAGGATCATGCACCAGGTTGCTAAAACAATACTCCACAGGAACTTTTTTATATTCATATATTAAGGGTTATAAAAATAACTAAAAATGTATTTTCAATGACCACGTTGTCTAGGATCATGCACCAGGTTGCTAAAACAATACTCCACAGGAACTTTTTTTATATTCATATATTAAGGGTTATAAAAATAACTAGCAATGCATTTTTAATGACCCTTTTGTCCAGGATCATGCACCAGGTCGCTAAAATAATAATCTACTAGAACTTTTTTTAAATTCGAGCACTTATTCTTCCAAAAGCAAATTCTATTGCATTTTCAATGGCCCCGTTGTCTAAGATCATGCACCAGGTTGCTAAAACAATACTCCACAGGAACTTTTATTATATTCATATAGTAAGGGTTATAAAATTAACTAACAATGCATTTTTAATGACCCTTTTGTCCAGGATCATGCACCAGGTCACTAAAATAATAATCTACTGGAAATTTTTTTATATTCATATATTACGAGTTATAAAAACAACTAAAAATATATTTTCAATGACCACGTTGTCTAGGATCATGCACCAGGTTGCTAAAACAATACTCCACAGGAACTTTTTTTATATTCATATATTAAGGGTTATAAAAATAACTAACAATGTATTTTCAATGACCCCGTTGTCTAGGATCATGCACCAGGTTGCTAAAACAATACTCCACAGGAACTTTTATTATATTCATATAGTAAGGGTTATAAAATTAACTAACAATGCATTTTTAATGACCCTTTTGTCCAGGATCATGCACCAGGTCACTAAAATAATAATCTACTGGAAATTTTTTTATATTCATATATTACGAGTTATAAAAACAACTAAAAATGTATTTTCAATGACCCCGTTTTCTAGGATCATACATCTCGTTGCAAAAACAATACTCCACAGGAACTTATATTATATTCATATATTAAGTGTTATAAAATTAACTAACAATGCATTTTTAATGACCCTTTTGTCCAGGATCATGCACCAGGTCACTAAAATAATAATCTACTGGAAATTTTTTTATATTCATATATTACGAATTATAAGAACAACTCAAAATGTATTTTCAATGACCACGTTGTCTAGGATCATGCACCAGGTTGCTAAAACAATACTCCACAGGGACTTTTTTTATATTCATATATTAAGGGTTATAAAAATAACTAGCAATGCATTTTCAATGACCCTTTTGTCCAGGATCATGCACCAGGTCGCTAAAATAATAATCTACTAGAACTTTTTTTAAATTCGAGCACTTATTCTTCCAAAAGCAAATTCTATTGCATTTTCAATGGCCCACGTTGTCTAAGATCATGCACCAGTTTGCTAAAACAATACTCCACGGGAACTTTTTTTATATTCATATATTACGAGTTATAAAAACAACTAAAAATGTATTTTTCAATGACCCCGTTTTCTAGGATCATGCACCAGGTTGCTAAAACAATACTCCACAGGAGCTTTTATTATATTCATATAGTAAGGGTTATAAAATTAACTAACAATGCATTTTTAATGACCCTTTTTTCCAGGATCATGCACCAGGTCACTAAAATAATAATCTACTGGAAATTTTTTTATATTCATATATTACGAGTTATAAAAACAACTAAAAATGTATTTTCAATGACCACGTTGTATAGGATCATGCACCAGGTTGCTAAAACAATACTCCACAGGAACTTTTTTATATTCATATATTAAGGGTTATAAAAATAACTAACAATGTATTTTCAATGACCCCTTTGTCTAGGATCATGCACCAGGTTGCTAAAACAATACTCCACAGGAACTTTTATTATATTCATATAGTAAGGGTTATAAAATTAATTAACAATGCATTTTTAATGACCCTTTTGTCCAGGATCATGCACCAGGTCACTAAAATATTAATCTACTGGAAATTTTTTTATATTCATATATTACGAGTTATAAAAACAACTAAAAATGTATTTTCAATGACCCCGTTTTCTAGGATCATGCATCAGGTTGCTAAAACAATACTCCACAGGAATTTTTATTATATTCATATATTAAGGGTTATAAAAGTAACTAACAATGCATTTTTAATGACCCTTTTGTCCAGGATCATGCACCAGTTCACTAAAATAATAATCTACTGGAAATTTTTTTATATTCATATATTACGAATTATAAAAACAACTCAAAATGTATTTTCAATGACCACGTTGTCTAGGATCATGCACCAGGTTGCTAAAACAATACTCCACAGGAACTTTTTTTATATTCATATATTAAGGGTTATAAAAATAACTAGCAATGCATTTTCAATGACCCTTTTGTCCAGGATCATGCACCAGGTCGCTAAAATAATAATCTACTAGAACTTTTTTAAATTCGAGCACTTATTCTTCCAAAAGCAAATTCTATTGCATTTTCAATGGCCCACGTTGTCTAAGATCATGCACCAGTTTGCTAAAACAATACTCCACGGGAACTTTTTTTATATTCATATATTACGAGTTATAAAAACAACTAAAAATGTATTTTCAATGACCCCGTTTTCTAGGATCATGCACCAGGTTGCTAAAACAATACTCCACAGGAACTTTTATTATATTCATATAGTAAGGGTTATAAAATTAACTAACAATGCATTTTTAATGACCCTTTTGTCCAGGATCATTCACCAGGTCACTAAAATAATAATCTACTGGAAATTTTTTTATATTCATATATTACGAGTTATAAAAACAACTAAAAATGTATTTTCAATGACCGCGTTGTCTAGAATCATGCACCAAGTTGCTAAAGCAATACTCCACAGGAATTTTTTTATATTCATATATTAAGGGTTATAAAAATAACTAGCAATGCATTTTTAATGACCCTTTTGTCCAGGATCATGCACCAGGTCGCTAAAACAATACTCCACAGGAACTTTTTTTATATTCATATATTAAGGGTTATAAAAATAACTAACAATGCATTTTTAATGACCCTGTTGTGCAGGATCATGCACCAGGTCGCTAAAGTAATAATCATCTTGAACTTTTTTTAAATTCCAACACTAATTCTTTCAACAGAAATTCTATTGCAGTGTCAATGACCCCGTTGTCTATGATCACGCACCAGGTCGCTAAAATAATAATCTACTGGAAATTTTTTTATATTCATATATTACGAGTTATAAAAACAACTAAAAATGTATTTTCAATGACCACGTTGTCTAGGATCATGCACCAGGTTGCTAAAACAATACTCCACAGGAACTTTTTTTATATTCATATATTAAGGGTTATAAAAATAACTAACAATGTATTTTCAATGACCCCGTTGTCTAAGATCATGCACCAGGTTGCTAAAACAATACTCCACAGGAACTTTTTTTATATTCATATATTACGAGTTATAAAAACAACTAAAAATGTATTTTCAATGACCCCGTTTTCTAGCATCATGCACCAGGTTGCTAAAACAATACTCCACAGGAACTTTTATTATATTCATGTAGTAAGTGTTATAAAATTAACTAACAATGCATTTTTAATGACCCTTTTGTCCAGGATCATGCACCAGGTCACTAAAATAATAATCTACTGGAAATTTTTTTATATTCATATAGTAAGGGTTATAAAATTAACTAACAATGCATTTTCAATGACCACGTTGTCTAGGATCATGCACCAGGTTACTAAAACAATACTCCACGGGAACTTTTTTTATATTCATATATTAAGGATTATAAACATAACTAACAATGTATTTTCAATGTCCCCGTTGTCTAGGATCATGCACCAGGTCGCTAAAGTAATAATAATCTGGAACTTTTTTTAAATTCGAACACTAATTCTTTCAACAGAAATTCTATTGCATTTTCGATGACCCCGTTGTCTATGATCAGGCACCAGGTCGCTAAAACAATACTCCACGGGAACTTTTTTTATATTCACATATTAAGAGTTATAAAAACAACCAACAATGCATTTTTAATGACCCCGATGTCTAGGATCATGCACCGGGTCGCTAAAATAATAATGTACAGGAACTTTTATTATATTCATATAGTAAGGGTTATAAAATTAACTAACAATGTATTTTCAATGACCACGTTGTCTAGGATCATGCACCAGGTTACTAAAACAATACTCCACGGGAACTTTTTTTATATTCATATATTAAGGATTATAAACATAACTAACAATGTATTTTCAATGTCCACGTTGTCTAGGATTATGCACCAGGTCGCTAAAATAATAATGTACTGGAACTTTTTTTACATTCATATATTAAGGGTTATAAAAACAACTAACAATGCATTTTTAATGACACTTTTGTCCAGGATCATGCACCAGGTCACTAAAAAAATAATCTACTGGAAATTTTTTTATATTCATATATTACGAGTAATAAAAACAACTAAAAATGTATTTTCAATGACCGCGATGTCTAGAATCATGCACCAAGTTGCTAAAGCAATACTCCACGGGAACTTTTTTTATATTCATATATTACGAGTTATAAAAACAACTAAAAATGTATTTTCAATGACCCCGTTTTCTAGGATCATGCACCAGGTTGCTAAAACAATACTCCACAGGAACTTTTATTATATTCATATAGTAAGGGTTATAAAATTAACTAACAATGCATTTTTAATGACACTTTTTTCCAGGATCATGCACCAGGTCACTAAAATAATAATCTACTGGAAATTTTTTTATATTCATATAGTAAGGGTTATAAAATTAACTAACAATGCATTTTTAATGACCCCGTTGTCTAGGATTATGCACCAGGTTGCTAAAATAATAATGTACTGGAACTTTTTTTACATTCATATATTAAGGGTTATAAAAACAACTAACAATGCATTTTTAATGACCCAGTTGTCCAGGATCATGCAGCAGGTCACTAAAATAATAATCTACTGGAAATTTTTTTATATTCATATAGTAAGGGTTATAAAATTAACTAACAATGCATTTTTAATGACCCTTTTGTCCAGGATCATGCACCAGCTTTCTAAAACAATACTCCACAGGAACTTTTTTTATATTCAAATATTAAGGGTTATAAAAATAACTAACAATGTATTTTCAATGACCCCGTTGTCTAGGATCATGCACCAGGTCGCTAAAATAATAATGTACTGGAACTTTTTTTACATTCATATATTAACGGTTATAAAAACAACTAACAATGCATTTTTAATGACCCTTTTGTCCAGGATCATGCACCAGGTCACTAAAAAAATAATCTACTGGAAATTTTTTCATATTCATATATTACGAGTTATAAAAACAACTAAAAATGTATTTTCAATGACCGCGATGTCTAGAATCATGCACCAAGTTGCTAAAGCAATACTCCACAGGAACTTTTTTTATATTCATATATTAAGGGTTATAAAAATAACTAGCAATGCATTTTTAATGACCCTTTTGTCTAGGATCATGCACCAGGTCGCCAAAACAATACCCCACCCGAACTTATATTATATTCATATATTACGAGTTATAAAAACAACTAAAACTGTATTTTGACTGTGCAGGTTGTATAGGATATTGCACCAGGTTTCTAAAACAATACTCCACAGGAACTTTTTTATATTCATATATTAAGTGTTATAAAAATAACTAACAATGTATTTTCAATGACCCCTTTGTCTAGGATCATGCACCAGGTTGCTAAAACAATACTCCACAGGAACTTTTATTATATTCATATAGTAAGGGTTATAAAATCAACTAACAATGCATTTTTAATGACCCTTGTGTCCAGGATCATGCACCAGGTCACTAAAATATTATTCTACTGGAAATTTTTTTATATTCACATATTAAGAGTTATAAAAACAACTAGCAATGCATTTTTAATGACCCTGTTGTCCAGGATCATGCACCAGGTCGCTAAAACAATACTCCACAGGGACTTTTTTTATATTCATATATTAAGGGTTATAAAAGTAACTAACAATGCATTTTTAATGACCCTTTTGTCCAGGATCATGCACCAGTTCACTAAAATAATAATCTACTGGAAATTTTTTTATATTCATATATTACGAATTATAAAAACAACTCAAAATGTATTTTCAATGACCACGTTGTCTAGGATCATGCACCAGGTTGCTAAAACAATACTCCACAGGAACTTTTTTTATATTCATGTATTAAGGGTTATAAAAATAACTAACAATGTATTTTCAATGACCCTTTTGTCCAGGATCATGCACCAGGTCGCTAAAATAATAATCTACTAGAACTTTTTTTAAATTCGAGCACTTATTCTTCCAAAAGCAAATTCTATTGCATTTTCAATGGCCCACGTTGTCTAAGATCATGCACCAGTTTGCTAAAACAATACTCCACGGGAACTTTTTTTATATTCATATATTACGAGTTATAAAAACAACTAAAAATGTATTTTCAATGACCCCGTTTTCTAGGATCATGCACCAGGTTGCTAAAACAATACTCCACAGGAACTTTTATTATATTCATATAGTAAGGGTTATAAAATTAACTAACAATGCATTTTTAATGACCCTTTTGTCCAGGATCATGCACCAGGTCACTAAAATAATAATCTACTGGAAATTTTTTTATATTCATATATTACGAGTTATAAAAACAACTAAAAATGTATTTTCAATGACCGCGTTGTCTAGAATCATGCACCAAGTTGCTAAAGCAATACTCCACAGGAACTTTTTTTATATTCATATATTAAGGGTTATAAAAATAACTAGCAATGCATTTTTAATGACCCTTTTGTCCAGGATCATGCACCAGGTCGCTAAAACAATACTCCACAGGAACTTTTTTTATATTCATATATTAAGGGTTATAAAAATAACTAACAATGCATTTTTAATGACCCTGTTGTGCAGGATCATGCACCAGGTCGCTAAAGTAATAATCATCTTGAACTTTTTTTAAATTCCAACACTAATTCTTTCAACAGAAATTCTATTGCAGTGTCAATGACCCCGTTGTCTATGATCACGCACCAGGTCGCTAAAATAATAATCTACTGGAAATTTTTTTATATTCATATATTACGAGTTATAAAAACAACTAAAAATGTATTTTCAATGACCACGTTGTCTAGGATCATGCACCAGGTTGCTAAAACAATACTCCACAGGAACTTTTTTTATATTCATATATTAAGGGTTATAAAAATAACTAACAATGTATTTTCAATTACACCGTTGTCTAAGATCATGCACCAGTTTGCTAAAACAATACTCCACTGGAACTTTTTTTATATTCATATATTACGAGTTATAAAAACAACTAAAAATGTATTTTCAATGACCCCGTTTTCTAGCATCATGCACCATCTTGCTAAAACAATACTCCACAGGAACTTTTATTATATTTATATAGTAAGGGTTATAAAATTAACTAACAATGCATTTTTAATGACCCTTTTGTCCAGGATCATGCACCAGGTCACTAAAATAATAATCTACTGGAAATTTTTTTATATTCATATAGTAAGGGTTATAAAATTAACTAACAAGGCATTTTCAATGACCACGTTGTCTAGGATCATGCACCAGGTTGCTAAAACAATACTCCACGGGAACTTTTTCATATTAATATATTAAGGGTTATAAAAATAACTAACAATGTATTTTCAATGACCCCGTTGTCTAGGATCATGCACCAGGTTGCTAAAACAATACTCCACAGGAACTTTTTTTAAATTCGAACACTAATTCTTTCAACAGAAATTCTATTGCATTTTCAATGACCCCGTTGTCTATGATCATGCACCAGGTCGCTAAAACAATACTCCACAGGAACTTTTTTTATATTCACATATTAAGAGTTAAAAAAACAACTAAAAATGCATTTTTAATGACCCCGTTGTCTAGGATCATGCACCGGGTCGCTAAAATAATAATGTACAGGAACTTTTATTATATTCATATAGTAAGGGTTATAAAATTAACTAACAATGCATTTTCAATGACCACGTTGTCTAGGATCATGCACCAGGTTGCTAAAACAATACTCCACATGAACTTTTTTTATATTCATATATTAAGGGTTATAAAAATAAATAACAATGCATTTTTAATGACCCCGTTGTCTAGGATTATGCACCAGGTCGCTAAAATAATAATGTACTGGAACTTTTTTTACATTCATATATTAAGGGTTATAAAAACAACTAACAATGCATTTTTAATGACACTTTTGTCCAGGATCATGCACCAGGTCACTAAAAAAATAATCTACTGGAAATTTTTTTATATTCATATATTACGAGTTATAAAAACAACTAAAAATGTATTTTCAATGACCGCGATGTCTAGAATCATGCACCAAGTTGCTAAAACAATACTCCACGGGAACTTTTTTTATATTCATATATTACGAGTTATAAAAACAACTAAAAATGTATTTTCAATGACCCCGTTTTCTAGGATCATGCACCAGGTTGCTAAAACAATACTCCACAGGAACTTTTATTATATTCATATAGTAAGGGTTATAAAATTAACTAACAATGCATTTTTAATGACCCTTTTGTCCAGGATCATGCACCAGGTCACTAAAATAATAATCTACTGGAAATTTTATTATATTCATATAGTAAGGGTTATAAAATTAACTAACAATGCATTTTTAATGACCCCGTTGTCTAGGATTATGCACCAGGTCGCTAAAATAATAATGTACTGGAACTTTTTTTACATTCATATATTAAGGGTTATAAAAACAACTAACAATGCATTTTTAATGACCCCTTTGTCCAGGATCATGCACCAGGTCACTAAAATAATAATCTACTGGAAATTTTTTTATATTCATATAGTAAGGGTTATAAAATTAACTAACAATGCATTTTTAATGACCCTTTTGTCCAGGATCATGCACCAGCTTTCTAAAACAATACTCCACAGGAACTTTTTTTATATTCATATATTAAGTGTTATAAAAATAAAAAACAATGTATTTTCAATGACCCCGTTGTCTAGGATCATGCACCAGGTCGCTAAATAATAATCAACTGGAACTTTTTTTTAATTCATATATTAACGGTTATAAAAACAACTAACAATGCATTTTTAATGACCCATTTGTCCAGGATCATGCACCAGGTCACTAAAAAAATAATCTACTGGAAATTTTTTCATATTCATATATTACGAGTTATAAAAACAACTAAAAATGTATTTTCAATGACCGCGATGTCTAGAATCATGCACCAAGTTGCTAAAGCAATACTCCACAGGAACTTTTTTATATTCATATATTAAGGGTTATAAAAATAACTAGCAATGCATTTTTTATTGACCCTTTTGTCTAGGATCATGCACCAGGTTGCTAAAACAATACTCCACAGGAACTTTTTTTATATTCATATATTAAGAGTTATAAAAACAACTAACAATGCATTTTTAATGACCCTGTTGTCCAGGATCATGCACCAGGTCGCTAAAATAATAATGTACTGGAACTTTTTTTACATTCATATATTAAGGGTTATAAAAATAACTAACAATGTATTTTCAATTACCCCGATGTCTAGGATCATGCACCATGTTGCTAAAACAATACTCCACAGGAACTTTTTTTATATTCAAATATTAAGGGTTATAAAATTAACTAACAATGTATTTTCAATGACCCCGTTGTCTAGGATCATGCACCAGGTTGCTAAAACAATACTCCACGGGAACTTTTTTTATATTCACATATTAAGAGTTATAAAAACAACTAACAATGCATTTTTAATGACACTGTTGTCCAGGATCATGCACCAGGTCGCTAAAATAATAATTTACTGGAACTTTTTTTACATTCATATATTAAGGGTTATAAAAATAACTAACAATGTATTTTCAATGACCCCGATGTCTAGGATCATGCACCATGTTCCTAAAACAATACTCCACAGGAACTTTTTTTATATTCAAATATTAAGGGTTATAAAAATAACTAACAATGTATTTTCAATGACCCCGTTGTCTAGGATCATGCACCAGGTTGCTAAAACAATACTCCACAGGAACTTTTTTTATATTCATATATTAAGGTTTATAAAAATAACTAACAATGTATTTTCAATGACCACGTTTTCTACGATCATGCACCAGGTTGCAAAAACAATACTCCACAGGAACTATTTTTTATATTCATATATTAAGAGTTATAAAAACAACTAAAAATGTATTTTGAATGACCACGTTGTCTAGGATCATGCACCAGGTTGCTAAAAAAATACTAAACTGGAACTTTTTTATATTCATATATTAAGGGTTATAAAAATAACTAACAATGTATTTTCAATGACCCCGTTTTCTAGGATCATGCACCAGGTTGCTAAAACAATACTCCACAGGAACTTTTATTATATTTATATAGTAAGGGTTATAAAATTAACTAACAATGCATTTTTAATGACCCTTTTGTCCAGGATCATGCACCAGGTCACTAAAATAATAATCTACTGGAAATTTTTTTATATTCATATATTACGAGTTATAAAAACAACTAAAAATGTATTTTCAATGACCACGTTGTCTAGGATCATGCACCAGGTTGCTAAAACAATACTCCACAGGAACTTTTATTATATTTATATAGTAAGGGTTATAAAATTAACTAACAATGCATTTTTAATGACCCTTTTGTCCAGGATCATGCACCAGGTCACTAAAATAATAATCTACTGGAAATTTTTTTATATTCATATATTAAGGGTTATAAAAACAACTAACAATGTATTTTCAATGACCCCGTTGTCTAGGATCATGCACCAGGTTGCTAAAACAATACTCCACGGGAACTTTTTTTATATTCATATATTAAGGGTTATAAAAATAACTAACAATGTATTTTCAATGACCCCGTTGTCTAGGATCATGCACCAGGTTGCTAAAACAATACTCCACAGGAACTTTTTTTAAATTCGAACACTAATTCTTTCAACAGAAATTCTATTGCATTTTCAATGACCCCGTTGTCTATGATCACGCACCAGGTCGCTAAAATAATACTCCACTGCAACTTTTTTTATATTCACATATTAAGAGTTACAAAAAAAACTAACAATGCATTTTTAATGACCCTGTTGTCCAGGATCATGCACCGGGTCGCTAAAATAATAATGTACAGGAACTTTTATTATATTCATATAGTAAGGGTTATAAAATTAACTAACATTGCATTTTCCATGACCTCGTTGTCTATGATCATGCACCAGGTTGCTAAAACAATACTCCACGGGAACTTTTTTTATAATCATATATTAAGGTTTATAAAAATAACTAACAATGTATTTTAAATGACCACGTTGTCGAGGATCATGCACCAGGTCGCTAAAATAATATTGTACTGGAACTTTTTTTACATTCATATATTAAGGGTTATAAAAACAACTAACAATGCATTTTTAATGACCATTTTGTCCAGGATCATGCACCAGGTCACTAAAAAAATAATCTACTGGAAATTTTATCATATTCATATATTACGAGTTATAAAAACAACTAAAAATGTATTTTCAATGACCGCGATGTCTAGAATCATGCACCAAGTTGCTAAAGCAATACTCCACAGGAACTTTTTTTATATTCATATATTACGAGTTATAAAAACAACTAAAAATGTATTTTCAATGACCCCGTTTTCTTGCATCATGCACCAGGTTGCTAAAACAATACTCCACAGGAACTTTTATTATATTCATATAGTAAGGGTTATAAAATTAACTAACAATGCATTTTTAATGACCCTTTTGTCCAGGATCATGCACCAGGTCACTAAAATAATAATCTACTGGAAATTTTATTATATTCATATAGTAAGGGTTATAAAATTAACTAACAATGCATTTTTAATGACCCCGTTGTCCAGGATAATGCACCAGGTCGCTAAAATAATAATGTACTGGAACTTTTTTTACATTCATATATTAAGGGTTATAAAAACAACTAACAATGCATTTTTAATGACCCTGTTGACGACGATTATGCACCAGGTCGCTAAAACAATACTCCACAGGAACTTTTTTTATATTCATATATTAAGAGTTATAAAAACAACTAACAATGCATTTTTAATGACCCTGTTGTCCAGGATCATGCACCAGGTCGCTAAAATAATAATGTACTGGAACTTTTTTTACATTCATATATTAAGGGTTATAAAAATAACTAACAATGTATTTTCAATGACCCCGATGTCTAGGATCATGCACCATGTTGCTAAAACAATACTCCACAGGAACTTTTTTTATATTCAAATATTAAGGGTTATAAAAATAAATAACAATGTATTTTCAATGACCCCGTTGTCTAGGATCATGCACCAGTTTGCTAAAACAATACTCCACGGGAACTTTTTTTATATTCACATATTAAGAGTTATAAAAACAACTAACAATGCATTTTTAATGACCCTTTTGTCCAGGATCATGCACCAGGTCACTAAAATAATAATCTACTGGAAATTTTTTTATATTCATATATTAAGGGTTATAAAAATAACTAGCAATGCATTTTTAATGACCCTTTTGTCCAGGATCATGCACCAGCTTTCTAAAACAATACTCCACAGGAACTTTTTTTATATTCATATATTACGAGTTATAAAAACAACTAAAAATGTATTTTCAATGACCCCGTTTTCTTGCATCATGCACCAGTTTGCTAAAACAATACTCCACAGGAACTTTTATTATATTTATATAGTAAGGGTTATAAAATTAACTAACAATGCATTTTTAATGACCCTTTTGTCCAGGATCATGCACCAGGTCACTAAAATAATAATCTACTGGAACTTTTATTATATTCATATAGTAAGGGTTATAAAATTAACTAACACTGCATTTTAAATGACCTTATTGTAGATGATCATGCACCTGCTTTCTAAAACAATACTCCACAGGAACTTTTTTTATATTCATATATTAAGGGTTATAAAAATAATTAACAATGCATGTTTAATGACCCCGTTGTCTAGGATCATGCACCAGGTCGCTAAATAATAATCAACTGGAACTTTTTTTTAATTCATATATTAACGGTTATGAAAACAACTAACAATGCACTTTCAATGACCCTTTTGTCCAGGATCATGCACCAGGTCACTAAAAATAATCTACTGGAAATTTTTTCATATTCATATATTACGAGTTATAAAAACAACTAAAAATGTATTTTCAATGACCGCGATGTCTAGAATCATGCACCAAGTTGCTAAAGCAATACTCCACAGGAACTTTTTTTATATTCATATATTAAGGGATATAAAAATAACTAGCAATGCATTTTTAATGACCCTGTTGTCTAGGATCAAGCACCAGGTTGCTAAAACAATACTCCACAGGAACTTTTTTATATTCATATATTAAGAGTTATAAAAACAACTAACAATGCATTTTTAATGACCCTGTTGTCCAGGATCATGCACCAGGTCACTAAAATAATAATCTACCCGAACTTTTTTTACATTCATATATTAAGGGTTATAAAAATAACTAACAATGTATTTTCAATTACCCCGATGTCTAGGATCATGCACCATGTTGCTAAAACAATACTCCACAGGAACGTTTTTATATTCAAATATTAAGGGTTATAAAAATAATTAACAATGTATTTTCAATGACCCCGTTTTCTAGGATCATGCACCAGGTTGCTAAAACAATACTCCACGGGAACTTTTTTTATATTCACATATTAAGAGTTATAAAAACAACTAACAATGCATTTTTAATGACCCTGTTGTCCAGGATCATGCACCAGGTCTCTAAAATAATAATGTACTGGAACTTTTTTTACATTCATATATTAAGGGTTATGAAAATAACTAACAATGTATTTTCAATGACCCCGATGTCTAGGATCATGCACCATGTTCCTAAAACAATACTCCACAGGAACTTTTTTTATATTCAAATATTAAGGGTTATAAAAATAACTAACAATGTATTTTCAATGACCCCGTTGTCTAGGATCATGCACCAGGTTGCTAAAACAATACTCCACGGGAACTTTTTTTATATTCATATATTAAGGTTTATAAAAATAACTAACAATGTATTTTCAATGACCACGTTTTCTAGGATCATGCACCAGGTTGCAAAAATAATACTCCACAGGAACTTTTTTTTATATTCATATATTAAGAGTTATAAAAACATCTAAAAATGTATTTTCAATGACCACGTTGTCTAGGATCATGCACCAGGTTGCTAAAACAATACTCCACAGGAACTTTTTTTATATTCATATATTAAGGATTATAAACATAACTAACAATGTATTTTCAATGACCACGTTTTCTAGGATCATGCACCAGGTTGCTAAAACAATACTCCACAGGAACTTTTATTATATTCATATAGTAATGGTTATAAAATTAACTAACAATGCATTTTTAATGACCCTTTTGTCCAGGATCATGCACCAGGTCACTAAAATAATAATCTACTGGAAATTTTTTTATATTCGTATATTACGAGTTATAAAAACAACTAAATATGTATTTTCAATGACCACGTTGTCTAGGATCATGCACCAGGTTGCTAAAACAATACTCCACAGGAACTTTTTTTATATTCATATATTAAGGGTTATAAAAATAACTAACAATGCATTTTTAATGACCCTTTTGTGCAGGATCATGCACCAGGTCGCTAAAGTAATAATCATCTGGAACTTTTTTTAAATTCGAACACTAATTCTTTCAACAGAAATTCTATTGCATTTTCAATGACCCCGTTGTCTATGATCACGCACCAGGTCGCTAAAATAATAATCTACTGGAAATTTTTTTATATTCATATATTACGAGTTATAAAAACAACTAAAAATGTATTTTCAATGACCACGTTGTCTAGGATCATGCACCAGTTTTCTAAAACAATACTCCACAGGAACTTTTTTTATATTCATATATTAAGGGTTATAAAAATAACTAACAATGTATTTTCAATGACCCCGTTGTCTAGGATCATGCACCAGGTCGCTAAAATAATAATGTACTGGAACTTTTTTTACATTCATATATTAAGGGTTATAAAAACAACTAACAATGCATTTTTAATGACACTTTTGTCCAGGATCATGCACCAGGTCACTAAAAAAATAATCTACTGGAAATTTTTTCA
The DNA here is from genome assembly GCA_030998225.1 of Diplolepis rosae. NCBI lineage: Eukaryota > Metazoa > Arthropoda > Insecta > Hymenoptera > Diplolepididae > Diplolepis > Diplolepis rosae. The sequence goes on from JAPYXD010000631.1 coordinate 1,323,188, forward strand.
TATTCATATATTACGAGTTATAAAAACAACTAAAAATGTATTTTCAATGACCGCGTTGTCTAGAATCATGCACCAAGTTGCTAAAGCAATACTCCACAGGAACTTTTTTTATATTCATATATTAAGGGTTATAAAAATAACTAGCAATGCATTTTTAATGACCCTTTTGTCCAGGATCATGCACCAGGTCGCTAAAATAATAATCTACTAGAACTTTTTTTAAATTCGAGCACTTATTCTTCCAAAAGCAAATTCTATTGCATTTTCAATGGGCCACGTTGTCTAAGATCATGCACCAGTTTGCTAAAACAATACTCCACGGGAACTTTTTTTATATTCACATATTAAGAGTTATAAAAACAACTAACAATGCATTTTTAATGACCCTGTTGTCCAGGATCATGCACCAGGTCGCTAAAATAATAATGTACTGGAACTTTTTTTACATTCATATATTAAGGGTTATAAAAATAACTAACAATGTATTTTCAATGACCCCGATGTCTAGGATCATGCACCATGTTGCTAAAACAATACTCCACAGGAACGTTTTTATATTCAAATATTCAGGGTTATAAAAATAACTAACAATCTATGGTCAATGACCCCGTTGTCTAGGATCATGCACAAGGTTGCTAAAACAATACTCCACAGGAACTTTTTTTATATTCATATATTAAGAGTTATAAAAACAACTAAAAATGCATTTTCAGTGACCCCGTTTTCTAGGATGATGCACAAGTTTGCTAAAACAATTCTCCACAGGAACTTTTGTTATATGCATATATTAAGGGTTATAAAATTAACTAACAATGCATTTTTAATGACCCATTTGTCCAGGATCATTCACCAGGTCACTAAAATAATAATCTACTGGAAATTTTTTTATATTCATATATTACGAGTTATAAAAACAACTAAAAATGTATTTTCAATGACCGCGTTGTCTAGAATCATGCACCAAGTTGCTAAAGCAATACTCCACAGGAACTTTTTTTATATTCATATATTAAGGGTTATAAAAATAACTAGCAATGCATTTTTAATGACCCTTTTGTCCAGGATCATGCACCAGGTCGCTAAAATAATAATCTACTAGAACTTTTTTTAAATTCGAGCACTTATTCTTCCAAAAGCAAATTCTATTGCATTTTCAATGGGCCACGTTGTCTAAGATCATGCACCAGTTTGCTAAAACAATACTCCACGGGAACTTTTTTTATATTCACATATTAAGAGTTATAAAAACAACTAACAATGCATTTTTAATGACCCTGTTGTCCAGGATCATGCACCAGGTCGCTAAAATAATAATGTACTGGAACTTTTTTTACATTCATATATTAAGGGTTATAAAAATAACTAACAATGTATTTTCAATGACCCCGATGTCTAGGATCATGCACCATGTTGCTAAAACAATACTCCACAGGAACTTTTTTTATATTCAAATATTAAGGGTTATAAAAATAACTAACAATGTATTTTCAATGACCCCGTTGTCTAGGATCATGCACCAGGTTGCTAAAACAATACTCCACAGGAACTTTTTTTATATTCATATATTAAGGTTTATAAAAATAACTAACAATGTTTTTTTCAATGACCACGTTGTCTAGGATCATGCACCAGGTTGCTAAAACAATACTCCACAGGAACTTTTTTTATATTCATATATTACGTGTTATAAAAACAACTAAAAATGTATTTTCAATGACCACGTTGTCTAGGATCATGCACCAGGTTGCTAAAACAATACTCCACAGGAACTTTTTTTATATTCATATATTAAGGATTATAAACATAACTAACAATGTATTTTCAATGACCACGTTTTCTAGGATCATGCACCAGGTTGCTAAAACAATACTCCACAGGAACTTTTATTATATTCATATAGTAAGGGTTATAAAATTAACTAACAATGCATTTTTAATGACCCTTTTGTCCAGGATCATGCACCAGGTCACTAAAATAATAATCTACTGGAAATTTTTTTATATTCGTATATTACGAGTTATAAAAACAACTAAATATGTATTTTCAATGACCACGTTGTCTAGGATCATGCACCAGGTTGCTAAAACAATACTCCACAGGAACTTTTTTTATATTCATATATTAAGGGTTATAAAAATAACTAACAATGCATTTTTAATGACCCTGTTGTGCAGGATCATGCACCAGGTCGCTAAAGTAATAATCATCTGGAACTTTTTTTAAATTCGAACACTAATTCTTTCAACAGAAATTCTATTGCATTTTCAATGACCCCGTTGTCTATGATCACGCACCAGGTCGCTAAAATAATAATCTACTGGAAATTTTTTTATATTCATATATTACGAGTTATAAAAACAACTAAAAATGTATTTTCAATGACCACGTTGTCTAGGATCATGCACCAGGTTGCTAAAACAATACTCCACAGGAACTTTTTTTATATTCATATATTAAGGGTTATAAAAATAACTAACAATGCATTTTTAATGACCCTGTTGTGCAGGATCATGCACCAGGTCGCTAAAGTAATAATCATCTGGAACTTTTTTTAAATTCGAACACTAATTCTTTCAACAGAAATTCTATTGCATTTTCAATGACCCCGTTGTCTATGATCACGCACCAGGTCGCTAAAATAATAATCTACTGGAAATTTTTTTATATTCATATATTACGAGTTATAAAAACAACTAAAAATGTATTTTCAATGACCACGTTGTCTAGGATCATGCACCAGGTTGCTAAAATAATACTCAACAGGAACTTTTTTTATATTCATATATTAAGGGTTATAAAAATAACTAACAATGTATTTGCAATGACCCCGTTGTCAAGGATCATGCACCAGTTTGCTAAGACAATACTCCACAGGAACTTTTTTTATATTCATATATTAAGGGTTATAAAAATAACTAACAATGCATTTTTAATGACCCTGTTGTGCAGGATCATGCACCAGGTCGCTAAAGTAATAATAATCTGGAACTTTTTTTAAATTCGAACACTAATTCTTTCAACAGAAATTCTATTGCATTTTCGATGACCCCGTTGTCTATGATCAGGCACCAGGTCGCTAAAACAATAATCTACTGGAAATTTTTTTAAATTTATATATTACGAGTTATAAAAACAACTAAAAATGTATTTTCAATGACCACGTTGTCTAGGATCATGCACCAGGTTGCTAAAATAATACTCCACAGGAACTTTTTATATTCATATATTAAGGGTTATAAAAATAACTAGCAATGCATTTTTAATGACCCTTTTGTCCAGGATCATGCACCAGGTTGCTAGAACAATACTCCACAGGAACTTTTTTTATATTCATATATTAAGGGTTATAAAAATAACTAACAATGCATTTTTAATGACCCTGTTGTGCAGGATCATGCACCAGGTCGCTAAAGTAATAATCATCTGGAACTTTTTTTAAATTCGAACACTAATTCTTTCAACAGAAATTCTATTGCATTTTCAATGACCCCGTTGTCTATGATCACGCACCAGGTCGATAAAATAATAATCTACTGGAAATTTTTTTTATATTTATACATTACGAGTTATAAAAACAACTAAATATGTATTTTCAATGACCACGTTGTCTAGGATCATGCACCAGGTTGCTAAAACAATACTCCACAGGAACTTTTATTATATTCATATATTAAGCGTTATAAAAATAACTAACAATGTATTTTCAATGACCCCGGTGTCTAGGATCATGCACCAGTTTGATAAAACAATACTCCACAGGAACTTTTTTATATTCACATATTAAGAGTTATAAAAACAATTAGCAATGCATTTTGAATGACCCTGTTGTCCAGGATCACGCACCAGGTCGCTAAAATAATAATCTACTGGAAATTTTTTTATATTCATATATTACGAGTTATAAAAACAACTAAAAATGTATTTTCAATGACCACGTTGTCTAGGATCATGCACCAGGTTGCTAAAACAATACTCCACAGGAACTTTTTTATATTCATATATTAAGAGTTATAAAAACAATTAGCAATGCATTTTTAATGACCCTTTTGTCCAGGATCATGCACCAGGTCACTAAAATAATAATCTACTGGGAATTTTTTTATATTCATATATTACGAGTTATAAAAACAACTAAAAATGTATTTTCAATGACCACGTTGTCTAGGATCATGCACCAGGTTGCTAAAACAATACTCCACAGGAACTTTTTTTATATTCATATATTAAGGGTTATAAAAATAACTAACAATGCATTTTTAATGACCCTGTTGTGCAGGATCATGCACCAGGTCGCTAAAACAATACTCCACAGGAACTATTTTTATATTCATATATTAAGGGTTATAAAAATAACTAACAATGTATTTTCAATGACACCGTGGTCTAGGATCATGCACCAGTTTGCTAAAACAATACTCCAATTGACGTTTCTTATATTCATATATTCAGAGTTATAAAAACAATTTACAATGCATTTTCAAAGATCCTGTTGTCCAGGATCATGCACCAGGTCGCTAAAATAATAATGTACTGGAACTTTTTTTACATTCATATATTAAGTGTTATAAAAATAACTAACAATGTATTTTCAATGACCCCGATGTCTAGGATCATGCACCATGTTCCTAAAACAATACTCCACAGGAACTTTTTTTATATTAATATATTAAGGGTTATAAAAACAACTAAAATTGTATTTTCAATGACCCCGTTGTCTAGGATCATGCACCAGGTTGCTAAAACAATACTCCACATGAACTTTTTTATATTCATATATTAAGGGTTATAAAAACAACTAAAAATGCATTTTCAATGACCCCGTTTTCTAGGATGATGCACAAGTTTGCTAAAACAATTCTCCACAGGAACTTTTGTTATATGCATATAGTAAGGGTTATAAAATTAACTAACAATGCATTTTTAATGACCCTTTTGTCCAGGATCATTCACCAGGTCACTAAAATAATAATCTACTGGAAATTTTTTTATATTCATATATTACGAGTTATAAAAACAACTAAAAATGTATTTTCAATGACCGCGTTGTCTAGAATCATGCACCAAGTTGCTAAAGCAATACTCCACAGGAACTTTTTTTATATTCATATATTAAGGGTTATAAAAATAACTAGCAATGCATTTTTAATGACCCTTTTGTCCAGGATCATGCACCAGGTCGCTAAAATAATAATCTACTAGAACTTTTTTTAAATTCGAGCACTTATTCTTCCAAAAGCAAATTCTATTGCATTTTCAATGGGCCACGTTGTCTAAGATCATGCACCAGTTTGCTAAAACAATACTCCACGGGAACTTTTTTTATATTCACATATTAAGAGTTATAAAAACAACTAACAATGCATTTTTAATGACCCTGTTGTCCAGGATCATGCACCAGGTCGCTAAAATAATAATGTACTGGAACTTTTTTTACATTCATATATTAAGGGTTATAAAAATAACTAACAATGTATTTTCAATGACCCCGATGTCTAGGATCATGCACCATGTTGCTAAAACAATACTCCACAGGAACTTTTTTTATATTCAAATATTAAGGGTTATAAAAATAACTAACAATGTATTTTCAATGACCCCGTTGTCTAGGATCATGCACCAGGTTGCTAAAACAATACTCCACGGGAACTTTTTTTATATTCATATATTAAGGTTTATAAAAATAACTAACAATGTATTTTCAATGACCACGTTGTCTAGGATCATGCACCAGGTTGCAAAAACAATACTCCACAGGAACTTTTTTTATATTCATATATTAAGAGTTATAAAAACAACTAAAAATGTATTTTCAATGACCACGTTGTCTAGGATCATGCACCAGGTTGCTAAAACAATACTCCACAGGAACTTTTTTTATATTCATATATTAAGGGTTATAAAAATAACTAACAATGTATTTTCAATGACCCCGTTTTCTAGGATCATGCACCAGGTTGCTAAAACAATACTCCACAGGAACTTTTATTATATTAATATATTAAGGGTTATAAAATTACCTAACAATGCATTTTTAATGACCCTTTTGTCCAGGATCATGCACCAGGTCACTAAAATAATAATCTACTGGAAATTTTTTTATATTCGTATATTACGAGTTATAAAAACAACTAAATATGTATTTTCAATGACCACGTTGTCTAGGATCATGCACCAGGTTGCTAAAACAATACTCCACAGGAACTTTTTTTATATTCATATATTAAGGGTTATAAAAATAACTAACAATGCATTTTTAATGACCCTGTTGTGCAGGATCATGCACCAGGTCGCTAAAGTAATAATCATCTGGAACTTTTTTAAATTCGAACACTAATTCTTTCAACAGAAATTCTATTGCATTTTCAATGACCCCGTTGTCTATGATCACGCACCAGGTCGCTAAAATAATAATCTACTGGAAATTTTTTTATATTCATATATTACGAGTTATAAAAACAACTAAAAATGTATTTTCAATGACCACGTTGTCTAGGATCATGCACCAGGTTGCTAAAACAATACTCCACAGGAACTTTTTTTATATTCATATATTAAGGGTTATAAAAATAACTAACAATGCATTTTTAATGACCCTGTTGTGCAGGATCATGCACCAGGTCGCTAAAGTAATAATCATCTGGAACTTTTTTTAAATTCGAACACTAATTCTTTCAACAGAAATTCTATTGCATTTTCAATGACCCCGTTGTCTATGATCACGCACCAGGTCGCTAAAATAATAATCTACTGGAAATTTTTTTATATTCATATATTACGAGTTATAAAAACAACTAAAAATGTATTTTCAATGACCACGTTGTCTAGGATCATGCACCAGGTTGCTAAAATAATACTCCACAGGAACTTTTTTATATTCAAATATTAAGGGTTATAAAAATAACTAACAATGTATTTGCAATGACCCCGTTGTCAAGGATCATGCACCAGTTTGCTAAGACAATACTCCACAGGAACTTTTTTTATATTCATATATTAAGGGTTATAGAAATAACTAACAATGCATTTTTAATGACCCTGTTGTGCAGGATCATGCACCAGGTCGCTAAATTAATAATCATCTGGAACTTTTTTAAATTCGAACACTAATTCTTTCAACAGAAATTCTATTGCATTTTCGATGACCCCGTTGTCTATGATCACGCACCAGGTCGCTAAAATAATAATCTACTGGAAATTTTTTTAAATTTATATATTACGAGTTATAAAAACAACTAAAAATGTATTTTCAATGACCACGTTTTCTAGGATCATGCACCAGGTTGCTAAAAAAATACTCCACAGGAACTTTTTTTATATTCATATATTAAGGGTTATAAAAGTAACTAGCAATGCATTTTTAATGACCCTTTTGTGCAGGATCATGCACCAGGTTGCTAAAACAATACTCCACAGGAACTTTTTTTATATTCATATATTAAGGGTTATAAAAATAACTAACAATGCATTTTTAATGACCCTGTTGTGCAGGATCATGCACCAGGTCGCTAAAGTAATAATCATCTGGAACTTTTTTTAAATTCGAACACTAATTCTTTCAACAGAAATTCTATTGCATTTTCAATGACCCCGTTGTCTATGATCACGCACCAGTTCGATTAAATAATAATCTACTGGTAATTTTATTATATTGTTATCTTACTACTTATAACAACAACTAACTATCTATTTTCAATGACCACGTTGTCTAGGATCATGCACCAGGTTGCTAAAACAATACTCCACAGGAACTTTTATTATATTCATATATTAAGCGTTATAAAAATAACTAACAATGTATTTTCAATGACCCCGGTGTCTAGGATCATGCACCAGTTTGATAAAACAATACTCCACAGGAACTTTTTTTATATTCACATATTAAGAGTTATAAAAACAATTAGCAATGCATTTTTAATGTCCCTTTTGTCCAGGATCACGCACCAGGTCGCTAAAATAATAATCTACTGGAAATTTTTTTATATTCATATATAAGAGTAATAAAAACAACCAAAAATGTATTTTCAATGAACCCGTTGTCTAGGATCATACAGCTGGTTGCTAAAACAATACTGCACAGGAACTTATTTTATATTCATATATTAAGAGTCATAAAAACAATTAGCAATGCATTTTTAATGACCCTTTTGTCCAGGATCATGCACCAGGTCACTAAAATAATAATCTACTGGGAATTTTTTTATATTCATATATTACGAGTTATAAAAACAACTAAAAATGTATTTTCAATGACCACGTTTTCTAGGATCATGCACCAGGTTGCTAAAACAATACTCCACAGGAACTTTTTTTATATTCATATATTAAGGGTTATAAAAATAACTAACAATGCATTTTTAATGACCCTGTTGTGCAGGATCATGCACCAGGTCGCTAAAACAATACTCCACAGGAACTATTTTTATATTCATATATTAAGGGTTATAAAAATAACTAACAATGTATTTTCAATGACCCCGTTGTCTAGGATCATGCACCAGGTTGCTAAAACAATACTCCACAGGAACTTTTTTTATATTCACATATTAAGAGTTATAAAAACAACTAGCAATGCATTTTTAATGACCCTTTTGTCCAGGATCATGCACCAGGTCACTAAAATAATAATCTACTGAAAATTTTTTTATATTCATATATTACGAGTTATAAAAACAACTAAAAATGTATTTTCAATGACCACGTTGTCTAGGATCATGCACCAGGTTGCTAAAACAATACTCCACAGGAACTTTTTTTATATTCATATATTAAGAGTTATAAAAACAATTAGCAATGCATTTTTAATGACCCTTTTGTCCAGGATCATGCACCAGGTCACTAAAATAATAATCTACTTAAAATTTTTTTATATTCATATATTAAGTGTTATAAAAACAACTAAAAATGTATTTTGAATGACCACGTTGTCTAGGATCATGCACCAGGTTGCTAAAACAATACTCCACAGGAACTTTTTTTATATTCATATATTAAGGGTTATAAAAATAACTAACAATGCATTTTTAATGACCCTGTTGTGCAGGATCATGCACCAGGTCGCTAAAACAATACTCCACAGGAACTTTTTTTATATTCATATATTAAGGGTTATAAAAATAACTAACAATGTATTTTCAATGACCCCGTTGTCTAGGATCATGCACCAGGTTGCTAAAACAATACTCCAAAGGAACTTTTTTTATATTCATATATTAAGAGTTATAAAAACAACTAACAATGCATTTTTAATGACCCTGTTGTCCAGGATCATGCACCAGGTCGCTAAAGTAATAATCATCTGGAACTTTTTTTAAATTCGAAAACTAATTCTTTCAACAGAAATTCTATTGCATTTTCAATGACCCCGTTGTCTAGGATCATGCACCAGTTTGCTAAAACAATACTCCACAGGAACTTTTTTATATTCACATATTAAGAGTTATAAAAACAACTAGCAATGCATTTTTAATGACCCTTTTGTCCAGGATCATGCACCAGGTCACTAAAATAATAATCTACTGAAAATTTTTTTATATTCATATATTACGAGTTATAAAAACAACTAAAAATGTATTTTCAATGACCACGTTGTCTAGGATCATGCACCAGGTTGCTAAAACAATACTCCACAGGAACTTTTTTATATTCATATATTAAGAGTTATAAAAACAATTAGCAATGCATTTTTAATGACCCTTTTGTCCAGGATCATGCACCAGGTCACTAAAATAATACTCCACAGGAACTTTTTTTATATTCATATATTAAGGGTTATAAAAATAACTAAAAATGTATTTTCAATGACCACGTTGTCTAGGATCATGCACCAGGTTGCTAAAACAATACTCCACTGGAACTTTTTTATATTCATATATTAAGGGTTATAAAAATAACTAACAATGCATTTTTAATGACCCTGTTGTGCAGGATCATGCACCAGGTCGCTAAAACAATACTCCACAGGAACTTTTTTTATATTCATATATTAAGGGTTATAAAAATAACTAACAATGTATTTTCAATGACCCCGTTGTCTAGGATCATGCACCAGGTTGCTAAAACAATACACCACAAGGAAATTTTTTTATATTTATATATTAAGTGTTATAAAAACAACTAGCAATGCATTTTTAATTACCCTGTTGTAAAGGATCATGCACCAGGTCGCTAAAGTAATAATCATCTTGAACTTTTATCAATTTCCAACACTAATTCTTCAACAGAAATTCTATTGCATTTTCAATGACCCCGTTGTCTAGGATCATGCACCAGGTTGCTAAAACAATACTCCACAGGAACTTTTTTTATATTCATATATTAAGGGTTATAAAAATAACTAACAATGTATTTTCAATGACCCCGGTGTCTAGGATCATGCACCAGTTTGCTAAAACAATACTCCACAGGAACTTTTTTTATATTCACATATTAAGAGTTATAAAAACAATTAGCAATGCATTTTTAATGACCCTTTTGTCCAGGATCATGCACCAGGTCGCTAAAATAATAATCTACTGAAAATTTTTTTATATTCATATATTACGAGTTATAAAAACAACTAAAAATGTATTTTCAATGACCACGTTGTCTAGGATCATGCACCAGGTTGCTAAAACAATACTCCACAGGAACTTTTTTATATTCATATATTAAGATTTATAAAAACAATTAGCAATGCATTTTTAATGACCCTTTTGTCCAGGATCATGCACCAGGTCACTAAAATAATAATCTACTGAAAATTTTTTTATATTCATATATTACGAGTTATAAAAAAAACTAAAAATGTATTTTCAATGACCACGTTGTCTAGGATCATGCACCAGGTTGCTAAAACAATACTCCACAGGAACTTTTTTTATATTCATATATTAAGGGTTATAAAAACAACTAAAAATGTATTTTCAATGACCACGTTGTCTAGGATCATGCACCAGGTTGCTAAAACAATACTCCACAGGAACTTTTTTTATATTCATATATTAAGGGTTATAAAAATAACTAACAATGCATTTTTAATGACCCTGTTGTGCAGGATCATGCACCAGGTCGCTAAAACAATACTCCACAGGAACTTTTTTTATATTCATATATTAAGGGTTATAAAAATAACTAACAATGTATTTTCAATGACCCCGTTGTCTAGGATCATGCACCAGGTTGCTAAAACAATACTCCACAGGAACTTTTTTTATATTCATATATTACGAGTTATAAAAATAACTAACAATGCATTTTTAATGACCCTGTTGTCCAGGATCATGCCCCAGGTTGCTAAAGTAATAATCATCTGGAACTTTTTTAAATTCGAACACTAATTCTTTCAACAGAAATTCTATTGCATTTTCAATGACCCCGTTGTCTAGGATCATGCACCAGGTTGCTAAAGCAATACTCCACAGGAACTTTTTTATATTCATATATTAAGGGTTATACAAATAACCAGCAATGTATTTTCAATGACCCCGGTGTCTAGGATCATGCACCAGTTTGCTAAAACAATACTCCACAGGAACTTTTTTATATTCACATATTAAGAGTTATAAAAACAATTAGCAATGCATTTTTTATGACCCTTTTGTCCAGGATCACGCACCAGGTCGCTAAAATAATAATCTACTGGAAATTTTTTTATATTCATATATTACGAGTTATAAAAACAACTAAAAATGTATTTTCAATGACCACGTTGTCTAGGATCATGCACCAGGTTGCTAAAACAATACTCCACAGGAACTTTTTTATATTCATATATTAAGGGTTATAAAAATAACTAAAAATGTATTTTCAATGACCACGTTGTCTAGGATCATGCACCAGGTTGCTAAAACAATACTCCACAGGAACTTTTTTTATATTCATATATTAAGGGTTATAAAAATAACTAGCAATGCATTTTTAATGACCCTTTTGTCCAGGATCATGCACCAGGTCGCTAAAATAATAATCTACTAGAACTTTTTTTAAATTCGAGCACTTATTCTTCCAAAAGCAAATTCTATTGCATTTTCAATGGCCCCGTTGTCTAAGATCATGCACCAGGTTGCTAAAACAATACTCCACAGGAACTTTTATTATATTCATATAGTAAGGGTTATAAAATTAACTAACAATGCATTTTTAATGACCCTTTTGTCCAGGATCATGCACCAGGTCACTAAAATAATAATCTACTGGAAATTTTTTTATATTCATATATTACGAGTTATAAAAACAACTAAAAATGTATTTTCAATGACCACGTTGTATAGGATCATGCACCAGTTTGCTAAAACAATACTCCACAGGAACTTTTATTATATTCATATATTAAGGGTTATAAAATTAACTAACAATGCATTTTTAATGACCCTTTTGTCCAGGATCATGCACCAGGTCGCTAAAATAATAATCTACTAGAACTTTTTTTAAATTCGAGCACTTATTCTTCCAAAAGCAAATTCTATTGCATTTTCAATGGCCCCGTTGTCTAAGATCATGCACCAGGTTGCTAAAACAATACTCCACAGGAACTTTTATTATATTCATATAGTAAGGGTTATAAAATTAACTAACAATGCATTTTTAATGACCCTTTTGTCCAGGATCATGCACCAGGTCACTAAAATAATAATCTACTGGAAATTTTTTTATATTCATATATTACGAGTTATAAAAACAACTAAAAATGTATTTTCAATGACCACGTTGTCTAGGATCATGCACCAGGTTGCTAAAACAATACTCCACAGGAACTTTTTTTATATTCATATATTAAGGGTTATAAAAATAACTAACAATGTATTTTCAATGACCCCGTTGTCTAGGATCATGCACCAGGTTGCTAAAACAATACTCCACAGGAACTTTTATTATATTCATATAGTAAGGGTTATAAAATTAACTAACAATGCATTTTTAATGACCCTTTTGTCCAGGATCATGCACCAGGTCACTAAAATAATAATCTACTGAAAATTTTTTTATATTCATATATTACGAGTTATAAAAACAACTAAAAATGTATTTTCAATGACCACGTTTTCTAGGATCATGCATCAGGTTGCTAAAACAATACTCCACAGGAATTTTTATTATATTCATATATTAAGGGTTATAAAATTAACTAACAATGCATTTTTAATGACCCTTTTGTCCAGGATCATGCACCAGGTCACTAAAATAATAATCTACTGGAAATTTTTTAATATTCATATATTACGAATTATAAAAACAACTCAAAATGTATTTTCAATGACCACGTTGTCTAGGATCATGCACCAGGTTGCTAAAACAATACTCCACAGTAACTTTTTTTATATTCATATATTAAGGGTTATAAAAATAACTAGCAATGCATTTTCAATGACCCTTTTGTCCAGGATCATGCACCAGGTCGCTAAAATAATAATCTACTAGAACTTTTTTTAAATTCGAGCACTTATTCTTCCAAAAGCAAATTCTATTGCATTTTCAATGGCCCACGTTGTCTAAGATCATGCACCAGTTTGCTAAAACAATACTCCACGGGAACTTTTTTTATATTCATATATTACGAGTTATAAAAACAACTAAAAATGTATTTTCAATGACCCCGTTTTCTAGGATCATGCACCAGGTTGCTAAAACAATACTCCACAGGAGCTTTTATTATATTCATATAGTAAGGGTTATAAAATTAACTAACAATGCATTTTTAATGACCCTTTTGTCCAGGATCATGCACCAGGTCACTAAAATAATAATCTACTGGAAATTTTTTTATATTCATATATTACGAGTTATAAAAACAACTAAAAATGTATTTTCAATGACCACGTTGTCTAGGATCATGCACCAGGTTGCTACAACAATACTCCACAGGAACTTTTTTATATTCATATACTAAGGGTTATAAAAATAACTAACAATGTATTTTCAATGACCCCGTTGTCTAGGATCATGCACCAGGTTGCTAAAACAATACTCCACAGGAACTTTTATTATATTCATATAGTAAGGGTTATAAAATTAACTAACAATGCATTTTTAATGACCCTTTTGTCCAGGATCATGCACCAGGTCACTAAAATATTAATCGACTGGAAATTTTTTTATATTCATATATTACGAGTTATAAAAACAACTAAAAATGTATTTTCAATGACCCCGTTTTCTAGGATCATGCATCATGTTGCTAAAACAATACTCCACAGGAATTTTTATTATATTCATATAGTAAGGGTTATAAAATTAACTAACAATGCATTTTTAATGACCCTTTTGTCCAGGATCATGCACCAGTTCACTAAAATAATAATCTACTGGAAATTTTTTTATATTCATATATTACCAATTATAAAAACAACTCAAAATGTATTTTCAATGACCACGTTGTCTAGGATCATGCACCAGGTTGCTAAAACAATACTCCACAGGAACTTTTTTATATTCATATATTAAGGGTTATAAAAATAACTAACAATGTATTTTCAATGACCCTTTTGTCCAGGATCATGCACCAGGTCGCTAAAATAATAATCTACTAGAACTTTTTTTAAATTCGAGCACTTATTCTTCCAAAAGCAAATTCTATTGCATTTTCAATGGCCCACGTTGTCTAAGATCATGCACCAGTTTGCTAAAACAATACTCCACGGGAACTTTTTTTATATTCATATATTACGAGTTATAAAAACAACTAAAAATGTATTTTCAATGACCCCGTTTTCTAGGATCATGCACCAGGTTGCTAAAACAATACTCCACAGGAACTTTTATTATATTCATATAGTAAGGGTTATAAAATTAACAAACAATGCATTTTTAATGACCCTTTTGTCCAGGATCATGCACCAGGTCACTAAAATAATAATCTACTGGAAATTTTTTTATATTCATATATTACGAGTTATAAAAACAACTAAAAATGTATTTTCAATGACCGCGTTGTCTAGAATCATGCACCAAGTTGCTAAAGCAATACTCCACAGGAACTTTTTTTATATTCATATATTAAGGGTTATAAAAATAACTAGCAATGCATTTTTAATGACCCTTTTGTCCAGGATCATGCACCAGGTTGCTAAAACAATACTCCACAGGAACTTTTTTTATATTCATATATTAAGGGTTATAAAAATAACTAACAATGCATTTTTAATGACCCTGTTGTGCAGGATCATGCACCAGGTCGCTAAAACAATACTCCACAGGAACTTTTTTTATATTCATATATTAAGGGTTATAAAATTAACTAACAATGCATTTTTAATGACCCTTTTGTCCAGGATCATGCACCAGGTCACTAAAATAATAATCTACTGGAAATTTTTTTATATTCATATATTACGAGTTATAAAAACAACTAAAAATGTATTTTCAATGACCACATTGTCTAGGATCATGCACCAGGTTGCTAAAACAATACTCCACAGGAACTTTTTTTATATTCATATATTAAGGGTTATAAAAATAACTAACAATGTATTTTCAATGACCCCGTTGTCTAGGATCATGCACCAGGTTGCTAAAACAATACTCCACAGGAACTTTTATTATATTCATATAGTAAGGGTTATAAAATTAACTAACAATGCATTTTTAATGACCCTTTTGTCCAGGATCATGCACCAGGTCACTAAAATAATAATCTACTGAAAATTTTTTTATATTCATATATTACGAGTTATAAAAACAACTAAAAATGTATTTTCAATGACCACGTTGTCTAGGATCATGCACCAGGTTGCTAAAACAAAACTCCACAGGAAATTTTATTATATTCATATATTAAGGGTTATAAAATTAACTAACAATGCATTTTTAATGACCCTTTTGTCCAGGATCATGCACCAGGTCGCTAAAATAATAATCTACTAGAACTTTTTTAAATTCGAGCACTTATTCTTCCAAAAGCAAATTCTATTGCATTTTCAATGGCCCACGTTGTCTAAGATCATGCACCAGGTTGCAAAAACAATACTCCACAGGAACTTTTATTATATTCATATAGTAAGGGTTATAAAATTAACTAACAATGCATTTTTAATGACCCTTTTGTCCAGGATCATGCACCAGGTCACTAAAATAATAATCTACTGGAAATTTTTTTATATTCATATATTACGAGTTATAAAAACAACTAAAAATGTATTTTCAATGACCACGTTGTATAGGATCATGCACCAGGTTGCTAAAACAATACTCCACAGGAACTTTTTTTATATTCATATATTAAGGGTTATAAAAATAACTAACAATGTATTTTCAATGACCCCGTTGTCTAGGATCATGCACCAGGTTGCTAAAACAATACTCCACAGGAACTTTTATTATATTCATATAGTAAGGGTTATAAAATTAACTAACAATGCATTTTTAATGACCCTTTTGTCCAGGATCATGCACCAGGTCACTAAAATAATAATCTACTGGAAATTTTTTTATATTCATATATTACGAGTTATAAAAACAACTAAAAATGTATTTTCAATGACCCCGTTTTCTAGGATCATGCATCAGGTTGCTAAAACAATACTCCACAGGAATTTTTATTATATTCATATAGTAAGGGTTATAAAATTAACTAACAATGCATTTTTAATGACCCTTTTGTCCAGGATCATGCACCAGGTCACTAAAATAATAATCTACTGGAAATTTTTTTATATTCATATATTACGAATTATAAAAACAACTCAAAATGTATTTTCAATGACCACGTTGTCTAGGATCATGCACCAGGTTGCTAAAACAATACTCCACAGGAACTTTTTTTATATTGATATATTAAGGGTTATAAAAATAACTATCAATGCATTTTCAATGACCCTTTTGTCCAGGATCATGCACCAGGTCGCTAAAATAATAATCTACTAGAACTTTTTTTAAATTCGAGCACTTATTCTTCCAAAAGCAAATTCTATTGCATTTTCAATGGCCCACGTTGTCTAAGATCATGCACCAGTTTGCTAAAACAATACTCCACGGGAACTTTTTTTATATTCATATATTACGAGTTATAAAAACAACTAAAAATGTATTTTCAATGACCCCGTTTTCTAGGATCATGCACCAGGTTGCTAAAACAATACTCCACAGGAACTTTTATTATATTCATATAGTAAGGGTTATAAAAATAACTAACAATGCATTTTTAATGACCCTGTTGTGCAGGATCATGCACCAGGTCGCTAAAGTAATAATCATCTGGAACTTTTTTTAAATTCGAACACTAATTCTTTCAACAGAAATTCTATTGCATTTTCAATGACCCCGTTGTCTATGATCACGCACCAGGTCGCTAAAATAATAATCTACTGGAACTTTTTTTATATTCATATATTAAGGGTTATAAAAATAACTAACAATTTATTTTCAATGACCCTGTTGTCTAAGATCATGCACCAGGTTGCTAAAACAATACTCCACAGGAACTTTTTTTATATTCATATATTAAGGGTTATAAAAATAACTAACAATGCATTTTTAATGACCCTGTTGTGCAGGATCATGCACCAGGTCGCTAAAGTAATAATCATCTGGAACTTTTTTTAAATTCGAACACTAATTCTTTCAACAGAAATTCTATTGCATTTTCAATGACCCCGTTGTCTATGATCACGCACCAGGTCGCTAAAATAATAATCTACTGGAAATTTTTTTATATTCATATATTACGAGTTATAAAAACAACTAAAAATGTATTTTCAATGACCACGTTGTCTAGGATCATGCACCAGGTTGCTAAAACAATACTCCACAGGAACTTTTTTTATATTCATATATTAAGTGTTATAAAAATAACTAACAATGCATTTTTAATGACCCCTTTGTCCAAGATCATGCACCAGGTTGCTAAAACAATACTCCACAGGAACTTTTTTTATATTCATATATTAAGGGTTATAAAAATAACTAACAATGCATTTTTAATGACCCTGTTGTGCAGGATCATGCACCAGGTCGCTAAAGTAATAATCATCTGGAACTTTTTTTAAATTCGAACACTAATTCTTTCAACAGAAATTCTATTGCATTTTCAATGACCCCGTTGTCTATGATCACGCACCAGGTCGCTAAAATAATAATCTACTGGAAATTTTTTTATATTCATATATTACGAGTTATAAAAACAACTAAAAATGTATTTTCAATGACCACGTTGTCTAGGATCATGCACCAGGTTGCTAAAACAATACTCCACAGGAACTTTTATTATATTCATATATTAAGGGTTATAAAAATAACTAACAATGTATTTTCAATGACCCCGGTGTCTAGGATCATGCACCAGTTTGATAAAACAATACTCCACAGGAACTTTTTTTATATTCACATATTAAGAGTTATAAAAACAATTAGCAATGCATTTTTAATGTCCCTTTTGTCCAGGATCATGCACCAGGTCACTAAAATAATAATCTACTGGAAATTTTTTTATATTCATATATTACGAGTTATAAAAACAACTAAAAATGTATTTTCAATGACCACGTTGTCTAGGATCATGCACCAGGTTGCTAAAACAATACTCCACAGGAACTTTTATTATATTCATATAGTAAGGGTTATAAAATTAACTAACAATGCATTTTTAATGACCCTTTTGTCCAGGATCATGCACCAGGTCACTAAAATAATAATCTACTGGAAATTTTTTTATATTCATATATTACGAGTTATAAAAACAACTAAAAATGTATTTTCAATGACCCCGTTTTCTAGGATCATGCACCAGGTTGCTAAAACAATACTCCACAGGAATTTTTATTATATTCATATAGTAAGGGTTATAAAATTAACTAACAATGCATTTTTAATGACCCTTTTGTCCAGGATCATGCACCAGGTCACTAAAATAATAATCTACTGGAAATTTTTTTATATTCATATATTACGAATTATAAAAACAACTCAAAATGTATTTTCAATGACCACGTTGTCTAGGATCATGCACCAGGTTGCAAAAACAATACTCCACAGGAACTTTTATTATATTCATATAGTAAGGGTTATAAAATTAACTAACAATGCATTTTTAATGACCCTTTTGTCCAGGATCATGCACCAGGTCACTAAAATATTAATCGACTGGAAATTTTTTTATATTCATATATTACGAGTTATAAAAACAACTAAAAATGTATTTTCAATGACCCCGTTTTCTAGGATCATGCATCAGGTTGCTAAAACAATACTCCACAGGAATTTTTATTATATTCATATAGTAAGGGTTATAAAATTAACTAACAATGCATTTTTAATGACCCTTTTGTCCAGGATCATGCACCAGGTCACTAAAATAATAATCTACTGGAAATTTTTTTATATTCATATATTACGAATTATAAAAACAACTCAAAATGTATTTTCAATGACCACGTTGTCTAGGATCATGCACCAGGTTGCTAAAACAATACTCCACAGGAATTTTTATTATATTCATATAGTAAGGGTTATAAAAATAAATAGCAATGCATTTTCTATGACCCTTTTGTCCAGGATCATGCACCAGGTCGCTAAAATAATAATCTACTAGAACTTTTTTTAAATTCGAGCACTTATTCTTCCAAAAGCAAATTCTATTGCATTTTCAATGGCCCACGTTGTCTAAGATCATGCACCAGTTTGCTAAAACAATACTCCACGCGAACTTTTTTTATATTCATATATTACGAGTTATAAAAACAACTAAAAATGTATTTTCAATGACCCCGTTTTCTAGGATCATGCACCAGGTTGCTAAAACAATACTCCACAGGAACTTTTATTATATTCATATAGTAAGGGTTATAAAATTAACTAACAATGCATTTTTAATGACCCTTTTGTCCAGGATCATGCACCAGGTCACTAAAATAATAATCTACTGGAAATTTTTTTATATACATATATGACGAGTTATAAAAACAACTAAAAATGTATTTTCAATGACCACGTTGTCTAGGATCATGCACCAGGTTGCAAAAACAATACTCCACAGGAACTTTTATTATATTCATATAGTAAGGGTTATAAAATTAACTAACAATGCATTTTTAATGACCCTTTTGTCCAGGATCATGCACCAGGTCACTAAAATAATAATCTACTGGAAATTTTTTTATATTCATATATTACGAGTTATAAAAACAACTAAAAATGTATTTTCAATGACCCCGTTTTCTAGGATCATGCACCAGGTTGCTAAAACAATACTCCACAGGAACTTTTATTATATTCATATAGTAAGGGTTATAAAATTAACTAACAATGCATTTTTAATGACCCTTTTGTCCAGGATCATGCACCAGGTCACTAAAATAATAATCTACTGGAAATTTTTTTATATTCATATATTACGAGTTATAAAAACAACTAAAAATGTATTTTCAATGACCACGTTGTCTAGGATCATGCACCAGGTTGCTAAAACAATACTCCACAGGAACTTTTTTTATATTCATATATTAAGGGTTATAAAAATAACTAACAATGCATTTTTAATGACCCTGTTGTGCAGGATCATGCACCAGGTCGCTAAAGTAATAATCATCTGGAACTTTTTTTAAATTCGAACACTAATTCTTTCAACAGAAATTCTATTGCATTTTCAATGACCCCGTTGTCTATGATCACGCACCAGGTCGCTAAAATAATAATCTACTGGAAATTTTTTTATATTCATATATTACGAGTTATAAAAACAACTAAAAATGTATTTTCAATGACCACGTTGTCTAGGATCATGCACCAGGTTGCTAAAACAATACTCCACAGGAACTTTTTTTATATTCATATATTAAGGGTTATAAAAATAACTAACAATGTATTTTCAATGACCCCGTTGTCTAGGATCATGCACCAGTTTGCTAAAACAATACTCCACAGGAACTTTTTTTATATTCACATATTAAGAGTTATAAAAACAACTAGCAATGCATTTTTAATGACCCTTTTGTCCAGGATCATGCACCAGGTCACTAAAATAATAATCTACTGGAAATTTTTTTATATTCATATATTACGAGTTATAAAAACAACTAAAAATGTATTTTCAATGACCCCGTTGTCTAGGATCATGCACCAGGTTGCTAAAACAATACTCCACAGGAACTTTTTTTATATTCACATATTAAGAGTTATAAAAACAACTAACAATGCATTTTTAATGACCCTGTTGTGCAGGATCATGCACCAGGTCGCTAAAGTAATAATCATCTGGAACTTTTTTTAAATTCGAACACTAATTCTTTCAACAGAAATTCTATTGCATTTTCAATGACCCCGTTGTCTATGATCACGCACCAGGTCGCTAAAATAATAATCTACTGGAAATTTTTTTATATTCATATATTACGAGTTATAAAAACAACTAAAAATGTATTTTCAATGACCACGTTGTCTAGGATCATGCACCAGGTTGCTAAAACAATACTCCACAGGAACTTTTTTTATATTCATATATTAAGGGTTATAAAAATAACTAACAATGTATTTTCAATGACCCCGTTGTATAGGATCATGCACCAGTTTGCTAAAACAATACTCCACAGGAACTTTTTTATATTCACATATTAAGAGTTATAAAAACAACTAGCAATGCATTTTTAATGACCCTTTTGTCCAGGATCATGCACCAGGTCACTAAAATAATAATCTACTGGAAATTTTTTTATATTCATATATTACGAGTTATAAAAACAACTAAAAATGTATTTTCAATGACCACGTTGTCTAGGATCATGCACCAGGTTGCTAAAACAATACTCCACAGGAACTTTTTTTATATTCATATATTAAGGGTTATAAAAATAACTAACAATGTATTTTCAATGACCCCGTTGTCTAGGATCATGCACCAGTTTGCTAAAACAATACTCCACAGAAACTTTTTTTATATTCATATATTAAGGGTTATAAAAATAACTAGCAATGCATTTTTAATGACCCTTTTGTCCAGGATCATGCACCAGGTCGCTAAAATAATAATCTACTAGAACTTTTTTTAAATTCGAGCACTTATTCTTCCAAAAGCAAATTCTATTGCATTTTCAATGGCCCACGTTGTCTAAGATCATGCACCAGTTTGCTAAAACAATACTCCACGGGAACTTTTTTTATATTCATATATTACGAGTTATAAAAACAACTAAAAATGTATTTTCAATGACCCCGTTTTCTAGGATCATGCACCAGGTTGCTAAAACAATACTCCACAGGAACTTTTATTATATTCATATAGTAAGGGTTATAAAATTAACTAACAATGCATTTTTAATGACCCTTTTGTCCAGGATCATGCACCAGGTCGCTAAAATAATAATCTACTAGAACTTTTTTTAAATTCGAGCACTTATTCTTCCAAAAGCAAATTCTATTGCATTTTCAATGGCCCACGTTGTCTAAGATCATGCACAAGTTTGCTAAAACAATACTCCACGGGAACTTTTTTTATATTCACATATTAAGAGTTATAAAAACAACTAACAATGCATTTTTAATGACCCTGTTGTCCAGGATCATGCACCAGGTCACTAAAATAATAATCTACTGGAAATTTTTTTATATTCATATATTACGAGTTATAAAAACAACTAAAAATGTATTTTCAATGACCACGTTTTCTAGGATCATGCACCAGGTTGCTAAAACAATACTCCACAGGAACTTTTTTATATTCATATATTAAGGGTTATAAAAATAACTAACAATGTATTTTCAATGACCCCGTTGTCTAGGATCATGCACCAGGTTGCTAAAACAATACTCCACAGGAACTTTTTTTATATTCATATATTACGAGTTATAAAAACAACTAAAAATGTATTTTCAATGACCACGTTGTCTAGGATCATGCACCAGGTTGCTAAAACAATACTCCACAGGAACTTTTTTATATTCATATATTAAGGGTTATAAAAATAACTAACAATGTATTTTCAATGACCCCGTTGTCTAGGATCATGCACCAGGTTGCTAAAACAATACTCCACAGGAACTTTTTTTATATTCAAATATTAAGGGTTATAAAAACAACTAACAATGCATTTTTAATGACCCTGTTGTGCAGGATCATGCACCAGGTCGCTAAAATAATAATCTACTGGAAATTTTTTTATATTCATATATTACGAGTTATAAAAACAACTAAAAATGTATTTTCAATGACCACGTTGTCTAGGATCATGCACCAGGTTGCTAAAACAATACTCCACAGGAACTTTTTTATATTCATATATTAAGGGTTATAAAAATAACTAACAATGTATTTTCAATGACCCCGTTGTCTAGGATCATGCACCAGTTTGCTAAAACAATACTCCACTGGAACTTTTTTATATTCATATATTAAGGGTTATAAAAATAACTAGCAATGCATTTTTAATGACCCTTTTGTCCAGGATCATGCACCAGGTCGCTAAAATAATAATCTACTAGAACTTTTTTTAAATTCGAGCACTTATTCTTCCAAAAGCAAATTCTATTGCATTTTAAATGGCCCACGTTGTCTAAGATCATGTACCAGTTTGCTAAAACAATACTCCACGGGAACTTTTTTTATATTCACATATTACGAGTTATAAAAACAACTAAAAATGTATTTTCAATGACCCCGTTTTCTAGGATCATGCACCAGGTTGCTAAAACAATACTCCACAGGAACTTTTATTATATTCATATAGTAAGGGTTATAAAATTAACTAACAATGCATTTTTAATGACCCTTTTGTCCAGGATCATGCACCAGGTCGCTAAAATAATAATCTACTAGAACTTTTTTTAAATTCGAGCACTTATTCTTCCAAAAGCAAATTCTATTGCATTTTCAATGGCCCACGTTGTCTAAGATCATGCACCAGTTTGCTAAAACAATACTCCACGGGAACTTTTTTTATATTCAAATATTAAGGGTTATAAAAACAACTAACAATGCATTTTTAATGACCCTGTTGTCCAGGATCATGCACCAGGTCGCTAAAATAATAATCTACTGGAAATTTTTTTATATTCATATATTACGAGTTATAAAAACAACTAAAAATGTATTTTCAATGACCACGTTTTCTAGGATCATGCACCAGGTTGCTAAAACAATACTCCACAGGAACTTTTTTTATATTCATATATTAAGGGTTATAAAAATAACTAACAATGTATTTTCAATGACCCCGTTGTCTAGGATCATGCACCAGGATGCTAAAACAAAACTCCACAGGAACTTTTTATATTCATATATTACGAGTTATAAAAACAACTAAAAATGTATTTTCAATGACCACGTTGTCTAGGATCATGCACCAGGTTGCTAAAACAATACTCCACAGGAACTTTTTTTATATTCATATATTAAGGGTTATAAAAATAACTAACAATGTATTTTCAATGACCCCGTTGTCTAGGATCATGCACCAGGTTGCTAAAACAATACTCCACAGGAACTTTTTTTATATTCAAATATTAAGGGTTATAAAAACAACTAACAATGCATTTTTAATGACCCTGTTGTGCAGGATCATGCACCAGGTCGCTAAAATAATAATCTACTGGAAATTTTTTTATATTCATATATTACGAGTTATAAAAACAACTAAAAATGTATTTTCAATGACCACGTTGTCTAGGATCATGCACCAGGTTGCTAAAACAATACTCCACAGGAACTTTTTTTATATTCATATATTAAGGGTTATAAAAATAACTAACAATGTATTTTCAATGACCCCGTTGTCTAGGATCATGCACCAGTTTGCTAAAACAATACTCCACAGGAACTTTTTTTATATTCATATATTAAGGGTTATAAAAATAACTAACAATGCATTTTTAATGACCCTTTTGTCCAGGATCATGCACCAGGTCGCTAAAATAATAATCTACTAGAACTTTTTTTAAATTCGAGCACTTATTCTTCAAAAAGCAAATTCTATTGCATTTTCAATGGCCCACGTTGTCTATGATCATGCACCAGTTTGCTAAAACAATACTCCACGGGAACTTTTTTTATATTCATATATTACGAGTTATAAAAACAACTAAAAATGTATTTTCAATGACCCCGTTTTTCTAGGATCATGCACCAGGTTGCTAAAACAATACTCCACAGGAACTTTTATTATATTCATATAGTAAGGGTTATAAAATTAACTAACAATGCATTTTTAATGACCTTTTTGTCCAGGATCATGCACCAGGTAGCTAAAAAAATAATCTACTAGAACTTTTTAAATTCGAGCACTTTTTCTTCCACAAGCAAATTCTATTGCATTTTCAATGGCCCACGTTGTCTAAGATCATGCACAAGTTTGCTAAAACAATACTCCACGGGAACTTTTTTTATATTCACATATTAAGAGTTATAAAAACAACTAACAATGCATTTTTAATGACCCTGTTGTCCAGGATCATGCACCAGGTCACTAAAATAATAATCTACTGGAAATTTTTTTATATTCATATATTACGAGTTATAAAAACAACTAAAAATGTATTTTCAATGACCACGTTTTCTAGGATCATGCACCAGGTTGCTAAAACAATACTCCACAGGAACTTTTTTTATATTCATATATTAAGGGTTATAAAAATAACTAACAATGTATTTTCAATGACCCCGTTGTCTAAGATCATGCACCAGGTTGCTAAAACAATACTCCACAGGAACTTTTTTTATATTCATATATTACGAGTTATAAAAACAACTAAAAATGTATTTTCAATGACCACGTTGTCTAGGATCATGCACCAGGTTGCTAAAACAATACTCCACAGGAACTTTTTTTATATTCATATATTAAGGGTTATAAAAATAACTAACAATGTATTTTCAATGACCCCGTTGTCTAGGATCATGCACCAGGTTGCTAAAACAATACTCCACAGGAACTTTTTTTATATTCATATATTAAGGGTTATAAAAATAACTAACAATGCATTTTTAATGACCCTGTTGTGCAGGATCATGCACCAGGTCGCTAAAATAATAATCTACTGGAAATTTTTTTATATTCATATATTACGAGTTATAAAAACAACTAAAAATGTATTTTCAATGACCACGTTGTCTAGGATCATGCACCAGGTTGCTAAAACAATACTCCACAGGAACTTTTTTTATATTCATATATTAAGGGTTATAAAAATAACTAACAATGTATTTTCAATGACCCCGATGTCCAGGATCATGCACCAGTTTGCCAAGACAATACTCCACAGGAACTTTTTTATAATCACATATTAAGAGTTATAAAAACAACTAACAATGCATTTTTAATGACCCTTTTGTCCAGGATCATGCACCAGGTCACTAAAATAATAATCTGCTGGAAATTTTTTTATATTCATATATTACGAGTTATAAAAACAACTAAAAATGTATTTTCAATGACCACGTTTTCTAGGATCATGCACCAGGTTGCTAAAACAATACTCCACAGGAACTTTTTTTATATTCATATATTAAGGGTTATAAAAATAACTAGCAATGCATTTTTAATGACCCTTTTGTCCAGGATCATGCACCAGGTTGCTAAAAAAATACTCCACAGGAACTTTTTTTATATTCATATATTAAGGGTTATAAAAACAACTAAAAAGGCATTTTTATTGACCGTGTTGTACAGGATCATGCACCAGGTCGCTAAAGTAATAATCATCTGGAACATGTTTTAAATTCGAACACTAAATTCTTCAACAGAAATTCTATTGCATTTTCAATGACCCCGTTGTCTATGATCACGCACCAGGTCGCTAAAATAATAATCTACTGGAAATTTTTTTATATTCATATATTACGAGTTATAAAAACAACTAAAAATGTATTTTCAATGACCACGTTGTCTAGGATCATGCACCAGGTTGCTAAAACAATACTCCACAGGATCTTTTTTTATATTCATATATTAAGGGTTATAAAAATAACTAACAATGCATTTTTAATGACCCTGTTGTGCAGGATCATGCACCAGGTCGCTAAAACAATACTCCACAGGAACTTTTTTTATATTCATATATTAAGGGTTACAAAAACAACTAACAATGCATTTTTAATGACCCTTTTGTCCAGGATCATGCACCAGGTCACTAAAATAATAATCTACTGGAAATTTTTTTATATTCATATATTACGAGTTATAAAAACAACTAAAAATGTATTTTCAATGACCCCGTTTTCTAGGATCATGCACCAGGTTGCTAAAACAATACTCCACAGGAACTTTTATTATATTCATGTAGTAAGGGTTATAAAATTAACTTACAATGCATTTTTAATGACCCTTTTGTCCAGGATCATGCACCAGGTCACTAAAATAATAATCAACTGGAAATTTTTTTATATTCATATATTACGAGTTATAAAAACAACTAAAAATGTATTTTCAATGACCACGTTGTCTAGGATCATGCACCAGGTTGCTAAAACAATACTCCACAGGAACTTTTTTTATATTCATATATTAAGGGTTATAAAAATAACTAACAATGTATTTTCAATGACCCCGTTGTCTAGGATCATGCACCAGGTTGCTAAAACAATACTCCACAGGAACTTTTATTATATTCATATAGTAAGGGTTACAAAATGAACTAACAATGCATTTTTAATGACCCTTTTGTCCAGGATCATGCACCAGGTCACTAAAATAATAATCAACTGGAAATTATTTTATATTCATATATTACGTGTTATAAAAACTACTAAAAATGTATTTTCAATGACCACCTTTTCTAGGATCATGCACCAGGTTGCTAAAACAATACTCCACAGGATCTTTTATTATATTCATATAGTAAGGGTTATAAAAATAACTAGCAATGCATTTTTAATGACCCTTTTGTCCAGGATCATGCACCAGGTCACTAAAATAATAATCTACTGGAAATTTTTTTATATTCATATATTACGAGTTATAAAAACAACTAAAAATGTATTTTCAATGACCCCGTTTTCTAGGATCATGCACCAGGTTGCAAAAACAATACTCCACAGGAATTTTTATTATATTCATATAGTAAGGGTTATAAAATTAACTAACAATGCATTTTTAATGACCCTTTTGTCCAGGATCATGCACCAGGTCACTAAAATAATAATCTACTGGAAATTTTTTTATATTCATATATTACGAGTTATAAAAACAACTAAAAATGTATTTTCAATGACCACGTTGTCTAGGATCATGCACCAGGTTGCAAAAACAATACTCCACAGGAATTTTTATTATATTCATATAGTAAGGGTTATAAAATTAACTAACAATGCATTTTTAATGAACCTGTTGTCCAGGATCATGCGCCAGGTCATTAAAATAATAATCTACTTGAACTTTTTTCATATTCATATATTACAAGTCATAAAAACAATGTACAATGCATTTTCAATAACCCCGTTGTCTAGGATCATGCAACAGGTTGCTAAAACTATACTCCACAGGAACTTTTTTTATATTCACATATTAAGAGTTATAAAAACAACTAGCAATGCATTTTTAATGACCCTTTTGTCCAGGATCATGCACCAGGTCACTAAAATAATAATCTACTGGAAATTTTTTTATATTCATATATTACGAGTTATAAAAACAACTAAAAATGTATTTTCAATGACCACGTTTTCTAGGATCATGCACCAGTTTGCTAAAACAATACTCCACAGGAACTTTTTTTATATTCACATATTAAGAGTTATAAAAACAACTAGCAATGCATTTTTAATGACCCTTTTGTCCAGGATCATGCACCAGGTCACTAAAATAATAATCTACTGGAAATTTTTTTATATTCATATATTACGAGTTATAAAAACAACTAAAAATGTATTTTCAATGACCACGTTGTCTAGGATCATGCACCAGGTTGCTAAAACAATACTCCACAGGAACTTTTATTATATTCATATAGTAAGGGTTATAAAATTAACTAACAATGCATTTTTAATGACCCTTTTGTCCAGGATCATGCACCAGGTCACTAAAATAATAATCTACTGGAAATTTTTTTATATTCATATATTACGAGTTATAAAAAACAACTAAAAATGTATTTTCAATGACCCCGTTTTCTAGGATCATGCACCAGGTTGCAAAAACAATACTCCACAGGAATTTTTATTATATTCATATAGTAAGGGTTATAAAATTAACTAACAATGCATTTTTAATGACCCTTTTGTCCAGGATCATGCACCAGGTCACTAAAATAATAATCTACTGGAAATTTTTTTATATTCATATATTACGAGTTATAAAAACAACTAAAAATGTATTTTCAATGACCACGTTGTCTAGGATCATGCACCAGGTTGCAAAAACAATACTCCACAGGAATTTTTATTATATTCATATAGTAAGGGTTATAAAATTAACTAACAATGCATTTTTAATGACCCTTTTGTCCAGGATCATGCACCAGGTCACTAAAATAATAATCTACTGGAAATTTTTTTATATTCATATATTACGAGTTATAAAAATAACTAACAATGTATTTTCAATGACCCCGATGTCTAGGATCATGCACCAGTTTGCCAAGACAATACTCCACAGGAACTTTTTTTATATTCACATATTAAGAGTTATAAAAACAACTAGCAATGCATTTTTAATGACCCTTTTGTCCAGGATCATGCACCAGGTCACTAAAATAATAATCTACTGGAAATTTTTTTATATTCATATATTACGAGTTATAAAAACAACTAAAAATGTATTTTCAATGACCACGTTTTCTAGGATCATGCACCAGGTTGCTAAAACAATACTCCACAGGAACTTTTTTTATATTCACATATTAAGAGTTATAAAAACAACTAGCAATGCATTTTTAATGACCCTTTTGTCCAGGATCATGCACCAGGTCACTAAAATAATAATCTACTGGAAATTTTTTTATATTCATATATTACGAGTTATAAAAACAACTAAAAATGTATTTTCAATGACCACGTTGTCTAGGATCATGCACCAGGTTGCTAAAACAATACTCCACAGGAACTTTTTTTATATTCATATATTAAGGGTTATAAAAATAACTAACAATGCATTTTTAATGACCCTGTTGTGCAGGATCATGCACCAGGTCGCTAAAGTAATAATCATCTGGAACTTTTTTTAAATTCGAACACTAATTCTTTCAACAGAAATTCTATTGCATTTTCAATGACCCCGTTGTCTATGATCACGCACCAGGTCGCTAAAATAATAATCTACTGGAAATTTTTTTATATTCATATATTACGAGTTATAAAAACAACTAAAAATGTATTTTCAATGACCACGTTGTCTAGGATCATGCACCAGGTTGCTAAAACAATACTCCACAGGATCTTTTTTTATATTCATATATTAAGGGTTATAAAAATAACTAACAATTTATTTTTAATGACCCCTTTGTCCATGATTATGCACCACGTTGCTATAATAATAATCTGCTGGAAATTTTTTTATATTCATATATTACGAGTTATAAAAACAACTTAAAATGTATTTTCAATGACCACGTTGTCCAGGATCATGCACCAGGTTTCTAAAACTCTACTCCACAGTAACTTTTATTATATTCATATAGTAAGGGTTATAAAATTAACTAACAATGCATTTTTAATGACCCTTTTGTCCAGGATCATGCACCAGGTCACTAAAATAATAATCTACTAGAACTTTTTTTATATTCATATATTACGAGTTATAAAAATAACTAACAATGTATTTTCAATGGCCCCGTTGTCTAAGATCATGCACCACTTTGCTAAAACAATACTCCACGGGAACTTTTTTTATATTCACATATTAAGTGTTACAAAAACAACTAACAATGTATTTTCAATGACCCCGTTTTCTAGGATCATGCACCAGGTTGCTAAAACAATACTCCACAGGAACTTTTATTATATTTATATAGTAAGGGTTATAAAATTAACTAACAATGCATTTTTAATGACCCTTTTGTCCAGGATCATGCACCAGGTCAATAAAATAATAATCTACTGGAAATTTTTTTATATTCATATATTACGAGTTATAAAAACAACTAAAAATGTATTTTCAATGACCACGTTGTCTAGGATCATGCACCAGGTTGCTAAAACAATACTCCACAGGAACTTTTATTATATTCATATAGTAAGGGTTATAAAATTAACTAACAATGCATTTTTAATGACCCTTTTGTCCAGGATCATGCACCAGCTTTCTAAAACAATACTCCACAGGAACTTTTTTTATATTCATATATTAAGGGTTATAAAAATAACTAACAATGTATTTTCAATGACCCCGTTGTCTAGGATTATGCACCAGGTCGCTAAAATAATAAACTACTAGAACTTTTTTTAAATTCGAGCACTTATTCTTCCAAAAGCAAATTCTATTGCATTTTCAATGGCCCACGTTGTCTAGGATCATGCACCAGTTTGCTAAAACAATACTCCACAGGAACTTTTTTTATATTCATGTATTACGAGTTATAAAAACAACTAAAAATGTATTTTCAATGACCCCGTTTTCTAGGATCATGCACCAGGTTGCTAAAACAATACTCCACAGGAACTTTTATTATATTCATATAGTAAGGGTTATAAAATTAACTAACAATGCATTTTTAATGACCCTGTTGACCACGATTATGCACCAGGTTGCTAAAATAATAATCTACTGGAACTTTTTTTATATTCATATATTACGAGTTATAAAAACAACTAAAAATGTATTTTCAATGACCACGTTGTCTAGGATCATGCACCAGGTTGCTAAAACAATACTCCACAGGAACTTTTTTTATATTCATATATTAAGGGTTATAAAAATAACTAACAATGTATTTTCAATGACCCCGTTGTCTAGGATCATGCACCAGGTTGCTAAAACAATACTCCACAGGAACTTTTTTTATATTCATATATTAAGGGTTATAAAAATAACTAAAAATGTATTTTCAATGACCACGTTGTCTAGGATCATGCACCAGGTTGCAAAAACAATACTCCACAGGAACTTTTTTTATATTCATATATTAAGGATTATAAACATAACTAACAATGTATTTTCAATGTCCCCGTTGTCTAGGATCATGCACCAGGTTGCTAAAACAATACTCCACAGGAACTTTTTTACATTCATATACTA
Source organism: Diplolepis rosae (assembly GCA_030998225.1). Taxonomy (NCBI): domain Eukaryota; kingdom Metazoa; phylum Arthropoda; class Insecta; order Hymenoptera; family Diplolepididae; genus Diplolepis; species Diplolepis rosae. The sequence goes on from JAPYXD010000631.1 coordinate 1,355,248, forward strand.
AGAGTTATAAAAACAACTAAAAATGCATTTTTAATGACCCTGTTGTGCAGAATAATGCACCAGGTCACTAAAATAAAAATCTACAGGATCTTTTTTTATGTTCATATATTAAGGGTTATAAAAACCACTAACAATGCATTTTTAATGACCCTGTCGTCAAGGATCATGCACCAGGTCGATAAAATAATAATCTACTGGAACTTTTTTTATTTTCATATATGACGAGTTATAAAAACAACTAAAAATGTATTTTCAATGACCCCGTTGTCTAGGATCATGCACCAGTTTGCTAAAACAATACTCCACAGGAACTTTTTTTATATTCATATATTAAGGGTTATAAAAATAACTAACAATGCATTTTTAATGACCCTGTTGTGCAGGATCATGCACCACGTCGCTAAAATAATAATCAAAAGGAACTTTTTTTAAATTCGAACACTAAATCTTTAAATAGCAAATTCTATTGTATTTTCAATGACCCCGTTGTCTACGATCATGCACCAGGTCGCTAGAATAATAATCAACTGGAAATTTTTTTATATTCATATATTACGAGTTATAAAAACAACTAAAAATGTATTTTCAATGACCACGTTGTCTAGGATCATGCACCAGGTTGCTAAAACAATACTCCACAGGAACTTTTATTATATTTATATAGTAAGGGTTATAAAATTAACTAACAATGCATTTTTAATGACCCTTTTGTCCAGGATCATGCACCAGGTCACTAAAATAATAATCTACTGGAAATTTTTTTATATTCATATATTACGAGTTATAAAAACAACTAAAAATGTATTTTCAATGACCACGTTGTCTAGGATCATGCACCAGGTTGCTAAAACAATACTCCACAGGAACTTTTTTTATATTCATATATTAAGGGTTATAAAAATAACTAACAATGTATTTTCAATGACCCCGTTGTCTAGGATCATGCACCAGGTTGCTAAAACAATACTCCACAGGAACTTTGTTTATATTCAGATATTAAGGGTTATAAAAATAACTAACAATGCATTTTTAATGACCCTGTTGTGCAGGATCATGCACCAGGTCGCTAAAGTAATAATCATCTGGAACTTTTTTTAAATTCGAACACTAATTCTTTCAACAGAAATTCTATTGCATTTTCAATGACCCCGTTGTCTATGATCACGCACCAGGTCGCTAAAATAATAATCTACTGGAAATTTTTTTATATTCATATATTACAAGTTATAAAAACAACTAAAAATGTATTTTCAATGACCACGTTGTCTAGGATCATGCACCAGGTTGCTAAAACAATACTCCACAGGAACTTTTTTTATATTCATATATTAAGGGTTATAAAAATAACTAACAATGTATTTTCAATGACCCCGTTGTCTAGGATCATGCACCAGTTTGCTAAAACAATACTCCACAGGAACTTTTTTTACATTCATATATTAAGGGTTATAAAAATAACTAACAATGTATTTTCAATGACCCCGATGTCCAGGATCATGCACCAGGTCACTAAAATAATAATCTACTGGAAATTTTTTTATATTCACATATTAAGAGTTATAAAAACAACTAAAAATGTATTTTCAATGACCACGTTTTCTAGGATCATGCACCAGGTTGCTAAAACAATACTCCACAGGAACTTTTTTTATATTCATATATTAAGGGTTATAAAAATAACTAGCAATGCATTTTTAATGACCCTTTTGTCCAGGATCATGCACCAGGTCGCTAAAATAATAATCTACTAGAACTTTTTTTAAATTCGAGCACTTATTCTTCCAAAAGCAAATTCTATTGCATTTTCAATGGCCCACGTTGTCTAAGATCATGCACCAGTTTGCTAAAACAATACTCCACGGGAACTTTTTTTATATTCACATATTAAGAGTTATAAAAACAACTAACAATGCATTTTTAATGACCCTGTTGTCCAGGATCATGCACCAGGTCGCCAAAATAATAATGTACTGGAACTTTTTTTACATTCATATATTAAGGGTTATAAAAATAACTAACAATGTATTTTCAATGACCCCGATGTCTAGGATCATGCACCAGGTTGCTAAAACAATACTCCACAGGAACTTTTTTTATATTCAAATATTAAGGGTTATAAAAACAACTAACAATGCATTTTTAATGACCCTGTTGACCACGATTATGCACCAGGTTGCTAAAATAATAATCTACTTGAACTTTTTTTATATTCATATATTAAGGGTTATAAAAATAACTAACAATGTATTTTCAATGATCCCGTTGTCTAGGATCATGCACCAGTTTGCTAAAACAATACTCCACAGGAACTTTTTTTATATTCACATATTAAGAGTTATAAAAACAACTAGCAATGCATTTTTAATGACCCTTTTGTCCAGGATCATGCACCAGGTCGCTAAAATAATAATCTACTAGAACTTTTTTTAAATTCGAGCACTTATTCTTCCAAAAGCAAATTCTATTGCATTTTCAATGGCCCACGTTGTCTAAGATCATGCACCAGTTTGCTAAAACAATACTCCACGGGAACTTTTTTTATATTCACATATTAAGAGTTATAAAAACAACTAACAATGCATTTTTAATGACCCTGCTGTCCAGGATCATGCACCAGGTCGCTAAAATAATAATGTACTGGAACTTTTTTTACATTCATATATTAAGGGTTATAAAAATAACTAACAATGTATTTTCAATGACCCCGATGTCTAGGATCATGCACCAGGTTGTTAAAAAATTCTCCACAGGAACTTTTTTTATATTCAAATATTAAGGGTTATAAAAACAACTAACAATGCATTTTTAATGAACCTGTTGACCACGATTATGCACCAGGTTGCTAAAATAATAATCTACTGGAACTTTTTTTATATTCGAGCACTTATTCTTCCAAAAGCAAACTCTATTGCATTTTCAATGGCCCACGTTGTCTAAGATCATGCACCAGTTTGCTAAAACAATACTCCACGGGAACTTTTTTTATATTCACATATTAAGAGTTATAAAAACAACTAACAATGCATTTTTAATGACCCTGTTGTCCAGGATCATGCACCAGGTCGCTAAAATAATAATGTACTGGAACTTTTTTTACATTCATATATTAAGGGTTATAAAAATAACTAACAATGTATTTTCAATGACCCCGATGTCTAGGATCATGCACCAGGTTGCTAAAACAATACTCCACAGGAACTTTTTTTATATTCAAATATTAAGGGTTATAAAAACAACTAACAATGCATTTTTAATGACCCTGTTGACCACGATTATGCACCAGGTTGCTAAAATAATAATCTACTTGAACTTTTTTTATATTCATATATTAAGGGTTATAAAAATAACTAACAATGTATTTTCAATGACCCCGTTGTCTAGGATCATGCAGCAGTTTGCTAAAACAATACTCCACAGGAACTTTTTTTATATTCACATATTAAGAGTTATAAAAACAACTAGCAATGCATTTTTAATGACCCTTTTGTCCAGGATCATGCACCAGGTCACTAAAATAATAATCTACTGGAAATTTTTTTATATTCATATATTACGAGTTATAAAAACAACTAAAAATGTATTTTCAATGACCACGTTGTCTAGGATCATGCACCAGGTTGCTAAAACAATACTCCACAGGAACTTTTTTTATATTCATATATTAAGGGTTATAAAAATAACTAACAATGTATTTTCAATGACCCCGTTGTCTAGGATCATGCACCAGTTTGCTAAAACAATACTCCACAGGAACTTTTTTTATATTCACATATTAAGAGTTATAAAAACAACTAGCAATGCATTTTTAATGACCCTTTTGTCCAGGATCATGCACCAGGTCACTAAAATAATAATCTACTGGAAATTTTTTTATATTCATATATTACGAGTTATAAAAACAACTAAAAATGTATTTTCAATGACCACGTTTTCTAGGATCATGCACCAGGTTGCTAAAACAATACTCCACAGGAACTTTTTTTATATTCATATATTAAGGGTTATAAAAATAACTAGCAATGCATTTTTAATGACCCTTTTGTCCAGGATCATGTACCAGGTCGCTAAAATAATAATCTACTAGAACTTTTTTTAAATTCGAGCACTTATTCTTCCAAAAGCAAACTCTATTGCATTTTCAATGGACCCGTTGTCTAAGATCATGCACCAGTTTGCTAAAACAATATTCCACGGGAACTTTTTTTATATTCAAATATTAAGGGTTATAAAAACAACTAACAATGCATTTTTAATGACCCTGTTGACCACGATTATGCACCAGGTTGCTAAAATAATAATCTACTGGAACTTTTTTTATATTCGAGCACTTATTCTTCCAAAAGCAAACTCTATTGCATTTTCAATGGCCCCGTTGTCTAAGATCATGCACCAGTTTGCTAAAACAATATTCCACGGCAACTTTTTTTATATTCACATATTAAGAGTTACAAAAAAAACTAACAATGCATTTTTAATGACCCTGTTGTCCAGGATCATGCACCAGGTCGCTAAAATAATAATGTACTGAAACTTTTTTTACATTCATATATTAAGGGTTATAAAAATAACTAAAAATGTATTTTCAATGACCACGTTGTCTAGGATCATGCACCAGGTTGCAAAAACAATACTCCACAGGAACTTTTTTTTATATTCATGTATTACGAGTTATAAAAACAACTAAAAATGTATTTTCAATGACCCCGTTTTCTAGGATCATGCACCAGGTTGCTAAAACAATACTCCACAGGAACTTTTATTATATTCATATAGTAAGGGTTATAAAATTAACTAACAATGCATTTTTAATGACCCTTTTGTCCAGGATCATGCACCAGGTCACTAAAATAATAATCTACTGGAAATTTTTTTATATTCATATATTACGAGTTATAAAAACAACTAAAAATGTATTTTCAATGACCACGTTGTCTAGGATCATGCACCAGGTTGCTAAAACAATACTCCACAGGAACTTTTTTTATATTCATATATTAAGGATTATAAACATAACTAACAATGTATTTTCAATGACCCCGTTGTCTAGGATCATGCACCAGGTTGCTAAAACAATACTCCACAGGAACTTTTTTTATATTCATATATTAAGGGTTATAAAAATAACTAACAATGCATTTTTAATGACCCTGTTGTGCAGGATCATGCACCAGGTCGCTAAAGTAATAATCATCTGGAACTTTTTTTAAATTCGAACACTAAATCTTTCAACAGAAATTCTATTGCATTTTCAATGACCCCGTTGTCTATGATCACGCACCAGGTCTCTAAAATAATAATCTAGTGGAAATTTTTTTATATTCATATATTACGAGTTATAAAAACAACTAAAAATGTATTTTCAATGACCACGTTGTCTAGGATCATGCACCAGGTTGCTAAAACAATACTCCACAGGAACTTTTTTTATATTCATATATTAAGGGTTATAAAAATAACTAACAATGTATTTTCAATGACCCCGTTGTCTAGGATCATGCACCAGTTTGCTAAAACAATACTCCACAGGAACTTTTTTTATATTCACATATTAAGAGTTATAAAAACAACTAGCAATGCATTTTTAATGACCCTTGTGTCCAGGATCATGCACCAGGTCACTAAAATATTATTCTACTGGAAATTTTTTTATATTCATATATTACGAGTTATAAAAACAACTAAAAATGTATTTTCAATGACCACGTTTTCTAGGATCATGCACCAGGTTGCTAAAACAATACTCCACAGGAACTTTTTTTATATTCATATATTAAGGGTTATAAAAATAACTAGCAATGCATTTTTAATGACCCTTTTGTCCAGGATCATGCACCAGGTCGCTAAAATAATAATCTACTAGAACTTTTTTTAAATTCGAGCACTTATTCTTCCAAAAGCAAATTCTATTGCATTTTCAATGGCCCACGTTGTCTAAGATCATGCACCAGTTTGCTAAAACAATACTCCACGGGAACTTTTTTTATATTCACATATTAAGAGTTATAAAAACAACTAACAATGCATTTTTAATGACCCTGTTGTCCAGGATCATGCACCAGGTCGCTAAAATAATCATGTACTGGAACTTTTTTTACATTCATATATTAAGGGTTATAAAAATAACTAACAATGTATTTTCAATTACCCCGATGTCTAGGATCATGCACCATGTTGCTAAAACAATACTCCACAGGAACTTTTTTTATATTCAAATATTAAGGGTTATAAAAACAACTAACAATGCATTTTTAATGACCCTGTTGACCACGATTATGCACCAGGTTGCTAAAATAATAATCTACTTGAACTTTTTTTATATTCATATATTAAGGGTTATAAAAATAATTAACAATGCATTTTTAATGACCCTGTTGTGCAGGATCATGCACCAGGTCGCTAAAGTAATAATCATCTGGAACTTTTTTTAAATTCGAACACTAATTCTTTCAACAGGAATTCTATTGCATTTTCAATGACCCCGTTGTCTATGATCACGCACCAGGTCGCTAAAATAATAATCTACTGGAAATTTTTTTATATTCATATATTACGAGTTATAAAAACAACTAAAAATGTATTTTCAATGACCACGTTGTCTAGGATCATGCACCAGGTTGCTAAAACAATACTCCACAGGAACTTTTTTTATATTCATATATTACGAGTTATAAAAACAACTAAAAATGTATTTTCAATGACCACGTTTTCTAGGATCATGCACCAGGTTGCTAAAACAATACTCCACAGGAACTTTTTTTATATTCAAATATTAAGGGTTATAAAAACAACTAACAATGCATTTTTAATGACCCTGTTGTGCAGGATCATGCACCAGGTCGCTAAAGTAATAATCATCTGGAACTTTTTTTAAATTCGAACACTAATTCTTTCAACAGAAATTCTATTGCATTTTCAATGACCCCGTTGTCTATGATCACGCACCAGGTCGCTAAAATAATAATCTACTGGAAATTTTTTTATATTCATATATTACAAGTTATAAAAACAACTAAAAATGTATTTTCAATGACCACGTTGTCTAGGATCATGCACCAGGTTGCTAAAACAATACTCCACAGGAACTTTTTTTATATTCATATATTAAGGGTTATAAAAATAACTAACAATGTATTTTCAATGACCCCGTTGTCTAGGATCATGCACCAGGTTGCTAAAACAATACTCCACAGGAACTTTTTTTATATTCAAATATTAAGGGTTATAAAAACAACTAACAATGCATTTTTAATGACCCTGTTGACCACGATTATGCACCAGGTTGCTAAAATAATAATCTACTGGAACTTTTTTTATATTCGAGCACTTATTCTTCCAAAAGCAAACTCTATTGCATTTTCAATGGCCCCGTTGTCTAAGATCATGCACCACTTTGCTAAAACAATACTCCACGGGAACTTTTTTTATATTCACATATTAAGTGTTACAAAAACAACTAACAATGCATTTTTAATGACCCTGTTGTCCAGGATCATGCACCAGGTCGCTAAAATAATAATGTACTGAAACTTTTTTTACATTCATATATTAAGGGTTATAAAAATAACTAAAAATGTATTTTCAATGACCCCGTTTTCTAGGATCATGCACCAGGTTGCTAAAACAATACTCCACAGGAACTTTTATTATATTCATATAGTAAGGGTTATAAAATTAACTAACAATGCATTTTTAATGACCCTTTTGTCCAGGATCATGCACCAGGTCACTAAAATAATAATCTACTGGAAATTTTTTTATATTCATATATTACGAGTTATAAAAACAACTAAAAATGTATTTTCAATGACCACGTTTTCTAGGATCATGCACCAGGTTGCTAAAACAATACTCCACAGGAACTTTTTTTATATTCATATATTAAGGGTTATAAAAATAACTAGCAATGCATTTTTAATGACCCTTTTGTCCAGGATCATGTACCAGGTCGCTAAAATAATAATCTACTAGAACTTTTTTTAAATTCGAGCACTTATTCTTCCAAAAGCAAACTCTATTGCATTTTCAATGGCCCACGTTGTCTAAGATCATGCACCAGTTTGCTAAAACAATATTCCACGGGAACTTTTTTTATATTCAAATATTAAGGGTTATAAAAACAACTAACAATGCATTTTTAATGACCCTGTTGACCACGATTATGCACCAGGTTGCTAAAATAATAATCTACTGGAACTTTTTTTATATTCGAGCACTTATTCTTCCAAAAGCAAACTCTATTGCATTTTCAATGGCCCCGTTGTCTAAGATCATGCACCAGTTTGCTAAAACAATATTCCACGGCAACTTTTTTTATATTCACATATTAAGAGTTACAAAAAAAACTAACAATGCATTTTTAACGACCCTGTTGTCCAGGATCATGCACCAGGTCGCTAAAATAATAATGTACTGAAACTTTTTTTACATTCATATATTACGAGTTATAAAAACAACTAAAAATGTATTTTCAATGACCACGTTGTCTAGGATCATGCACCAGGTTGCAAAAACAATACTCCACAGGAACTTTTTTTATATTCATGTATTACGAGTTATAAAAACAACTAAAAATGTATTTTCAATGACCCCGTTTTCTAGGATCATGCACCAGGTTGCTAAAACAATACTCCACAGGAACTTTTTTTATATTCATATAGTAAGGGTTATAAAATTAACTAACAATGCATTTTTAATGACCCTTTTGTCCAGGATCATGCACCAGGTCACTAAAATAATAATCAACTGGAAATTTTTTTATATTCATATATTACGAGTTATAAAAACAACTAAAAATGTATTTTCAATGACCACGTTGTCTAGGATCATGCACCAGGTTGCTAAAACAATACTCCACAGGAACTTTTTTTATATTCATATATTAAGGATTATAAACATAACTAACAATGTATTTTCAATGACCCCGTTGTCTAGGATCATGCACCAGGTTGCTAAAACAATACTCCACAGGAACTTTTTTTATATTCATATATTAAGGGTTATAAAAATAACTAACAATGCATTTTTAATGACCCTGTTGTGCAGGATCATGCACCAGGTCGCTAAAGTAATAATCATCTGGAACTTTTTTTAAATTCGAACACTAATTCTTTCAACAGAAATTCTATTGCATTTTCAATAACCCGGTTGTCTATGATCACGCACCAGGTCGCTAAAATAATAATCTAGTGGAAATTTTGTTATATTCATATATTACGAGTTATAAAAACAACTAAAAATGTATTTTCAATGACCACGTTGTCTAGGATCATGCACCAGGTTGCTAAAACAATACTCCACAGGAACTTTTTTTATATTCATATATTAAGGGTTATAAAAATAACTAACAATGTATTTTCAATGACCCCGTTGTCTAGGATCATGCACCAGTTTGCTAAAACAATACTCCACAGGAACTTTTTTTATATTCACATATTAAGAGTTATAAAAACAACTAGCAATGCATTTTTAATGACCCTTGTGTCCAGGATCATGCACCAGGTCACTAAAATATTATTCTACTGGAAATTTTTTTATATTCATATATTACGAGTTATAAAAACAACTAAAAATGTATTTTCAATGACCACGTTTTCTAGGATCATGCACCAGGTTGCTAAAACAATACTCCACAGGAACTTTTCTTATATTCATATATTAAGGGTTATAAAAATAACTAGCAATGCATTTTTAATGACCCTTTTGTCCAGGATCATGCACCAGGTCGCTAAAATAATAATCTACTAGAACTTTTTTTAAATTCGAGCACTTATTCTTCCAAAAGCAAATTCTATTGCATTTTCAATGGCCCACGTTGTCTAAGATCATGCACCAGTTTGCTAAAACAATACTCCACGGGAACTTTTTTTATATTCACATATTAAGAGTTATAAAAACAACTAACAATGCATTTTTAATGACCCTGTTGTCCAGGATCATGCACCAGGTCGCTAAAATAATCATGTACTGGAACTTTTTTTACATTCATATATTAAGGGTTATAAAAATAACTAACAATGTATTTTCAATTACCCCGATGTCTAGGATAATGCACCATGTTGCTAAAACAATACTCCACAGGAACTTTTTTTATTCATATATTAAGGGTTATAAAAATAACTAACAATGTATTTTCAATGACCCCGTTGTCTAGGATCATGCACCAGGTTGCTAAAACAATACTCCACAGGAACTTTTTTTTATATTCATATACTAAGAGTTATAAAAACAACTAAAAATGCATTTTTAATGACCCTGTTGTGCAGAATAATGCACCAGGTCACTAAAATAAAAATCTACAGGAACTTTTTTATGTTCATATATTAAGGGTTATAAAAACCACTAACAATGCATTTTTAATGACCCTGTTGTCAAGGATCATGCACCAGGTCGATAAAATAATAATCTACTGGAACTTTTTTTATTTTCATATATGACGAGTTATAAAAACAGCTAAAAATGTATTTTCAATGACCACGTTGTCTAGGATCATGCAACAGGTTGCTAAAACGATACTCCACAGGGACTTTTTTTATATTCATATATTAAGGGTTATAAAAACAACAAAAATGTATTTTCAATGACCCCATTATCTAGGATCATGTACCAGGTTGCTAAAACAATACTCCACAGGAACTTTTTTTTATATTCATATACTAAGAGTTATAAAAACAACTAAAAATGCATTTTTAATGACCCTGTTGTGCAGAATAATGCACCAGGTCACTAAAATAAAAATCTACAGGAACTTTTTTATGTTCATATATTAAGGGTTGTAAAAACCGCTAATAATGCTTTTTTAATGACCCTGTTGTCAAGGATCATGCACCAGGTCGCTAAAATAATAATCTACTGGAACTTTTTTTTAAATTCGTACACTAATTCTTTCAACAGAAATTCTATTGCATTTTCAATGACCCCGTTGTCTATGATCACGCACCAGGTCGCTAGAATAATAATCTACTGGAAATTTTTTTATATTCATATATTACGAGTTATAAAAACAACTAAAAATGTATTTTCAATGACCACGTTGTCTAGGATCATGCACCAGGTTGCTAAAACGATACTCCACAGGAACTTTTTTTATATTCATATATTAAGGGTTATAAAAATAACTAACAATGTATTTTCAATGACCCCGTTGTCTAGGATCATGCACCAGGTTGCTAAAAAAAAACACCAAAGGAACTTTTTTTATATTAATATATTAAGGTTTATAAAAATAACTAACAATGTATTTTCAATGACCACGTTGTCTAGGTTCATGCACAAGGTTGCTAAAACAATACTCCACAGGAACTTTTTTTTTATTCATATATTAAGGGTTATAAAAATAACTAACAATGTATTTTCAATGACCCCGTTGTCTAGGATCATGCACCAGGTTGCTAAAACAATACTCCACAGGAACTTTTTTTTATATTCATATACTAAGAGTTATAAAAACAACTAAAAATGCATTTTTAATGACCCTGTTGTGCAGAATAATGCACCAGGTCACTAAAATAAAAATCTACAGGAACTTTTTTTATGTTCATATATTAAGGGTTATAAAAACCACTAACAATGCATTTTTAATGACCCTGTTGTCAAGGATCATGCACCAGGTCGATAAAATAATAATCTGCTGGAACTTTTTTTATTTTCATATATGACGAGTTATAAAAACAACTAAAAATGTATTTTCAATGACCACGTTGTCTAGGATCATGCACCAGGTTGCTAAAACGATACTCCACAGGAACTTTTTTTATATTCATATATTAAGGGTTATAAAAATAACTAACAATGTATTTTCAATGACCCCGTTGTCTAGGATCATGCACCAGGTTGCTAAAACGATACTCCACAGGAACTTTTTTTATATTCATATATTAAGGGTTATAAAAATAACTAACAATGTATTTTCAATGACCCCGTTGTCTAGGTTCATGCACCAGGTTGCTAAAACAATACTCCACAGGAACTTTTTTTATATTCATATATTACGAGTTATAAAAACAACTAAAAATGTATTTTCAATGACCACGTTGTCTAGGATCATGCACCAGGTTGCTAAAACGATACTCCACAGGAACTTTTTTTATATTCATATATTAAGGGTTATAAAAATAACTAACAATGTATTTTCAATGACCCCGTTGTCTAGGATCATGCACCAGGTTGCTAAAACGATACTCCACAGGAACTTTTTTTATATTCATATATTAAGGGTTATAAAAACAACAAAAATGTATTTTCAATGACCCCATTGTCTAGGATCATGTACCAGGTTGCTAAAACAATACTCCACAGGAACTTTTTTTTACATTCATATACTAAGAGTTATAAAAACAACTAAAAATGCATTTTTAATAACCCTGTTGTGCAGAATAATGCACCAGGTCACTAAAATAAAAATCTACAGGAACTTATTTTATGTTCATATATTAAGGGTTATAAAAACCACTAACAATGCATTTTTAATGACCCTGTTGTCAAGGATCATGCACCAGGTCGCTAAAATAATAATCTACTGGAACTTTTTTTATTTTCATATATGACGAGTTATAAAAACAGCTAAAAATGTATTTTCAATGACCACGTTGTCTAGGATCATGCACCAGGTTGCTAAAACGATACTCCACAGGAACTTTTTTTATATTCATATATTACGAGTTATAAAAACAACTAAAAATGTATTTTCAATGACCACGTTGTCTAGGATCATGCACCAGGTTGCTAAAACAATACTCCACAGGAACTTTTTTTTACATTCATATACTAAGAGTTATAAAAACAACTAAAAATGCATTTTTAATAACCCTGTTGTGCAGAATAATGCACCAGGTCACTAAAATAAAAATCTACAGGAACTTATTTTATGTTCATATATTAAGGGTTATAAAAACCACTAACAATGCATTTTTAATGACCCTGTTGTCAAGGATCATGCACCAGGTCGCTAAAATAATAATCTACTGGAACTTTTTTTTAAATTCGTACACTAATTCTTTCAACAGAAATTCTATTGCATTTTCAATGACCCCGTTGTCTATGATCACGCACCAGGTCGCTAGAATAATAATCTACTGGAAATTTTTTTATATTCATATATTACGAGTTATAAAAACAACTAAAAATGTATTTTCAATGACCACGTTGTCTAGGATCATGCACCAGGTTGCTAAAACGATACTCCACAGGAACTTTTTTTATATTCATATATTAAGGGTTATAAAAATAACTAACAATGTATTTTCAATGACCCCGTTGTCTAGGATCATGCACCAGGTTGCTAAAACAATACTCCACAGGAACTTTTTTTTACATTCATATACTAAGAGTTATAAAAACAACTAAAAATGCATTTTTAATGACCCTGTTGTGCAGAATAATGCACCAGGTCACTAAAATAAAAATCTACAGGATCTTTTTTTATGTTCATATATTAAGGGTTATAAAAACCACTAACAATGCATTTTTAATGACCCTGTCGTCAAGGATCATGCACCAGGTCGATAAAATAATAATCTACTGGAACTTTTTTTATTTTCATATATGACGAGTTATAAAAACAACTAAAAATGTATTTTCAATGACCCCGTTGTCTAGGATCATGCACCAGTTTGCTAAAACAATACTCCACAGGAACTTTTTTTATATTCATATATTAAGGGTTATAAAAATAACTAACAATGCATTTTTAATGACCCTGTTGTGCAGGATCATGCACCAGGTCGCTAAAGTAATAATCATCTGGAACTTTTTTTAAATTCGAACACTAATTCTTTCAACAGAAATTCTATTGCATTTTCAATGACCCCGTTGTCTATGATCACGCACCAGGTCGCTAGAATAATAATCTACTGGAAATTTTTTTATATTCATATATTACGAGTTATAAAAACAACTAAAAATGTATTTTCAATGACCACGTTGTCTAGGATCATGCACCAGGTTGCTAAAACAATACTCCACAGGAACTTTTTTTATATTCATATATTAAGGGTTATAAAAATAACTAACAATGTATTTTCAATGACCCCGTTGTCTAGGATCATGCACCAGTTTATTAAAACAATACTCCACAGGAACTTTTTTTATATTCACATATTAAGAGTTATAAAAACAACTAGCAATGCATTTTTAATGACCCTTTTGTCCAGGATCATGCACCAGGTCACTAAAATAATAATCTACTGGAAATATTTTATATTCATATATTACGAGTTATAAAAACAACTAAAAATGTATTTTCAATGACCACGTTGTCTAGGTTCATGCACCAGGTTGCTAAAACAATACTCCACAGGAACTTTTTTTTTATTCATATATTAAGGGTTATAAAAATAACTAACAATGTATTTTCAATGACCCCGTTGTCTAGGATCATGCACCAGGTTGCTAAAACAATACTCCACAGGAACTTTTTTTTATATTCATATACTAAGAGTTATAAAAACAACTAAAAATGCATTTTTAATGACCCTGTTGTGCAGAATAATGCACCAGGTCACTAAAATAAAAATCTACAGGAACTTTTTTATGTTCATATATTAAGGGTTGTAAAAACCGCTAACAATGCTTTTTTAATGACCCTGTTGTCAAGGATCATGCACCAGGTCGATAAAATAATAATCTGCTGGAACTTTTTTTATTTTCATATATGACGAGTTATAAAAACAACTAAAAATGTATTTTCAATGACCACGTTGTCTAGGATCATGCACCAGGTTGCTAAAACGATACTCCACAGGAACTTTTTTTATATTCATATATTAAGGGTTATAAAAATAACTAACAATGTATTTTCAATGACCACGTTGTCTAGGATCATGCACCAGGTTGCTAAAACAATACTCCACAGGAACTTTTTTTTATATTCATATACTAAGAGTTATAAAAACAACTAAAAATGCATTTTTAATGACCCTGTTGTGCAGAATAATGCACCGGGTCACTAAAATAAAAATCTACAGGAACTTTTTTTATGTTCATATATTAAGGGTTATAAAAACCACTAACAATGCATTTTTAATGACCCTGTTGTCAAGGATCATGCACCAGGTCGATAAAATAATAATCTACTGGAACTTTTTTTATTTTCATATATGACGAGTTATAAAAACAACTAAAAATGTATTTTCAATGACCCTTTTGTCCAGGATCATGCACCAGGTTGCTAAAATAATAATCTACTGGAACTTTTTTCAAATTCGAACACTAATTCTTCACAAGCGAATTCTATTGCATTTTCAGTGACCCCGTTTTGTAGGATCATGCACCAGGTTGCTAAAACAATACTCCACAGGAACTTTTTTTACATTCATATATTAAGGGTTATAAAAACAACTAGCAATGCATTTTTAATGACCCTGTTGTCCAGGATCATGCACCAGGTCGCTAAAGTAATAATCATCTGGAACTTTTTTTAAATTCGAACACTAATTCTTTCAACAGAAATTCTATTGCATTTTCAATGACCCCGTCGTATAAGATCATGCACTAGATTTCTAAAACAACACTCCACAGGAACTTTTTAAATATTTATATATACAGCTACAAATACAAAGTTCATTACTATCTCATTGATCCCATTGTTTTTATTCATGCTCCAGGTTACTAAACTAATAATCTACGAAAACTTTTCAAGAACTTTTATATATATATATAGCTAAAAAACAAATTCTATTGCAGTTTGAATGTTCATGTTCCCCAGGCTCAAAATCCAGGTTACTTAAACAATAATTAAAGAATTTGAAACTCCTTCTGTGGAAAAAATGACGCTTTCGACTGCGCTGGGATTCGAGCCCAGGTCTTTCGATTGCCGGTCGACTGCTCTAACCACTGAGCTACACAGACGTCCGACATCTCTTTCTCCACAGGAAGATCTCCTTATATCGCCTAGTGGCTCAGCCTTGCGGCTGTAAATGATTTCAAATTAATTAGTTGAGTTTGAAATTTTTGTCACTGCCTACATTATCGGAGGATCACTAGTCGCGTATCAGATAGGATACGTTGTCGACAGGTGTCCTCGTAGACAATTTCAAACTCTTATATCGCAAATAATGCAAATAAATTCAATATTTAAAGAATTTGAAAATCCTTCTGTGGAAAAAATGACGCTTTCCACTGCCTACGGGATTTTTATCCTAATTTACGGAAGTTTTCACAGTTTTTACAAATATGTACAACTTCCAGTAGATTATTATTTTAGCTACCTGGTGCAATATCCAGGACAACGTGGTCATTAAAAATGCATTATAAGTTGTTTTTGTAACTATTTATGTATAAATATAACAAAAGTTACTGTAGAGTATTGTTTTAGCAATCTGGTGCATGATTCTGGGCAACCATGTCGTTGCAAATGCGAAAGAATTTGCTTTTGAAAGAATTAGTTTTCGAATTTAAATAAGTTCCTGTTGATTATTATTTTAGCGACCTGGTGCATGATCCTGGACAACAGGGTCATTAAAAATGCATTGTTAGTTGTTTTTATAACTCTTAATATATGAATATAAAAAAAGTTCCAGTAGATTATTATTTTAGCGACCTGGTGCATGATCCTAGACAATGGGGTCATTGAAAATACATATAAGTTGTTTCCATTACTATTAATATATTTATATATAAAAGTCGCTGTGGAGTATTGTTTTAGCAATCTGGTGCATGTTTTCGGGCAACGGAGTCTTTGCAACTGCGAAAGAATTTGTTTTTGAAAAAGTTAGTTTTCTAATTTAAATAAGTTCCAGGAGATTATTATTTTAGCGACCTGGTGCGTGATCCTAGACAACGGGGTCATTGAAAATGCAATAGAATTTCTGTTGAAAGAATTAGTTTTCGAATTTAAAAAAAGTTCCAGATGATTATTACTTTAGCGACCTGGTGCATGATCCTGGACAACAGGGTCATTAAAAATGCATTGTTAGTTGTTTTTATAACCCTTAATATATGAATATAAAAAAAGTTCCTGTGGAGTATTGTTTTAGTAACCTGGTGCATGATCCTAGACAACAGGCTCATTGAAAATGCAATAAAATTTGCTTTTGTAACCATTAATGTTCAAATATAATCATTAACTTTCACAGCTATAGTTTTAATAGTTTTTTCTTGTACTTCACTTCTCAAAATGCTTCTCAAAGAATTTACTCTAATTGCCATCTATTGTTTAATTTCAAAAATACACATTTCTCCAATACCGACATTCACCCATTCTGACACGTGTTAGTCTCTCTATTA
Source organism: Diplolepis rosae (assembly GCA_030998225.1). Taxonomy (NCBI): domain Eukaryota; kingdom Metazoa; phylum Arthropoda; class Insecta; order Hymenoptera; family Diplolepididae; genus Diplolepis; species Diplolepis rosae. Next base: position 1,372,468 of record JAPYXD010000631.1, read on the forward strand.
TTAAAATAATAAGCGATCAAGAAGTGTAGCCTGAAGTTGATAGTTTCTGTGAGATAAAAACTTTTGGAGAAATCGATTTCTAGACAGTTAATACCCTACCAAATCAGCGTCGTCACAATCGATTATTGCTTTCAACTTTTCTCGAATTTCTTGAATTGCGCTTTTACTATTCGACTGATGTAATTCTTTCAATTTTGAAGTTGTTATTAAGGGCTGTGGAGGGTTGCCATCGAAAGTACTACACTCAGAATAAATATTTGATTGAATCAAAAAAATTATTTGTATAAAACACTTTCTTTTATGTAAAGAAATGTTTTGTTTTAATGAAACAAAATTTTTTTGATTCAAACTAAATATCTTTGGATCAAATAAATATTGGTTCGAATCAAATAAATTTCTGCCTTGAATCAAACAAATTATATCTTTGACCATATATCAATACATTAATTTCTTTGTTTTGAAGAAAAATTTATTTTGATTCAAACAAATATTTATTTGGTTCAAAGATATTTTGTTTGAATCAAACAAATTTCCTTTCATTTAAACAAATCATTTCTTTAAATCAAAGAAAGTTGTTCAAACTAATCATTTTATTTGATTCAAGCAAATCTTTTTTCTGAGAGTACAATTTCCAAGCTTTGGAGGTTTCAAAATGCTACAGACGGATAATATCTTGTATATTTGCAAGAAGGTAGGTGTACAAGGATGATCGTTTGTTCCTCCAAAAGGAAAGGGACACAAAATTAGTGAAACTTTTATGCAGTATTGATAATATCCCATTCGAAATCTCATACCGAATAAAATATTTGTATTCTGTTCAGTTAAATTTTCTAAAATCAAGGAAACTTAAGAAATACTAAATGGATTTTAAATGCAACATCAACGACACTATATTTCTGATACAAATCTATTTTATGTGCCACCGGCGCGCAAACTCGTTTTTTCGCTACAGTTAACAGTAGCGCAATGTAGTACATTTCGCCAGAAAGGAATGAAATGTAAAAATTGAACTGCGCATGCGCCCATAGCCATGAAACGAAGCTCAATCCTTCTTATTCTTCTTCTTCTTCGTACAGCGTTAGCATCTTACTGACAAAGCCTTGTACATTTGAACTGCGCATGCGTCCACCAAAATCCATTACTACTACACAAGATCGATAAAATCAAAATGGCCGGGACTAGTCGTGACATATCAAGTGTAATGACTAGCGCCGCAAACTACAATACTAGTTTAGATTCCAGTGTACGCATAAATATATTTATTTAAATTGTTATTTAATTACACTTTTTCAGAAAATCACCCGTTCAACACAATGCTTTTGTAGAGCGTGACGCATGCCGTTGCAGGCAGGGAGTCGGATAGGGCGGTAGGTATACATTGTACCATAGTTTTATTTGCCCATAAAATCACCAGAAGTCACTATGTTTGAAAAGCAGTGTTTGACGAAAGTTATGAAAGGAATGCGTTGGCAAAAATTGCAAGTATATATCAAATATAGGCGGTAGAGAGCGCTTCACGAAAATGTACATGAATCCTGCATCTTGCAATCCTCGCAGTTTTTGCCAACACATTCCTTTCATAATCTTCGTCTAACACTGCTTTACAAATATAGTGACGTCTGGTGATTTTATGGGCAATTGAAACTTTGGGCAACTAAAACTATGGTACAATGTATACCTACCGGATAGGGCTGGTGCGCATCAAGAAGGTAATGTTAATATCGTGAAGAATAGACATAAGGAGATCAAACTAATGTAACTGAAAATGAGTATCTTTTTGTCGGAAGTACATTTATTAAGTATGGGAACTCCCCAAGAGATGACGCTGCTGCTCGTAGCGTAGAAAAAAATTAACTCTTTGGGTACTGATGGTTTATACCTTTGCATGCGTGTAGGTTGTCATGGTAACATTTTATACTAATAACTTTTGTTTCTTGTTCTTGAATTATTTGCAATGGTAAAACTGAGAGATATGTATATCTTTTTTCTCTGTTTTATCAACACAGAGACGTACTGCGCATGCGGCTGCTAGCTAGCTAACTGAAGTATGAAGCCGCCCTAAGAGCAAAGGAGGCAAAAGTATATTTCTGTACCTTTCACTCTCGCTATAACGCAACGTAGAACCACGGTTAGAGTTCTAAATTTCTCGCAAATTAAAAATCCGGTCACGTTCTCGTGACTGTAATGGTGCATTTATACCTCTGTCTGCCTGACCGGTGCAAACAGAAAATACATAAGAGTAAAGGAGACAGATAGTGTAAAATTGGACAATAAGAAAACGTCTGTCTTTTTTGCTCTTATGTATTTTCTGTCCGCACCGGTCAGGCAGACAGAGGTATAAATGTACCATAACCGTCATTTTAAGACAACTTGAGAATTTACAGAGAATTTTATCATCCCCAATATTTTTTTTATCATTAAAACTTAAGGTGAAATCCCATGACAACAGAAAACGCAAAGCAGAAATCGGACAGCCAATTACAGAAGATCTTTAGATTTCTTTCTTCTTAAAAGTGTTCTGTAATTGGATGTTCGTTTTCTGCTTTGCGTTTTCTGCAGTCATGGGATGGCACCTTTATAACATTGTAAATTTATTTCCAAACACTATGATTTGCAATAGTGAAGGTTTCATAAAAATAGAATTACGAAAAATGTCAAGTTTTATCGTAATTCAATATCAAAATTTCTTTATAGACATTTTATTAAATTCAAACATAAAGAACAAGTAATTCAAGTTTTCTTCGCACAAATTACGCTTTGATTTAAATAATTTTTTACAGTTTCGGGACAGTTTATGCACTTTTTTTAGTGCTCAGTTTGCCGAGTGGCATGCTTTCTGTACATCTGATCACAGTATTTGCACTTGAAAGAAGCTTTATTTGGGTCATGTTCTTTATTTTATAATTGTTTTGCGTTAAATTTAAATATTAATACTAATAATTAATGCCGTTATTATAAAATTTGATTATTTTTCATATTATATAACATATTACAATAAATATAATATAGTATATACACTATATATTACTACTGTAATTAAATCAAACTTTTTAAAAAATATAAACATTTTAAAAATACTGTTGGGAATTTGAACTAATAATTTTCTTGATATTGTACTATGAAATAAATTATTAATTAATGAAATATATTAAGAATATATTATTATAATATATTATAGTTCAAAGCAGTGAAATAGTTGAGCTCTCTCATAAGTGCTCTGAAAAAATTTCTTTATCTACCAATATACTTTACTTATTTTTCTATATATGTATATATAAAATATTTGATCAATTTTTTAATTTACTTCTTTTTTATTTATCTGCGTTGTATTATTTTATTTTGAAATTCATTTTTCGTAAAATTATGAATTTAAGTTTTTAATTTCTATTACTTTAGGAATTCTATGTAATTCGGTAAAACTATAAGCATTAAAAAGTAAGGAATCTAAATTAACAAAAAATCTGAACTTATATTCTTTTTTGAAGTCCAAAACTTTATTCTAATAACAAAATTGTTAGAAATCAGAAATTTTTTTCCACTTCAAGACAATCCAATTTTAATAAGCTCACACTAACTTCAATTCAAAATTTAAAAAAATATTCTTTCTCATCTCCTTTTTATTTCAGTCACTTTCATTTATCTATTTTTTAACTTCTATCAGACAAAATTTTTGCAACTGAATTTATTTGCGATAAGTATTTGAGAGACATTTATTGCGGTGCAAAAGAAATTCATTGCACAGGTAGATACAATTAATTAATAATGAGACATTAATCTTTATTATATTATGTAGATAATTATTAATATCTCTATCAAATAAAATGTTTTATTTTAAACTAATTAAGAAAATAAACAATATGTTCGACATACTTACTCTCCCCGAAACTTTTACTCCATCGGGCGCATAGGTTAATCTCTCTTGCAGAATATCTTCTGGCTCAAAATGCATTTCGCAAATCGCATGACCTTCTTTTAATTTCATATCATCCCGAAGGAGAGCAATTTGCCATACTTTTATTACAGTTTCATCCTTTGGTACAATGAAAAAACGTACTTTATCGGAGCAAGACTTATAGCCAAATTTACACCCAAAATAGACACATTTCACCATTTTTTGCACCAATTTATTTGGACATTTGTTTCAAGACTCGCGAAGTTCATCTCAGTACCGTTCAAGAACTCGAAAATTTTCAGGGAAAAGCTTAAAAAACTACATTTCATAATATGATATTCGTGTAAGTCGGCCCAATGAACAGTCAGCGCCACCATGGCAGCCAATCACGATTCATGGCATTTTCAACCACGAAGGAATAATAAGGAGACCAAACTGCCATGGGAAACTTTTCCGAATCTGGCAGGAGCAACGGCACGGTAAGTGCCCGGCTTGTAAGTTGGAAGTAGTGGAAAAAAGTGCGCAAGTGCGCAGTTGATTGATCCAAGCCAGAGAGGTTAGGCAACCCGGTACGCGACACGACATTGCTAAGAAAAAAATGTATTATATTACATGCGATCTTCAAAATCTTGAAAATTTCTCGGATTAAATCCCCTCACCTTCAAAGTAAAATACTATTCAACATTATTTAACACACGATTTACGAAGTAATAACAAATACCATAATTTCAATTTCAAGATTTACAATCTTACACTCGATACATACTTACCACTTTTATAATGCACTCCTTTAGCTTTATAGGAGTCCTGAAATAATTTTTTTTACAAGCCGGGCACTAACCGTGCCGTTGCTCCTGCCAAGTCGCTTACATGGAGATAGGTCTCCTTATTATTCCTTCGTGTTTTCAACTCAGTGTTGCAGGGGGCAGCACGGTAGTATAGACAGGTCTGGCAACTCCCGTGGTGGGGGTAGAGTTCTAAAGAGTTCATGTGACCGAGAATATGTCTGGGATCACGGGAATATGACTGAGAATTTCTCTGATGAATGTGCTCTTCGAGAATTTATGAGAATTTAAAAATATTTTTCCGTAACGATTCAAGCTTTCAATTGTTTTTGATAAATGCTTTGTTCTGGAAGTTCGTGTAACGTGCGCAATAAAAATGGAAAAAAAAGAATATAGTTTGGAATTTTTAAAAAAAAATTATTGATAAACAAAATAAAGCTTCTTTCAAGTGCAAATACTGTGATCACATGTACAGAAAGCATGCCACTCGACAAATAGAGCACTTAAAAAAGTGCATAAACTGTCTCGAAACTATCAAACAATTATTTAAATCAAAGCGTTTTTTGTGCGAAGAAAACTTGAATTACTTGTTCTTTATGTTTGAATTTAATATAATAACTATAAAAAAATTTTTTTTGATATTGAATTCCGATAAAACTTGACATTTTTCGTAGTTTATTTTTATGAAACCTTCACTATTGCAATTCATAGTCTTTGGAAATAAATTTACAATATTAAAAGGTTTAATGATAATGAAAATATTGGTGAAGGTATGGTAAAATTCCCTTAAATTCTCTGTAAATTCTCAAGTTGTCTTAAAATGACGGTCACAATCACGAGAACGTGACTGGATTTTAAATGTCCGAGAAATTTAGAACTCTAGGTGCGGGATGTTCCCTTCTTGTAGTCAGAATATTTCATATTTTCGCCACGGCTATTGCTAGTATGCACTATAGCATGTATGTATATAGATATACCCAGAACGTTGTCAGCTGTGAAAGCATAGAGTTCTGAGTCGGTTATATTACATTGAGAAAGGTAACGAGAATATAACCGGCAGATAAATTGTCTTAGAATTTATGAGAATTTTCTCATTTTTACTTTTTAAAAGTTTTAAACACTCAGAATCAATTATTTATTGCGTATGAAATTATAGTTCAATATTTCAAACATATTCTGATTGTATATGATAAGCGTCTGTCGAAATTTAATAAATATAATCACAACACATCGTTTGCCTGTTGCCGGTGGTTGCCGGGCCTGCAACACAGTGCGGACACTACCATGTATTTTAGGAGGGTACTTAAAAAAGAGAAAATGAGCATCAGCGCCGCCAAGTTTTGATAGCTAGAACTAATATCAATGCAAACGGACCCCCCCCCCCCCCCCCCCCACCCGATGTATTCTAAAGAGCGGAAAATTTTGAAATATATTGTATGAAATCCATTTCAAAAATTTAAATGATTAAAAGTTGAAAATAATTTGTGAAAGAATAAAAATACAACAAGAATTTTTAAATATGAATCACGATGAACAGTTAAATACTGTACTATTACATCGATAAAAATAGTTGAAGTAATTTCACTCAACTCTGTCGATTCAACTTGGGACTTAAGGACATTTGAATATTTATTAAATCCTAGTCGGGTAAAATGAATTTGATAAATACCTAATTCACCCAGAGTGAATATCAATAAGCATTACATAGAAGATAGTAAGGAGTTGAGTAAAACGTTGTTGACGACAGGGCATCACAATGCGTCAGTGGGTTAACCTGAAATGTATAAATATATCACAGACGCTTGAGGTGCTTCGAACGGTAGTTGAGTAAAATGAGCATCGGCTGTATTATTTCAACTGGCAATGATACGGTTGCTATGGTTACAACAGTTTAAAAATAACATCGGTAGTGACAATAGCGCCACCACTTGTTGATAGCAAACATTATAAATCGTTCCCCTTTTCTCCTATATGAGTGAACCCACTGTGGTCTGCAAGTACTTATCACGAAAAGTTGATCCTAATGAGACTGAATGAGACGAAGCGAAGAATTTAGAGGGCTAAAGGTAATTATCATGCTCTATGTTCGTTTTGCATTTTACAGATAAGTTTTTTAACAGTCAATAGACGTTTTTTAAGAGTGTATGTTATATTATTATCAAATGCAATATAGAAACATTAGTTTATTTAATTAGAATACACTACCGGTCAAAATTGGGGGACCACGTGTTTTTTGATGATTACTTAAATTATCTTAATTTTAATTTTGTGAGTGATGAAATTTTCTCTCATTATGAATTGAATGCCATCAAAATTCTCTGTAAAATGAGTCCAGAATGAAGTTGTTTTGTTAAATTTTGAAGAAGGTATTGCAAAAAAAGTCTAAATTTCAATGTTTTCTTAAATTTTAAAAGACTTTCAAAATAATCAACATTTATTAATGTTCTTGGGCTTATTTTAAAGCTAAGATTCTTCCAAATCGCAGTAAATTGTCATTATAAATGTATAATTTTTTTCTTGAATTGTGCAAAGAGTTAAAATTGTAACAAAAACGAAGGGAAAATTCGAAAACATTTCATCCGCAGGGAAAATCATAATAAAAATCATATAAATATATGTTTGAAGGGAGTACTATAGAAAATTCATGATTATATGTTTTACATACCTTATAAAAATGTTTTTCTTAGCAAAAGCAATATTGGAATTTTTCTAATTTTTTTATTCGAACTTTAACCTAGAGCACTGTGCAAGAAAAAAATTATTGGATTTCCATGAATCATGGCTTATTCTTTTGGGGAAAAGATTCTCCACAACTCTAATGTTTCCAATTTTAAAAGTACAGTTTTCTGTTATTAAAAGCGTTGAAGCAATTTTTCAAAAAGAATTTTTTTTCAAAATAGCTATATTTGAAGATTTTACACTTATTTTCAAACTGGAAAACAGTAGGGTTATAGAGAATATTTTCCCTGGTAAAATAGGCCATGATTTATGAAAATTCAATTATTTTCAAAAAATTGATTAGAAGGTTTAGTAAGGAAAGATTCTATTACAACAAATAATGTTAAAAGTATTATTTTTCGTGATTTTTAAATTTTCTCCATAAGAAATAATTTTTTTGTTTCATATGAAACGACTAATGATATCATTTCAAGTCTCAAAATCATAAAAGAACTTTTTTCATCAGAGACCTGTTTCTTGGCACGACAATACCTCAATGATAATATGTTAGCCTCATATTTTTCGACAACGATGGGTACATACTTAGGAATAGGTAGAGAATAGGTATAAGTGATATCATTATTTTTTTACTAAAGTTGCATTCTCAAAAGTTTTTATACTACGATTTAAGCGTTTATGAAGGTCAAATGTTAAATTTTGTTTCTTAAATGTAGCTTAAGCTATATTACTCTATATTTTATATGCTAAGTCTTAAAAATATAATAATGTTCTATTTTGTTCTAATAAAAATTGTTTAAAATATTCCATGCAAATAAGACGTTTAATTTACTGAAGAAATTAATATAATTCATTGAAATTTTTATAATTATAGAGATAATGTTAATTTAATATTTTTAGTATTAAATTCAAAGTGAACATAACCTAAAATTTCAGCGGTAAAAAGTTTTAATACCTTGAGACTAAAACAATTTCAAGGCTCTTTTTTATTTCAAACACATGTATACAATCAAATGCCTCTTATTTAATAACAAACATATTTTCAAAATTGATAAGTACACATAAATTGATATTTAAAACATAAATTCTCCAAATTCTCTTTATATTCTCTTATATTCTTTAAATTTTGTAATATTCTCGGTTATATTCCACCAAATTAAACTCTGGAGAATTTAAGAACTCTACTGAAAGCTGTCTGTAAACCAGCCGTATGCATCAGAAAAGAAAATGGCGCCCCGTTAGTGCCCTAAGTTGAATTCCTGAGTTAGTTTGCCGAACCGTCACACGCGGCGCTAACTTTACCATCACTCCCTGAAAATGCACAGTACATACGAATTATATTATTTGAATATTTTAAATTAAACTTTCCCCTTTTTATTCATAATTATCTCGTATAAAAATTATTTTGAAACATTAATTCAGCTGATATTAGAATTTAAATATTAATCTCTTTTATTCCTTTTTGGCATTGAATAATAACTTTCTTAAAATTTTTATATTTAATTGTCTACATATTACTGCATTTATATTATTTTTTTGAGGTAAAATTAAGTTGAAAAACGGAAAAAAAATGAAAAATCCTGAACAAGGAACGAATTTGATGAGAGTTGTAATTAGTTGGAAATCATTATGAATAATTAAAGAAAATAGAATATAAAATAAGGTGAATATAATTTTTTTTCTAAATAGTTAACTAACATTAATAAAAACAGTATAATAAGAACAATTAAATTTGTTTTTCATTTTCAAAACCAAAAGTAGTCGATCTACGTCCGTTTTAATCGTCTCTAACATTCACGAAATTTTGGAAACAACATTTTATGTACTTTGGACACAACAAGTAGAAACTGGACCAAATTATTCATATAAACTTGCTATTCTTCTCAAGTATCACATGCCCTCAAAGCTCATAATTTTAGTAATAGATCAAATAAATTATATTTCTAGAAATCACGTCAGAGGTAATGAAATTTTGCATTTAGTGACCTAAAAACGAAGTGCTTTTGTGCAGCATTGACAAAAACAATGCAAAAAAAGTCCAAATTTCATAGTTTTAACCATTTTTAATAATACATAAAGCAATGAAATTTTCAAAATTTTTATTCATCTATCACAAAGGTAGATTTACGGAAAATATCTGATGTATATGAAAGAAACTGTGATCATTTTTACCTGGATGCTGTGAGTGTTTACATTTAGGGAAACAAAGTTATAAAAATTCAAATTCGTGAAATCATTCATAAAAAAATATAAAAATACTTTTAATGTATTTCTAAGTTAAATATTTTCTATTTTGTTTCTAATAATTAATTCTCACAATTTGTAGGATCCGCTTTTTAGGTATGAAAATACTTTGAATTTTTACAACTTTTTGTTTCCCTAAATTTCAACATTCACATTTCGTGAATGTTAGAGACAATTAAAACGGACGTAGATCGACTACTTTTGGTTTTGAAAATGAAAAACAAATTTAATTGTTCTTATTATACTGTTTTTATTAATGTTAGTTAACTATTTAGAAAAAAAATTATGTTCACCTTATTTTATATTCTATTTTCTTTAATTATTCATAATGATTTCCAACTAATTACAACTCTCATCAAATTCGTTCCTTGTTCAGGATTTTTCATTTTTTTTCCATTTTTCAACTTAATTTTACCTCAAAAAAATAATATAAATGCAGTGATATGTAGACAATTAAATATAAATATTTAAAAAAAGTTATTATTCAATCCCAAAAAGGAATAAAAGAGATTAATATTTAAATTCTAATATCAGCTGAATTAATGTTTCAAAATAATTTTTATACGAGATAATTATGAATAAAAAGGAGAAAGTTTAATTTAAAATATTCAAATAATATAATTATTTAAAGTCTGATCTCTTTTGTTTGTTTATGGCATTGAATAATATATTTAAAAATTTTTTTTATTAAATTCTTCGTATGTCACTGTGCATTTTCCGGGAGTGATGGTACAGTTAGCGCTGCGTGTGACGATTCGGCAAACTAACTTAGGAATTCAACTTAGGACACTAAGGGGGTCAAGTTAAAATCGTGAAATACGGGCTGATGCATACGGCTGCTGTAAACCACGGGTATTCCTTCAACTACTCGATTGCAGCGCTGCCCAAGCGGTCACTTTCGAAACTACTACTCGTCACGATAAGGGAACATCCCCCACCACGGGAGTTGCCAGACCTGTCTATACTACCGTGCGTAGAACGCATTCATAAAACACCTAGTAAAATACTATAAAAAATTGAGTAAGATACCTAGAGTAAAATACGTACCCATTTCTGCTTATATAGTTCTAGTCACGAAGGAATAATAAGGAGACCTATCTCCATGTAAGCGACTTGGCAGGAGCAACGGCACGGTAAGTGCCCGGCTTGTAGGTTGGAAGTATTGGAAAGGAGTGCGCAAGTGCGCAGTTTTCCTCTTCTTACTCACGAGAAAATGTGCGAGTGAGACGAATTTGTCAAATTGTCAAATTGATCTAAGCCAGAGTGGTTATGTTGATTGATTTTTTGATCATTTGCAAGCGGCAGATATTTGTTCAGTTTCAATTTAGTTTAAAAAAAAAAAAAATTATTTTAGGACTCCTATAAAGCTAAAGGAGTGCATTATAAAAGTGGTAAGTATGTATCGAGTGTAAGATTGTAAATCTTGAAATTGAAATTATGGTATTTGTTGTAATCGTGTGTTGAATAATGTTGAATAGTTTTTTCCTTTAAAGGTGAGGGAATTTAATCCGAGAAATTTTCAAGATTTTGAAGATCGCATGTAATATAATATAATGCATTTAATATAATAAATTTTTTTCTTAGCAATGTCGTGTCGCGTAGCGGGTTGCATAACCTCTCTGGCTTAGATCAATTTGACAAGTTCGTCTCACTCGCACATTTTCCCGTAAGTAAGAAGAGGACAACTGCGCACTTGCGCACTCCTTTCCACTACTTCCAACCTACAAGCCGGGCACTTACCGTGCCGTTGCTCCTGCCAGATTCGAAAAAGTTTCCCATGGCAGTTTGGTCTCATTATTATTCCTTCGTGGTTCTAGTTATGGTTATTTGCTCCGAAGAATAAGACGTCGGTAATCGAGAAAGGAAGTAGAAAATAAGGTGTCTCATGCTCATGTAAATACTATTAAAAAGTATTCTGATTGTTGAATCCATGACGAATTTATGTACGTATGTTAATACTCTACTTAAAATGCGCAATTAGTTTAAACTGAACCTATAAACGAACATAACAGTCGCTATTCGTATCCGTTTTTCAGAAGTACATGCTAAAAAACATTGTACTTGCAACTATTACGTTTATCATATATTACCTAAAATAGAATAGTTGCTTTCGTGTGACGTAAAACATTTCTATGAAAACAAATCTGAGACTAGGAAGTTAAAATAAGTTGTACATAACGAATGAACAACTATGATTAAAGAAAAACATCAGGTTATTCATAAGAAAACGTTTTTGACCAACAAATTCTTACGAAGTCAATAAAGTGTCTTAACTCCTAATTAATTTTAAAGAATACTGTCGAAAAGAGATCAGACAGTATCAGATAGGATACGTTGTCGAAAGGTGTCCTCGTAGACAATTTCAAACTCTTTATATCGCAAATAATGCAAATACATACAAATTTTGAAGAATTTGGAATCTTTCTGTAGAAAAAAAGACGCTTTTGACTACGCTGGGATTCGAGCCCAGGCCTTTCGATTGCCGGTCGACTGTTCTGACCACTGAGCTACACAGGCGTCCGACATCTCCTTCTCCACAGGAAGACCTCTTTATATCGCCTAGTGGCACTGCCTTGCGAATTTAAATGATTTAAAATTAAAAGACCTAGGCTCGAATCCCTGCGCAGTCGAAAGTGTCTTTTTTTCCACAGAAAGATTTCAAATTCTTTAAAATTTGAAAACACTATTGAAAATAAAAAATTCAATTTTTTAATCATAATATCTGAGATGCCAGAAAAGCGTTAAAATAAAAAATCGTTTGCTTAAATAAATTCTACACATTTTTTTCTTCTTTTTGAGATATTAGGAAGGAAAATTTATTTTCGTTGTTTTTTAAAATAATGTACTTCATTTTATCAGTATTTCCTCGCGATAGAAATAAACAAGCCATATGAAATTTAGGTTTTTTAAAAAGTAAGTATCTTAATAAACATTTTTTGCAAAACACACTATTAGGCCAGTCAAATTAGCTTTTTGTGTTACAATGATTCCAGCAAAAATGTTAGAGTGCTTGAATGGTTCGGATATGTATGTAGAACAATAATTTAACGATGATAACCACCAGTTTTTTTAAAGTAAATTCATAATAAATAATCTAAGTTGAATTTTAGCATTTTTTTCATATTTAGCTCTGCAGTTTGAAAAGTACTGATTTTAGCGTAAAAAGTTGTGAATGAAAGTTGTTCGTTATTAAATTGTCTGCAAAATTATTCACAAATTTTTACGCTAAAATCAGTACGTTTCAAACCGCAGAGCTAATTATGAAAAAATCTAAACCTGCTTGGACCATGCAAGAGAAGTGGAACTTCTTTGGCGAAATGACGAGGAAAAACACAAGCTTAAAAAGAGGACCATATACGGGAACTGTAAAAAATCATTAAAAAACGAGAGCTACAAAAAAACAATAAACAGTAGCTTAAACAGAAAACTTGAAAAGAAAAACAAAGATAAAAATTCAATACAAACGACACGTTTCACTTCTCCCGCCTGGTTCAGGCTTCTAATGTTCCATTCACCGGGAGAAGTGAAATGTGTCATCTATATTGAATTTTTACATTCTCATCATGGATGAGAAGGTATTGGTTTTATGTGAAAAATGACTTTCGAAATTTTCATCAAATCTTAACGTTTTGAGACCCCCTGAGTCAGAAAAAATGGTTTTTACGAAAGTGTCTGTCTGTCTGTCTTTAGGTCGTGTGCGGCATAACTCTCGATAGAATTATCAGATTGAATTGAGCTTTGGTACACTTTATCGGAGCCGAAAAAGTAAGGACAAGTTCGTTAACCAGCCACATCCAATCAAAATTGAGGGATGGAGCACTACTTTTGTGTTTTTGAAAATAATTTTTTGAAAAAATCAAAAATTCCAATCCTGGTTTTTGATAGTGCTCATAAATCTCTACAAATTATCCTAATAACATTTTTTGATTAAATCAAAATTAGAAATGTTACAGCATATTCAAATTCGAAAAAAGTCAATATCAAAATTCCATTTTCCAGTTAAATTATACGAGATACGAAAAAACGTTATGATACAATATTATTGAATACATAAAGACCTACAAATTTGAATTATAACATTTTTTCATAAGATGCATATTTTTCTTTTTAATTAAAAAAAAAACTATTGAAAATCCAAAATTCAATTTTTTAACAATAATATTGGAAATACCAAAAAAACGTAAGAATACAAAGTTGTTCGTTTCAAAAAGATCTACAAATTTTGTCTGACACAGTTTCTGATAAAAGATATATTTTTCGTTTCAATTCCAAAAAATACGATAAAAATTTTAAAATTCCATTTTTTAGACAAAATATGTGAGATACAAAAAAAAAATTTAGATGGAAAATTGTTTGCCTAAATGATGTCTACAAATTCTCATAAAGAAATTTCGGGACAGGATGTATATTTTATGTTTTGATTTTTAATATTGAAAAAATTCGATTTTTTTCACTAAAATATGTGAGATACGAAATAAGCGTTATTCTGTAAAATCGTTTCCTTAAATAAAGTCTACGATTGTTTTTCCTTTTTTAGATATGTGGAAGAAAGTAAATTCTTTTAATCATGTAATTTATTAAAAAGTTATACTGAAATGTATACAGAAAATCGAGCGCGAAGCGCGAGTGTCATGATGAGAATGTGTTCCTTAAGGCCGATAGAGACTTAAGTAAATTGAATTTCCTGTTTCACTTAAATTCAAAAAGAAATTCAGTGACTTTGAGAAAATGTGTAATTCACATCATCTGTAATATTATTATAAAATTGGTTTGAGCTTCAGTATCAAAATATAAGAAATAAACTTAAATGTATGCGAAGAGCACAAGACCGAGCGCGAAGCGCGACGTTCAAAAATTCCGGAGCGCGAAGCGGGCAGATTTTTATCTTTGGTTTTCTTTTTAAGTTTTTTGTTTTGAGCTTCTCTTTATTGTTTTTTTTGTAGTTCTCGTTTTTTCATCTTGCCTGGTCCAAGCAGGTTTAGATTTCTCTTCTGTTTAGACCGCTCTCTAAATAGTTTTTGACGTGCCGCAGCTTGTCCTCTAATAGTTTTTTAACCTTTCTAGTTCATCGTCAATGGAATGTACGGATTTTTTGCTTTGTGGCATTCCCGACTCCGTTTCTTAAACTCGACACCTCAAGTATGCGACCGCTATCACTTTCCTTTACGTGAACTGAGCGATTCGCGTCTCTAGTATTTTTTTCACGAACTGTGGAGTCAAAGTCTCACGAAATATAGCGTGATACGTTCAAAGTGAGGTTAGGGACGACCACGAGGAATAAAAACTCACGAATTACGGAAAACTCGATATTTTATTAAATCTAATCTCTTTTGTTTTAATAAAGCCTTCCTTGGTTTTGCACTACATTCAGATGCTACATACAGTTGATTGCTGCTCACACATTACTGCGATTGCATACTATTGATCTTATGTGAGAAGTTTGTCAAACGTCTTCAAACTAGCAGAAATCTTGAGTGGTTTATTTAAGAAAAATAATTACAATCCAGTGATTGAGAGCCACAGTGAAGAAGATCAGGAGGATTCGACTTATTTCATATTCAATAGAGGAATGCAGAGACAAGGTGACTTGAATTGTAAAAGCACCTCAATAACACGTAACTTCTGTGAGAGGCGAAAGGACTCACATTACAAAACACTTTAATAGCTTCTAACTTATGTTAGAAGCGAGGAAACTAACACTGCAAAAGCACCTGGATAGCTCGTAACTTATGCGAAAAGCAAAGGGACTCCCAATGAAAAAAGCACCTCAACAATATGTAACCTATGTGAGAGTTAAGAGGACTTACATTAATAAAGCACCTCAATGAAAACATTTCGCTGTTACATAACACATCATTCAATAAGTTCGTAGGGTGACTGATAAAACAACAACTTTAAGGTAAAAATTTGACTTCATTCATCAACATAGTCTCCTTCCAGAGTGATAATTAATTCCAATGCTTCTCTAAAATTCCGATGTCGTTTTTGTAGAACGGTTTATCTTCGGCCTTAAAATAGGCTTCAGTTTCGGGAATCACTTCTTCATTGGAGCCCAATCTCATTCCTTGGAGCATTCATTTTTAAGTCTGCAAACAGGTAGTACTCGCTGGGATCCAGAACCGGAGAATACAGGGGATGAGGAAGCAATTCGTGCAATTTTGCCATTGTTGCGATCGATTTGTGACACGTTGAAAATTACAGGCAAAAGCAGACACTATAGACATATTTCTGAAAAACTTTAGAGTGGTACCCTTACATAATCATATGGAATAATCTACCAGCTTAGAGGGCACATTGTCATCGCGCACTTTACTCCCAAGTTTGAGCGCACCTAGGGCGCGCGATTCGGTCTTCGAGCTTCGTGCTCCAAAATATGTGGACCTTGCGCTTTGCACTCGGATTTTGATTTTAAATGGAAAAGGAAATTCTACTTAATGAAGATTCTATCGACCTTAGGGAATACATTCTCATCATAATACTCGCGATTAATTTTCTGTGTACATTTCTGTAACTTTCTAATAATTTACATGAACAAAATAATTGTTTTTCTTACAAATATCTCCCATATTTTGTTTAAAAAATTAACTTTTAGAATTTTAACGGTATTTTTTAAAAATGAAACGAAAAATATACATTTTATCAGAAACTGTGTCAATTTTCAATATTTTTTTTTTAGTTGAAAAGAAAAGTATACATCTCATAAAAAATGTTACAATTTAAATTTTTGGATCTTTTTTTAGTAAATAATTTTTTATTATAACTTATTTTTCTTATCTCCTATAGTTTAACTGGAAAATGGAATTTTTATATTGACTTTTCTCAAGTGTTAACATACTGTAACTTTTAAAATTTTGGTTTAATCGGAAAATGTTTTACGGATAACACAGGCACACGAAAAAAAGGTCTTGTCCACCAGACGAGATAAACATTTCTATACGTTTTTGGGGTCGCTGAATCCGAATCCGGGGTTGGTTTGACTCGGTCAGGTCGCATTTCGTTCCTAACCTCAAAAAAATGATGAGTTGGAACATTCATGGAAACACGCAGAAAGCAAAGCGATTATACTATTTGAGGGTCGCTGAGTCCAAATTCAAAGATGAATCGTCTCGGCGAGGTCGTATTCCATTCATAGCCTTGAAAAAAATGAATTTAAACACCGAAAACTGTCTCTGACACGTGAGAGATAATTTTCTTTTATTTTTCCCTGTGATATCTAGTTCTTTTATTCTCGAAGGACCTAGGCAGATGTAAATGTCGTTTACAACGTTTATAAACGCTTAATATTTTATGTGCCTCCGGCGCGCAAACTCGTTTTTTCGCTACATTTAACAGTAGCGCAATGTAGTATATTGCGCTACGGAGGAATTAAATGTAAAAATTGAACTGCGCATGTGCCTATAGCCATGCAGCGTAGCACAATCTTCTTCTTATTCTTTTCGAGAATTTCATCAAATCTTTACGTTTTAAGACCCCCTGAGTCATAAAAAATGTTTTTTACGAAAGTGTCTGTCTGTCTGTCTGTCTGTCTTTAGGTCGTGTGCGGCATAACTCTCGATAGAATTATCAGATTGAATTGAGCTTTGGTACACTTTATCGGAGCCGAAAAAGTAAGGACAAGTTCGTTAACCAGCCACATCCAATCAAAATTGAGGGATGGAGCACTACTTTTGTGTTTTTGAAAATAATTTTTTGAAAAAATCAAAAATTTCAATACTGGTTTTAGATAGTGCTCATAAATCTCTAAAAATTATCCCGATAACATTTTTTGATTAAATCAAAATTAGAAATGTTACAGCATATTCAAATTCGAAAAAAGTCAATATCAAAATTCCATTTTCCAGTTAAATTATACGAGATACGAAAAAACGTTATGATACAATATTATTGAACAAATAAAGACCTACAAATTTGAATTGTAACATTTTTTCATAAGATGCATATTTTTCTTTTTAATTAAAAAAAAAAACTATTGAAAATCCAAAATTCAATTTTTTAACAATAATATTGGAAATACCAAAAAAACGTAAGAATACAAAGTTGTTCGTTTCAAAAAGATCTACAAATTTTGTCTTACACATTTTTTGATAAAAGATATATTTTTCGTTTCAATTCCAAAAAATACGATTAAAATTCAAAAATTCCATTTTTTAGACAAAATATGTGAGATACAAAAAAACGTTTAGATGGAAAATTGTTTTCCTAAATGAGGTCTACAAATTCTCATTAAGATATTTCGGGACAGGATGTATATTTTATGTTTTGATTTTTAATATTAAAAAAATTCGATTTTTTTCACCAAAATATGTGAGATACGAAATAAGCGTTGTTCTGAAAAATCGTTTCCTTAAATAAAATCTACGATTGTTTTTCCTTTTTTAGATATTTGGAAGAAAGTAAATTATTTTAATCATGTCATTTATTAAAAAGTTACTGAAATGTATACAGAAAATCGAGCGCGAAGCGCGAGCGTCATGATGAGAATGTGTTCCTTAAGGCTGATAGAGCCTTAAGTAAATTTTAAGACTAATTTAATGCCATATTGCTAATTTAAATGCTGCATTATTTAAAAAAAAGACAATGAGTTCGCTGGCTTAACGTTAAGTTGACGTAACCACACGTTAAAATAACAGTTAAACAAGTTATCACTTATACCAGAATGTAAGGCTCATTTAGGGCTCTCGAAATACCCCATTAGTGAATTTAATACTCCGTTATTTAAGAAAAAAACAATGGGTTCCGCTGGCTTAACGTTAAGTTGACGTAACCACACGTTAAAATAACAATTAAACGAGATTCCACCTATACCAGAATGTAAGGATCATTTAGGGCTCTTTGAATATCCCATCCAAATTTTCAATTCTATTTGTTCAAACAACTTATGTTAAAAACAGCTCCTTGAAAAATTGACTGTTTAGATCGATTTTTTAAAGACCGTCATATATGTTCCGTATATTTCATGTTTTATTTTCTCATATTTTTATGATAAAAGTATCAACAATATAATATGCTCTCAAAAAATTAGAAGCACATTTATATATATATATATATATATATATATATATATGGTTATACAAATAATGCTTTTACGGAAGTCCGATCAGCTGGCACCTCCAGTACATAAAAACCTTAAAATTTGAAAAACTGACTATACACGAATTTCGTGCTATTTTCGGGCTCTTGGAATACCCCAAAATCAATTTCGAAAAAACAATCCCTATCACTTACAAGCAACCCTTAATTTTTTAAAATACATTTTGAACAAAAAAAACTATTCGAGAATACTGGGCTATTTTCGGCCTCTTTAAAAAGGTCTATATCGATTTTTGGGCTCCAACCCTTAACATCAAAATGCACCCCTGCATGGCCATAGAGACACGACTTTGACTAAAAATTGTCTTTTTGAGAACTTTATGGTCTAGGAATACTCTCTGATTTCCGGGCACCTCAAAAATGTCCATATCGATTTTTGGGCTGCAACCCTTAACTTAACTTGAAAAATATTTAAACTATGCCACAATTTAGGGCTCATTTAAGGCTAATTTAATGCCCTATTCCTATTCCCATTTTTGAAGAGCCCGAAAATCAGAGAGTATTCCTAGACTATAAAATTTCTAAAAAGATGATTTTTAGTCAAAGTCGTCTTTACATGATCATGCAGGGGTGCATTTTGATGTTAAGGGTTGGAGACCAAAAATCGATATAGACCTTTTTAAAGAGCCCGAAAATAGCCCAATATTCTCAAATAATTTTTTTTGTTCAAAGTGTATTTTCAAAAATTAAGGGTTGCTTTTCGGTGATAGGGGTTGTTTTTTCATAAAAAATTCTTGTGTATTTGAAAATCCCGAAAATAGCCCGTAATTCTTGGGTAGTTTATACCACCGAAAACGTATTTTTTAAAATTAAGGGTTGCTTGAAAGTGATAGGGGTTGTTTTTTCGAAAATGATTTTGGGATATTTTAAGAGCCCGAAAATAGCCCAAAATTCGGGTACAATCAGTTTTTTAAACTTTAAGGATATTATGTACTGGAGGTGCTAGCTGATCGGGCAGTCAGCACCTCCACCTAAAATTTGGTTTTTTGAGAAAAATACAAGAGCCTAAAAATCGGAATTACCGCCCAAAATTAGCCCGTAACTAGCCCAAAAATGTGGCATAAAGTAAATAGTGATATTCCGTTGTGGAGGTGCCAGCTGATCGGACCTTCGTAAAAGCATTATTTGTATAACCATATATAACATATGGCGTGTTCCATGGCAAATCGGACGGGTTCAAGACTCCATGTTTCCGATTTCCTTGAAATTTTAAGGATTGATAAACTAACATAAATAATAAAGAAACCCAAAATTTGAGATTATTTCATGCATTATTTAAAAAGTTATGGGATAAACGAACAAAACAAATATTTTTGTTCTATTTCAATTATTTAAGAACTGAAACTAGGAAAAATTCTGAAAAAAATTACACAAACGTATCATTAGATGGCCGATGTAGCAGTATTTTTTGGGAAAATTTTTACTCCAAATCTAATGATAAAAAAAATGTTTTTTTTTTCAAACAAATTGATTTTTTTTTTTAATTTATCTCTAAAAAATCTGAAAAAATTCATAGTGATAGCCGCAAGTATTACGCAAATTTTAGGTATATAGTTAAGGTGCGCACTAAAAAATTGTGCGAAATATGAATTTTTTTGTAAAGTGATGCGCGTGGAATCACGATCTTCGGTCGACGGTGTCGGGCGCAAGTTCCACTAATGTTTAATTATCGCTTTATACTCATAACATATGAATAATGTAATGAGTTTTATAATTATACATAAATTATCAAAAATAGTATATTGTGTATCTAGGAGGTAAAGTAGGTTTTTTGGGGCGAGGACTGAATACATCGGTCGAGTCCCAAAATGACACGTGGTACACACGATATTTTTTGCAAAATACGTCCTAAAGAAGTATTTCGAGTGTCTGTAGAATGGTATTGAGAGTGTCCAATTACGACTCGGTGGAATAGTAACATTTTATAACAATAATATTGATAAATATGGCACGAAAGGTGGTTAACTGTGGCGACCATGGCGAGTTCCATGTATTTATGACGAGTATACTCGTCAATCACAGTTAACTGGTTAATAATGTATGGAAAAGTATAAACTTTGATTAGATTAATTAAATATTTTTCTGGAGCGTAAAATGTTTTTTCTTCAAGTTTAAAAAATTTTAGGTACAATTTTTGGGGTATTCAGTATTTCAAGAAACCTATTTGATTGAATTTATTAACGTATGGAAAAGTATAAATTTTGGTTAGATTAATTAAGTATTAGCACTGAGCCCAGAACGTGCGAGATGGCTCCCTGGTGAGCAATGAAGGAGTTAGCTTAATCCCTGCTGTCGCCATCTTGCGGTACGATCAAGTATTTGCTTGGGGGGAAATATAATCCATTTTTCGCAACTGTGCAGAGGGCATAAGGAACAAAAGTAGGACATCAGGAACGAAAGTAGGACTTAAGGAAGAAAACAGATACAATATGAACATGCTGGTCGTAAATGGACAACTTTACAGCCGCTCTACAGGGGCTCGAAGTACTACTTTAGTGCCTTTTTTGCAAAAAATAATTTTTTTTATTATCATGAAAATAAATTAGTTGGTAAAAAATCCACGAGAGTTTATTTTCAAAGAGAAGTTGACATAATTCGACAAAAAAGGAAACATTGTTGTAATCCATACAAAAACAAAAACCTTAAGTGAATATTACATGATTTTTCACTCTCGATACAAATAGAAATATAGTGAAATCATCACGTGCTCATCTATAAATAATTTATCAAGCCTCAGCTTAAAAATCATTTTCATCTTAATAGATTATACTCGCAGATTCAAATGAAAGCAGTTTAAGAGCATTCCCAGAGCATTTTCTCAATAAATTCAAAGATGTCAAAAAAAATGCTCTCCTTTGCAACACATACAGGATAAGAGTTATAAAAGATGAAGTTTTAGAAGAAGGATAGAAAATAATAAGATTTGTTCCTCCTAGCATTTACGTTTTCTTTCTTAATTGTTAAAATTACCAGAAATCGGTGAATGACTCGCAAAATCTTCCTTCTCACGGCCTCCAGGTACCATCCGGTTCCAAAAATCTCTCGAAGACAATAATATTAACGAAAAATTAGAGTCCTTGCGATTTATCACATTCTCATCAACGAACAATTCAAAAAATCACTCTTCATACTTTATGACGTAAACAATTTGTTCGTGGATTTTTTACGAACAAATTTATTTTCATGATAAAAAAAAATTATTTTTTTGATAATTTATGTATAATCATAAAACTCATTACATTATTCATATGTTATGAGTATAAAGGGATAATTAAACAATTAATAATCACTTCCCATCACTTTTTAAAAGTAACGTTCTCGAAAAAGCAGATAGTAATAGAACATTAGTGGAACTTGCGCCCGACACCGTCGATCGAAGATCGTGATTCCACGCGCATCACTTTACAAAAAAATTCATATTTCGCACAATTTTTTAGTGCGCACCTTAACTATATACCTAAAATTTGCGTAATACTTGCGGCTATCACTATGAATTTTTACAGATTTTTCAAAGATAAATTAAAAAAAAAAATCAATTTGTTTGAAAAAAAAACATTTTTTTTATCATTAAATTTGGAGTAAAAATTTTCCCAAAAAATACTGCTACTTGTTTAAATGTTATTTGAACGTGTGGTTACGTCAACTTATCGTTAAGCCAGCGAACTCATTGTTTTTTTAAAAAATAACGGAGCATTAAATTCAGCAATGGGGTATTTCGAGAGCCCTAAATGAGCCTTAAATTCTGGTATAAGTGATAACTTGTTTACCTGTTATTTAAACGTGTGGTTACGTCAACTTAACGTTAAGCCAGCGAACTCATTGTTTTTTTTTAAATAATGCAGCATTAAAATTAGCAATATGGCATTAAATTAGTCTTAAATGAGCCTTAAATTCTGGTATACGTGGGGACTCGATTGGACGATGTGGTTACGTCAACTTAACGTACCTTTAATTGTGAGCCCTTAATGAGCCCTTAATTATAGAATGATGAAGAACTCGTTGTGGTGAATAGTTATTGGGTTTCCAGATGTGGCCGTGCTAGCTTGACGGTCACGTTGGCAGTGCCAGGCATTTTACAAAAACATTGTGGAGCCATAAATTTGGCTTTTGGACATTAAATTAGCCCTTAATGAGCCCTTAATTATGATATTGGATATATCTTAATTCTAAGTGGTGGCACTGTCAGCTTGACGTACCTACCAAGCACACAATTCGGGAAATTACGAGACTCGCGACAATGCTCGCAGGACTCTTTGTGAGTTCAGTGATTCTTTCTATCCCTACTATCCCACAAACACAAAAAACATGGATTCTTTGTGAAACCTGATTGTTACCCTAATGCCAAACCTAAAATTTCCAATTCCTCGCAAATTTTCCACTCAAATTCTGAATATTTGATCTTTGCAAAACAAATTTGACATTTTGGTGAGTCTCCTTGAGCACAGTTGAATGAGCTATCGGTATAGGAGAGAAGTTATTCGTGTTCTGAAGTAATACTCCCTTGAGACTTCTTTTAAAAGAATCAATAAAAAGTCTCCACTTCTCATCCTTGTAAACACCTGGTTTCAGTTCATCCATTATCCCTTGCACATGGTTACAATACACCAGTGATGGGTCGTCTATATTCTTGGAGTATTTTCAAAATTTTCCTTCCCTGTTTCGGAAATAATGAACTTTAACATCTTTTGCCAAGTAGTTGTTTTTCATAAACGACGTAAGAAGTTCTGCATCATCTTTTGGTAGCCCTAGATCTCTTCCCCAGTTATTCAGTTCCTCCTGCAATGTAACTTGGAAAACTTTATCCTTGCCTCTACCTGGAATGTAATCGTCGTCACTTTCGTGATGCTTTGATTCATCGATATTATTATTTTTTCCGGATCCAATGTTTTTTCTCGTATCTTCTGTTTCATCGGAATCATTTCTTACTTTTAGATAATTTTTATTTTCAAAATTATCAGAATTCCTCTCATTGCAACTCGATCTTTCTGATTTTATCTGTTTCGAAAGAGAAACTGGAAATTTTTTGTGCTGCATACTGATAGCCATGCTCAAAGAATGACTAAAAAGTTCTATGTACCGGGCGCTGAATATATACAATTTATGTCGAGAACATTTTTCAGTGTTTTAATCTATTTTTTAAGGTTATTAATGGAATGCGACCTCGCCGAATCAAATGACAATCAAATTTGGACTCAGCGACCCTGGAAACATATAATCGCTTTTATTTCTGGGTTTTTCTATGAATGTTTCAACTTTCATCATTTTTTTGAGGTTAGGAATGAAATGCGACCTGGCCGAGTCAAACCAACCCCGAAATCGGATTCAGCTACCCCAAAAACGTATAGAAATTTTTCTGTCGTCTGGTGGACAAGACCTTTTTTTTGTGTGCCTGTGCAATTGATAGAGATTTATGAGCACTATAAAAAACTAATTTTGGAATTTTTGATTTTTTTAAAAACTCAAAAAGTGTTCTTATTTTCACAATTTTGGTAAATATCGCTGGTTAACGAACTTGTTCTTACTTTTTGGGCTCCGAAGCAGTATGCTTAAGCTGAAATCAATCCGATAACTCTATCGAGAATTATCATGTTCACGACCTATTACTGTAGACAGACAGACACTTTTGTAAAAACCGTTTTTTCAGACACAGGAGGTCTCAAAACGTAGAATTGATGAGAATTTCAAAAGTTATTTTGTACGTAAAAGTAATACCTTCTCATTCATAATAAGAATGTAAAAATTTAAAAAAAATTGTTGACTTTTTATTTATTTTGAAAAATTTTACAATTTAAAAAAAATCCTCTGCTTGTTAACAATATATTTTTTGTTCATGAAAATCGCTCTAACTGTTTACAAAACAATCTGATACTTCAATTTTGCGTTCCCCTTCCATAATTCCCAAAAAATGGGAGTATCAGGTTAATATTTGGAGAAATTTCATATTGCATGGGTATTCTAAAGGGTTCAGAAATTATATTAAAATTTAAAATTTGAAAATCTTAGTATAATTATTACATTTTAAAAGTACATTTTTATATTATTGCATCATAATGTTTTTTTCTACGCAGATTCATAAAACTATGGGAGTACTTGGTTTATGGCGGCTGTTGGATCCAATGGGAACACCTGTCCCTGTGGAAACTCTGGAAGGAAAAGTTTTAGCAATAGGTACAATGGTGTTTCAAAACAGTTTTTATACCAGTAGAAAAAGATAAATGAAAAAAAATGAACTAATGTTTCGAATTAGTGTGTATTGATGAATTGATAAAACTTGCTTATCTTAAAATCATGTATGAAATCCTACGAATAGAAGATTGGGGTAATCAGCTAGCTTACAAAGGCACCACTGCAGGTGTCGGTCCAATTCGAGCTTGACAAATTTTTCGGTGAAACTACATTGAAACATATTGGACACGTATTTCGGCTTTTTCTTTGAAAATGGCGTCGTGCGCGTGAGGAATATAGTCAAATTGTCCCTATAGTCCAACTTGAAATAGTTGAAAACGTGACGGTGCCTTTTACAGTAATTTTCGTAACTAAACAAAATGATGTTCAATTTGCATAAATATTGTTATTTAATTTTACCTTATACATCTGAAAAATAAACCGAAAGAATTCGAAACTAAATTTAAGTATTAAAAATTATTCTATTGATAGAATTGAAGAATCAAGTAAAAACATGTAGGTTACGTTTATTTTTACAAGCCGGAAGTTTGATATTTACAGTTTTCGAATATCTCCAGTGCGGATGTTCGAGGTATCGCGTCAATACAGAGAGAGCACGTTCCCTTTCCCGGCGCGGCCACTTAGCCCGCCAGCCCGCGACGTGCGTCTGAGAGTAAAAGCCTCAAAGCGATTTTTTCCAAGCTCTACTCGGTATTTTAACCCTTTTCGCCCATCGAGATCTTTATTACTCATCAAATGTGTGATGAAGGACTCGATGTGTTTCCAAGAATTTTCAAATTTGAGCTTTGGTAGAACTATCGTTTTGGGGGTAAGTTTGGCGCATAGTCCCTCTTGACATGCTCCACCTGTCGCAGACAAAGAGTGTTTGCTCTGCAGCTGCAGGATTAGACGGTGGTGTGTCCATCTCACTGTTTGTTCTCCATGTTATTTCGCTCGCCATCTTTCATCGAGCCTGCTTCTAGCCTCCTTGTAGATGGCTTTCTTTACACGAGCTTTCTCCTTGAGGAGCTGAAAGGCCTCTTGCCTTTCTTTCGCCAATAAGTCTATGAGCGACATGTTCGTCAGGACCAGCATTGCGTTCATCGAAACAGTTCAGTATGCTGAGATGATTCTCAGCGCATTACCTCTCTGTGCTGAAGACAGATTCCTCAAGATAGCATGGTTATCAAGGGCAGATGCCTACACTGGAGCTGAGTATAGCAGCTTCGAGTGCATCATGGTCCTCATCTGCTTTCTTTTTCGCTTCCCACGTTCGGGCGTAGCTCCCCTCCCTTAGGAGCTCTACTGGTGCTCAGACTAAAAGCCCATTGTGCCGTACCCTTGCCTCAACGCTAGTTAGCCCTCTATTCCATACCTCCTCAGGAAGCCCAGAATATCACCAGCCGATAGCGACCTGATCTCCTCTGGTTCCAGCAGCGCTGACATGAAGGGTTGAAGCCTGTTCTCGGCAAGAGCCGGGCAATGACTTGAGACGTGAAGAGACGTTTCATCATTCTTACCGCATCTCCTACAAGCCGTGTTGGGTGTTAGACTCATCTTGTACTTGTGATAGTTCAAGTGGTTGTGCCCATTTAGAATCTGCACCATATTCCTTGTATCATTCTTGGGCATGTCTAACCGAGTCCGTCCTGCCACCTTTGCCCAGGAAAGCCCTAGCCTGTCAACAAACCTTTACTTGAGCCCAGTATTCGTTGTGTTTCTACACGAACCAGTTTTTAATCGCCAGCTTAGTGCAGCAGGGTGCCAGGCCTAGGATAGGTTCTGGGCCGAATAATTTACCCGCTGCCCCTTTCTTTGACAGCTGGTCGGCTTTCTCATTGCCCTTGATCCCAGAGTGACCAGGGACCCAAATCAGAGCCACATTATTTTATTCCGAAAGTTGGTTTAGCGCCTTTTTGCACTCCCACACCAGAATCAAAGAGATTTATGGTTTCTCAACCGCTTTGATAGCCGCCTAGCAATCCGAGCAGATGCTAATGCACCTGCCCGACGCTTTTTCACATTCTAGCTTTTCCGCACAGTGGAGGATGGTGAAAACTTCCGCCTGGAAAACAGTTGGGTACTGTCCCAGGGGGATCGCCAAACCTCTTTTTCCTGCGCTGTCGTACAATCCAGCACCTGCTCAGCCCTCCCCTTCCGAACCATCTGTGAACCATAGTTCCCCTTATGGAAGGGCCTTCCCGTCTTCCTCCTCCCACGCCTCCCTGTTTGGAATGCATGTCCGGAAGAGTTTGTCGAAGTTGTACTTCTTGACCTTTTTGTCATGCCTCATCGATAGAGTTGACAGTTCGGTAATGTCCATTGGGAGCCTAGTGTGTTTGGCCCCCCTTGTCCACTTGCCCATAGCCGTAAGGCGTGCTATCGTCTGGGCCGCCTCTGCAATTCTTGCTATGTGAATGGGTTCCTCGCAGGCAATAAAGGCCACTGCTGCCGTCGGCGTGGTCTTCATTGTCCCAGTAATACCCCTGAAAATTAGCGTCTGCAAGCGACCCACCTTTGCTTGCACCGTCTTAAGTAGTACCTGTGGCCACCAAACCACAGCAGCGTTGAGAAGCATCAGTTTGAGAATCGCTGAGAGGAGCCAAGCGATCATCATTCTTGGACTCAGATCCCAGGTTATCCCGAAAGCCCTTCTGCATAGCCAGAAAGTTGTAATGAACCTTCTGCATTGCGCTTCCAGATTCTCCGCCTAATTCAGTATCCTATCGAGGATAATTCCTAGATACTTCACTGATTGGGCTGTTTGGAGTCTCCTTCCGCAAAAGAAGGGGCCAGCTACCCTAGCCATCTTATACTTCATCGTTTAGTTTACGTAGAAGTGCATCCACCACCATGCTCCACAGTGTGGGCGATAGAACGCTCCCCTGTGGGCAGACCCTGGATGCCCTTCCTCCTACTCTGATGCCTCCCCATTCCGTTGAGAGACGCCTGCATACTCTGAATCAAGTCCACAAGCCGTTTCCGTACGCCGCACTTCAGCGGCTCCCTACCTATCACTTCAGGGAGAGTATTGCTAAAGGCACCTTCTATATCCAAGAAAGTGCCCGTTACATAGCCTCCTTCCTCCAGTTGCCGGTCTATTCTATTTACAGCCTTATGCAGTGCCGTGTCGACAGAGCAGCCTTGTTAGAAGGTGTGTTGCCCACTGTGAAGTGGCCCTCTTGTAATAGCACTGGCTAGACCCTGTCTGCCCGTGCTGATTTGTATGGCTAAAAGGTCCACACAGCCCATTGAACCTTCTTTACTCTTACAATCGAGGCCGCGAATTTCCAGTCTGCCCTTTTACAGAGGCCGACCTGACACGCGTTCTCTTGGTCTGTTAGAATTCGCTGGAAGCCCGGGAAGCGAACTTTAAGCAGCCGATTCAGGCATTCCTCTTCGTTACCCGCGAACTCTCCTGTTTCAAGCCTAATTGGCCCCAGGCCAATGTGTCAGAGCTTCCCCATACCAGGTGGTGCGCGTTTGCATCACAACCCAGCAGAAGCAGTGTCCGTCTCTTTTGGCAATACTGCACCAGCTCCTCCATCTCAAGTGGGTAGGGAGGAGGGGGTCCCGTTGCAGTGTCGTCTGGGAAATAGGCCAAGGCTATATAGGCCTCTAGCTCTTCTCCCGTCCTGCCTTTGAGCCTTATCTGACGACGAGGTCCCTTGAGCACCTGTTTGATACCAGTAGCGCGTCGAAGCCTTTGACTGCAATGCACGCTCTTGGCGCGTTCTCGAGTGGGCCTTTGAATAAAGCGCCTCATCTCCCTAATTCTCTAATCTTGTTCCTGTAAACCCAGGGTTCTTGTACAAATATTAAACTTCTTGCTTTTTGCTACTATATTTGTTTGCTTGCTTCAATGGGAGTTTTCAAACTTTTTCTGAACAGGCTTATGATAAAAAAAAATTAATGTTAAGGCTTTCGTTCTCGCTTTTAGCATGACCCAGAATTAAAGACAAGGACTTATCAAGTTCCTATTTTCATCATTTTTTAGATTTTAATTTTACATAAAAATTCTAAAACTGTAGTTTTAAAATAATAATTATCTCATATATGTCCTCTTTGATTCGTATTCAGGATTCAAACTGTTTTTGCAGATGTGTCAATATGGATTCATCAAGTTTTGCAAGGTTATCAGGACCGGAAGGGCGAATCTATGCCTAATGCACATCTTCTTGGCCTTTTCAACAGAATTTGCAAACTTTTGTACTTTAAAATAAAGCCAGTATTCGTATTTGATGGTGGTGTTCCATTACTGAAGAAGAATACAATAGTATGTATTTAAATTCCCACAGTAGTATTTGCTATCCCGGAACATTATAATTTTTAAAATAAGTATTGTAGGTAATAGCAGGTTTTATACAAAAAAATTGTATTTTGACGGACAAGTAACTAGAATAAACCGCTTCAAAACTCTTAAGTCACAGTTAACGTTTTTACTAAAACAATAAAAAGTCAAATCATACTGGTCAACAAAAGTGACCTATGAGATAAAATGTTGTAAGAAATTTTTTTTTTTTAAGAAAAGCAATTTATGATTTCGATGAATTTTTCAATGCAGAATCCAACGGTGGGCTTGTTTTTTTGATATCTTGTACGGTTGCCGAGATAATTTAGAAAAACTGAAAAGAAGACGAAACAATAGTGGTTTTACAAAAATAACTCCATGTTTAACAGAAAATCATTCATTTTCCAGTTGTCTAGGTGTCACTCTCTTTGTTTTTTGATGCTAAAGAAATGTAAAAAAAATTGAGGGTTCAGGCTGTCACCGTTCGATAGGTACATGGCAGAGAAGTTGTATCTTTCTATAGAGCTGCCAGTTTGACGGGTTACATGTACTTGAAGCGAATTATTGTACTGTGTCTTCGAAACATCCATTCTTTATCATTGGTTATTATCTTTTGTTGGAAAATGAAGTCAAATTGCTTTTTTTCCTCCTGCATGCTCGACGATGATGAGCATTAACTTCATCAGTCATTAGATTCCAGCAGTAGTCTACTAAAGCCTTTCCAAATTGAATTCGAACCCGCACCACCACAAACCCAAACTCCCCTTAACGTCCAAACAAAAGTTAAATTCTGAACCGTTCGAATCCTAAAAAAAAAACCAAATTTGGACCAAAAACATTACCCAAATCAAACAATCATGAGAAAAACCAACAAAAAAGGAGGAAACAAAAAAAAGGCAACCTTCCAAAACCCTTTCCTTCTTTTTCTTTCTTTCGTCCTCTTTTGTCTTTATTTCTCACCACCATTTACATAAAAATAAAAAAATTGTAAACAACTTGCGTGACGTTTCGGTGCTTTCCCAGCACCCTCTTCAAAACTGTGATTATAGAAAAAAATATTTAAGAATTATCTCCCATCACCTTCCATGGGGACCCAGAACTCTCCTCCATGAACGCCAACAGGAAACCAAAACAACTCCTTTTGTGAAAACTCCTCATTTTTTGTTGGTTTTTCTCATGATTGTTTGATTTGGGTAATGCTTTTTGGTCTAAATTTGGTCGCTTTTTTTTTGAGGATTCGAATGGTTTCGAATTCTTGGAATTTTGAATTGAACTTTTGTTTGGACGTTGAACGAAGTTTGGGTTTGTGGTGGTGCGGGTCCGAATTCAATTTGGAATTGTATTGACTTGGATTGGAGATCCAATTTTATAATTGCTTTTTCTTTGTTTAATATTGCGTAATACAATGTTTTTAAGTGGGATCAGAACCAGAGTTGGTACTAAAGCATTTGTTAAAGTGAGACTGTGATGTGATACTAATTACCAAATAAGAATTAATATTCTTCAGAGAAATTATTTAATAGAATGTAGAAGAAATGATGTTTTACCTAGAAAGATATTCCATTTAAATTCTAAATTTAATGAGTTCAGTTTCCATAGTAATTTTTGTGAAAGAAAATTCCAGCACAGTCTCAACAATTTTAAATGTTCTCTTTTAGTTTGCAAATCTAGGATATCTTTAATCATATCAATTTTTTAAAGAATAGAGTTTTTACAATAAGGAACGAATTAGAGAAATATTTGCCACAGAATATAATTATTGATCTTTTGAAACATCAAATTGTCCTAAATAATAGATTTCTGAACAATGATAGAGGTCACATCAAAAAACTAAATGGTGCAATTTTGGAGCAAAGCAGTGTTCAAAAGCAAAACTTAAATTTGCATAGGGTTTTTGAGAGAGAAAAAAGTGATCCTTGGTTTGTAAATTTGACTGATATTAAAGTGCCAGATTCTGTACATGATATCCTTAGATTGGGAAAGGGTTTTAATAGTAATATGATATATGATAAATCAAAGCAGATGATAGAAATTGTCAAGGATATTGAAGCTAATATACATAAAATTCCGAGGCCAGATCAGCAAGATTTCAGGAACAAGGTTTTGCACTTATCCAAGGGTTTGGTTGAGAAAAAAAGTTTTCATATTAATAGTATAGATAGAAAATTTGCTAATAACTTAAAAACAATTAAAGATTTCCTTAGAAAAAATAAAGACTTAATGTGTATAAATGCAGACAAGGCTAATATTTCAGTACTCACGAGGAGGTTGGAATACATAAGGGACATTAAAGAGTTGCTTAACAATGTTAAGAACTTCGAAATATTGGATCAAGATCCTTTGAAGAAATTAAAAATTAGTAGTTTCAGGATGGCGGACATGGAGAGATATTGATACAACTAATACTGTTTTGGCTAGATGTTATGGATTGAGAAAAATTCATAAGGAAAACTATCCTTTGAGACTAGTCACTTCGACTATTAATACAACTACTAGATTTTTAGAACAAAATTTTAATATGATACTTAAAAATTCATTACCAAAGTCAAATTATACTGTTAAAAATAGTTGGGAATTTCAAAAGATTATAGTCACAAAGACAATACCTGATGGTCATGTAATGATTTCTTGAGATGTTGTTGCAATGTTTCCGAATATTCCATTAGAGTTAGTAAAAATAGCTGTTTCAAATAGATGGATCAAAGTTAAATCACATACAAAGTTACATGAAAAAGAGTTTCTCAAAGGATTAGATTTCATTATAAATTCTACTAAATTTAAATTTAATGGTAAATTCTAGAAACAAAAATTTGGTACTCCAACAGATTCCGTTATTTCTCCAATGCTAGCTAAAATAGTCATGGAAGAATTGGAAAGGTCTGTCTTTAAGAGGTTGGGGTTTGTTTTGCCTTTTTATTTTCGGTACGTT
The DNA here is from genome assembly GCA_030998225.1 of Diplolepis rosae. Lineage (NCBI taxonomy): Eukaryota > Metazoa > Arthropoda > Insecta > Hymenoptera > Diplolepididae > Diplolepis > Diplolepis rosae. The sequence goes on from JAPYXD010000631.1 coordinate 1,404,540, forward strand.
GATGATACTTTATTGTGTTTATCTTTGGATAAGCTGCAAATATTTATAGATACTTTCAACGACTATCACCCAAGAATTTAATTTACCCATGAAATGGAAAGAAACAATAGAATTAGTTTTTTGGACTTGGAAATAATTAAACTTGACAATGGTGAAATAGTGTCCAATTAGTACAGAAAGAGTACATATTCTGGTAGACTGTTGAATTTCATTTCAAACCATCCCTTTCAAAATAAAGTCGCTGTTATTAAAAATCTAGTTGACAGAGCTGTTTGTTTGTCTCATGAATCTTTCCCTTCAGAAAATTTAGATATTTTTAGAAAAATTTTATTTTTTAACCACTACCTACAAGATTTGATTGAAAAACAAATAAAAATTAGAAATAAACAAGTCAAGAGTAGACGGAGTAGTAATGTGGACACAGGTACACAAACTGAAATCTTAAAAACATTGTATTACGCAATATTAAACAAAGAAAAAGCAATTATAAAATTGGATCTCCAATCCAAGTCAATACAATTCCAAATTGAATTCGGACCCGCACCCCCAGAAACCCAAACTTCGTTCAACGTCCAAACAAAAGTTCAATTCAAAATTCCAAGAATTCGAAACCATTCGAATCCTCAAAAAAAAGCGACCAAATTTGGACCAAAAAGCATTACCCAAATCAAACAATCATGAGAAAAACCAACAAAAAATGAAGAGTTTTCACACAAGGAGTTGTTTTAGTTTCCTGTTGGCGTTCATGGAAGAGAGTTCTGGGTTCCCATGGAAGATGATGGGAGATAATTCTTAAATGTTTTTTTATAAAATCACAGCTTTGAAGAGGGTGCTGGAGGAGCACCGAAACGTCGGGTAAGTTGTTTACAATTTTTTTATTTTTATGTAAATGGTGGTAGGAAATAAAGACAAAAGAGGACGAAAGAAAGAAAAAGAAGGAAGGGGTTTTGGAAGGTTGCCTTCTTTTTTCTTTCCTCCTTTTTTGTTGGTTTTTCTCATGATTTTTTGATTCAGGTAATGTTTTTAGTCCAAATTTGTTCGTTTTTTTTAAAGATTCGAACGGTTTCGAATTCTTGGAATTTTGAACTAAAACCTTTCCACTCCACTTACTTTCGAACCGATGTCTTGATGGAATCTTTCACCATCTTCATTACTAACTGCTCTCATATTTTCTGGGAAGAAGAGCAAGTAAAAATGTATTATGTGAATTTTCAGTGACATGTTCACTTTCATTTCCTGGAAGGTTTGCAACATGTTGTCGATCAGGTGCTTACGGTTCCTGGATTCTATGTTTCCTTAGAAATTTTTTATGACAGCTTTCACAGATAACCATGTTCGTCTCTTAAGATCAGTCAAGCTCTTTTCGAAATCACAGTCCAGTATCAGTTGTCGGATTCGTGGTCCATCATAATCTCCCTCCCTATTTTTAGCTTCACTAAGCTTAGGGAATTTGTTTTTCAAAAAAAAAGACCAGCTTCTCCGTTTCTATTCGTTTTGATGAAATATTTCACAATGTCGAGCTTTATATACAATCCTGGTAGAAAGATCTTCTGGGGATCAACCAGGGATTTTTGAACGACGTTCTCATTTCCAGGTTCTAACGTCTCACGCGCTGACCAAACTTTAACATTACCAGGGGTGTTAGTTGAAGTTTGCCGGTTTTTTCAATAAAGAAAACACTTAATTCTCAAGAGAATCTCAAAAAAATTTTATTCAAAGTATTGACCATTGAATTCAACACATTTTGCCCATCTTTCAAGAAAATCATGGATACCATTACAAAAAAACTTTTTCTCTTTCAAGGCAAACCATTCGACGAGCCATTTTTCGACTTCTTCAAAATTGGCGAAGCGCTACTCTGCGAGTAAGTGTCCCATCGATGCGAAAAGGTGATAGTCGGACGGGGCGAGGTCTGAAGAGTACGGCGGGTGCGATAATATTTCCCAATTCAATGCTTTTAATGTGTTCTTCACTACTTCATCGATATGAGACGGTGCATTGTCATGTTGTAGGATAACTTTGCCATGTCTTCGGGCCCATTCGGCCCGTTTTTCGATCAACGCATGATTCAAATTGATAATTTGTTGTCGGTAGCGATCCGTCTCACCAGCTTTTAATAACTCGATGTACACCACACCACACTGGTCCCACCAAACACAGAGCATTGTCTTACGGCCAAAGCGTTTTGGCCTTGGAGTCGATGGGCCGACCTCACCAGGTGAAAGCCATGATTTTTTCCGCTTCAGGTTCTCAAAATAAATCCATTTTTCGTCCCCCGTGACAATTTAATGCAGAAAAGATTTCCTTTCGAACCGTTGAAGCAGCATTTCACAAATGGTTTTTCGATTTTCCATTTGTCTATCGTTCAGTTGGTGTGGTACCCATTTTCCATACTGTTGGATTTTTCCCATGGCTTTTAAACGTTGGCAAATTGCTCCTCGAGTCACATTTAGTGTTTGTGCCAATTGTTATTGTCCATAGAAAAATATGACATAGATGCGAAATCATAGAAATGTATACATATCTCTAGCGACATCTATGAGTAAAACCGGCAACTCGATAAGTATCCATTTTTGTTCAGATTGGAGCATGAGAGAAACCATCGTGTCAGGGGTGAGTTGTGCGCCCACTTCCCGACCGTCAGCCTCTCTTGCCACGCCCCACCTGGCACAGAAAAAGAGTGTGTGCTCTGCATTGTCCACAAGGGATCCGCAGTAGCTACACGACTCGTCGTCTCTTTTCTTGAAGCGCTTCAGGTACGCATTAAAGCAGCCATTTCCTGAAAGCGCTTGCGCCAGGTAAAAGCCAACTTGACCGTGCTTTCTATCCAGCCATGTGGTGAGCAGATGAGCTCCTTACGGAGCTGAAAGGTCTACTTCCTTTCCTCTGCCAATATGTCAATTGGAGGGACGCTCGCCAGGACCAGCACAGCACTCGTCGACACAGTTCGGTATGCTGAGACAATTCTCATCACCACACTTCTCTGTGCCGAGAACAGCCTCTTCAGGATAGCATGGTTGTCCACCAATGTTGGGTATGAGCCGAGTCAGGGCGGCCCCACATTGGATGGCTTTGGAAGTCGCGATCTGCAGGTGTTCGCCGAAGCTAAGCCTTCGATCCAACTGCACTCCCAGGTACTTAATGCTTTTTTTCCACTCGATTTCATGTTCCCCGAGAGCGTTCTTCGGATATTGGAAGGATCTCCTGTATGTGACCAGCAAAGCCTCAGTCTTCTCAGGGGCCAGAAAAATATGTGGTGAAATCTTTCTCTCGATTCCGATAAGGAGAGATTTTCACATATTTTCCAAGCAAATTTCTCTCCTTGAGCCTAGAGCCCAAGATTTCAGCCACATTTTTAAATAAATTCAGGTCTCTTATTAAATTATTCAATCCTTTTTAATCGAATAATTGTGGCAAGTTTCTAATCGGCTCATGTTCCATGGTTTGATTTTCATCAGAATAATTGGTTTCTTCTGCTCTGCGTATTGTGAAATTTCCCGAGATAGAAGAATAGCTAGAGATAGGTCTTTGCAAGTCGAGCAGCAACTGTTGGGTATCCAATATTTTTCTCCATTTTCGGGTTTAAACTGAAAATAAATCTCATAGCCTTCTCGCATTGTAGAAGACTTTTTTTGTCTTTCCTTAGAAAGATTTTTATCGATTAGTCAGGGTATAAAAAGAAGAAACGAAAGACAGAATGTTGCGTTGTCAAGTGCGACGTTTCGTTGGCATGGGTACGCCAACCTCATCAGGCTTAAACTTTATTAAAAACACAGAAAAACACTTGAAGAAAACACATCTAAGGAAACCAATAACAAATAAATAATAAGAAAACAGACAATAATTACTATAATAAAATTAGTTAAAATAATTTATAAATGTCACATACCGTTAATTATTAAAAGCTGCGTCCGTCATTATTAATGTCATTATTAACAGTTCTTATGTTCATTAATACGGATTCTCAGAGATCTCTTCGTTTCACCTATATAAATGGTAGGACAGTTATTACACTTGAAGCTATAAACAATGTTGCTTTGTTGCCATTTTTCTGTAAAATCCTTTCCTAATTTGATAATTGACTTTAAACTTTTTTCCACTAACGGAATCGTAGAAATGTAATATTTTTTTTTAAATTTTAGATAATGTTATAAAATTATTATTTGAAAAGGGAAGACAAACTTTTTGTTGGTATTTTTGTGGGCAGAAAGAGTTATTTCTAATATTGGAATTGTTAGAAGAGTGATATTTAATTTTATTCATACGTATTTTTATGTTGTTATCATTGAAACTACTTGGATAATCATTGTTGATTAGAAGTTGTTCAACTTTTTTTAAATTGGTACGATGAAAGGATTCATGGGACAACAAAATCACTCTATCTATCAAGTTGTATACAATGTTTTTTTTCTGTTGTAGTGGATGATTTAAAAAGTAATTTCAAAATCTACCAGATGCAGTTGGCTTCTGAAACCAGTTAGTAATAATATGGTTGTCGCTAGAGATGAGAGTCATATCTAAGAAATTGATTGAATTTTTTTTTGTAATCCGTAAGTAAATTGTAAATTTTGATGATAGGAGTTGAAAGCATTGATGATTAAATCAATATGTTTTTTTGTACACACAAAATGGTGTCATCGACGTATCTGTAATAAAAAAGGAGAGAGCAATTATGGTTATCTTTTAAAATTCGTAAGCAATCACTTTCCAAGTCATCCATTACCATGTCTGCAAAAATTGGTGAAATTGGAGAACCCATGGAGGTGCCAAAAATTTGTTTATAAATCTTGTCGTCGAAAGTAAAATACGTGTTATTAAAAAGAAATTTAGTACAATTATAATTTCATTAAACGGAATATTAAAATTGTTATGTATATAATGACATCTGCGCTCTAAACTCTCCAGAACCAAATCACAGGGTATATTTGTAAACAATGAACTAACATCGAGTGAGATTAAAACATGATCATCGAGAAGGTTAACATTTGTTAATTTACTTTTTAGTTCGAAACTATTTTCGAAACTAGTTTTTGCGGGAAAAAATATCACAAACGTATCAAAAGCTGTCAGGATTATTTTTGCAGAGCTGTTGCATGTGATATAGTGGAGGGGAGTTGCGCATACGCCTTGTACACTTCCCCTTCAACGATTCCTTTTATCATGCGTGCAGCGACAGTATGACGCCTGCGTGATTAAAACTTGCTTAAAAATCCGAAGCTTTGAATTCTGTTAGCACTACAGATATGGTAAAGTTCGTGAATAATGTGAGAATTTCAAATATTGTAGATTGTGATACAATGAAATACTAGACACAGTACAATAACTCTCTTCAAGTACGTGTAAAGGTGCCGCCCCATGTGGGCATAAAATGCAAAGAAGTAAACGAACACCCAATTACAGAAAAGCTTTAGATTTAGATTTATATTTTGCGCCCACATGGGACGGCACTCTAACCCGTCAAACTGGCTGTTCTATGGAAAGAGACAACTTCTCTGCCATGTATCTTTCGAACGGTGATAGCCTGAACCATAATTTTTTTACATTTCTTTAGCATCAAAAAACGAAGAGAGTGACACCTAGAAGACTGGAGAATGAATGATTTTCAGTTAAATATGGAGCTTTTTTGTAAAGCCACTTTTATTTCTTGTTTTTCTCAGTTTTTCTAAATCATCTCGGCAACCGTACTAGATATCGAAAAAACAAGTCCACCGTTGGATTCTACATTGAAAAATGCATCGAAATCATATATTGCTTTCGATAAAAAAAATTGTTTACAACATTTTATCTCATAATTTGTGATTTTTCAAAAAAAAAATTTGATTAAAAACATCCCAAAAAACCTGATTTTCTGGGAGAAATGGAGGCTAGTGTCGGATTCAGCACATAAAACTACTCTGAAAATGACATATCTCATCCCATGAGCACATAGGTCACTTTTATTGACCAGTGTCATAGATTGTCTGGCATGTCCTGGGTGCAGTTTATAAAACATAAGTTGATTTTGATTGTAAAATCTAAGAAATAATAAGCAGTTTTATTGTGACATACAACTATAGTAAAAAAAATGCACAGCTTGAGATTTCACAATTCAAAAAAGTTTCTCTTTGACAAAAACTTTCAGGAAAATTCGAACGTCGTCATTAAAATGCGAAAAGTCATGAGAAATTGAGAATTAATAATTTTATCTCAAGAGCTGTCGCACCCAGCTGCCACGCTTGGTGTGTACTGTGTTGCAAGATTGCATTCAATAAATCCAATACACTAGAGAATTAAATTATGGTTGTCTTAGTTAGCCTATAAAAATAAGTTTCTAGAATTCACCTTGAGGAGATTGGAGTAAGTTTTTTAACTCTTTTTTGAGGTGCTTTTTTAACATAAGTCCTCCTGCCTCTCTCAAAACCAGGTGCGTTTTTTTAGTGAGTTTTTCGTCTTTCACAATCCTGTGAATTAACTTGAACGTTTCCTTTTTAGTTTGTTTACCTTTCAAAACGCGGTTTTAACATTACAGTAGTTCTAGTAAAATCGTCTTCCTTACTAAAGAAAATAACTTTCTGTAAAAGATTGTTGTGTCCATTGATACGAGGTTTCTGCAGTTTGGATCCGATCTTTCAATGAACTTTGTGAGAATGTAAATAATTTCCTTGATGATGGATTTTTAATTCATAAGCTATAATATGTCATGACTGCTAATATGCCGGTCTTGCTCAAAATTTTCAAGAATCCCATTATCTTTTTCGGTAATTGGCCGAACAGAACGGAGCTCATTTTTGACATCGAAATTTCCAGAATGAAAGCGAACGAACCATTTTCGTGCTGCTAATTTTAAAAACAGCACTTTTACCATAAAACTAATTTTTTCACAAGCCTGACATGTGTTGTTGCCTTTGTCGAAGTGGTATTATAAAATAAAGCAAATTTTCTTTGTATTAAGAATGCTCCAAATAAATATTGATGAATAAGTAAGTAAAAAAAAGTAAATGAACAAAGAACAGAGGTTCAATTCCTCCTAACGCATGTAAGATACACATTTCATATTTTTCCCGTTTCCTAAATTCAACATCTCATTACTGTGAAATTTTTTCATTTAATGTCAATAATATTGCCTTTGTCTGAAATCTATCCATAAGTAATGAGAAGAAAATCTCGAAGTTAGAATGTAACTTAAATGAAGATAAATTAGATTAATTTGCCACCTAAAATTGCCGATCTACTTTAGTGGTTACTATTCAAACCTAACACAGTCCCACAGAAAAAAGTGTCTTGAGCTAGAAACGAGACCCATCATTTCCTATGGGTTTTGACTCGCTAATCACAAATCTGAAGTCCATTTTATCGTTTTATCCTTAGATTTCACATAATCTCAAAATTTTCGAATTTTCAGAAAAAATTCTTTTTTTCAAATGATTTGATTTTTTGAATTAAAAATAGGCAAGAAGTATATTTTACGTGTTTTGTGCTGAATTTTTTAGGTCAACTATTTATTAAGTTCAATAACTGCAGGCAAATTACTGAAAATTCCGATATTCATGTTTTTTCGAACTTCGACTTTACATTTACTATTTTAAATTACAAAGCATCGTGAAGTTTGTCATTTATCACTGGCAACTACAAAAGGATCTTATTCCTTATATCAGTTGATCACTCATGCTTCTGTCCGAAGTATAAAGGTCCTTAACTAGATAGTCCCATAACGCTTAGTCCTCGTGTAGTTACATGAGAAAAAATGCGTTATAGCACAATGTTGCTAAGATGCTTTTTACTTTTGACCGCAGTTCCATGATTGAGCAAGACTGTAAGCAAACTTGCTGCTGGGAGCGATGACAACTGTCTCTCAAGAGGATATGTAGAATGATTCGCATTTTGGTTCACCACAGTAACAAAGCCAGCGAAGGCGCGCTGCCTTATAAGGGACAGCATTTGCAGTAATTTGCCTACAGTTATTGAACTTAATAAATAGTTGTCCTAAAAAAATTCAGCACAAAACACGTCAAAATAAACTTCTTGTCTATTTTAAATTTAAAAAAATCACATCATTCAAAAAAAAAATGTCTCAAAATTTGAAAATTTTTTGGTTATGTGAAAACTAGGGATAACACGATAAAACGGCTTTCAGATTCGTGATCAGCGGGTCAAAATCCATAGGAAATGATGGATGTCGTTTCTTGCTCAAGACACTTTTTTTTGTGAGGCTGTCTAATAGATGTGACTACAAGTCTTGATTTCGAAATCAATATTTAGGAGATTTTATTGAGAAAAAGTTACAATGCATAAGTAAATTATTGCAAAAGTATTAATGAAAAAATTATACCTGATAAAACAAAATGCTGAATTAAAGCATTCACTTTCAAAATTACAGTTGAAAAATTTACTTATCATATTACTTATAATATGAAAGTATTGGAACGTCAGGTTAATATGTGCAATAATTTGTTTCTATCTAAAATATGCAGTCCTGAATTATACACGCTTACGATAACTCAACACTTTTTTTCTCCGTGAGCATATACTTATATCAGACAAAAGTTTGACTCTAGCTTAATACATCCAAAAAAAAGTGTCAAGTGGTATCGGATTGAGAACGAAGAGCCTGGTTCTTCATCTGAAGCTCTAGATAGTATTAAAAGACGTGCTGCACGGACAGATCATAAGCAATGTTGAAATAAAATCTCTGACTTTTGACGGAACGCAAATCAATTTTACAATGGCAACAATTTGAGTCGGTTTGATTTATACACCACATTTTTTACACAGAAAGTGTTTTTTACAGTATATATTAAAATATATTTTAATTAGAAACCAGAATCGGAAAATATCTTCTGAATTTTGGTTCCCGGTTAAACTAAATCTTTGTATTTTCTGTAGAAAACACTTTCAGTAAAAAAAATAGTGTGTATAAATGAAACTGACTCAACAATTTGAATGAATCGAAGTGAATTCAAAGACAAAATCTGTAAGGAACCCAAAAACAGAAAACTTTTGAAAGAAAGATGGTTCGTAATACTTTACGGAACTTGCGCGTTTTAATTAACAGCAAAGACGGAAAAATTGACCTTGTCAATTTGCAAACATGATCTTAAACTCGAAAAGTTAGCTAATTGTCCAGAAACTGTATAATTCACTAAAATGGTTAATGTCCATTTCATGTGTTGAACTCGAAGTCCTTGAAAGGGTACAAATTTTAAAATGCAACAAATCAAATAGTAATACGATATTTGAAAAATTAGAAGTGTATGCAATGTATACAGGGTGTCTAAAAAGTCCCGGGACAGTTGGATATTTCCTCAGGTAAAATATTTTTCAAAAAAGTGAAGGTCATTCCTGAAGTAAATTTCAACGAGGAATTCAATGGTGACCTTTATTTTGACCTTGAAGTTGACCTTCATGACTTTTTGAAGGTCAACCTTGTTTTTTAAAATGAAAACCCCATTTTTTTACATCTGCAATCGACAGAGCGGAAAATTCAACGTTCAGATACGTACCCAAGTCATAGGTCAATTGTAACGTTCAAGGTCAATTAGAGGTTATTTGAAATTAACAAAGTTTTCCAAGAGGTCAGTGTAATTCCTGAAGTAAATTTCAACGAGAATTTCATTGGTGAGCTCTGTATTGATCTTGGTTACAGCGTTTTGAATATTGTAAAATCATATGTATAGGAAATTTTTCATTAAAAGTTCCAGGAGTTCTGGTGAGAGTTCTGTTCCTCCCCAAAGAGTTATATCGAAAAGTCCTATACCGTTTTTCGATACCTAAGTCAATACCTTAGGCGATACCATAAGCCCTATACCGTTTTTCTATCTCCATACGAATATTACGAATCAAAACTAAATTTACGTATTACGAGTACATACTTACTATCTTTCGCTAAAAGATTATTATGGCGCAAGCTAAACTTTCGGAACGAGAGAGGGTATCTGTATTAATGATGCGTGGCTGGGGAGATCGAGTTCGATCTTATGATCAAGTTCGTTTGCTTTTTAATCGCACTTTTCGTAATGGAGAAGGGTTAAATCCTGTCTCAAAATCAACAATTAAAAGAACTGTAAGGCGCTTTATGAATCATGGATCTATCAAGGACCTTCAGAGAACTGGTCAGCCAAAATCTGCAGGATCTGAGGGGATGCAGATGGACATAGCCCAACCATTTGTTGAAAACCCACACCTTAGTTTACGTCGAGCTAGTGATAAGTGTGACGTTGCTCCTGAGACAGTGCGAAATATTTTAAAAAGCATTAATTCCCATCCTTACAAAGTTCATCTGGTACAAGAGCTCAATGAAGACGATTCTGATCGTCGGGTTGAATTTTGTGAAATTATGATGGACAGAATTGATAGAGATCCTCTTTTCTTGTACAATACAGTATTTTCAGATGAAGCTACTTTCACTTTAAAATGTGAAGTTCACAGGCAAAATTGTAGATATTGGTCCGACACAAATCCTGATTGGATGTTGGAGAGTCACACACAATATCCACAAAAGATTAATGTTTGGGCCGGTGTCTTGAATGATACATTGATAGGCCCTTTCTTTATCGATGGTAAACTCGATGCCTGTACATATGAAGAGCTTCTCAGAAACCAAATTGTACCAAGAATAAGGAAGATTACAGGCGATAGTTCTCAAAATATTTGGTTCCAGCAGGACGGAGCAGCGGCTCATTACGGTAGGGAGGTTCGAGCATATTTGGATACTCAGTTCCCTCATAGGTGGATTGGAAGAAGGGGTGAAATCGAGTGGCCTGCTAGATCTCCTGATCTGACGCCTCTCGACTATTTTCTTTGGGGTTATTTAAAGAGCAAAGTATACTCAACGCAACCCCAAAGCTTAGACGAATTGCAGAATCGGATTCTGCAAGAGGCTACTTTGATTGATAGGGGGATGAATCGTAATGCTGTAACTCATTTTTACAATCGCATAGCTTTTTGTCAAGAAGATCAAGGTTTTCAGTTCGAACATGAAATGAAGGTCAGCATTGAATTCCCTGTTGAAAAATACTTCAGGAATTGCACTGACCTCTTGGAAAACTTTGTTAATTTCAAATAACCTCTAATTGACCTTGAACGTTACAATTGACCTATGACTTGGGTACGTACTTGAACGTAGAATTTTCCGCTCTATCGATTGCAGATGTAAAAAAAGGGGGTTCCATTTAAAAAAAACAAATTTGACCTTGAAAAAGCCATGAAGGTTAACTTCAAGGTCAAAATGAAGGTCAGCATTGAATTTCTCGTTGAAATTTACATCAGGAATTAGACTGACCTCTTGGAAAACTTTGTTAATTTCAAATAACCTCTAATTGACCTTGAACGTTACAATTGACCTATGACTTGGGTACGTATCTGAACGTAGAATTTTCCGCTCTATCGATTGCAGATGTAAAAAAATGGGGTTTTCATTTTAAAAAACAAGGTTGACCTTCAAAAAGCCATGAAGGTTAACTTCAAGGTCAAAATAAAGGTCACCATTGAATTCCTCGTTGAAATTTACTTCAGGAATGACCTTCACTTTTTTGAAAAATATTTTACCTGAGGAAATATCCAACCGTCCCGGGACTTTTTAGACACCCTGTATATGTATATGTATATGATTTGAAAACGGCAGCAGGAGAACCTATAATAATTCATGTAAGTAATACGGGATTTAGAAATTTTATGGAATGCATAGCAAAATTTGAAGTTCATAGGGCAAGATCTTTGTGTCAACATTAATTTTTTTTTCTGTGTTTCGACGTATAAATTAAGTTAGGTTCATATTAAAAAGTCTGCTAGTCTGTCCCTCGTAAGTCACTTTACACTTCTTGCAAACCAGTTTATATACCACTCCACTTTTCTCTAATCTATCTAAAAGATTTCTACCCGACGTTATACTTGTTTCGATTTTAAATGGTATTCTAAAAATCGTATGTATTCTGCATTTTTTCAATATAAATTGAATTGTTTTTAAATTTGACCAAAATATGACAGAAAAAATGTATTAAACTCATAAACTGAAACCTCATATAGTGTGTCCAAACGTAAATCACTAACTTTTATGATTTTAATTTGCCCCCATCTAATTTTAATATGCTTTTCAACCAAATCCTCTAGGTAAGGATTCAAAAAAAAAATCCTTTTGATAATCTTTAAATTTTCTAAATGAAAATACTCATGAAACAAACTAACAGCTGTATCAACTAAAGTCTTAATTATAGCAACCTTTAAGGGAGGTTTGAATCATTTAAAGGTTTCAATTGATTTATTCCATATATTTTAATTATTGCAGTATATATTGAACACATAATCGCTTGCATCGCGGATTATATAGTTAGTCAGTTGTATAAATATAATATGTTGCGCTGCGAAACATCGTTTTGCTTTGAAAGAAAATAGCAGTAAGATATTAAATCCAAAATATTCAGAGATTTTCCTTGCAAAGGCGATTTTTAAGAAATAAAGTTATTGCCAAACCTTACTTAGTATAAACTGGAAGGACTGTAGCGTGCCAAACTAGCCAACATCTTATTTATTTTAAGATCTGAAAGATCATTATGACGACTACGGTAGGGACTCTGAGTTAGCTTCATGATATATGAATATTGTGGTATGCATATAATTAGGTCTACTATTTAAAAATGCGTAAAAACCAAGCGTTTCTATATTACAGAAAGAGTCATGAAGGAAAAATTACGAACACATTATAATAGTATTCTTGACCCATTGCGCTTGAGGCCTTTTTCGCTTGGGCGAACCAGAAACTCGGGGCAATTTTTGTCATACTTTGTACATAAAACATAAAAACATAAAATCAAACAATTATTTAATTATATTTTAGACGCGTGATTCGATTTTACGTTTGATTTTACGCTTTCTTTTATCTATGTTGACATTATATAAGACCTGATGCTCGAGCAGGGTTCCTTCAAGCTTTTTTCACGGCACTCAAACTCTAATCGAGATTAAACAGTAATTGTGACGTGATCTGAGAAAAGGGGCCTTAGCATCCCAGCGAAGATTCCGGTATTCTTTACTCTCTCTTATGTTTCACAAACACGGATGGAGTGACTATATGGCAAAAGATAGAGAAGATTCGAACGTATTTCAAACCGCTGATAGAAAAAGTCTTACAAAACGAAAAATACTACATAAAGAATTATTCTGATTTCATAATATTAAAGAGCGACGTTGAATTAATCTGAAACGATCAAACCAGAAAATAGTTCTTGGACTGTAAGGTCCCTTTTCTCAGATTGCGTCACAATTATACTAATTATTCCTCCGCATTCCTAAACTATCAAGGAGCCCTTAAGGTACGTTTTCTTGGCTTCGTACTTTCCACAATGAAAGCTGGCAACTACAGGTATAATGTGACCAAGAGAAAGGATGAAATGTTCGGCCAGTTTCAAGAAAAACGCATATAAAAAATGTCGTGGGCTGTTCATCAAACCGGCGCACAGTGCAAATAATTTGCCAAAAGGTAGACAAAAGTAGGCGGTCAACGGTACTTGACGGGGCCCGGTCCTAGGCGGGGCCTCGGCCATGGCGGTAACCAAGGGGCCGAGGGTACTGGTGTGTCGGTCGATCGGTCGGGTGAGATAGTTGGATCTGGACGTCCCGTGGAGAACCAGGCGAGGTTCGATCAAGAGCGCCTGTCGCCACACATCGCCTTCCTGTCCCATGGGCAATGGCAATCGTCCTTGGTCGAGGGGCAAGCTGGTTCGCTGGTAATCTAGTTACACAGTGTTGTCCGGTAATGTTTGGTAATATTCGGCAACATACAGTATCGTCTGGTAACTTATGGTACTATTCGTTAACATTCGGTAGCGTAAAATGTCATTCAGTAAGAGTCGATAATGTTCGGCAACAGTCGGAACATTTGGTAACATTTGGTAATGTTCTGATAACGTTCGGTAACGTTCTGGTAACGCTTGGTAACATTTAGTAAATATTAGTTTTCACACATTTTAGTTCGACATAATTCGGTATAGTTCATAGCTGTCCGCCGGACACAGTTTTAGCCTGAGTTACGCCCAGTTAGGGGCACCTGACGCTAGGAGCCAGCTCACACCGGGTGTTGACCATGGAAGCACCCATCCGTCAACGAACGGTGCGGCCGAACCAGAACAACCGCTGTCGAAGAGTCTTACCCACAGATGTCTGTGTGAAGTTCATTCAGGGGCACCTGACGCTGTGCCCTTACCCATGTCGAAAGCTGGCCATGGGAGCCTGTGCAGAACTTGAACAGGGGTACCTGACGTCGAGCTCTGCTTTTCGCCGAGAACCAATCATAGGGGCACCCATCCATTGGTACTCGACGCGAGCACGGTTACCTCTGTAAACACCTGGCTTCGCCTGAAGCAACAACCAGTCAGGGGCACCTGACGCTGGGTGTCAGCTCCCACCGGGAGTCGACTATGGGGAGGGAAGCTACAGCGTAGCAGCTACATACGGTCCGTTACAATTTTAATTTATTTAGGATTCGTGCATTTGTATTTTAACTTTGAAACAATTATCCTTTTCTTCTACAAATGTGGCAAAATTGATAGTTAAAAATAGTTTGAGTTTTGTTCATATCTATGTGCTAATTGTTGACCTAAAAAATTCAAAGAAAAGTGAAAATTCTTTTTTTCAATACAATTTTCACTATATTTGTTAATGTAAAAGTAGTTTTTTTTAAAAATAGCTTTCAAAGAACTTTAGGTTTACATAGAACGTAATTATGTTTTCTAGAAGTGTGCAAAATTTCAAAATGATGGATAAAATAGTTTTTGAATTATCTTGTATAATGTGTACGAAAGGGTAATTTTCAAAAAAACTTACTTAAAGTTTCAAGACTCAAAAATTTTTTGCGTAAATGCCCTACCGTTTAATCTAACATTTCAGATCCATGAAGCAGTCCTTCAGCTTCCCCCTAGCATGCTTTTTCGACCATTAGATCATTCTTACGTGAACTCTGTAGGCAAAGTCTTTAGCTTGCTTTCCAGCAGTGATATCTAAATCATTCATTGTTCTTAGAGTTAATGTCTGGCCTTCGGAAAAAAGGTTACAGCAATATACGAAGTAATTTCAACTATTTGAACACCGGAATACAGATGTTTTGAAGTGAACCACCAAATGATTTCCTTTCGTAAGGACTGTGAATTTAGCTCTAAAATAAACGCAATGATATGTTATATTATTTTAATTTTGAGAAATTACAAAGATGATTACCAGTTACACATTTAGGCATAGTGCTGAATGAACCTTTAATAGAAGTTAACCAAGTTTAAAAATAGTGAAAGGACTTAAGTGAAATTCAATAGTTACTTTTCTAGCCCAATATGCTTATATGTTATTGGAGTTTGTAAAGAATAATATAAAGAAGGTTTGAATGTTCTGGGACTTTTGGGATTTTAAATCTTTATCCAATAATGCTTCCAATTCCGCGTCTTTGTACATTTTCAGCCTTCCGCTACGTTCTTTGTTTTCCATGTCAAATTAACCGTTCTTAAACTTTTGAAATCGCTCACGACAACTTCCCTCACTTATGGCAGCCTCGCCATATGTTTCTAATAGCAATCGATGCGCCTCAGCTGCGGATTTCTTCAAATTGGAGAAGTAAATAAAAATTTACCAATATTACAAGGTTACATTGTTGACAGATATCCAACTTTACGACAGTGACGTTTTACATTTGTCAATTTCAACAAAAACTTACTGGTGACACCAACTTTTGTCAAACGGCGGAAACTTATTTGTACACCTGATACATTTTGTCAGAAACTGTATCAGACAAAAATTTTAGACCTTATTGTGCTTTTATACCTTTCCGACTGCGGGCTGAGAAATTCATTTACAGTACTTTATTTGTCCATTCCGTTGCTTAGAAAACAAGATTTAACGGAATCCAATCCAATTTCAGTAGTTTTAATTGCGTGCGATTTGCAGTGTGTGGGCGACCATTATTATGTAGGAGAATTGGCCTGTCTCTGTCCACTAATCTCGGTTGATTTTCTGCCAGATTCTTTATCATGTTGTCCAGTTGGTTACAGCAGGTCTTTGCTGTGCAGAAAAGCTCTCCTTTATTCCATAAAAGCAAAGAAACGCAAGCATCGAAACGTTTTTTCTTCTGATATGCGTTTAATTCGTGCGGATGTGAGCTTCTTTACTTTGTTGACTCAATGCAAATGATGCAATATGGTTGGGATAGAAACAACAAATTTCGATGCAAATTCACGAGTAATTTGAGATGTGTCACTCTCTACAATAACTTTCAGTTTATCTTTATTTACATTGGGTTGGGGTCTTCTACGTTGTTCATTTTCAAGGGTGAAATCCCCAGAATGAAATTTTGCAAACCAAAACGATACTGTGCTATTGCTAGTTGAACCCTCTCCGAACACACTATTAATTTTACGAGCTGTCTCCGATGCGTTGTTTCCACAACGAAACTCATATTCGAAGATTGCACAAATTTTCGACTTATCCATGGTTTCAAAAAATATTTTCCACAGAATGTTATTCAAAAATCTTGTTGATGAAAATCGCACGCTAAGCCGTATACAATGGTTTTTGAGGTCGCCGATTACGAATCCGTCATCACATTTCCCAAATTCAAAATGGTGGACCCAGGATGGCGTCAAATATTCTGGGATTCCATCGGTTTTTATGAGAGCACAAGTGTAGTCGTATGCACAAGCATACTATATGTACGTGTCCATGTGTATATAGGTATATGTGCATACATATGCACATATGTACACATGTGTGTGCGAATTCCTGTGCATACAGGTTTTTGATTTGCCCTAATGAAAATTCCCCTTCAAGTGGTATCAGAACGTCTCATTTAGAACAGTTTGAAACGAGTCTGTTGTGGCCATCAAAGGGCATAGAAGGATAAGCATGTGTCTGTTGCCCCTGGCCTGATCAGGTCCATATTTTTATCATAAGATGGCATCGAACGGTAGTGAAATACTCTGAAGCATTATCTCCCAGCAATAATTTTTATGGGAGTTATGGGGGTTCGAAATAAAATCGAAAAAGTCGTTTTTCTGGAGAAGTGCTTGGTCGATTTTGATGAGCAAAAAGTATATTGTGGAACTCAATGGTAGGATGCTACAAAAAAATTATGAACATTTTCCCAAGAAAATAACCTGAAAATTTTTGAAGAAATTTTCTGTGAAAAAAGGAACGCTTCCACTCCGCTGGGTATCGAGCCCAGGACCTTTCGATTGCCGGTCGAATGCTCTATCATCTGAGCTACGGAGGTTCCACACAACTTTTCTCACAGAATCTATTTACGCCTCATGTGGCTACGGATAAACCGGGAACTATTTTCTGATTTTTCCAAATCATTTCAGTCGATTATGTCGATCATTAGAAGGGTGTATCACTATCAGTGACAACGGAACTCTACTATATCGACCTTATCAACCTATGATTTAGAATTAATTTAACGTTATTTAAAACAAGATGGAATTTTTCAATATAAATTGAAGAAATTTTCTGTGAAAAAAGGAACGCTTCCACTCCGCTGGGTATTTATATTATATTTTTATATTAATATAATTTATATTATATATTATATAATATTATATATATATTACATATATATACTATATATTATATAATATATATTATAATTTATATTATATGTATTTTTATATTATATTTATATTGAAAAATTCCATCTTGTTTTAAATAACGTTAAATTAATTCTAAATCATAGGTTGATAAGGTCGATATAGTAGAGTTCCGTTGTCACTGATAGTGATACGCCCTTCTAATGATCGACATAATCGACTGAAATGATTTGGAAAAATCTGAAAATTTTTTTTTTTTAATTCCACAAATTGCAGTCAGCCTACAATAATTGTAGTTCCCAGGGCCCACCATGTAGAGGTTACAGTATGATTTTAGACCCCTTTCATGGGGTGCTTGATTATCGTGAGTCTTCTTGCCTCTCACAGACCGGGGTGCTCGATTCTCGTGAGTCCCCTCGTCTCTCACGAACCAATGTGCTTAATTATCATGAGTCACAGTAATTGATCGGAGCAATCGAGTATTTATCGCTTAGAAATTCGTGCACCAATGTTGCGGATAGTAATCGCGCAAAGGTGGAGAAAATGTGACTCGTAGCTATTCGAGTGAATTTTTAATTATACGTGAAATCGTCAACGTTGGATGCTTTGGAATTTTAGGATATCACAACATGTAACGTTGACAAACAGTGACAGATCTAAGGCTGAAAACAAATGTTACAAATTTCCAAAATGAATGACAAACTAGTAGAAGTAAAAAAGTTTCCTACTAAAGAGTCTGAGTAGTTTGTGAACTCTGTGTAATACAGTGTCGATGAATGAATACAAATCAATAAATAAAAATCGAATGATACGATGAATCACCTATTAGAAAGGAAACCAACTGTGAACGCAGAATCAAAATATACGGCGTGATGAATAATACGTTGTATGCGATTAACAAACGAATGAATATTGCGGTAATAGTTAGAGTGACCAAAATGTGATTTAGGTATTGAATTGAGAATGCAATATCCAACTATCCCATGTCCAGAATAGGACACATACAAAAAAATAAGTTAATGTTGCTGAAACAGTTGGAGTGACGGAATTAATGCTGCGACGCTAGGAATTTTCAGAAGGTATCGCTCAACGCATGGAAACTATGCAAGGTACTTGTCTAACATTGAGGCTGTCGATCTTTTCGAGTACATTTCTAGATTTTGAAGTATTCAACGGCACTTTTGGTGATAGTCGTTGCTGTACATACCCATTTCACAATGTACAGCACCCAGTGTACGGTGCACTCACAGTTTTAATTTTTTCTAACTATTCTCTACCTCTTCGATCCTTCTGAGGATCAAATATGTTTTAGGCCATGAATACCGAATACTTCGTGACCGAAGCGTCAAAAAAGGTCTCATAACGCAGCAAACATCTTAAATTCGCCATTTTGACCTCAGTAAATGTAATGGCGAATTTGTAATCAGCTCCCCTAAAAACACCTATATACCAATTTTCACGAGAAAACGGAAATTCAGGAATATTGGTACGCCATCTTAGATCCGTCATTTTGAATTTGGGAAATCTAATGACAGATTCGTAATCCACGACCCCAGAAACCCTTGTATACAACTTAGCGTGCAATTTCCAACGAACTAGATTGTTGTGTCTGGATGAGTGACAAATACAAAAAGATATTCGGCTTCAAGCTGTCATATTGGACGTAGACATTTTGAATTTAATAACGAATACTTATGGATTTTGAAGATTAGAGCCCATGGACGAAAATTTCCACTCGCTGTAAAAAATCCCATAGAATGCCTGTGAGAAAACATTGACTCTTTTCAAGGAAGGTGTGTTTTTCGCACCTATTACATCAGCAATATGTTTTACAATGACGGGATGCCTAGGTTAGTATTTTTATGCAACCAATTTTCCTTTAAAACCCAAATTTCTCGAGCAAGATGCAGAATTATGCATTATTTTAAATGATCGACGAGTGATTGATTGATTACTTAGAAAAAGAAGAAGAAGAAGCTGGGCAAAGAAAAAAGTGCTCTTTCATAAATACAATGCACGCGTACACACATGTGCTGTTGTAATGGCGAAATTACACGAATAGAAGTTTGAATTGTTGCTAGGCACTGATTTAATCTTCAATTTAATTTAATTTAATCTCTTTTATTATCAAACTATTTCGATCATTCAATTAGATTGCATCTTGTGCTAGGCGTTTTAATATTGCTAGGTACGGATTCAACTTTCAATTAAATTATCTTGGTTTAAGAATGATTTCTTTAAACCCCTTTAATTTTTATCGTTTAAACAGAAGGCAAACGTTGTTATGGTTAAGGTTGTTGCGGACATATCTAATCACGATAGGTCGTTCCCTAGGTTAGAACGCGTGAGCGTTGACCTAAAAGCGAACATCAATTCGATATGATGTGCATTTGTGCGTTTTCTGACGTGCCACCCTAGATGAGCACAGAAAAAATCATTATCGACTTCAATATTGTGTCATTCTGTCAATTTAATGTGTATAAATTTGCTTTATTTTTGGAAAAACGGCCTTATTCATAGGGGTTGAAGTTCTAAGGAAACAACTTTCCTACAGCCCAAACTCTGCCTCATTCATAAGTTGCATTGAACATACATGTATATTTGTTACGCACAAAGTCTGTTTTATCTTTTTCTTCTATTGATTCTTAAAAATTTAGTAAGAACAAAACGTGCAAGCAGGGAAAAAAGCCTATTTTCTTCTATAAGTTTAGGTATTTAAAATCATATTCATTATATGTGACCTTTTACAAGGAATGGGAACTAAGCCCGTAAGGCAAGATTTTACAGCGCGAGCATTTGAAAGGGAGGCTTAAAACAAAAAATCGGAATGTGGAAGGTAGACTCCGAAAATGTGCCTCTCAACATACCACTACAATCGACGCAGGGGCTGTGTTCATGTTTCGTGCAACTTCGGCTATTGTACGCACATAACAATCGTGCAATGCACGTCAGCCGCAACGTTCGATTCTCACGCCGTGCGTGCGCGTATGCGTCGTTCCCGCCAGAACAGGATGGTTGCGCATAGCTGCATACGTTATACGTTGCATATTGCCGTCACATGTGATATCATGCATTGACGAAACAATGCGATGTATTCTACACTCGTTAATTGAAATAACTCTGAATTAGCCGAATTAAACGTTGAATTTTCTAATTTCTCTAATATTACTTATTCGTAGTTTGTACGATAATTTTCTGCACAGTTATTTTGATTTAAAGTAAAGCATGAATTTTCCAACGGTCGAAACAAATTTAGTTGTATTTTTTGCGGGAAGTCAGTTTTAGTAGTCAGCGCTTTTTCGTTGCAGATTGTAAAGAGCGAAAAAACACTAGGACAGGTTCTAAAAACTACATCGTTTTTTTAGGGAGAAAAGGGGGTCAATTAAAGGTCACATTGATCTACATGGGGGGGGGGGGGGTCCGAGCCATGTAGTTTTATGCTAAGGTATTTAAAAAAAAACGCATCGCTTATTCCTTTTTTGAAATAACGCGCGAAATTCTAAAATCGATCCGAACAAACTGAGCTAAATTGAGTCAAGTGGTTATTCTCCCCCGTGCCTCTGGCCTAAGTTTTTCTGTTTGTTCAAATCCAGATGGTTTCCAAACAAATAAAAAGTCTAGAGATTTTTTCTTTTATTTTCGTTCTACAAGAAATAGAAAAAAAATACGTAACACCTTGTGGTTATGGGATTTGGCTCCAAATATGAGTTTGGGGTCAGTGTGACCCAACTTATGACCACACGTTTTTCCGTGAAATTTCATGCTCCCTTGATTTTGGGTGTTAAATATAGGTCATTTTATTTAAGAAAAAGAAGTTAACCGTGAAACAACCTTCAAAAATGACCTGGATTTCGTTTTATAAAATGCATATTTACTAATATATTCAGCTGTCCTGATCTTTACAATAAACCTTATTTATAGATTGCTGTTTTTTTGTATTTTCAGTCCTCTCGCAAAAAGCAAAAAGCAATTGCAGCCGGTAAAGCAAAAAAGTTGAAGAGTGATTTGTTGAATAACTTTATGAAACATATTGTTGTGAAAGATGTACTCGAAAAAAAAAGCCCTGAAAGTGAAAGCAGTACATCGAAAGAATTCTCTAAAGTGCTGGCGCAGTCTTGCACTGCCAATGATATATACCAATTGCCTGAACAGTCCACTGTGAAGAAAACTCAATCTGATGACTTTGATTTTGATTATGTATCCGACCACGATTCTTCTGATGAATTGAGTCCTAGGAGACAATCTAAATGGATAGGAAACATTCATAGTGTAAATGTTGACAGCATTGAGTTTAAGAACTTACCAGCTGATGTTAGATACGACATTCTTACTGATCTTAAAGAAACAAGGAAACAAAATTCGTGGGGCCATATACATGAAATGCCGCAAGTATGTTCTCAATACTCATAAACATTACATTAGCGTAAAAAGTTAAGATTTTATTCTTGAATTGCATGTTTTTCAGCTAATAAGTTTTCTGGTTTGGATGATTTTCAATTCAATTAATTCAGATTAGTATAGTGTCTAGCTATCAAGAAGGGCGTTTAATTACCCTCTGCGGTAAAATGATAAGTCTAGGTCGTCATTGGGTTTTCATGCCATACCGTACATGATAATTAATTTAGTTTAAAATTTCTAGTGTATCGAATCTGGCAATATTGTATCCCCTTTTATTACTTGTATATTATTACAATATGTATAATTTATAAAATGAATCATGTTTTTTTAAAATAAAAATTAAATGGTTATTTTATACACAATTTTGTATGAATAAATCGTACTGGAAGGGGCTGAAAGAGCAAGCTTTGTTTGCTTTTTTAAAAGTCGGGGTGGTAAAATCAAGGAAAAATTGTACAATAATTCATGAATTAGGAATCAGGCACTTTCACTTCATCAAAAGATAATTTCATTTCTTCAAATACTAAGGGTAGAACAAACTATTAGTTGCACTGATCTCTATAATACCTGTAAATTTGACATACTGTACTTAACCGTGTTTGCAATTGGCAGGCATGTATTGATAGACATAGATTTATCTAAAAGAGTGGAAGGTCTCGTAAAAGAGCAATGTATTTTTCCGTACATGATTTTTAGCACTCCCAAAAGTTTCAGGGAAACTTTCAACCTCATATCTGAAAAAATTCAATTCTCAGAAAAAAAGCGTAAAATTACAGTAGGCTGTCATGATGCATTTAACTATTCTGGGAAATATCAGAGTCTTGTAAAATTAATACGTATGAAAATAGAAACTTTTCGACTCATATGGAAAATTGTAATTTTACAAGGCTCTTTCATTTTACACAATAAAATAAAGCATTATTGCAGCGTACTGTAATTTTTCAGGGCTGAGAAATATAAATTTTCCCAGACGAATGGATATTTTATATGTTATTCCAATTTATCAGCAAAACCGCTTCTGCAGCGCCATCTTCTCCCTCTAGCAGCTGAGAAAAATTTTCAGTAGACAACAACCCAAGTTCGATATACCAGTGTATTTACTACAAGCATCAACATGTCGAGTTTTGTGCCTACGAACTACGATTTGCGGACAGCACTGGTTTTTTGTTATCACTTGAAGAAAACTGCTGCAGAATCGCATCGAATGCTTATCGAAGCTTACGGTGAACATGCTCTTGGCAAAACACAGTGTTTCGAGTGGTTTAAAAAATTCAAAAGTGGTAATTTTGATGTGAGAAACGAAGATCGTGGAAAACTACCAAAAAAGTTCGAAGATTGGGATCAGAAGGGTGTTATCTATTATGAGCTGCTAAAACCTGGTAAAACTGTCAACAAGAATCGCTACCAACAGCAAATGATCGATTTAAATCGACCATTACAAGAAAAACGACCGGATTATCGAAGAAGGCAACACAAAGTCATTTTTCTTCACGATAAGGTCCCATCACACACAGCGAAACGGGTCAAGGAAACGATCGAGACGTTCAGTTGGGAAATACTGGCGCATGCCGCTTATTCTCCAGACTTGGCTCCGTCGGATTACCATCTGTTCGCATCACTGGGCCACGCTCTCGCTGAACAACGCTTCACTTCGTACGAAAATGTACGAGAATGGCTGGATAACTGGTTTGATTTAAAAGACGAACAGTTTTATTGGCGTGGCATTCATCACCTTCCGGAGAGGTGGAAAAAATGTGTAAATAGCAATGGAGATTACTTTGAATAAAATATTTTTGATCATTTTCATGCAACAGACGTGTAACTTTTGCAAAAAAAAATTTCGGTTTCATACTTCTAGACTAATTTTAAATAACTTTCGAAACAATCAACATTTTTTAATGTTCTTAAGCTCATTTTAAAGCTAAGATTCTACAGAATCGCAGTGAATTGTCATTATAAATCTATAATTTTTTTCTTGCATAATGCAAAGAGTTGAAATTGTAATAAAAAAGTAGGGAAATTTCGAAAACATTTCATCTGTAGGTAAATCATAATAGAGATCATATGAATATATATTTTAATGGAATTCGATACAAAATTCATGATTATATGTTTTATATATCTTATAAAAATGTTTTTCTCAGCAAAAGCAATATTGGAATTTTCCAAACTTTTTTATTTGAACTTTAACCTTGAGTAGTATGTAAGAAAAAAATTACACATCAATTCCAAGAATTTTGTTCGATTTTGTAGAAATTCAGCTTTAAAATTAGTCCAAGGACATTAAAAAATTAACAAAACGAATTCATGCTGGGCTCATTTTATGAAAAATTTTGATAGCTTTGAATTTAATTAAGATAACAAATATTAAATAAATAAATACTAAGGAGCGCGTAACACGCCTTATCATTAGTACGTACCGGGACAGGAGTGATTTTCGCAAAACCGTAATGAGGATTGGGTGATTTTCCGTATTCTGAGTAAGACTATATATGTTTCTTGATAATTAATTTTCTAGTTTTATCTTATTATTTAAAAGGACTAATTCAATAACTAATTTTAAGTTTAATACAAATTTAATACAAATTTATGTATAAAATTCTGACTCTCTTGTACTTTATTTTCAAAAGAAAGCAACAAGTGAGAAGGTACAAGCCTTGGGGCAAACGCAGTATTAAACAGCAGGAGCACCGCACTTTATTGCACAAAAGAGATTCTTATTCCTCGAAAAGAAAAAAAAAAACAGTCCAATTAAAAATTTTCGAGGAAGAAGGTCTACTCTATGACTCTGGGATCACAAATTATAAAAAAAACTTTTTCACGAATCTTCGAAAATTTTCTTTTTTCCACCTCCATGCCGGTCCTTGACATCAAAATCACCGCTTTTGAAACGTTGAAATCACTCACGTGACGTTCTTTCACTAAGAGCAGCCTCACCGTAATTACTTAAGAGCATTCAATGAGCCTCAGCCGCAGTTTTCTTCAAATGAAAGCAGAAAATCAAAACTTCCCGCAAATTACGAGAATTTGGCTCGAAAACTGACATATTCGATCGAGAATAAATTTATGATACATACACAAATTCACTAATGTGGTGCTGTCGTTATGATGAAAGTTGTCCAAGCTTACTGTGTGACATTTTTGATCTGCCTATTTCGACCAGCACTGACCGCTCCAGTCATCTATCGAAAAACGGTGGAAGCAAAGTTGTATACCTAATATGTTTTACAGGCTGTTTACATGAGGTTCCTCTCTCAACAAGATATGAAACTACACGTAAAGGAACATGGAAAAACCGAAATATAATATAATTTTAATAATACTTGTCGTGAAAAAACACTCCGATGTTATTCGACGACGTTTTATTTTTACTTATTCGTGAATGTGAATACAAATTTTTAAAAGTTCACAAAACGTTAAAGAATTAAATCAAATTTTGTCAATATATTGAAGAAAATTTTCAAATTTAATATAATCATGTGACATAATTTTTTTCATGAACATAATATCTCTTAGAAAAATTGGAAAATATAGTAGAATACAATAAAAAACGTCTAAAAAACATTTTTCTCGCATGTCGTGAGTCACGCGAGTGACCCACATCGCTTGTACCTTGTGAAGGTTCTTTGAAAGTTCTTTGAAGGTGATAAATAATATTACTATTATGAAATAAAGAAGAACAGATATGTTCAAGGTAGGATGTACATTTAGAACGATCAAAAAATCGCCTTTTTTGTTTCAAATGATACAACTATATGTGTAGAATATTTTCCCAGAATTTCAAAGAAAAAATTTGAAAGATTTCAAAAGTTACGAACGGAAATCGAAGGAGAGGTTTTTAGGCAGCTACAGGCAAAATGCCAACGAAAGTTTCAATCCGAGCGTTTTGCGACTTACTCTGAAGCACCTGCCTTCTATACTGAAAATCATCGAGATTGCAGCTTATTTGGCAGCCGGTTCATTTAATCAAGGCTGTACAGCGATTTTGAAAGTTATGCATGTCTTGCAATTAAAAATTGGAATATTCGCGAAGAATTTCACTCACAGCAGCGATCAGAGGCAAATGTAGTGACAAAGGCGATGCAGCCTTTTAAAAGCGAAAGAGGCTCGTAAAGCCAGGAGGGTACAAATGGTGGAGGCAATTCAGCTTCACGAAAAAGATGAAGGCTTATTATATGGACTAGGTATCGCTGACTAACCCGTAAGTAATTCTAATCATTGATTTTTCACACGTCAAAACTTTAAATGCATTTTTCTCAAAACTTCATTTTCGGAGCTGGCGAGAAAAGATTACTCAAAACCGATGTAACCGATTTTGTTGGAACTTTGCGGAAATATTGATCACATTATTATCTTTTATTTGAATTCAATTTCTTTTTATGAACTAGGAAGAAAAATGACTTCCTTTAGTAAAATTTTACAGAGGATTTGCGTGAAATTTTCATTTCTTATTTAAATGCTCGTCATTCTTTAAGTATTTAAAGAATTTGAAAATCTTTCTGTGGAAAAAGAGACGCTTTCGATTGCGCTAGGATTCGAGCCCAGGTTTTTCGAGATTAAGTATTGATTAGTGATTATAATTCTTTTAACTGAAAGCTTGAAAATAATTGTCGACATATGAGACTACTTATGAAAAATTTTGGAACTATTTTTTAGGTGAATGATTAATAAACTAATTAAACGATTGACTTTAATATTGCTACACCACCCGCGGAACCGCCTTTTGGCTTTAAATTTCACGAATGGTTGGTTCCATTAAAGTCGCGTACGACTCTTCCGTCATCCGTTCGCTCAGAACCTACATCCGCGGCCACACGCCCACTAGGCAAACCGACTAGCCGCGCCACCCAGGGGAGAAAACATACAGATTCCACCCCCGAACGACGCGGACAGCCAAGTCTACCCGAGACGCAGGACCGCGGGTGCAGGCCCCGATGCGATTTCTACTGGCCCTCCCCGTTGTTTCGCTCTCGACGCCCTTCAAGTTCTCTCGTCTTCATCACAAGTGTGACGAATGACTCGATGAGCGTCCAGAACCGTTCAGACTGGAGCATGAGAGGGACCATCGCGTCAGGAGTAAGTTCGGAACCCACCGCCTGACCGAGGACCTCCCTAGCCACACCCCATTTTGCGCAGCACCCATTTTGTGCTCTGCGTTATCCACCGGGAAATCGCAGTAGCAACACGTCTCCTCGTCTCTCTTCTTAAAGCGCCTCAGGTACGCGTTAAAACAGCCATGGCCCGAGAGCGCTTGCGCCAAGTAAAAGCCGACTTCCCCGTGCTTTCTGTTCAGCCAGGTGGCGAGCTCCGGGATCAGGCGGTAGGTCCATCTCCCTGTCTGCTCACCATGCCATCTCATCTGCCATTTCTCGACGAGTCTGCGCCTTCCATCCTTGCGGATGGCCTCCTTCGCGCGAGCGATTTCCTGCAGGTCTGCGCAGGTAAGCTCCTTGCGAAGCTGAAAGGTCTCTTTCCTTTCCTCTGCCAATAAATCTATTGGCGGGACGCTCGCCAGGACCAGCGCAGCGCTCGTCGAGATAGTTCTATATGCCGAAACTATTCTCAGCGCGACAAGTCTCTGCCCCGAGAACAGCTTCTTCTGGATAGCATGGTTTTGCAAGGCATTGGCCCAGACCGGAGCTGCATAAAGCAGCTTCGAATGGACCACGCTCGCCACCAATCTTCTTTTCGCTTCCCTGGGTCCACCAATGATTGGCATTAGCCGGGCCAAATTCGCTCCACATTGGATGGCTTTGGCAGCCGCGATCTTTAGGTGTTCGCCAAAGCTAAGCCTACGATCCATCTGCAGCCCCAGGTACTTAATGCTTGTTTTCCACTCGACTTCATACTCTCCGAGAACGATCCTCGGATATTGGAAGGATCTCCTGTCCGTAAGGAGCAAAGCCTCGGTTTTCCGAGCGCTTCGCTCGCCACAGACTTTCATTGATCCTCAGCTCTAGGATTCTGACGTCGTCAGCGGCGCACACGACAAGTGCGTCATCCGCGAAGCCGACGATGCTCGTTCCAGCAGGTAGGTCCATGCGCAGAAAGTCATCGTACATGACGTTCCAAACGAGTGGACCCACCCGCGACCCTTGAGGAGCGCCACATGTCATCTCTTCTTGAAGAGACCATTTGTCGCCCTCGTATATCACCCACCTGTCGCTCAGATAGTCATCTATCATTCGCAAGAGGTAGTCTGGAACCTTTTTCCGCATCATCGCCTCGATGCAGATGTCCCATCTCGCGGTATTGAACGCATTGCGTATGTCAATGCTAATCAACGCACAGAATCGCTTACGCTTACCAGTTCCTTTTCTTGCATTTGTGGCCATGTTAACCACAGCTTGGATGGCGTCCACAGTGGACCTGCCTTTCCTGAATCCGAACTGGTTTTCTGAGAGCCCGTTCTCCCCGACCAAGAGAGCCTGAAGCCGTTGTAGAATCAACTCCTCCAGAAGCTTCCCCATCATATCCAATAGTATAGTATAATAAGTAATAAAAAGTAAAGTATAATTAATAAAAGTATGATAAGACGTTTTTCCTGTCGGGGTTGCTGCAGCCCCGGGACCCGTGGCCGTACCCAAGGCACCTGAAGCAGCGGACGACTTCCACCGTTTTCGAATTTTTATCCATAAATCATTTTTTACCAGCGCATCGTGCGTAGAGGAGCGGGTCGGAATAGTTGGGAACGGGTGTACCCTCGGACCGAAGTCCTACCCCAGTTCCCTGAGGCCCAACCTCCGCTTAGCCGGTCCCGGAATACACGGACAGACCGGACTCGCTCGAGGCAACACAGGCTCCGACACCTGTGTTCAATACGCACTACCTGATCAAGGTCCCGAAGGGGCTGGTTTCTGTTCCGCATGGCACACCACTTCGGCAGAGCTAGGCTCACAGCAGCCTCGCCTCCTCGTGGGCTGGGGAAGACACCACTCGGAGACGAAGCACTCCCAGTGGGATGCCATACGGAAACGATCGTTTGGACTGTTCTTGGTCACAGACTGCGGAGGGTTTGCAGTGTCCCCCAGGAGATTCCATACACCAATTCGCTCTTAGCCTCTTTCAAGAGGGAGACCGTCTATAGGTTCTCCTCTCACATTCGAAGGACACATATCACAGTCATGCGGCGCTGACATTCGTTCACTTCACTCATTCCTCACAAGCACTCACAGACTCACTCTCAGCGCCGCTACCTGGGGCATACATCCTTCTCCATGCATGGGGATAGACGCGTTTATAGCGTCCCCCACTCTCAACCTGGGATAGACCCGTTTATAGGGCACCCTTCACGCAATGCGAAGATGCCCGTCTATAGAGCCCCCTGCACTTGTTCACCGATTCATCGGGACACTAAAACCTCCATGACCCGAGGGCCGTCTGCTAAGCCTCCCCACCCGTCCTTTTTTGGCCTAGCCAAGAGAAGGACTTCGTCAAGGTACCAGTCCGAGGGGAGGAGAGAAATAATTACTTGTGTTATTTGAAATGGTTGATCAACTTGAAGTTGCATCTCAACTGAGCAAGTTCACTTCATTTTTTATAGTGAATTTCATACGAAAAAACTTTTTGCAAGGTGGGTGCCGCGTCTGCTTACTCCAGAGCAAAAACCACATCGCATGCGAACTTTGGTCGACTGTTTTCAAGTGTTCAAGAAGAATCGAACGGATTTTGTGTAGCATGTTTTAACCATGCACGTAACTCGGATTTACCACTATATGCCGCAAACAAAACAACAGTCCAAACAGTGGACTGTATGAGGTAAACTAGTTCCGAAAAAGGCGGAATGCGTTTCATCCGCTAAAAAGATGATGGTATTAAATTTTTGGAACACGAAAGTAATTTCCCTTATTGAATACCCTACGAAAGCTAAAACATCCTGAAATGACCAAAAAAGGTGTTACATTATTAAAACGTACTGGCACATTCCAGAAACACACTTCTGTGAAGGAATTGCGATCTTCGACAAGTGTACTATTTGTTGAAAACATACGGCACTCATAGGCTAATCTACAATGCTAGGTCCATACATCAGTCCATTAGCTCCATTCTCCTAGCTGTACGAGCCGCTTTCGAGCCACTTGGGCTGCGGTGCTCCTGCTTTTGCACTCGCATTTCGTCGTAGGCGTTAGCAAAACTCTAAGCCTGTATGCACAATTTGGAGGTTCAGCTGAGTCATCATCTATGGGATTGAACTGTACTCCTCATTGAAAACACATCCGGCGACGAATGCAGCTATTTCCACAATTTTTTAGCCAGAATTCAAGTGCTTAGGTGCTAAACACCACACTGTCGAACTGACAAAATAACTGTACTGTCTACGAGCCTATTACGCCCTACGAGATAAAAAGGATGCGGATCAGTCTACGCATGTCGGCGCCTTCTGTACTACCGGTGAGACCCGTAACGTTCTATAGGCTGTAACTCAAGAGATACTTTTTTCAACTTTCAGTAAGAACTACTTTTGAAAAATCTATTTCGTTGACCTAGTAAACCAGGTGCCCCCCTGAGGTTTTTAAGTTCCTCAACCCAAAGTCAGATCTCAAGAATTAAAGCTTAATCGCAACTAATTGGCAGGATATCACGAATTTAAAAATTATTTATAATACAAATTAAGTTTATGTAATTTTTTAGTCGAAATTCCCTATTTTTAACCATTCCTAAAAATAATGTAACACGAAAATTTAAAGAAACAGCGATTACAAAACATGACTGGTAACATAATTTGAGAATAATTGCCATATAAACACGAATTTTTTTCCATACAAACCTCCACATGAACATAAGTTTATAAAATGCTTTCAATATTGAATTAATATCGCGAAACAGTCATCATTCAACATTATTGACGGCATGATATGCAGAAAATTAAAAGAAACACCGATTTCTTCCTACCTTCAAATGTCCACACTAGGCATTTGTTTACATAATTTGTTCGCGTGACAAATTGTTTTTATTTAACATCGCTGACGACGTAATTCAAGGAATCTAAGAGAAAAAACGATTTCTTTCTACCTTCAAATAAATTTAATGAAAAATATTGAATGACAAATTTTCACAACCAAATATCAGTTGTTTAATAAAAGCAAATAATTTTAATGCAAAAGTGTAATTTGCGATCGGAAAATTGATAATATAGACCATTTTTTAATTTAATTTATTTATAACAATTAACTTAACATTATTTTATTTTTATACATTTGAAATCGCCACATTCTGCAGATTTTTCTCTAGAATAAAAAAAAAGTATTGAATACAAATTTTCAGAAACTCAAGTCGAAATTTTTTTTCTTTTAGGTGCTGAACGACTTTTCAAGTTTCCAAATGAAGCGTTTATTAAAACGGAGATTAGTTCAGGAATCAATAGAAGCCGCCGAAAAAGAAATGGGAGGTAAAACTTTAACTTTGGACGAATTGTACAAACTTTTGACCGAGCAAGGCATAAATACGTCTCAACATGACGATCGTACCTACCGCATTGCATCTGATAGCACTACGAGAGTTATTTACGTGAATGGTAATTTATCGAGGTTTTATAATTGCTGATAATTGAATATTATTGAAAAAGTTTATGTTTTCCTGCAGTAACCAAAAAAAAATATATTGTGGTTGATCATCTAGTACACTTTAACTCCAAGAATACGAGAAGCTCGTGAATCGGGAACTCCAAATATACGAAAGTGTAGGGGCCCCCACTTCTTAGACGTTTAGATTTCAAGGGTAATGCGTGAGAACGCAGACAGGCCTACTGCTGGCAGCGCGCACTTGCACGCGCCTTACTCTCGAATAGGGTGGGGGTTGAAGGGGAAAAATTCCACATGCTCCGTTGGAGTCGAAATGATCGTATCTGCGGAGCGCTCGTATCTTTGGAGCTAGTATCATTGGAGTTAGAGTGTAATAAAAAATATTCAACTATCATAATTATGTGAGGGTCGTTCAATAAGTGCTTAGAAAATGATAGAAAAACAAATTATTTTGTGTATATTTTATTTTTATTTTGCAACACAATCTCCTTTTAACTCTATACACTTTTCAAAACGTTTCTCCAACTTTTTTAAGCCGTCCAAAAAGTAGGATTTCGGAAGGTCCTCGAAATAGACATCTGTTTGGGCGCTGACCTCCTCGTTCGACGTGAATCGTTGACCGCCGAGCTATTTTTTCAAGTTTGGAAGTAAAATAAAGTGGCTGGGGGCCAAATCCGGTGAATGTTGTAATAATTCGAATTTTAATTTCATAATTTTGGCCATCGAAACTGCGCAGATGTACACCCGGGCATTGTCTTGATGGAAGAGGATCTTTTTCAAATGAGAACGTTTTTTTTTAATCTCTTCGCTCAACCGGTGCAATAACGAAGCATAATACGCTCCAGTTATCCTTTATCCTTTTTCCAAGTAATCGGTGTAGACGATTTCGCGTGCATCCTAAAAAACCATGGTCATCACTTTTCCTGTCGATTTCACCGTCTTCAGCTTCTTCGGAGCTCATTCGCCATTAAAAAGCCACTGTTTTGACTTTTCCTTTGTCTCTGGAGTGTAGTGGTGTATCCATGTTTCGTCCACAGTCATGTATCGACGCAGAAATTCGTCAGGAATCCGACGGAAAAGCGTCAAAATAGCCTCAGACTGGCTTTTCTAAATCATTTCGGGGGAAGTCACTTCCACTGGACGTCCCGAACGATGTTCATCTTTTGTCGATGTACGACCACGTTTAAAATCATTTGCCCAATTGTAAACAGTTGCAAACACAGGAGCAGATGAGCCATGAACTTCATCCAAAGTACCTTTGATCTCTTTCAGTGTTGAGCCTTTTAAATGTAAATGTTTAATCACCGCTCGAAACTCACTTTCTTCCATTTTTCTAAATACACAAAAGTGTTTTGTTTCA
This sequence comes from Diplolepis rosae, assembly GCA_030998225.1. Taxonomy (NCBI): domain Eukaryota; kingdom Metazoa; phylum Arthropoda; class Insecta; order Hymenoptera; family Diplolepididae; genus Diplolepis; species Diplolepis rosae. The sequence goes on from JAPYXD010000631.1 coordinate 1,437,353, forward strand.
ATCGACAATAAAAATGAAACCATGTCATAAGTATAACTGAGATTTTAACAGCTGTCTAGTGAGTAATGATACATACTACATCCAAACTGTTGTGGAAAGACGACTTAAAAACTCTACATCAAGAAGATTCGAGACTGCTTCTGTAAGAAAGATTAGACGGGAAGATTCTCGAAGTAAATAAACAAAGGTATAGAAGGACGATCAGTTGTAAGGAGTCGCTGCCAGTGTGCGGATGGAAACAGCTGATATTGTATTCATTCTTTTTCAAATATATATATATATATATATATATTCATATGCGTTTTGTTATGCGCACACTTTTGGAGGAAGATGACGACGTGTTTTTTATGATCTATGTCATCCAGGTAATGCAGAAGCTGATGTAACTAAACGTAAAAGGTTCTTAAAGGCAGATAAGACTGTTAGAAAATGAATCGTCACTGCAGTAGAGAAAAAGCCGCTTGATCTTTCACTCTGTTGCACAACAGCACATGAAATGTGGAAAATGTCGAATACGGTATACGATATGAAGTCTGACGAAAGTTTGAATATGGTCCAGAAGCAGTTCTTCGAAAAAGTTCAACCATTTTCACAGTGCGTAGGATACTGTTGACGAGGTAAAGAAGACTTTAGACAGTCTCATTATAAGGCTGATAACGGAAGAATCCAGGTGGGAGGAAAATAAAGAACATCAGGAAGCATCAGTGGCACTAGTAACTAAAGGTAACTACTACAGAGATCAGCAAAAGCAGCCGAACAGAAGTACGAGTGAAAAACAAGGTCCCAGTTGTTTTAAATGTGGAAAGGTTGGCCATTTAAAGAAAGATTGCTTTAGATGCTTTATGTGAAAAAGGAAAGGCCATACCAGCAAGAATTGCTTTCAAAATAATCAAAGGGATAAGAGCAGAGGCAACTGGCAGTCCAGGAACCCAAATCAAGGAGGCAGCAACGAAAGGACAACGAACAAACTTGGTCTACTTGGAAGCAGCAGTTTAACGACGCAAACGGCGATTCGACAAAGCGGTAAAGATAGAGTTCGGCGATAATACATTCATAGAAGCGTGCGGTAAAGGTAAGATCGAAATAGAGACCTTTGTAAAGGGTAAATGGCTAGCAGGTACATTGCATGACGTTCTGTATATTCCGAACATGAGAAGAAATTTATTCTCTGTTAAATTCGTTTCGTTGCGAAGAAAGGTATACATTTTAGCATCTCTAAGAACGCTAAAGAATGCACGTTTTTACAAAATCAAAAAGTGATAGCGGGAGGCTCTGATATGGGAAATTTATATGAAATTTATATTCGCGTCGTGGTACCGTCAGTTTGTAATCTTGAAAGTAAAGTAGGATCTAAATCAGACACACTGCAGTTATGGCACGAACGGCTCAGTCATCAAAGTTTTAGACATGTAAAAGAATTTTTAAAGAATTTTAACGTAAATGTTGTAGACGACGGTAGTTTTTTCTGCGAAGGCTGTGCAAAAAATTGAGCGCGCGACTAAACCTCGCGAAATCATTTATACGGATGTATGTGGACCTATGGAAGTCGAGTCATTAGGCAAGAAACATTATTTTCTTATCTTTAAAGAAAATTTTTCAAAATTGATAAATTAAAATCCTTTTGTTTAGAAATTGAAAATCAGTTTGAGTGCAAAATGAAAGAAATTCACAGCGACGGAGGTAGAGAATTTAAAAATAAAGACGTAGAGGTATTTTTGTGCAGCAAGGGAATTAAGCGTACAAATAACGTTCCATATACACCTGAACAAAACGGCGTCGCAGAGAGAGAGAATAGAACGGTAGTAGAGGCAGGACGTTCGATGATATATTCGAACAAAAATTTACCTTTGTTTCTATGGGCCGAAGCCATGAACACTGCAGTGCACGTCATTAACAAGACGAGTCCGACTAAGCAGGGCAATAAAACACCTTAAGAATTGTGGTACGGAAAACCTCAGAACGTGGACGATTTAAAGATCTTCGGTACTGAGTATTTTATTTATATACCTACAGAAAAGACAAGAAAGCTAGATGCGAAAGCATCAAAAGGATATTTAGTAGGCTATCTAAATGAGGGTAAAGGATACCGCGTGTATGTACCGAGCGCAAGAGACGTAGTGCTAAGTCGTGATGTATAATTTAAGCCTGAAAAAACAACAGCGAAATATGCGAACTTGCCAAAAAACAATGAAAGAGAACATTTGCATGTACAGAGCGATGATGATAGGTATGAAAGTGCAGAAAACGACCATAAAGTCGTAGAACAGCCTCAAGTAGCTGAAGAGAATGTACAGCCAAACAAACAGAGTTTTATGGATGTCCAGTTATGTATGTAGCAGAAAAGTTACCGATCGGTTTTAATGAGGCTATGAAATCTGAAAAGAAAGAGTTGTGGAAGGAAGCTATGCTAGATGAGGTGAATTCGTTACACGAGAATAATACGTGGGTGCTTGTAGAAAAACCGGAAGAACAAAAGGTAATTAACAGTAAATGGGTATATACTAATAAGATTAATTCAGATAATTCTGAGCCTAATAAAGCGCGTCTTGTTGTAAAGGGATATTCACAAAAGGAAGGGATAGATTATACGGCAACGGTTAGCCCTGTTGCGAGGTTCGATACAGTGAGATTGATGCTTAGTAATGCAGCGCGAAATAACTTGCATCTTGGGCAGTTTGACATCAAAACTAAATTTTTATATGGTAACATGAAAGAGGATATCTACATGAAGCAACCTGAGGGTTTTCATAACGGTACAAATTGTGTACGCAAATTAATAAAAAGTTTATATGGATTAAAACAATCTCCGAGATGTTGGACAGAACGTTTTACCAAATCTATTGCAAATTTGAGTTTATGTCAGAGTAAAGCAGATCCGTGTTTTTGCAGTTATACAGAGAATGACAAACTAATGTTTTTAACAATTTATGTGGATGATGGTCTCGTAGCAGCTTTAAATGAATTTTTAATTGACAGGTTTTTAAAGGATTTGAATAGAGAATTCAAAATTAAGCACAAAAGATATTAGTTTTGCTGTGAATGTAGTATCAAGAAACTTAGAAAAGCCGAGCGAATGCCATTGGCAATTGATAAGAAGAATTTTGCGTTATCTTAAAGGCACTGCAAATATGGGATTATTGTATTCGAGAGACGGTAGCCTAGAAACCTTCACTGATGCTGATTATGCGGGCGATAAAGAGACACGAAAAAGTAAGCTACAACACTGTGTAGCTCTGTCTACGACAGAAGCCGAATATGTCAGTGCGACTTTAGGAGCGAAAGAGATTATTTGGCTTAAAAAGTTTTTAATTGATTTTAAAATAAAAGATGTCAATTATGTGTTAAATGTAGACAATACTAGCGCCTTGAAACTCATAAAAAATCCAGAGTTTCATCAGTGAAGCAAACACATTGATGTAAAGTACTACTGTGATCAAATTGAAAGGTGAATTTTATTATTACTTTTAAAATCCTTACTTATTGTTCCAAATCTATTTCGTCTCCTTCGAAGTAATCTCCTTCCACCGCGATACACTTATGCCAACGAATTTTCCAATCATCAAAACACTTGGCAAAGTCCTCCTTCGGAATAGCCTTCAGAGCCTTCAGCGATTCGGTTTTTATCTCCTCAATCGAGTCAAGACGGTGTCCCCGGAGCGGTCTCTTGAGTTTGCTGAACAACCAGAAGTCACACGGAGCTAAATCTGGTGAATACGGTGGTTGCGGAACGATATTTGTTGAAGTTTTGACGAAATGATCGCGTAAAACCAGTGCCGTGTGTGATGGTGCATTATCATGCCAAGAGTTGTTGTCCCATAAATCCGGCCTTTTTCTGCGAACAGCTTCACACTAATGAATATTTTGATGTGAAATTTGGCACAGATGTCACTAACAGTACTACCAACTTATGGAGAAAAAAAAAATTTCAGTTTCGAAAATCCCGGGAAGTTTAAATTTAAAATTCACCTTTCAATTTGATCACAGTAGTATCATTTTATACGAGATCTATACAATAAAGGCAGAATTGACGTAACGTATGTTAAAAGCGAAGATCAATTAGCAGATATATTGACAAAAGCATTACCGAAACCAAGGTTTGAATATTTGCGACAAAGATTAGGTCTTAGAAATAAGTTTGATATCGAAAAGTAATTGATTGTAAAAATGTAGAGTTTTAGGGAGGGTGTTGTGGAATGCCGACTTGAAAACTCTACATCTATAAGGTTCGAAACTGCGTCTGTAAGAAAGATTAGGCGGGAGGATTCTCGAAGTAAATAAACAAAGAAGGACAAGCAGTTGTAACGAGTCGCTGCCAGTGTGCGGATGGAAACAGTCAATATTGTATTAATTCTTGTTCAAAAATATATATTCCTATCATACACTATTCCACGAGTTCTCAATTTTCTTTATGAAACATTAACACAAACCATTTTTGATACTATGAGCGCCATTTCTTGGATTTTCTAAGGACTTTATTAGGCGACCCTCGTATATACTAAAAATGAAAGTCAAGGATATTTCTTTCAGTATCACTGTTTGATACTGATTATGTGACAAAAAAAGTAAAGGTGATTTAATAGGTTTTTTTCCTTAGATTACGAATCTGAAATCCAAAATATCCTATCACGTAAAGTTTTTAAAAATGACGGGGTCAGAAAGTAGAAAAAAATACATTTGAGGTACTTTTTGGGTACTTCATTTTAGTTCTTACTGAATATTGTAAGAACAGTATGGCGGATGAGGGTAAGACCTCCCATTTCAGCGTTTCCAAGAATGTCATAATTGGACTTGCGACTTGTGGCCGAGCATTTTCATGCTGGAGGATAACTTTGTCTATCTTCGATAGATAATAAATATATGATGCAAACATAAATTCACTAATGTGGTGCTGTCGTTATGTTGAAAGTTGTCCAAGCTTACTGTGTGACATTTTTGATCTGCTTATTTCGACCAGCACTTACCGCTGCAGCTATCTATCGAAAAATGGTGGAAGCGAAGTTGTACATCTAATATTTTGTATATTTACTTTGGAAAGAGCATTTTGTAATGTTGTACATGCGCCATTTCTTTCCAATTCATGTACCTTTAAGAACGATTTCTGGGGAAACAGGGTTGCCACAAGTCAGGGAAGTCAGGGAAAAGTCAGGGAAATCGTAGTGGTCTGGAAAAGTCAGGGAATTTAAGGTTTAGTCAGGGAATCGCTGTGGCCAGATCGTGCGTTACTGCGTTTCACTGTGCCGCGGTCAATTTTTCCAACTCTTCTTCCTTCTTGCTCGGTTAACTCGCCGCAGCAGACACAGGCTAGCAAAAGTGTTCTCAGATCGTGGAACTGACTGAAATATGTAACATTTTTTATGAAATGTCGTTTTCGAATCCCAAGTGCGAATAAAAGGTGTCATTGTTTAAAAAAAATCATGCTTAAATTTGGATACGAAATTACATCATGAGATTTCTCTGCTATAAAGTAAAGTTGAAGACTGTTTCGTTTGAATAAAATGCTTCGAAACAAATTTTGTTTAAATAATAGTTTTGTCGATAAATATTACAGAAATGCCTGTTAAAATCAACATTTTGAAGAAAATGCTTATTTTATTAATTTTACTGGCATTTTGGTAATGATTATCAGCAAATGTATTATACTTTCCAAAAAGCGGTGAATTGTATTAAAATATCTACTAAATTTGCAAAAATTTTGTGCTATAACTATTTTAAATTGTTGACTCGGTAAAATTATGTATGTTTTTCCTGACTCCACGCAAAAAAGCGCAAAAGACACGCCAATTCATTATTTATGGAATATTTAAATTAAATTTAAATTATTTAATAATAACTTAAATTATTTGATTTCATATATTTTGAAAAATATTTGCCCAAAAAAAATACCTGAAAAATTTTGTTAAATTTTTAGAATGATTTAGACACTTGAAATATGATTTTGCATTAACATTTGAAAGTCAATAAATGTTAATAATTTAAAAAATATATATCGATTTAAACTTTTTGTAGTTTTTAAATCTATTATTGTAATTTATAAATTATGCACAAAATTGTGTTTTACAATAAATATGAGGTTCAAGTTTAAAATAAATATTGTGTTTTTGTTGTATATGCAGAGACTCTTAATTTTAAAATTCAAAAACTCTATAGAAAGGAAAAAAATTAGCTTTTTAGGAAATGTATTGAAGTATTTAAGAGCTAGGTATTTTCTGCTCAAAATTTGCGAAATGATAAAGACGATAAAAACGGACGTAGATAGACTACTGCGGTTTCGAAATTAAAAAAACTTAAATTAAAAAAAAATATGTATCAGAAAATTTCGTTTCATTGTCAAAACCAAAAGTAGTCTATCTATGACCGTTTCTATCTTCTTTACCATTTCCAAAATTTTGGAAACAAAAGTTGATGCATGTGCATGTATACATATTTTCTGTACGTTTCCCTTAGCATCCAGTGAAATCTATCAGATACGAAAAAAATCAAGTTTGGTAGATTTCACTGGAAGTTAAGTGGACTGTACAAAAAAACTGTTCATTGCACCAGATTTCTGGTAATATATCTACTCAAAATTCAATTTGTAAAAATAAGTATTGAACTTCCTGTAAATTTTACTAAAATTTTTTCTGATGTGCAACTTATAAATTCGCTAAGGAATGCCTGTTAAACTAATAAAATAAGAAATTTTCTTCAAAATGTTAATTTTAACAGGGATTTCCGTAATGTTTATCGATAAAACTATCATTCAAAAAAGTGCGTTAAATAATTAATAATTTTGCTTCATACCAAAGAAATTTCAGTTTTATTTTGTATGCATATTTAAATATAGTGTATATGTATATATCGGATAGATCGGAAGATATTAAATATTTTTCCACATTTTTTCACTGAGGGGTCAAACATGCGAAAATTGTTTAAACAATAAAACTACACTGCAAAAAGAAGTGTCTTAATTTAAGATACTTGTGTAGTCATATCTAAGATGTTTCGGTAGTTACTTTTAAGTTGCTTAAAACATCTTATTTGAATACACGTAAAATATCTTAAGTTGAGCCATCGGTAACACAGATTACTTAAGTTACCGACAGTTTATTGTTCCTATAACCTCTACACTGTGAGAAAAAGCTTACGGCATACCGGTGTATGCTACGCATGTGGTGGTTTACATGGCTGTACGCACTTCTTAAAAAAAATAATCCAAGTAAATGCTCTATTGGAAAAGGTGACAAGCGACTTAGCAAACGTATCCAATACGTTAAAACAGAAGGTATACCTGATATCGAGTCACGTGTTGCTGATACGATTTAAACTTTTTACATGTAGCTCCACATCCGTCATATGTAAAGTTTGAATAAAGAATCGTGTCGATTAAACTGAACAATATATTCCTGTAAATGAGTTGATATTACACCACAGAAGAAAAACATGGAACAGTCAAAACGCTCCATTTCTTGAGGTTATGAACAGTAACTATAACCCTATAAGAGATTCTATCTTTCGACCACTACTTCTTTGACACTTTACGCATCTTAGTTTTTGCTAACTTATTGACCTGCTATATCTTACAATTCAGAAACATCTTAAACTAAAACACATTATCTAACTCAATCAAGTATCTTATTTTGTAAGACGGAAATTACATCTTTATTCGTATCAAAATACGTGAGTTGTCTTAATTTTGAATAAGATACTTCGTGAAACATCTTATTTCAAGACAGAAGATGGCAAATTCCCATCTTATATCTTACAGTAAGATACCAGGTAAGACACTTCTTTTTTCAGTGTACTAATATGTAAGATTGATCTCTTTAAGTTGACCCCGCTGTGATTGATATAACCAAAAAGTTATAAATTTCCTATGATGCCATTTTTTATGTTTAAAGTTCGATAGCAACATGCAAGTTATGGCATACCAGTTCGTTTCCTTTTAAGTTTTGATAAAAAATAAATAAATAGAAATACGTTGTTCCTATCTTACCTTCTCTTATTTAACATCCTCTCTGTTGAAAAATAACAGGGAAAAACACGCAAATATTATATCATAGGAACATAGTTCCACCGAGATGAGTCCTCTTACAATAGATTTTGGTCAGGGAAATCAGCTTGAAAAGTCAGGGAAATTAGGATACTGAAACTTGTGGCAACCCTGGGAAAGAATAAGATAAGATAAGATGCTCTTGGTATTGTACGAATGATCGGTGAAATGCAGCAATCGTGAACGGTAGTTGTCGTAATCTCCAAAAATAATTACAAACTACGTTGAAATAATAAGGGTATAAATTCTCTGAAATTAGAAACAGATTAAAGATTTTACTACAGGAATAACTGGACAATGTAAAAACCTTGAATTGTTATTAACAGCTAAAGTTCTATTAGTGCGGTTCATCTTAAATGAGCATCTTCTTGGTTCTGTACCTATCTTAAAGAATACAATCGGTCCTGTCATCTAGAATTTTTAATATAATTTCAAGATTCACCATTTACAATGAGGTGAACTCAAATTCAGTCATCTCAAATCCGCGATCGAGAAAACAACGATCTTATTGAAATATACAATCTCTTAGTACTAAATTTCAAAAGTTTGCAGTTTGAAATCTCTGCATACCATTTTATTCAATTTAAATTGAGCATTATATTGTAGTAACATTTTATATCATATTTAAATTTGTAATGGTCGTACGTAACAACAAAAATTCATGAGATCAAAATAATTGTTTAAAAAATACAATTTAACCTAGAAATCTCAACTCTAACTTGAACTTAAACCATTTGATTTCCAAATAACTCCCAACATTCGAGGTCATCACCTTGATCATGTTTTCTTGAAGTCCCATAATTTATAGGTGTGGACATTCGATGGTTTCCTATGATTCAACATCCAAAATTTCAAGATAGCGGTGTTTCGGATCACAGTTTATAATTGCTAAAAATCATTAAACATCAAATTTCAAAGTTGACGAATGAATTCAAAAATAAATTTCTATATGAAACATGCAGGGTCCTTTCACTTACTTTCTGTCCAAAAAGTAACGGAAATTGATCAATAAAATACCACCAAGTATTGGTTTCGTACTCAAAATCAATTTTGTTGTGATATGGTCCCTTTAAGATGACTAATTTTCTTACTTTTTTGACATTCTCATCAGTTGTTGATGAATATATATTATGATCACTCAATCAATTGTGAAGGTCAACAACAGTGCCAAGTGTGAACTAAAATTCGCTGTTAACTACATTTGGAATAATTGACAAATCACGTTCAAAATTAGCACCAAAGTCAATGACAGTTGTCTCAAATTTACACAATACAGTATTTTAATATAGGTGCTTACTTCTTTTTTTACATATATAATTCCCGGTACTTTTTGAATAGAAGGTACAACTAATATCTTCTCATCGATGGCGACCCTGCTTAAAATTCCAGATAAGATTCGATAGAACCTAAAAAATACCTAGTGAGGAACCAGATAGGGATTGCTTTTCTATCTGAGTTTATGCGGGACCTTTTAGGGACATGAGCATAAAAATTTATTTCATTCAAGTCGTATAAGCGTCTATCAGGGTCTATCCCGTACCTATACGGAGCACGTAAGTAAAACTTTTTTTTCCTTTTATTTACTGAGATTCTATAACATTCCATTGACGAGGTCTGTTACGTGCGAATTGAGGTGATTAAATTTTTTTTTAAGTCCTGAATCAATATTGCATAGAATTTTATTCTATGCTCTATTAATTATTGACTTACAAGTGAAGCAAGGCCACATTTTGTATCGCTCGTAGCTAGAGCGATTTTTGATAAATGCTGCAACTCAGCATTCCTAGGCCAATGAGCTGGTTCAAGACGAAGGCGAGTTCTTTACTGATATATTCAAATTTTAATAATTAGATTTCAAAATTACATCTAGTAATTTTGATAAATCCTTCTAGGAATGCTCTACTCTTTCATATTTTTCAGACGCATCTCCTAGATTTAAAATTTCGAAAATATACATCATATATGTAAATATATAAAATATATTCATATGTAACTTACATAATTAGAAATAAGTTTATACGCGAGAGTTTATAAGTGCTCAATCGCTATATAGAATAAATTATAAAGGGAACGAAAGAATGGAAAAGACGCGAAGTATGAGAATGAAAGAGAAAAAGAATAATAGTAAAGACGGAAAGAGAAATAAAATGTAAGATAGAGAAAGAATGGGCAACAACGTGTCGCACTAGTGCAAGCTGCTTGTGGGAGAGAATGCAAGAGAGCGAGATACAGTGGATATATGAATGAAAGAATGAGAAATTGAATCATCCACATAGAGGGCCAGTGAAGATCGTATGCCACCGCAACCATTCTTCCGTTTGACACTTGCTTTTCTAAAAACTATAATTAAAGACTCATACAATTAATAGAATAATTATATTGATACTTTCGAAAATGAATGATCATATTTACTTCCTCATAATGAATGTAGAAAGGGAGAGAGTTATTCGACACCTAAAAACCAATAAAGGTAAATTATTAAAAACAAGCGTTAGTGCAAATTCCTTAGGCTATACCTACTGTTTTAATACAGTCTAATCCTAATTTCCTTACATAATAAAAATCCCTACGATGTTCACCTCGCGATGAACTTACAAACCAGATCAAGACAAAATCTAATTCGCTGTCAGTCTTTCAAGCGTCTTGACGCTGGTTAGACCATGAAGTAGTAAAGAAACAGAGTTTCCTTTATCGCACCCGTCCACGGTTCGGAATAAGTGCGTCCTATCGCCTAATTAGTTGACCTAGATTTGTAAAAAGATTTAACTAGGGCCGTAAAGTGGGGATGGCACTTAGGCGGACATAAATAACAGAAACCTTCATCTGGACAGAAGTAACCAACATAATCTTCGGCGGACCATTTGAGGTCAAATTAAAGCTTTCGCAGTTTTCCTCAAAAACAGAAAACGGCATAAAGGAGCGAGAAATCACAGAAAAATTAATACTACCGAATCTCAAAAAGGGCGAGTTTAAAAGCACTCAACCCTTTTCTGGTTGAAAGTCAACCGTTATTTCCTCTTACTGAAACCATCTGACGAGTGGCAAAAACAGTGATCGTGTTGCGTGTGCTCGTTCGCACAGCATAAAAAGATTAGAGTTATCCGTTTTGGCAACGATTAACTACCAGGAAATCTCTTCGCCCATTCTATAAATAAAGGAAACAGAAGGTCTTCCCCTATCTCTCTTTCTCTCTCTTTCTTTCTTCCTTTCTATAATTTGGAGTTAAATAGTCGTACGCAACAAGGTCTATTAGGGATCTATCTTGGACTTGTATGGACCTATCAGGGACATGTGTATAAAAATTTATTATCATTTTCAGGCCAGAACCGGATAAGACTTGAATAAATATTTTCTAGCGTCCCATATAAAGTCCTGTATAAGTCCTGGATAAGTCCTAGATATGCTAGTGAGGACGCGAGTCAACTGTCTATAAGGGAAGAATGAATGCGAATGAGATAAACAGAAAGAGCCACAAGAGTTACTCTAGGTTACAAAATTAACAAAGTTTAGCCTCTTGGATTATTGATGTAAAAAAGTGATAAAATGAGAAAGGAATCGTACTTTAACTTAACATCCTATCCGCCATATTGAATCTGTTATTTTGTCTTGAAATTCATAATCAGTGACCCAAAAACTCCCTTGATAATGATGGTTAGTAGAATTATAAAGGTTTTTGTTTTCAAGGCAGCCATATTCGATCTGCCATTTTGAAAATACAAATTCTGACTGTAAATTCGTAATCAAAAACCTGAAAACCCCCTTTTATAGAGAGTTATGAGGAAATCGGTTTGATAAAACGTTCGGTGTTTTGAATATTTAACTATTTTGGAAATCGCGCACGAGGGCAGGTCGATAAGTTCTTATGAAAACACAAAAAATCACTTTTATGTGTTTGGGAATAGGTAAAAATCACTGGAGGGGCTAAATCCGGTGAATATTGTGGACCGCCAATAACGACGCATAATATTCTCTGCTTATCTTTGGTCATTTCGACTGGTTCTTTATTTCAGGCGTGTAAAAATGGATCCAAATTTTTTCAACAGTGATGTAACGACGCAGAAATCCACTTAGATTGCGATGGAGAAGCGCTAAACGAGCCATCGAATCGGTCACAGGATTGCGTTTATTCTCGACGGTGAGTGGGCGTCCCGAACGGAATTCATCGCGAGTGGATGTACTACCTCGTTTAAACTCATTCATCCATTTTTACACAGTTTCAAACGATGGTGCAGATGTGCTATAAACTGCATCTAATTCGGCCTTCATTTCTTGTGGTGCATTGCCTTTTATATAGAAGTGTAAGGATCTATTGACCTGCCCGCGTAAATGTATTCTTGTAGATATTTTCATAAGGAATCCAAATATATTGACCATATTAACAAGTATTATCACGTTTCAAAGTTGTTTTCGTCTGAAAATTTCATAAAAATGACTTTTTTAAAACTTTTAGATTAGAATATCTTAAAATCCCGACGTGCCAGACAATCTGCGCCAAATTCGGATCCACCTCAGAAAATTTACATGTAAAAACACATTCGGATCTTAGTGGGGGAAACCTCACAGGCCTGTATCATGTACCTAGCGCTAGTATAAAAGATAATTTTTCTCTCAGAAAGTGAATGTTAGACATTTCATTTAATGAAGTTTTGACTGGTTAACTTTATTTTTTCTACAAAATATAATGTTGTTTTTATTTACTATTTATATCTGCCGTGAATCATATTACATGTGTGCATAGAAATTAAGAAATATAGAATAGAAATAGAAATTGAGAAAATTATCAATAAAAATTAAGATCCATTTAAAAAAAGAACTAGGTATATCAAATCATACACTGAGTGGAGAAACCCATTTTCAAGAATTCAATAATTTAAACCTATTACAATACATGGAGTAATATAATTAAGCAATTAATCGAGTTATTTTAATGATAAAAATAAGAATCGTTTCAAATATTCAATTAATAAAAACTTACTATCATTTCATTTTACTGTAATAAATATTTGTACTTGCAGATAAGAACCCGTATCAAGAGGAAGCGACAAGTAACACAGGTAAAGCTTCAGGTAGTGATGCGGATTCAAATTCAAATGATATCTCTATCTCTTCGAATTGCACAAAAGCAAGACAAGAAATCCCTGTTCTCGAAAATAAGAATGATTACAGTCTGGATGATAATGGGGATTCTGAAGCTGAATTAGTTGTTCCTCTTCCAGAACATAGGAAAAATATTAGCGGCCATAGTACGATGAACACTGTTACGAAATATATGCTGGAGTACAATTCTTTGCCACAGGAGAAAATTCTCGCTCTCATGGAAAAAAATAAGAAAAACGAATTGAAAATAATTAAGAGGTATAACAAACTGACGAATACAATAAAGGAGAAATCTTTAAAAACGAAGAATAAGGAAAAAAAACGAAAAAATTCGTCGAATAAAACGGGTAGTGATCTTTCTTCTTTAAACAGAAATTTCGAAACGGATAGAGATAACAATGTATGGGGTACACAAAAAAATAATGAAATTGATGTTTCTAATATGGACATGCCAGAAAAGATCAAAATTATTGAGTCAAATTCCAATTGTCACGCTATTGAAATTTCTGATTCAACCTCTTCCATCGATAAATTTGAAAAACTTCCTAATGAAGTGAAATTTCTGGAAACAGAAGAAATGAATTCAGAAGATAGCGATTCAGATTCGGATTTTATAACTGTAGAAGACATTTTAAATTCAAACAAAACACAAAATGAAAATGATTTTGAAGTTACACTCATGCCAGATGAAAACTTACAAGAAGATTTATTCGCAGATTTATTTGCTACAGATTCGGTAAAAAAACCAACAAGTTCCTCGACAAAAGAAAGCGAGTATAAAAATGAAGGTGATCTATTTAATCAAACTAGAAAAAATTCTGCGTATAGAAATTTATATTTTGAAAACTATGGTGACATAAATGCCTTAAATTCAGCTAACAAAAATCAGGAAGAAGTTGAGTCCAATGAAATAGTGGAGTTATTTATGAACATAGATGAATCTTTACTCAAAGTTTCAGAAAAATGTTCTCCTAAGGATTCTAACAAAAAACTAAACTTAACTTCTTCGTTCCTTAGTTTGCAATCTTCGAGTCAAGCGTCAAATTCGACTTCGTTAGCCATCAGCAAAGAAGATCTTCTTTCGATGAAAGACAAATTAGAAGACGAACAAAAAGAATTAAGATTAAATATAGGAAAGTTAGAAAGGCAGGCAATGGATATAACAGAACAAATGCAATTAGAAGCTCAAGAACTCCTCCGAATTTTCGGAATACCTTACGTCGTAGCTCCGATGGAAGCAGAAGCTCAATGCGCTTATTTAGAACAAATCAACCTCACTGATGGTACGATAACTGACGATTCGGATATTTGGCTTTTTGGAGGGAAGTGTGTATATAAGAACTTCTTCAACAACAACAAAAGGGTATTGCAATTTAAATCTTGTGATATTCAACATCATTTCAAGCTATCACGGCCACAAATGATACAACTTGCTTTATTAGTAGGTAGTGATTATACTTTTGGACTTCCTGGAATAGGACCCGTTACTGCTATGGAAATTCTCGCTGCTTTTCCTGCCGAGGAAGACGATCTACTTCGAGGTTTAATTAATTTCAGTAAATGGATCAAATCAGGAAAATCTCTTGGGTCTGGCAGAACTTCCCTTCGAAATAAATTGAAAAATTTGCAAATTGAGAAAGGATTTCCTAGTCAAGCTGTCCTGCAAGCTTATTTGAATCCCACTGTTGATGAATCCAAAGAGAAATTTACGTGGAGTAAGCCTGACTTGAGTTTATTAGCTGATTACGTGAGGAAAAAATTCGGCTGGACCAAACTTAAATTTGAGGAGATTATTAATCCTGTTATGAACAAGCTTGTAGAAAGTAAGAGTCAAAAGAGCATCAAAGCTTATTGCAAGGTACAAATAGTTCCAAAATCTATAGAAAAAGACTTGAGTAAACGAGTTCAGTCGGCGGTGAGAAAATTAGGATGTGAAATTATGGGAGAGATTTCTGATGAGGAAGAGAAGCAATATGGATCGATAAGGAAAAGGGCGAAAGCTGTCAGTAAAAGAAATAAACTTTGCATTTCTAAAAGCTCATCCAAGAGTGAACATTTCCAAAATTCAGTAAATGATATTAAACATCTATTAAAGGAGGAAGATCTCTTTGTCAGTTCAAAAAAAACTCATCTGTCCAATATTGGTATTAATATTAGTAAAGTTAATAAAGAGTACATTCCACAAAGAGAAAATGATAGAGCAAACACAATAAAAAAAAAAAATCGAGCTATAGAAGTGTTTAATAAATCAAAGAAAAGAGCTAGTCGTGGGAATAAAGCGAAAAAATCTGCACGCAAAGTATTAAACGAGGCTGAACTTTCTGAAAGCAGCAGCAGTCCTTAGATTGATATTATATTATTTACAACACTGAAAATGAAAAAATGTTCGTGATTTTACATGAATATTTTAGTTGAATAAATTCTAGGTTTATATCTTTTTTATGTCTACATTCGTAAAATTGTACAAATCTTATTAAAAAGCAAGGATTAAAAAAAAAATTATTGAATTATTTCCTACATAGCGAAACACTCAATTTTTTAGAAACACTCAATTTTATTTTATAATTATATGTGACATACCATAAAAAAAGGGGCTTAAGTTGCAAAAATCAATTTCGAAATTATTGGTGTTATAGAGTTGCTTCATCTGGTGAATAATTTCGCAAAATTTTACCATGTATAATTTTTTGTTACGATTAAGCCCAAAAGTTGGGCGTTTAATAGGCTCTTTGCGGCGAACCTAAGGTCTCTTGAAAACACCTCTCACCACTTCCTCCTCGCATTCTGACCGCCTCCTGCGTATGACTAGTTCGTCTGCAGTTGTAAGTGGAGAGGCAGTTTTTCGTTGGCTCCATCCCACTATAAATTATTATTTAGAGAGCCTCGATTTTCACTGCTTCTGAAAAATTCTGCTTTGCAACCTAAGCCCCTTTCCTTCATAGCACGTCACATATAAGAAAATGTTATTCCTTCATGTATTCGAATATTAAGATTTGAAAGCGTGACCAACGACAATTTGTAATCGCACTATTTTAAAAAATTATTTTGCACTCATTTATTTCCATATTTGAACTTGGTTTTCGGCTTGGTATGGTACAGGTAAAGAAAGGTATAGAATAATGGAATATAGTAGTATATTTGCTGCAAGTATAAAATTGTAGTGTAAATCTGTATTGAACGTATAATCACTTAGAAGCGAAGAAAAGCGTATTTGCATACTCTAGCAGAATCCTATCCTATCACGACTAGAAGAGAATAATCTAACTCTTAACCTAAGCAAATCAAATTTCTTTAGAAAGGATACGAGATTTCTAGGCTTTATTCTAACAACAGAGGGAATCAAACCAGACCCGGACAAAGTACAAGGGATCACCGACTTTCCAGCACCAAAAGTGTCCAGCAACTGAGGGGTTTCTTAGGACTAGTGAACTTCTACTCAAAATTAAACAACAAACATGCTGAGTAAACTGTACCATTTTTACATCTGATAAAAAAGGGAGTACTCTGGAATTGGAATCAAAATATGCAGAATTGTTTTAACAGAATTAAACAACATTTCAGCAATACTAGAACTTTATACTTTCCGGATCCTAAGAAATCATACTATCTCGAAATCGACGCAAGCAATATTATACGCAATATTATATCAGAAAAATTAAAAAAAGGAAAAGGAGATAATCACACTTGCCAGCAGAACCCTCAAGGGTCCTGAATTATCATACACTAAAAGAAGAACGAAACTACTCACCAATCAAAACTTTGAAAATGTTAATCTGGTAGTGCCATGCAGCCTATGGACACACAGGAACAGATACAAATTACAAAATCATCAGAGAATAATTCTATATAATACTATCCACAACTGGCAAAGATAATTAGACAAACTCTGAGCACGTGTGATTCATGTCAAAGAAACGAAATCATCATCCGTCATTCCAGAATCCATGCAACCAGAAGAGCCACTGTAACTGCTATCGATTGATTTCTTTGGACCCCTCCCTAGCGAACTGGCTGAACGCTAGCGTAAAGTAGCATTATAACTCATGAATGAAGTGAAATAAATAATTAACATGTTTTTATCCTTATTCTACGTTAAAAATAACTTTAATTGGTAATTGAAATATGCAATAATTTTATTTATTAACGCTAAAAATAAAAAAAAAACATAATACCTGTCAATGAAGGCAGTGCAGTGGTTCATCACTTTCCATGTCTTTACCGTCAGGATTGACTATTTGTTAGAGTGAGATGAAAGTATAGTTGTGTCTCACTCCAACCAAAGGTCAACTTTAACGGTGGAGACGTTCCACAAAAGGTGAACCACTGCACTGCCTTCAATGACAGGTATTATGTTTTTTTGATTTTTAGCATTAATTAATTAGCGAGTAGCGAAGCCACTATATGGAAAATAGATGATTTCACTAAAAATATAGGAAAACCACAAAAATACTAGCTGACCAAGGAACACATTTCACGAGTAGGAAATGGAGAGAGGTACTAAAAGAAAGAGAGATTAAATTGATTCTAACCTTGATTTGACATCCACAAGCAAACATGGTGGAAAGAGTGAATCGAGAGCTAGCAAGATTCTTCAGGACATTTCTACTGGCGGATAGACACGACTCATGGTACAACTGGATAGAGGAAATTAAAAGGATACTCGATGAATCTTATCACGACACAATAGAGATTACACCACATGAGGCTCTATTAGAAAAATACCCAAAAAGAATGTGGGAAAAATGGATTCCATAAGCGTACATGGAGAGAGGCAAACACCAGCAGACAGGAGACGACACTGAGCGCAAGCGCAGCATACCCTTCCTGGCAAGCAATGGATCAGAGTGGGAGGCTGCGTCTAGGATATAAAAAGGAAGATGTTGGTCCAGAAAGGCATTCTGGTGTCTCGTGAGCGAGCCGCAGCCAACCCTAAGAGGTTCTTCGGAACAGGCTGAAGGTTTTCTACCTTTAGACGCGTCTTGATTTGCTTCGTGAGATCCTTTGGGTCTTCTACTCTTAAATTCTTAAGCTGTGATGACGTGATTTTCTTTGGGACTAAAGAATACTAAAGTTTCAACTAAATTTTTCTTTGCCCATTGATACAAGGCATCAGCAGTCAAAATCGGATCTTTAGATGACGCTTGTAGGTTAGCACGCGCTGCGAGTCTTTTTAAATTTCCCCCAATACCATCACAAGGGCCTTTTCCGTGCGCAGTTGCATGGAAATGCATCAGCAAACACAGTGCCTGGTACTCAAAAATATCACTCTTTCGATCCCTCTGCTGAATTAACTCTCATGTTGAGAAAATATTCGTCATCATTAGAATGTGATGTTTTCCCAAAAAAAAACTGTGAGGCAAAGAAGAAAGAGAAGTGCACATACACTGTAATAAGCAAATTATTTGACTCAATTTTCGATGTGAGAGGCGAGGGGACTCACGCTAAAAAATCACCCCGACTTACAAATTAATTTTTATTTTTAATTTCGTACTAGCCAACAATAACAGTTTTACGAACAAATTATACAAAGTACAATTAAATAAGTTTCCAACGGACGGTACATCGTGATCGTGGCGCCTAGCTGCACTGCGACGCAGAAACCGCACGCAAGAAGTGTTATATATCTTCACCAATTTCTTTCACCCCACTTTCGACCATAGCTCATTTTAAAGGGAAAAAGTCAAGCTTTTTTTTAAACATAATTTTGGAAAGAAAATTAACGGCCGCATTTGGAGAAAAATTCAAAAATATGTTTAAAGTTAAAAAATGAAGTTCAAATAATTTTTTTTATCTAAAACCATTGCTTTCCGCGTAAAGCTGATGAAAAAACGTTTCCAAGACCTCCATAAAAAAATCAATTCGGATAACTTTTGTAGAAGTTATGGTTAATTGAGTATCAGCGTGCGCAGTAAAAGGTTAAAAATTCGAGCCCCTGCATACTGACAACCCGACGTACTAGAGACGTTCTCTTAGGGGAATTAAAAGAGGTTCCCTAGGGCAATAATTTCGCGAATTTTCAAGGAAATCGGAGACAAAAAGTTTTTAGGCGGGTACACTTGACGAATTTTGCCCCACATATATTGATAAGAAGGAGCGCGGTAAAACTAATGAAAACAGCTTTCAACCTTTGCAAAGTATTATTTCAAAAGGAATGATGCAAAGATTAGCAGAGTCAAATATTAGTTATCAAGATTTAATTGATGCCAATGTGTCTGCAACACAGCTTTTAGAAGGGTAACCGTAAGTCCCTCCGGTGTTCGGCCGCGAAGGGCAACGATCCCGTGAAACCACATGTTAAACTGGGAAAACCGCTCACGACCCTACTGTCTGGAGCCAATTTCGGGGTTGAAATCATGGATTCCGGGGCGCAGGAATGAAGGATTACCTGGTCAGTATTTCCTTATATCCGACGCTGCGGATATAAGGATAAATAGCACACCGTCTAGCCTGAAGTCCAGGTCAGGTGTCGGGGCAGACCCGGCACTGCTCGGTCGATAGGGGGTGACGTTAAACCTTTTGCATCATTATGGCGCGGGCCTATCCCGTAACCTTTTTATTAGCGGAAAAACGTTCCAGACTACCTGTTGCGAATGATCGATGACTATCTGAGTGACAGGTGGGTAATATACTAGGGCGACAAGTGGTCTCTCAAAGAAGAGATGACTTGTGGCGCCCCTCAAGGGTCACGGGTGGGTCCACTCGTTTGGAACGTCATGTATGATGATTTCCTGCGCATGGACCTACCTGCTGGAACGAGCATCATCGGCTTCGCGGATGACGCACTTGTCGTGTGCGCCGCTGACGACGTCAGAATCCTGGAGCTGAGGATCAATGATAGTCTGTGGCGGGCAAAGTGTTGATTGAAAGCAGATGCCTGAAAATGGCCCCTGAAAAGACCGAGACTTTGCTGGTCACGGACAGGAGATCCTTCAAATACCCGAAGATCGTTCTCGGGGAACATGAAATAGAGTGGAAAAAAAGCATTAAGTACCTGGGTATGCAGTTGGATCGAAGACTTAGCTTCGGCGAACACCTGCAGATCGCGACTGCCAAAGCCATCCAATGTGGAGCCGCTCTGACTCGGCTCTTGCCCAACATTGGTGTCCCCAGGGAAGCCAAGAGAAGGCTGGTGGCGAGCGTGGTAAATTCGAAGCTGCTTCACGCAGCTCCGGCCTGTACAAGTGCCTTTAACAACCATGCTATCCAGAAGAAGCTGTTCTCGACACAGAGAGATGTGGTGCTGAGAATTGTCTCAGCATACCGAACTGTGTCGACGAGCGCTGTGCTGGTCCTGGCGAGCGTCCCACCAATAGACTTATTGGCGGAGGAAAGAAAGGAGACCTTTCAGCTCCGTAAGGAGCTCACCTGCTTAACAAACCTGCAGGAAATCGCTCACGCGGAGGAGGCCATCCGCAAGGATGGAAGGCGCAGACTCGTCGAGAAATGGCAGGCGAGATGGCATGGTGACCAATCCGGGAGACGGACACACCGTCTCATCCCGGAGCTCGCCACCTGGCTGGATAGAAAGCACGGTCAAGTCGGCTTTTACCTGGCGCAAGCGCTTTCGGGCCATGGTTGCTTTGATGCATACCTGAAGCGCTTCAAGAAAAGAGACGATGAATCGTGTGGCTACTGCGGTTCCCTTGTGGACAATGCAGAGCACACACTCTTTGTCTGTGCCAGATGGGGCGTGACAAGGGAGGCGGCCGGTCGGGTAGTGGGCGCTCAACTCAGTCCTGACACGATGATCTCTCTCATGCTCCAGTCGAAACAAAAATGGATGCTTATAGAGTCATTCGTCACCCTGGTGATGAAGACGAGAGAGCTTGATGGGCGTGCGGAGCGCTGCGACAACGTGGGCCAGTAGAAATCGCATTGGGGCCTGCACCCGCGGTCCTGCGTCTCGCGACGGACTTGGCTGTCCACGTCGTTCGGGGGAGGAATCTTTTTATTCCTCCCTCGGTTGGCGTGGCTAGTCGGTTTTGCCTAACGGGCGTGTGGCCGTGAATGGGAGTCCCGGGTGAACGGATGACGGAAGAGTCGTACGCGAATTTAAGCTGGAACCAACCTCCCGCGAAGTTTAAAGTCGAAAGACGGTTTCGTGAGCGATGTATTGGTTCGAGAGAGGGGTTTTTTGGTTTTAACAGGTATGCCTAGACCCGTCCTAGGAGAGCCTTGTACAACGTCTTTGAAAGATTTCGCCATTTTTCCTCCTCACAAAAAAAAATTATAATAGGGTAAAAATGAGTGTTATATAATAGAATAGTGCAATAGTATTGTAGATAATATAGTAGTTATGGATACGTGACAATACGTAGTACAAGTAAAAAGACCTAAACACATCCGTAGAGAGGAACATAAAAATAACATAAAACTTAATCCGAAACATCACAATGTCATTACCAAACACATTCTTGAAAATAAAGATAACATTTCTACACTTGAAATTTCGTGGAATGATTTCAAAATTGTCTATCAAGAACAAAACTTTCAAAAAAGAGCATTCGCTGAAATGGTTTTCATAAAAAAAGAAAAAGTCTAAACAAGGTCTCAGATATGGAACATTTCAACCAATTTTGTGATTCTCTTATTTAATTCACTAATTCTGTTGTTTATATGTTCTATTATTACGTTTTTTTGGTAACTGTTTGACAATAAATCATTCATGATAATATCTAAGTTTTCATGATAGTCCAAGCAACAGGGAATTTATTATGAATGATTTATGACATTATTTATTTCAGAAAACGGACTGCGCCATCAAAAGAAAGGTTGGTCATAGAGTAATTGTGTCATGTTTTGGACAACGAAATATGATTTTTACATTTTTTATCAACATTTAAGACCAAAAAATCGCATTTTATTTAGTTTTTTGTTTATAACATTAAAGGTAATTTTCCAATCTCAATAAAATGTATTAAAAAATTATAGACAATTGAATTGCCAACAAAATGACCCATCGCTCGGTCTGATTGAATAATTAGAAGCTGAGAAAATTCGGAAAAACCGGGAAATTTAGCTTTTGTTAAACAAATTAATATCTCAGTTAATTTTTAACTTTTTAGGTTGAGGTTTGCTGGAAAAGTAGCAGACTTTATGCTCTTCAAATGTATAAAAAAATAGAAACTGAGATAATACGTTTTCGCACTATTGACACTTTAATTTTATTTAATCCGTTAATTGTAAAATGTTTGCTTGCCGCAGAGGTGGTCCGATTTTTATTTCGAAAACGGCTTTTAAAAATATAAATCAAGCATAAAAGAACGTCAATCTTGGTTTTTCGATAAAATTTTGCGAAGTTAATTTAAAAAACGGCCCAAACATGACTTCAAACTCCTGAAAGCAGCAAAGTGACTCAGTGGTGGGGAGAGAAGGCGAGTAGGCTCAGTGAGTCACTTTGCTGCGTTCAGGCGTTTGGAGCCATGTTTGGGACTTTTTTAAATAAACTTCGCAAAATTTTAGCGAAAAACCAAGATTGACGTTCTGTTGTGCTTGACTTATATTTTTAAAGGCTGTTTTCAAAATAAAAATCGAGCCACCTCTGCGGCAAGCAGACATTTTACAATTAACGGATTAAATAAATTAAAGTGTTAATAGCGCGAAAACGTATTATCTCAGTGTCCGTTTTTTATACATTTGAAGAGCATAAAGTCTGCTACTTCTCCAGCAAACCTCAACCTAAAATGTTAAAAATTAACTGAGATATTAATTTGTTTAACAAAAGCTAAATTTCTCGGTTTTTCCGAATTTTCTCAGCTTCTAATTATTCAATCAGATCGAGCGATGGGTCATTTTGTTGGCAATTCAATTGTCTATAATTTTTAATAAATGTTATTGAGATTGGATAATTACCTATAATGTTATAAACAAAAAACTAAATAAAATGCGATTTTTTGGTCTTAAATGTTGATAAAAAATGTATAAATCATATTTCGTTGTCCAAAACATGACACAATTACTGTATGACCAACCTTTCTTCTGATGGCGCAGTCCTTTTTCTGAAATAAATAATGTCATAACAAATTCCCTGTTGCTTGGTCTATTATGGAAAAATTTGTCAGCAAGTAAGATAGTAGAGTCAACTAAATTTTTTATTATTCCAATTTCGTGTTGTAAAGAGTGGTTAGAAAAATAATAATTTAAGAATTTACCAGAGTAAGTTTTTTTGCTGAACCAATTGGTTTTTATGAAATTGTCTTCATTTTTTATAATGGTTAAATTCGAACAATTTCTTGAACTGTGTTCATTTTCGATTTCACACGTGAACTGGAGTCTATCATGATGATTATTAAAAACTGGTTAGGATTTCTTCGATTTTTTCTTTCTTAATGAACATAATAGTGTCATTAACGTATCTATAGTATACTGGAGTATTGAAATCAAAATTTTCCAAAACATTTGTTTCTAAGTCTTACATTACTAGATCAGCTAAAGTAGAAGAAATTGAAAAGCCCATAGGAGTTCCAAAATTTTGTCTGTAATAGGATTTATTAAATTAAAAAAAGGTGTTATTCATTAAGAATTCTATTCCATCTTTAAATTCTTCCATAGGTAATTTGGTGAATTTTTTAATATAGTGACATCTTTTTTCAATGCTGTTTTGTATTAGTTTTATCGGAATGTTGGTGAGTAATGACGTCACATCTAATGAAATCACTGTATAATTGCTGCGAATTTTTTTTAATATTATCGAATCTTTGAAAGATAAAGACTTTTTTTTATAACGGATTGTGGTTTTGGTAATGAATAATTAAGGATGTTATTGAAAATTCTACACATATTATAAGTAGGGCAATTCACGCAAGAAACTAAAGGTCTTAGTGGATAATTGTCTTTATGTATTTTTGATAATCCATAAATTCTGGCTAATAGGGTATTAGATGTGATTAGGACTTTTCTTTGAATATTTTCGCTTAAGTAACCTTTCTTTCTCCAGTTATCCAGTTTTTTGAAAACATTTTTTTGTAATTGTGTTAGAGGGTTTGAGTCGATTTTTTCGTATGTTAATTGATCCTTAAGAAGGTCGTTCAATTTTATGTTACAGTCAGATTTGTTTAAAACTACCGTGATGTTGCCTTTATCAGCTTTTGTTGGAAGTAGTTGTTTTTCGTCTATTAAAAAACCCTGTGTAGATTTTATATTCTTAGCTATTAGTCTATCAAAGTCTGAGATCTGTTTTGATTTATTTGCATATTTTGAAGATAAAAAAAGAACTTTATATCTGATTTCGTCTTGTTTTTCTTCAGGAATTTTGTGTATATTGGTTTCCAGATCTTTGACAATTTCAAAAATGTGTTTGTTTTCAGAAGATACAAAACTTGTGCTAAATTTGTCGCCTAATCTGATGATTTCAGAAACTGATTCCGGTAAGACAGTGTTAGAATAATTTATTAACCAAGGATCTGAGTTGTTGTTATTTTTATGTTTGTTTAGACACATTGTTTTGAAAGAGTGAGCTTGCTTTGTTTTCAAATTTTCGATTTTCTCGTCTAATCTAATTTCATTATTGTAGATCTTAGAATTTAAGTCATTCTGATAAGAAATCATGTTCTCTATGAGATAGATAGGAACTAATGAAGTTAATGATTTTTTTATAATATCAGAATTGTTTTGTAGAAAATGTAAATTATTGTGAATATCTTTGATTTCCATATTTCGTATCTGGTATTCCAGTTTTTCAATTACAGAATTAAATTATTTATTATTGGGAAAGAGGTTATATTTACGACATTTTAGTAAGGAGTCCTTTTTAGATGTTGTCTTCCTTATATCCTTATTTGTGTTGATCCAATTTTATGCTTCGATGTACGCTTGTAGGCCGAAATTAGATTTTATGGTTTCTAAAAACATATTTCATGGAATGTTGATACTAAACTTTGTTCTGTAAGACGCAATTCTAGTCGATACGTGTGTAATATTATTATGATGATCTTTGTACGTACGAGGAAAATTAAGGTTCATGCGTAGGAAACATCAAGGATGTGTTAGAAAGAAACGACGCTTTCGGACTAAGTCTTTGTATTTTAAAAAGCTTCCAACGTTTTAAGAATAACAATGTATCTCCTCATCAGGGAATAAAAGTTCTTTTTACAACTACCACATTAGTATTGAGTTTTGATATCTGTAATATTAATTTGTTTTACAGAGATTATAGCAATAGAAATAGAAATAGACTAATAGCTAAGAATATAAAATCTACACAGAGTTTTTTAATATAGACGAAAAACAACTACTTCCAACAAAAGCTGATAAAGGCAACATCACAGTAGTTTTAAACAAATCTGACTGTAACATAAAAATGAACGACCTTCTTAAGGATCAATTAACATACGAAAAAATTGACTCAAGCCCTCTAACACAATTACAAAAAAATTATTTAAAAAAACTGGATAACTGAAGAAAGATAGGTTACTTAATCGAAAATATTAAAAGAAAAATCCTAATCACATCTAATACCCTATTAGCCAGAATTTAAGGATTACCAAAAATACATAAAGACAATTATCCACTAACAAGGAACCCTAGGAAGATGTCCCCCTCTGATTTTGTTCGTTCGCACATATGTTGCAGTACTCGAAAAACTAAGCGACACGTCTTTTTTTTCACGTGCCCAAACTGGTTTTTAGGGGGTAAAAATCACCCCCGAAAAGTGCGGTACCAAATACCCATTTAATTGTTTCACATATAATAACAGAATCTTTCACAATCAAAACAAATCGAAAAACATCCTCACTATGAGAGATGAATTATGTGATTTTTTCAACTTGATGAAAAAGATTTTTGGGGGGTAAACTACCCCACAATAAGTTTTCATTATACAAAAAATTTTCAAACAGGCATTATTTCAACCCGAAAAATCTGGAAAAAAATATGTTGCACGCAATAATAAAATAAAGTTTACGTATATTTTCATTTTCATGAGAAATTAATTTATAAAGAGTAACCACCCTTAAGTGCATGTTATTATATTTCTACAAAATAAAGTAAATTTCGTGTACAAAAATAAGCAGAAAAAATTCTTTCACACAGAGGGTTGAAAAATATGAATTGCTTAATTTAGTCGAAACATTTTATGGGGGTAAACTACCCTAAAAACAGTTATGATTATACAAGAAAATTACCAAATAGGTTAAATTGAAGCTGAAAATTCTGAAAAAAATATATATGCCACGCGATAATAAAATAAACTTTACGTATATTTGCATTTTCATGAGAAATTAATTTATAAGGGGTAACCACCCTTAAGTGCATTTTATTATATTTCTACAATATAAAGTAAATTTCACGTACAAAACCAAGCAGAAAAAATTCTTTCACACAGAGGGTTGTAAAATATAAATTGCTCAATTCAGTCGAAACATTTTATGAGGGTAAACTACCCCAAAAGAAGTTATGATCACACAAGAAAATTACAAAATGAGCGCTAATTCATGTCGTGGAAATCTGAAAAAGTGTATGTTGAAGGCAATAATAAAATAAAATTTATCAGTCGAACAATCATCATTAGACTTGTTTATTCATTGTACGTGGTGCAGTAGTGATGCTCTTCGAAGAAATGTTTGAGACAAAAAGATTTCTAAAAAAAAAAGATATCTAATTGCGACTACATTTTGACATCCTGAAATTTCACGTAACGTGTTGGAAAATGTTTTGAAGGAAAAGTCCACTGGATTCTCAAATTCTCCTGGTTTTTCTGCAACGTAACCACTTTCAAACCAGGAGTATTTAAAAAGACTGTGATACCTTGTTGAAGATAATTGATTATGTACTAAAGACTGTAACTTTATCATATTATTTCGTATGTGCAGATTTAAATCATAGTCTAATAGTATAACTGAATTGGAAAAATGTCGCACATAATTTTTCCATATGCGAAATCCGTAGACGTCAAGGGGCTGAACTTTTCCAGTAGTGCATTTTGGTATAATCATAGGAATAACATTCTTTCCCGCAGGCGTTGCTTGCCGTACAACTTCTGGGCAGTGTCCATTCCAAGAATCTATGAGCAACACGCTTGTCGGCCACACCTTCGGGAAAAAAACATTTTCCAACCAGCTGTGAAAATGTTCTGCAGATAAAATAATTTTGAACATTTAAAGACTGCAATGAATTTATTTTATGACCAAAAATTACTAAAAATAAACAAATTTACCAGACGTAAGTTTTCCAGATTTGGATGCAGCTACAAAGACGTTTATAGGCTGAAAAATGGTTTCTTGTACAATGGGTCCAAATTTTCCTCTTGGCTCATTTAACACAAGATAAAGTGGAGATAGAAGCTTTCCATCTGCAGAAATCGTGGGTTGGATAGTGTAGCTGTGAGTTGTAGAAGAAATAGATTGGACGACACATTCGACTTGCCGTGTACCTTCAATTGCCAATGTTCTCCCAGAATGCATTTCTAACTGGAATCCACTTTGATCCGAGTTATAAACATTCTCTCTCCCATATTGAGTGATTTACGTCTACATTTCATTCACGAAATTCTCCGCATTTACTTTTAACTTTTCCTTATCTTCTAATGTTTTCTGGTGATGAATTTATTGAATTTTCTGGATGTTATTCGGTGAGTTCGTTTAAACTTCCACACC
Source organism: Diplolepis rosae (assembly GCA_030998225.1). NCBI lineage: Eukaryota > Metazoa > Arthropoda > Insecta > Hymenoptera > Diplolepididae > Diplolepis > Diplolepis rosae. The sequence goes on from JAPYXD010000631.1 coordinate 1,465,070, forward strand.
CACCAGTCAGATGCTTTAAATCGTGTGTCTCCTAAAACAAGGATATTTTCAGCATGTAGACCCCATTTCTGTAAGTCTACATCGTGAATTATCACACCAGCATCAATTGCACTTTTATAATTGTTCAATGTGTACTCCGCAATACGATGCAAATTTTCCATATATGTACCGCCTTTATTTACTTGTCCTGCCCATCGCCTAAATTGACGTACCGATGTTACTTTTCTGAACCGATGTTGAACAGCACTTGAATCACGATTGCTTTTTTCATTCCGCTTCTCCAAAACTCCACTGCTCTTTGTTTATAATCGAAGTCAACATTTTCATCATCTCTCGTACAAACAGCGTCATCTGATTTAGAATCAAGTTTAGGAGTCCACTCTGCATAGGTGTCTTCCACAGCGGAAGGCTCCCAGCCTTTATATGGTTCTGAAAAGTCTTACGTATTTTCTTCAACAATCTCAACGCCATTGAACTCATTCATAGCCTGAATCAGTATTTCATTGAAATGATCTGCCAGTTGCCGTTCTGCATCATTAACTTCACTGTCAGGTATGTTCATGGTTTGGAATGCCACTAACAAAAGTTGTATTACATTTAAGGGATTTATAGGCATGCTTACAAGACTTGATAAACTGTTCACTGATATGTTTCACTGCAGAAATAAAGAAATAGACTTTTAAACTCGAGAAAGATGAAAGCAACACTGAACGATTATTCGCAGTCTTCACAAAAGTTCGCATCCTAAAAATAAAACTTGCTCTTGAAAAACAAATACATTGAGTCTCATTTACATTTCAATGCATTCGTAAAGATACGTGGGTCGAGATAAATAGCAGCTTAATTAGTTTAACCTTCTGCATGAGTCAAACATGCACTTAAGGGTGGTTACCCCTTATAAATTAATTTCTCATGAAAATGCAAATATACGTAAAGTTTATTTTATTATCGCGTGGCATATATATTTTTTCAGAATTTTCAGCTTCAGTTCAACCCATTTGGTAATTTTCTTGTATAATAGTAACTGATTTTGGGGTAGTTTACCCCCATAAAATGTTTCGACTAAATTAAGCAATTCATATTTTTCAACCCTCTGTGTGAAAGAATTTTTTCTGCTTAGTTTTGTACACGAAATTTACTTTATTTTGTAGAAATATAATAACATGTACTTAAGGGTGGTTACTCTTTATAAATTAATTTCTCATGAAAATGAAAATATACGTAAACTTTATTTTATTATTGCGTGCAATATATATTTTTTCCAGATTTTTCGGGTTGAAGTAATGTCTGTTTGAAAATTTTTTGTATAATTAAAACTTATTGTGGGGTAGTTTACTCCCCAAAAATCTTTTTTATCAATTTGACAAAATCACATAAATTTGGGCACGTAAAAATAAATACGTGTCCCTTCGTTTTTCGAGTACTACAACATATGTGCGAACGAACAAAATCGGAGGGGGACACCTACCTTGGGGTCCTTGTAAGACCTTTAGTTTCTTGCGTGAATTGTCCTACTTATAGTATGTCTAAAATTTTTAATAACATCCTTAATGATTCATTACCAAAACCACAATACTTTATAAAAAAACTCTTTATCTTTATAAAGCGTAAAGGCCTGAGCGCGTGAATCGTGATTGTCTAGTAGGTAAGGGAGGGGATACGCGTTGTCATGTGGTGCGTTTAATTGAACGCAAAATTTTAAAATCGCAGTTTCTCAAGTAATAATAATCAAATCCAGTTGATTCCTTCGTAGAAATTTTCGTAAGTCTTTGCCGCTTCTAAAAAATCTAGTCGCATGATTTATTTCGCAGAGCTTCAATGTAAAAAAATTGAACGAAGTTTTTACAAATTTATGCTAAAAAACTTTTAGGACAGCATGAATCGGGAATTTTACTCCTTATTAGGCACAATTTTCTTCGTAATGCGGGAAATAACCTCTAAAAATGAAAAATTCAATTCAAAAACAATGTTTTTATGCATTGAAAACTGTCGCTTGAGATCATATGATGTTTTTATGCTCTAAATTCAATTTCAATATGAAAAAAACTATTTCTTTTTTAAATTGGAGAACATAACTCATTTTTGGCTTGTTTGGCTCTATTGCTTTGCCATAGCGATACATTTCGGGACCTTTTGAGTCCAATTTGTGAACTTTTATTTGACGTCAAATTGTTGTTTGACGCCATTAATTATTATTGTTGTAAGAAATAATTCTATATCACTACTGCGAGAAAAACTGAGAGGTATTTGATATTACAAGAAAAAAAGGTGTGGAAAAGATATTTCCTCTAACAAATCTTTAAAAAGAATGAGCTCGCCAAACGCATTTTCAAGCAAAACATTAGAATGTTTTGCTTTTAACAAATGATGATCGACGATTTTTTTCGGCGGAAATATTTATAGTATATAAACACGAAGAATCGTTGTCTCAGCGCATAAGAATCCATTATATTGCTGCAAAAATAATTCGATGGAGCTGAATTTTTGTTCCATTCTTACTAAATATATGTGGAATAAAGCGATATTTTTGATTCTGGTCAATGTGTAAATTTATACACGGAGAACAATAGTTGAAGTAATTTTACTCAACTTACGATCAAATTTGGGACATAAGGACAAGTTAGAAGTTATTTAGTGCCACTATAATTATTTGTGATTTATTAAATGTTCAAAAATGAATCAAAGTTGAGTAAAATTTAGAAGTGTAGGGTGAAGTTTGAAAGCGTGCATTAAAAGTTTCTAAATATATATATTATTACTCGCAGTATAATTATAAAAAACCAGTCTCTTATTAAATCACAAAAATAGTAGAGCTTTCCATTCATTTTACTCTTCGCTTGAATCGAGAGTTGAGTTAACCGTGACTCGCAAGATTTATTCCACCAGCTAAATCTATTCACGCAGGAACGAATGAAAGTAATCTGCGCCTAGGGCACACATAAACATTTTTTAATTTCAAAAACGTGTTGAATTTTCAGCATACTGATGTTCCGCGTTATTATATTTAATAATTAAAATCAATTAAAAACATACAAAATACAATTACAGATTATTCTAGTACTCTCTAAATAGCCACTGTTTTATCTAGTGCGTAATGCACCACTTACTTAATAGTGGATTCTACATACTTATAAACTAGTGATTTTAAACATTCATCGTACTTGTGATGATTATCCACTAGTTTATATAATTTATTTAAAAGTTCCACATAATCTAGTCATATAGATTCTGTAAGTTTAATAAATTCTTCATTCATAATTTTTTCTTAATTCATGTATAACTACTTCTTTCTTTTTCACTCAAGTTTATTAAATGAAATTGTTTGTCATTTCTTAGGCACAATAATAATTTTGAATTCGCAATTGTAAAATCCATATTTTGAATATATGCAACACAGAAAATAAAAAAATCTTCTTTTAAATGTTTTTACACAAGATACTTTTTGATAATTATGCAATTTTTTAGCATACATTTGAAAATTTAGTTTCATTAAACTTTATGTGTAGTTATAATCAAAATGTATACTAAATATAATTTAATAATTATATTATATATGGGTCATTCCATATTAGATGGACAGTCGATGTCGCAGATTTGAACGAGATTGTTACGTACGAATAATTAAATTCAATATAAATAAAGAATATTAAATTCGAATACACGTTCGCTTGAGGCTCCAAACTGCCAAATTTCAATTTAGAAAATAAAAATTAAATAAATCAAAATTTGTTTTTAATCTGGGATCGTATTTGCCCTCTCCTCTGACTGAGGAGGCTATACCCTGTATACAAAAAACCTTTTTTAGAAGAAAGAGAAGTGAATCGAATAAAGGTTAAGGCAATGAAATTTCGTGTTCCAAGGTTTATTTAACTACACAAACAAAAATGGAATAACGATAAACATATATTGGTGTATAATTATTATATAATGTAGTTGGAACGATACCTGCTAATCCTTACAACGAGTTTTCTTATATCTACCAGTCCTGAGAGATTGAGAGAGGGAGATTTATCCCTAAGCTCTTCTATTCGTCCTAGACTGGGCAGTAGGTTTTTTTTTATTAACTGTTGTTCAGAACCACAACTTGTCCTATTCGCGAGCCGCGCATAGCACACGCGCACCCAAATACCGTTTTTGCCACTTTCTGTTAGGCTTAATAAGAGAAAATAACGGTTGGCTTTTAACCAGAAAAGGGTTGAGTGCTTTTAAACTCGCCCTTTTCGCCGCTAGCATTTTCCTATTAAATCTAACTACAATATTTTATGAAAAATTATCACTACCGTTTTGAGATTCGGTAGTATTAATTTTTCCGCGATTTCACGCACCTTTTGCCGTTTTTGTAAAACGACTTGGACTTTAAAATAGTCCGCCGAAGAAAGATATATTAAAAATATATTTTGTATATTTCAATATATCTTGTTTGTATTGCTTCTGTCCAGATGAAGGCTTTTGTCTTTTACGTCCGCTCGACACGATTCCAAAAATAAATAATTTCGTTAGATAAGGTTTTACGGGTTCAATCAACAAACGAGGATCTAGGAACTGTCGATCTGGGCCGCAGACGGGCACGATAAAAGAAAAATGTTTTCTTTATTATTTTAAGGTCTGAATCCGGTCAAGACACTCAGAAGACTGCGAATTTGATTTTGCCTTGATCCGTTTTACTAGTTCATCGCAAGGTGAGCATGGTAGAGTCTTTTGAAGATTAAGGAATTAATGATTGGACAGAGGTAATAATGGCAGAGAGGATTTAGGAATTTGCACAAATGCTGATGTGGTTATTGCGCCATTTGCTGATTTCTAGAATGCAATTATTTCTCTCCTCTTTCTACACCTATCGTGAGAAAGGAAATGTGCTCATCAATTTTTAGTATTTGATGCATGCTCATCAAATTGTAGAAACAATTTTAGTTTCCAATATATTTCAGAGTAAATCGAAATATATATATTTAATTAGTCTGGGCTTATAATCTTGAAGTGGATTAAAGCTGTAAGATAATTATTTAAGTATTCAGATGAGCGTTGGGTCTTAGTTACAAAAAGCACGTGGCTTTTGTGGCGGGAGATCAGCTGGCTATAGCATTTGAGCAAGGATAGGTGTACGAGGAGGAGATGCAATTATGAGATGAATGCTAGCCTCGCGATGCACAGCAGAACGCATCAAGATTTTCTAAAAGAGACCAGTATATTAGGCATGTGCATAGGCGAACGAAAGGAGGAATTGACAAACGGCAGAAAGCTGTGGTGACAAACAGTGCATGGGCGTACATGTACTAGATCTCTCTCTCTCTCTCTCTCTCTCTCTCTCTCTCTCTCTCTCTCTCTCTCTCTCTCTCTCTCTCTCTCTCTCTCTCTCTCTCTCTCTCTCTCTCTCTCTCTCTCCCTCCCTCCCTCCCTCCCTCTCTCCTTCGTTCTCTTTTTCCTCTTCTATTCGTACATTCTATCGCGAGTCTGCTATTGCTCTTTCTTTTTCCTATTCTATTCTTTCTCTGCTCATCCTAGTTCTTATATCATCGCTCTTACTTTACACTCATTCTTCGCTTTTCTCTTATTTCATACCTTTTTAGATCATAGCGATCGAGTCCCTATGCACTCTCGCTATCAATTAATCTAGTTTATAAAACATTAATGCATCTGAAAAACAAAGGGGTGAAATAGTCTTATTTTTAAAAGTTTTATTCAAACTTTATTTTATTAACTTTATTCAAACTTTTATTCGAATTACTCTACGTCTCAAGACCAGCTCGCATGACCAAAAATGCTGAATTGCATTAGCCACTGGAATGTAATCAGGTTACGAACGTTCAAAAGTGTGCAGTTCATTCACTTCTAAAGCAATTGATATTCCATAAATTAGATTTTGTATACTAATAAAAACATTTTCCAAAAAAAATATTGCACACTTTGGACCGCCCGTAACAAACCACACCGGAATTTTTAGTGTTTTCGTCCCCGACAAAAAAGGGTGGTCTAGAGACGAGTACGGATAAGAATAAGGAAAGATAGCCGTATGTTGTTCATATGCAGTCGCTTGTTTTAATCAAGCTGTGAGAGAATTTACAATTTCTAGGTTTGTAGTATAGTAGATAAGAAGAAAAGTCCTACTCTAACAGTTCCATTTCCTAAAAAAAACAATATAGATAGTACAGTAAAAATTATAATAACACATAAAAACAATATATAAAAAAAAAAAATGTTTTGTCGGTGAATGTGTCTTAGATTTGAGAATTTTAATGGCCATGTTCCATGACTGGTTTTATCTGGTTCTTATGCTGGTTGGAGAGTCTGAGATGGTAGCTGAATTACGGGGGTATTCGCTGGTCGTTCCCTTGGTGGTGCAGCAGGTATGACTGCACGAGTGGAGGTACTTGTTTCCGTAGTCGTTTGTGGAAGAGAGTTCCGTGCGGGGGTAGGTTCTTGCTCTTCCTTGATGTTAATGGTGCTGAAGTCGATACATCGAGCAGCTCTCGTCCCTGGTGAGCGTCTTTGAATGCAGTTGATCATTAGTTCTGAAATTCTGCGTAAGAGGATGTATATAAGTAGTCCAATAGATATGAGGCCTAGTCCGAGGTAGGATCCGTGGATCATCCTTATTTGGCTGTTTCCTACTTGTTGGGCCAGGCTGAAGTCATACAGTTGTTCTTCTAGATGCTCCAAGGATTTGTAGTTAGTTTTGAAGACTTTGTCCCCAGGCGTTGTCTCCTTCGTCTGAGCAGACATAGAGTTTGTTGTAGTTATGTATCCTTGAAACTCTTGTAGAGCTGGTGACAGCGCAGAGATGTTCAGGTGAAGTAGTGGGGCGTAGATCATTTCGGTTTCTCCCTTCTGGTTGGTGGTACCTGGGAGTGTTCTTTCGTTTATTCTAAGGTCGCATCCTGGAGCCAGTTGGATTATGCCAGTTCCTTTTAATGTGATTTGGTTGTTCCAGTTGGTTGGGAGTCAATAGTCCTGGATGCATTTGCTTCTGTCTTACATCGTGAAGGACACTCAAGATTTTGTCAGTTGCTCTTATGTATTCTTTTACAGCTGCTTCGTTCGCTCGCAGGACTCGAGTTAAGGCTTCAGTGTATTTAAGCTCAGTGATCTTCCTGGTGGGGTGACCAAATTCTTGATTAAGATTGGTGAGTTCGTTCTTGAGCGATTTGAGTTTTTCCTGATGCTGTTGTGCTTGGTTGTGAATCTCCTCTAGTTGGGACCTGACCAAGTGGGTCTGTTGCCCTACTAGGTACGATATGTTGGTCTGAGCTTAATTTAACTCTTGGATTTTTTCCTCAATGAGCTGACCGTCGTCATAGGTTAGGAGTCCAGCTACGGATCCAATGATTCCGCCTAGGAAACCTAGTAGTGGAGTTGCTCGTCGTCTTCGCATTTCTTTGGGTAAACGAGAGGGGAGGATCTTTTCGGCTCGTTGTTGCATCATTGTTGTCTCTTTTCATGAGTTCTCCTTGGAGCCTTTCGGCTAGGTTGACCTTGGATCCAAGAGCATGACTTGCGATGACTTGATGGCAGTGTTCTTCGTACCCTGGTTGGCAATGTGCGGCTAAGTGATTCATATTATGTTTATAGGATGATAGTAGACTCTGGATTTTAAGGATGTCCATGAAGATGGTGATCCTCCAGGTACCAGTCGTCCACCTTACGGTTCCCAGATATTCATAGTACACTCCCGTACTATTGTTCAGTGGGGTAATCCGACACGTGGCTTCCTGGTGCTTCTGGCTGGTGGCGAGAAGAGATAACAGAAAGGCAACCCATCGATATCCCATCATTGTCATTGAATTTTGGAATCTGTAAAGGAGGAGTATTAGATTGTCTCTTCACGACTGGGTGAGCACTATCTCGAGATAGGATATGCATTTTATAGTTCTAAGAAGACTGGGGCTCTGTCTGGCTTCCCATGTACAGGAAAAAAAAATTATGATAACCGTGTTTTTTTTTCAGGTTGCGCTGGAGTTATAGTAATGCATATTCTTTCTCGTATTTTCTTTCTTTAGTCGTAATGTTCCTAACAGTGAGCAAGCAAGAGTTTATCCTTGTGCTTCATGATCCGTTCGCCGTCCTCTGTTTCCAGAATAACATTATTATTTTCTGTGAAACCGGCGACGGTGTACGGCCCTGTGGCTCGATTGTCGAATTTTCCGTCCCTAAATTCCTTAAGGGTGTGACGTCTTGAGAAACATAAGAGAAAGATTTTCTTCTATTTTTATATTATTATATTCTTAAGGAGAATATAATAATTTTAGTAATTTCGGGTCTGGAAAATTAATTCCAATAACCCGGGACTACTGTTCGTGTTAAATTTTCTCGACCAAAATTAAATACTAAAACATCAAATAAAATGAAAAATGGGAAAAGACATATGAATTTTAGACAATTCGTACTATTCCCGTAAAAGGGAGCACGCCACTTGTCTTAGATTTGGGGATTTGGAACGAAAAGGGAGTAAAAATGGTACAAATGCTAGTACTGGGGTGGCTACCAGCACAAACACTCAAACATTTGTATGAATATGAATAAAATTATATTTAAAGAGACAGGGTAGAAAGTATTTTTAGAAAAAGACACAGCAATTGAAATTTTAAACTTACTTTTTATTAGTGTTGCTTAAAGTCCTGGTTATTAATCCTTGGTAGATGACTGGATCAGGAGAAAACTTAGCTTCGTGATGATTGGTTATTAAATTCGTTGAGAAATAACTCCAACCGACGAAGGAGTTTTATTTGAAAAATTCGTTTATTTTATGTTTTAATTTCCCGATTTTTTAAGGTAGAAAGAATTTCGCTTTTTTTTTAGTGATTTGAATGCAGGAACAAGAACTGATGAAAATTTTGTCTGCAGTTAGTTTTATGTGCAGCACCCCGCTTCCCTCGCCATATTTCAAATTTAGGAAAAGTCTGGGGGTAGCTGTCCTGGCTTTCTATTGGCCTAGTTAGGCAAGCCTAGTTACGCCCAGACTTCCCTTAGTGTGAAAATCTAGGGGCGTTGCAAGTTTTCCGGGCCTTGTGGGCCGTACCAAGTTTTCTCCAAGTTCAGTCATCTTCCAAATGATGGCGACATTTGTATATTCTTAAATAAAATGTGTTAAAAATTAATTATTTAAATAATTATGTTTTCAGATTTCGTTAAGTTTAATTAATTGAAAAGTTAAATTACAATATAGTTCATTTATGTCTAATTTTAACTTAAAAACTCGTTAATTTACATTAGACTGACTATTCTTCTTTTCAAAATACAAAAGAATCATTAATACATAAGATTAATTTTTATTCTGTAATTAGTTTTATGAATAAACATAAACATCATAAAATTAAAATTAAACATCGAATATGTTGTTTAAGCATACAAAATTATTTATTTAAAAGGGTAAATTTAATATAAGTTTTCTTTTGTGAATTTATTTGATAAAATATAAAAAGGTAATTATGAAAGTTTGTGATTTTTCATTTTTATATAAACTTCTTATTTGTAGAAATAAGTATAAAGATTTACATATTCGAAGCTGAGTTTGTTCATTTGGAAAATATATGTGAAGTTATTTATAAAATACATATTCGAATATGAAATTTTGTCGGTAAAACAGAACATTTCATTATTGCAAATCTTTAATAACAGTATTTCAATTAACTTAAATTGTTAATTTTTCTAATATTTAGCTTATGCTCATATGTATTCTGACGTTATTTGAAAATTGGATTAAATCTTTTACAAATAAGTTTAGTTTTTAGAATTTATGAACTTAAAAATATGTTTATAAAGATTGGAAATATATATTTTTGTGAAGGTAAAATAGTAATGTTCAAAAATTTACTGTTGAAATATGTTGTGTATAAATTCAAATACATATCATGTGAATTAATACTTTAACTTTTTTTAGAATTGAATAAAAGAGTGTAAGGATATCATTTAGTAAATTTTAATTAGTATTTTAACTTCAGAACTGAATTCTCATAAATTTATTCGTTGATAAGGTAGATTCCTAATTATTAAAATCTTCGATAAATTGCTATTGGTTTTTAGTTACAATCAAATAGGTTTGAAATATCGTTTCGCATGAAAATTAGATTAAAATTACTGTTCCTATTATTAACTAATATAATAATTTATTTTTATTTTTTATTCATAGTATACTGAAATAATATAAAAATAAATAATATTAATTTAAAATTAAATTCTTAATATTTTAACATTCTTATTAATTGAGAATTTTTATTATCTATTATATACATGGCCTATTCTATTTTCTAAGAGTAGTAAATACAATGTGCTTTGTTTGTATTTACTTGGGCGTAGTACAAGCGCGGGCCCTTTTGACCATTAGCCTAAGCTATTTACGATATTTCCGGAAATGGCTAATCGCTAAGCTATATACTGCTATGGCTCTATGCAGTTTAATGCATTTATTTATTAGAGGATAGCAAACAGAAATATCTAAAAGGAATACGATTGTGGGCTGTATCTTTTGGTCAAAGTTTCAAAGTGCAAGTTTTATTACTTTTACACACTGCTAAGAAAGTTCAAATCTTTGTATTTACGCAGCTGCACATTTTCTAAAAAGGTTTTTGAATTTATACAATCTTTAGAGAAGAGATTGCGTTTAAAATATTTACATTTTTATGAGTAAGACTTCGGAGAAATATAAAATGAGATATTATAATTTTACTTATTACAGGAAGTAATAAAAATAAATGATAATAATAAAAAGCAAAAGACGGACGCAGGACGTTACAAGGGCGTAAACCGTATCTCCGATTTTCGCGTTGAGTGGTCTAATTTTCTTGTCGTATTGCTCTTTCGAGCGAGATTTTGCTCTGATGAGATTTTTGTGGGCGATTTTCTGGATCTCGGTTATTCTTACTATCAGGTCGCGTAAGTAAGATCCATAAGTCCCGAGTTCCGTACTCTGAGGAAACGAGCTGGGTGTCCTAACGACTCGCCCGAAAACTAACTCGTAAGGTGTGAAATTAGTGGCCTCATGTACTGCGTGAGCAATAGTAGTCGTTTTTAGGTCCGGTATGGCAACTGCAATGCAGTATTTACTAAAATTATCCTGCATTGTCAGGATGTGTCTATTCCCGTTTGGCGTTGTGGGCAATTTTCCGACAGTATGAAGTGATACCTTCTCGAATGGCTCAGCAGGAGTATCAGTGATGAGCATTGGTTCACGGGTACGAGCTCGGACGAGTTTTTGTTCAAGGCAGCTTCTGCATCCTCGAATGAACTCACTGATTTCGCCCCGTAAACCAGGCTATGTATATCGCTCTCTGATACGGCGGTAAGTTTTCGTAATGCCCTTATGGCCACCTATAAGGCTGCCTTGATATTCAGCGATAATTTTTGGTCGGATTTCTACAGGTGGAACTTCGGTTTTTCCGTGGCAAAGCTTAATGGTGATGTTACCACCCCGGAATATTTCTGCCACGAGTTCCGTCATTTTATTTTGCGGTAACGATCCCAGCAAATCTCCTGAATTGGTCATACGGCAGGTGGTCTGACTGTCCCTTTCTAAAGCTGTTCGAAGGTTCCTCAATCCTTGCCCCACATCCTTCCAGTCGACATTGTCGACGTGTCGTCTTTTTATGACAACGGAATATGTTTTATGTCGGCCGTGCGGAGTGCCAAGGACTTGTCTCTTCTTAGGGCGGCATCCCCAGAGGTCCTGTAGGTCAAGACGCTCGGTAGCCTCAAGAAGTTTCGTTTTGGGGTTCGTAGGCTCGCAATCTTCGGATATAAAGAGAGCATAATTGTCGTGTGTGAAAGTTAAAGGTTCTGTCCATTGGTGGAGGACGTTAGGTTCATTTGTGTAGATGCTAATTGGTTTTTGGTCTGTATTTGGGAGATTCTCGTAGGGTCCGATAGAGGTAGGTGCGTCGGCCACATACGGTATCTTAACGTCAATGATGGAGCTAGGATGGGATATGGGACCTTCGACGGGTTCGTGAAATGGTTTTGTTTGTTCCAGTCTTCTTGGTTTCATTCCTGCTCCTCTTCCTATCAAGTCCTTTCTACCGTCATCTGGGTCGATGACTGACCTTGTGAAGGGCGTTGATCTGGCTCCTGGCGTCGCAGGGGCTGCTGGTGTCATGAGCAAGGACCTTCGGGGGGGCTGCTTGCCAATTATTGGGGACTCTGAGGAAGATTCGATTTCCTCAGGAGCATCCTTAAATCGAACCATGCTTTTCCTCGCCACCCCGGAATTTGTGTCAGAAAATTCCGTTGCCTTGATTATCTGCCCAGTGGTTCTAGGTTCGCCTGCGGTTTGTGCTGGGCTTGTAGAGGAACTGGGTCCGGTTTTCCAATCTTGTGGTGTGCATGCTTCCTTGCTTATTTCCTTTTCGTATTTTTCCAAAAAGTTCTTTACTCAATTGGAGAACTCGACGTCGTCATATTCTCCACAGGGATCGAGAGCTTCTAAGTTTTCCAGGAGCTCTCGGTCTTCTTCGCCTTCGTAGACGTAGGTGCACTGAGGTCGATGATCGTCCTGCATATTTTCATGATCCCACCATAGAGACTCATGAACGATGTTGGAGCTGTCGAGCCCTCGGTTTTCCATCGATTTATCTAGCTTTGAAAAAGATTTCTGCAGATCTTCTCTTAATTTGTTCTGTGGTTGGCATTGGCTGGGGATATCCTCATCGGTTTCGTTGCTGCTTTCGGTGTCCAGTAGTTATGGGAGGACATCAACGATCATTTGTTCGGAAGGTGACTCTTCTCCTTTGTTGTCGATAGACGGTAAGGCTTCAATACCCTCACTGGCTAGTTTATCGGCCATTTCGTTTCCTGAGATTCCTTTGTGGCTTGGGACATGTTCCCAAATTACGTCCAAGGGTTCCAAGGCTGTTTTCATCTTTTCAAACTCGGATCGATTCCTAACTGGTTTATTCTCGTACGTTTTCCAGTCGTTTGCCTCCCATTTTGGAATCCATTCTGTGACACTGTTTACTAAAAACTTGGAATCAGTCTTTATCCTCAGCTTCTTGATGCCAGCCTCGTGAGCCTGTTGAGCTGCTACGGTTGCTGCTTCAATTTCGGCTGAGTTGTTTGTTTGACGTCCCTGGGAGGGGCGTGAAACATTTAGCGGATGGTTAGGTCCAAACCAGACTCCTATTCCTGCCCTTGGTTCACCACGTCCATTGTAACTGCACGCTCCGTGGACGTAAACATCTATGTAAGTGTCCTGTAATGGGGCTGACCAAGGGCTTGGACCTGGAAGTCTAGGGGGTGCACTTTTAGGGACAGTGTTATCCGTTTTTGCTACAACGGTTGGCTTTAAGTTCGACAAAACACTACGGGATTCACGAAACACTGGGTGGTCGGAGTCGTCACTATCCTCGTCATCTGACGATAGATCACAGGAAGAGTTTTCGTTTAACACTGGGGCCTCACTAATTCCTCTTCGTCTCGAAAGTCTTTTACCAATGCAACTTTCGTCAAGGTTGGTTGCTTTCGGTTCACCTTGGGGTTTGTGAGCTGCTTGGGGATTTTCAGGAGCCGAATCCTTACTTGGCCTCCCCGTCGTTTAGGCATTGCTCCGGCTGAGGTGGACGGTTGTGGAGAAGCTGTGGGTTTAGTCCTTACTGCGTTGAAGGGGATGGATCGGGGTACAGAAGGTTTTCCTTTGTTCCTTAGTGGCAACGCAGATTCCACACTGGATCTGGAAATGGATTGGTTCTTTGACTGTATGAATTTCTTTGTTTGAGTTATGCGTCCAGTAGAATCTGAGGGTTCCTGACTGGTGGAGGAAGGTTCACCTCGACTAGGTTCTGCCCGCGATGTTCCGGAACGCGTTATTACTAATACCTTTCGGATGTCTAAAGGCTTTGATGTGGATCTCTTATTGTTTCCAGAGTTGTTTTTCAGGGAAGAGGATTTGTAGGATTTATTGGAATCCTGAGAATCGTAGGAGTCAGTTGATTCAGTAGATTCTGAGTATTGTTCGTTAGCCACAGGGTTTTCTGACAAGGCTTCAACACCCCTATTCAGTTTCCCTTGTTTATACTCAAACTTATATTGGTAATCCTGGAGTCTAAGTTGCCATCGCAGCAATCTTGCTCCAGGATTATTAATATAAGTCATCCAGTGAACTGGTTCGTAGTCGCAGGCCAGCAGGAACTCCCTTCCATACAAATATGGGCGAAAGTTCGTGACAGCGTACAACACCGCCAGACATTCCTTTTCTGCTTTCGAGTAGTTTTGTTCGCAGGAATTCATCACCTTGGAAAAGTAGGCGATGGGTATATCTACTCCATCCTTTTCTTGGGTTAACATAGCCCCGACAGCATGCTCAGAGGCATCTGTGGTTAGCTTAAAGGGCTTTTTAAAGTCGGGATATTGGAATACGGGTTCGCTGCAGAGGTATCTGCGTATACTTCGGAAGCTTTTCCGTTGCGAGCGTCCCCATTCCCATTTTGTGTCCTTCTTCAGGAGATTGGACAAGGGTTTTGCTAGCCTTGCATAGTCTTTTATAAATCTCCTATAATATCCTGAAAGGCCTAGGAATTGTCGAATAGCCCGGACTGTCCTCGGTTTTGGAAATTTTCTAATAGCGGCTATCTTAGCGGGGTTGGGTTTAACTCCATCATGGCCGATTATATGGCCCAGATAAGCTACCTCGGTTCGTAAGAATTCACACTTATCCGGTTGAAGCTTTAGATGCGCTTCTCTTAGTCTATTGAACAGTCTTCTGGCTTTTGTATCGTGTTCTTCTAAGGTTTCTGAATGAATAACAATGTCATCCAGATAGACAAAAACTTCGGTCCCATGCATGCCCTTCAAAACGACGTCCATGAGGCGTTGGAAGGTAGCAGGAACATTTTTAATCCCCATTGGCATTCGCAGATACTCAAAGTGTCCACGGGGGGTCAAGAAAGCCGTTCTTGATCGATCGTCGGGATGCGTTTCTACTTGGTGGAAGCCACTGGCCAGATCAAACACAGAAAAGTACTGTGCATTCCCCAAGTGGTCTAAAATATCTGTGATGTTGGGCAAGGGGTAGGCATCCCCGATTACCTTTTCGTTGAGGGCTCTGAAATCAATAACAACTCTTCACTTCTTCTCGCCCGAGGAATCGAGCTTTTTTGGGACAATCCAAAGTCGAGAATTGTAAGGGGACTTAGAGTCACCAATAATCCCGCTGTCGTATTGTCTTTCAGTTTGCAGAATGACCTGGTATGTCGCATCGTGAGGATACCTATATTGTCTCTTGGCAATCACTTCGTATTCCATTGTTGGAATTCTGTGCTGGATCAGATGAGTGCTGC
This sequence comes from Diplolepis rosae, assembly GCA_030998225.1. Classification (NCBI taxonomy): domain Eukaryota; kingdom Metazoa; phylum Arthropoda; class Insecta; order Hymenoptera; family Diplolepididae; genus Diplolepis; species Diplolepis rosae. The sequence continues at coordinate 1,480,327 of JAPYXD010000631.1, forward strand.
TAAGTTTCTCGCCATTTAGGTGGAAAATATCAGCGTAGTCATCTGCCCACCTAAGGACGTAATCCTTCTCTTCATCATTTAAATGAGAAAGGCGCAGGTTCCTTTTTTACTCTTTCGGCACGCTCTGCATAAGAGCTCGGATGTTCCTGTATGTCTAGGGTAGAGTACTTGAGTTCTGAGTCAGAGGTTTCTTCACCAGGAAATGTACAAAAATCGAACAGTATGACCTCCTGGGGGGCAATTTCTATATCTATATGGTCTTCAGTGGTATTGATGGCAATTGCATGACAGACGCCATTGTGTGTTGAGACTGCTGCCTTTCCAAGGTAGAGCCCTCCAGGAGTGTTCAGCTTAGGCAGGTAGCCTTCAGCAACCTCTGGGTTCGTGACGCTTATAGCAATAGGTTGCCTCGTTCTAGCCCTAATTTTTAATATTCTGGAAAAAGGTTTGATTTCGGTTTTAAGTGATTCTCTGGCTTCCTGTGATTCTCGATCAATGAATGGAATCGATGTGATAGCGTTAGAAGCAGTCACTAATGCGTTGTGCCGGAAGGAAATTTGAGCCTGTTCTTGCCTTAAATAGGGTCTCCCTAGAATTCTATCTGGTGAAATAGGGATGCTATTTTCCACGGCATGGAATTCCACTAGGGTGTTCAGTATCGAAAGGTTGATGGTGCCTATCGTGATTACGGGGTGGTTTGTTATACCGGTGATCGGGATTGATCCTTTCGGATCAAGAATTAGTTCTTGACGCAAGGCGCTCAGTTTGATTAAATTAACGTCTGAACCTGGGACAACAAGAAAACTAGCCTTGCTGTTGCGGAACTCAGAGGCACTCAACTCAACTACGGGTGAGTCTTCAGTTTTGGATCTTGTTCGAAAGATCCTACTGAGCTGTCTTGGAAGTGGACTGTCTTGGGACGCTCTCGGTGAGTTTGGTTCGTTGCCACGTCCGAGCGACGAACCTGCTGGAAGTTTAAATTCTCCGGAGGCCCTGGTGAAGTTGATCTAGGAGGTGTCATGGCTCCTGGTGGCCTACTATACATGCGCCATGGTTGATTATTCCCGGGTCCGTTTCTATTCGGGGGTTCAGAAGGGTATTGCGGCATAGGTGGAAGGGGTGGGTATGAGTAGGGGTATTGGTAGGTTGGAGGGTATGGCTGGGGATAAGTGTAGGGGAACTGTGGTGGGTAAGAAGGGTACTGTGGCGGGTATTGATGAAATGGTTGATGTGGAGGTGTTGGATTACGTGGGTTGGGGACTTCTGATGCAACCTCGCCTTTTGCCCTTTCTGCCTTATCTGGTTTAACCATCTGTCTGGTATAAGGGCTAGGTGATCGAGCGCGTTCCGGGATTTTCTCATTTTGCCGCATGATGTGGTAAGATGACGCGATGGGCCTTAGTCTTTCCTCTATGTGGAGGGCATGTTCGAGGGCTTCACTAAGGTCCTTCGGATTTCTGGTGTCTACAAATGTAGATATTTCGTCCGGGAGACCCTTAATGAAGGCGTCTAGTGCACAATCCATTACCGGTTTCATCAAGATGGTGCTCTCACTTATTTCATGAGGAGTACCGGCATAATGAACCTGCGTATACTTATCCTCGATTGCATGTTTTGCCCCACTCAGCAAACCCTGTACTCGGTCGTAATAGTCGCTTACGGTTTCCGTTTGTTTCATCCGTAGGTTCACGATAGACTCGAAGTACCATTGATATTTCTTCGAAGGGGCGAAATGTTTTTTTAAATGTGCCATTAAGTCGTTTACCCGATTAAATCTTTTGTCCCTAACGCTTTCTCGCGCGACACCCTTGAGCTTACTCAAAACAACTTTTATGAAACCGGGTTCTGTGGATTCCGTGATGTATACTGCGCCGTTTGCGATGTCCTGTAAAAATTCCTTCAGTGGAGGATTTTACCGTCAAATTGTGGTATGTGATAGGTGCCTTGTTGAAGAGTCATGCACTCTAATGCCAAGGCCATAGCCGCACTAGCATCTAAATTCATTGATTGATTAAGAGGCACGATATTAGGGTTGGGTCCGGATAATGAATTAGTGATATTCGGGTATACTTCAGTACTTGATTCATCAGGGTCATTACCGATTGGCTCCCTAGGATTACGGGTTCGATTGTCGTTCGACATTTTAAAATGTGCTGAGGATCCGGAAAATTCGACGTGAATTTTTGAAAGGTTGTAAACGTTTATTTTTAAATAGGTTTTTGTGTCCCTATGGGTGGACAAACTTATGAGTATAGTGATATGCTTATAATAGAATATATATACACAGACACTTATGCACACACATAAAAAAAACAATATGCAGGTGAAAGAAATAAAAAAAATGTACTTGATAGTGGCCTGTTATTAGAACTGGGAATCTTCAGCTTGCAGTGAACTTTGTTTTATTATTATTTCAGCTGAGGCAAATTCAAGAGCCTCAAAATTTCTTCCTCACTAGGAGTGGAAGAAAAAAGAGAAAGGGTGACTTTGTACCTTGTCTGGCGTTTTAAAGTTCGACGGTGCAGGAATCGGATTACTCTGACATTTGTTCAGTTTCTGATTCTGAATCAATTATAATAGTTTCAGCGTCAGAAATTTCGTTCTCCGAAATACCCCTATTTTGGGCTCTTCCGATATTAACTTGGTTGTTTTCACGTGGGGGGTGATTCTCCTCTCTATAAGCTTGCCTTCTTTGTTCAAGGGCCTTACTGATTTCCAAATCTATTATTGTAATTTGAGGGACTTCGCGCGTGATTTCAGGTGCAGGCACTTCTGTCCGTCGGTCAGGTAAGACCGCACACACTGGAATGTTTCTTTCGACAGGAAATACTAGATTTTGATACAGTGATGAGTATTTAGGTGTGCCTTGACGTTTTTTACCGGAACGTTTTCCCCTTTTGGGTGGTTCCCGAAGAATTGGATTTTTTTGACAGGACATAGAATAATGAGTATTCGAACGCTCGACGTGGACAACAGAGCCTACGTCTCACGTACGTACCACAGAGCGGAAGAATTTGTCAGAAGATTCAAATCAAAAGAGAAATTCTGATTTGAATTTTCCTCTCCTTATTTTATGGAAAAAGGGGAATAATTAATTCAAACGCTCCACGTTGGCAACAGAGCCTATGTCTCACGTACGCACTACAGAGCGAAAGAACCACTAGAATTTTGATTGAATAAAACTCAATCAAAACTCTGTTACATTATTCTCCTTCCGCCGGTATATAAGATTTACATGAGAAAACCCCGACAACAAGTATTTGTTGTAGGCCTGAGATTGATCGTAGATTATGAGAGAAGATAAAAACAATAAATGATTTAAAAGGAGAGATATGCAATACGTGTGTGGTAAGGACTAATAAATGAGTATCTTCAATACTTGGAGGTGGACGCTTTTTGAGACTCTCGTTTCGCCTGCTGGAATTTTTTTAAGTTAATTTCTGCCTTATCTAGCAGATTTTCAAAAAAAACTGAAAATTCGTCAAAATTATTTATTTCCCTAATTTTGAATTTCTGAGGGTTGAAAATTTGGGTTGGAGCCTCGGGTGCCACAGTAGGAACGGATTCCTCAAAATTGTTAGAAATTGATTTTAATTCTTCTAATTGCTGAATAGTTCTTTGTCTGACCTGCCTTCAGGCTCGAGACTTTGGTTTGCGTTTGCAATCTCTATTAGGAGTAGGTTGTGACATGAGGAAAGGTAAAGGATTTTTCGTTAAACTTAAGCTTTCTGCTAAAGAGCATAAAAGCGCAAGTTATGGAATTGTCCTTCTGCTGAAAAGCATAAAGGGTAATTCCTATACGAAAAATAAGTTGAGAGAGGTGATTTGAAATAAAATTGATGTTCGAAATTTATTCATTCTGCTAAAGAGCATAAAAGCCTAAATTTAAGAATTTACCTTCTGCTGAAAAGCATAAAGGAAAATTCTCTAGAACACAATTTTAGGAATAAAAAATATTTTTCTTTTTCGAATTATTGCTTTCTGCTAAAGAGCATAAAAGACTTAATTCTGGAATTTTGACTCTGCTAAACAACATAAGTGTAAATTCCTAGTAAAAGAAAATTGGAATAAAGATGGAATAAAATTGATGTTCGAAATTTATTCTTTCTGCTAAAGAGCATAAAAGCCTAAATTTAAGAATTTACCTTCTGCTGAAAAGCATAAAGGGGAATTCTCTAGAACACAATTTTAGGAATAAAAAATCATTTTCTTTTTCGAAATAATGCTTTCTGCTAAAGAGCATAAAAGACTTATTTCTGGAATTGACACTCTGCTAAAGAGCATAAGTGTAAATTCCTACTAGAAGAAAATTGGAATAAAGATGGAATAAAATTGATGTTCGAAATTTATTCTTTCTGCTAAAGAGCATAAAAGCCTAAATTTAAGAATTTACCTTCTGCTGAAAAGCATAAAGGGGAATTCTCTAGAACACAATTTTGGAAAAAAAAATAAAAGGATTTTATTTTTGGAAAGGAGAGTTAATTTTAAGCAAGAAATTTAATAGATCAATGTCAATATGAAAAACAGAAACTATTCGAGTCAGAAATAATATAAGCCCTATCAGACCCGTGTGAGAGAACGGTCATAATACAATTCATTTGGATTAAGAAATGCAAATGTGTAAAATAAATTAATTTAATAATGACATTTACGTAATAAAAGTTGATGATATTAATTAAAGTTGCATGAATAATGTAAAGTCTCTGATGTCATTCAATTGTTATTTTTTACTTTTATTCATGATGCGAATTCATGGACCACAGTCACAAATCCTAAAAAGTATTTTCTAAATAGTATTGATAAATGATTTGGGGTAATTCAAAATTCGCAAAATAAATCATATAAATATGCAATTATACATACAATATCATTCAATATGAGTAGAGTTATGTTATTTTTATGTTTTTTTTTTACACTAATGAATTTTTTCAGCTGAAACTCTAGGACATAATAAAGGACACAATAGCGGATGGCTGTAGACTTTAATTAGTTTTGAGAAATTAAATAAGTTTTAGTGTCGGCAAAACAGGAATTATTATTTTTTATTGTTTAAAAGTAATTAAAGTCTACAGACATCCGCTAATATGACCTTTATTATGTCCTAAATTTTCAACTATCAAAATTTATTTTTATGGGAAAATCCTCGGGGAAAACTGATATTATTGATTTAGTCAGCTATACTGGTTGATACATGATCTTAAGTTCTTCCCCTTGGATATACATCTGTATATTAGAGGTAATATCACCCAAAATAATGCAAATACAAATACTGTCAAATTATAAATATTGTTTCTCTTATTTTGCGTATTTTGAATTACCCCAAATCATTTATCAATACTTTTTAGAAAATAATTTTAGGATTTGTGACTGTGGTCCATGAATTCGCATCATGCATAAAAGTAAAAAATAACAATTGAATGACATCAGAGACTTTACATTATTCATGCAACTTTAATTAATATCAGCAACTTTTATTACGTAAATGTCATTATTAAATTAATTTATTTTACACATTTGCATTTCTCAATCCAAATGATTTGTTTGATTAGTCACGGCGTTCGGTAAAGTCGCATCATGCAGAAAAGAAAAAAATTACAATTGAATCACATCAGAGGCTTTAAAAAATACTGTTTACATTATTCATGCAACTTTAATTAATTTTAGCAACTTTTATCACGTAAAGTTCATTATGAAATTCATTTATCTTACACATTTGCATTTCTCAATCTTTAATTCTGTTTTTAAATTTAGCGCGCAAAATACTACTGAGAGCAGTTGAAGCCGCCTTCGGTGACAGGTATTATGTTTTTCTAGTTTTTATCGCTGAGAAATAAGATAATTGTATTTATTGCTTCACCTTCTAATCCAAATTTCGCCACAGAATCATAATTGCAATGCTTTTAATGTCTTTTTTACCGTTCTTAGCCGTAATAATGCGAGGTCTTAGAACGGTCATAGAACGGTTAGAGAACGGTCAGAGTATTCTATGAACGTTCTCTCACACGGGCCCGCTAGGGTCCTTATAAATTTTAATGAAAATTTCAGTAAAATGCATTAAAAATGTCTTCGAATCATGAAGCTACATTGGACGTACAAAACTACCGCGAATATGTAAATAATATTCCAATAAATGATACGATAAAGTGACAAAAACAACTTTTTTTATCTTGATCTAATAAAGGGTTTTCCAATAGGGACATAACAATTTTATCTATGAATAAAACACAGAAATATTTGAGATATTGAGTTCAAATTTATTGTGGGTGTAGTGCAAGCATTACATTTTATGAATGAAATTCGATTTCGGTCATATGACCAACATGAGCCTATTTACAGCGGTCGATTCTTTGGACCCAATTTTCCACCACTCTGGCACACATTTCGACCGGAACGTTGGCAATTTCGCGTTGGATTTTGTCTTTGAGGTCGTCTAACGTTGCTGGCTTGTTGGCATAGACCAGTGACTTGATATGGCCCCATAAAAAGAAATCCAATGGCGTTAGATCGCATGAACGAGGCGGCCATTCGACCAAACCTTTTCTCGAGATAACACGTTCACCGAATTTGCCTTTTAATAAATCGATTGTGACGCGTGCTGTGTGGCTAGTGGCACGGCCTTGTCCAAACCACATATCGTTGATGTCAAGTTCATCCAATTCTGGCCACAAATAATCTTCCAACATAGCACGATAGCGCTCTCCATTGACGGTAACTTGACGGTAACATGACGGTCGTTTTCATTCACGAAAAAATACGGCTCAATCACACCTCCGGCATGAAAAACGCACCAAACAGTCACTTTTTGCGGATGCAACGCTGTCTCGAAAAGCACATTTGGGTTTGTTGCTGACCAATAACGCATATTTTGCTTATTAACAAAGACATTGAGCCAGAAATGAGCTTCATCGCTGAAGATGATTTTTCGACGAAATTCTTCATTTTCTTCAAGCATTGCCAGAGTTCAAATGGAGAAGTTTCGGCGTATCAAATGATCAAGTGGCTTTAGTTCTTGAGTCATCTTAATCTTGAAAGCATGTAGGCCAAGATCTTTTCGCATAGTACGCCACAGTGTCGTTTGAGCAATGCCCAATTCTTGAGAACGACGTGGAATCGACTGATTTGGCTCATTTTGAATCGACGCACTTACAGCTGCGATTATTTCTTCGCTTCGATCACTACGACGTCTTTTTGGCACCGGAACGTCCAATAGTGTAAATTTGTTCTCAAATTTATCCACTACAGCACGCACAGCCTGTCGGGTGGGATGATTATTTCGGCCAAAAATTGGAGTAAGCGCTCTTAAAGTTGCGACCACCGACTCAGAATTTTGTTAGTAATTTTTCATAATTTCCAAAAGTTGCTGGTTCGTGAACTTTACCATGATGAAAATGTTGACTTTAACTAACGTTTTGACATTGACAGTTCATCAAAAAAGTTTAAGGGTGCGTTCATATAAAGATACGAAATTGTTATGTCCCTATTGGAAAACCCTTTACTTTCCGGCTGTACTGTATGAAAAAAAGTTATCATAATAGATTATTTTCTACATGAAGATCTACAAATTTGATTTGCAATGTTTTTTCATAAGATGTATATTTTTCTTTTTAATTTAGAAACATAATATTGAAAATCAAAAATTCAACTTTTTTAACAATAATATGTGAAATACGAAAAAACGTAAGAATGCAAAGTTTTTCATTTCAAAAAGATCTACAATTTTTATCTCACACAGTTTCGGATAAAACATGTATTTTTTGCTTCAATTCCAAAAAATACAATAAAAATGCAAAAATTCCATTTTTTAGATAAAATATGTGAGATACAAAAAAACTTTTATATGGAAAATCATTTGCCTAAATGAGGTCTACAAATTTTCATTGAAACATTTCTTGACAGGATTCATGTAATTTTTTTAACAATAATGTGCGAAATACGAAAAAACGTAGGAATGCAAATTTGTTCGTTTCAATAAGGTCTACAAATGTTGTCTCACATAGTTTCTGATAAAGCATATATTTTTCGTTTCAATTCCAAAAAATACGATTAAAATTTAAAAATTCCATTTCTTAGAAGAAATATGGGAGATAAAAAAAACGTTTAGATGGAAAATTATTTGCCTAAATGTAGTCTACAAATTCTTATAAAGACACTTCTCGACAGGATGTATATTTTATGTTTTGATTATAAGAAACACTATTGAAATTCCATTTTTTAACCTAAATATGTGAGATACGAAATAAGCGTTGTTCTGCAAAATCGTTTCCTTAAATAAAGTCTACAATTGTTTTTCCTTTTTGAGATATTTGGAAGAAAATAAATTATGCTGCGTTTAATTGAACACCAAATTTCGAAATCGCGGTTTCTCGAGTAATAATAATTAGATAAAGTTGATTTTCGCACAGAAATTAATTTCCGCGAGTCGTTGCTGCTTCTGCCGATACCAATATTATTGTAAATTCGGCAAAACTTCAATTTTTTATCGATAATCAAAGTTTTCATAACTGTTAGCTCAAAAACTTCGCTACACGGAGAAAAATAGTTGAAGTAATTTTACTCAACTCTGGCGATTAAACTTGGGACATAAGGAAATTTGAACATTTATTAAATCCTAGTCGGGTAAAGTAAATTTGATAAATACCTAATTCACCCAAAGTGAATAACAATAAGTGTTACATAGGGAATAGTAAGGAGTTGAGTCAAACGTTATCGATGACAGGGCATCAACATGCGTTAACATGAAATATATAAGTATATCACCGACGCTTAAGGAGCTTCAAACCGTAGTTGAGTAAAATGAACATCGGGCGTATTATTTTAACTGGCAATGGTATGGTTTTCTTAAATAAAAAAAAATTCTTACCTCAAACCTGCCATTAATCATCCGATGCATACACACATACATACCTAAACAGCATACAAATACATTCTTTCCATTCAGTCGTAGCCAATCATATTTTAAATCATAAATACACTTAAACATATAACCTTACATATGTAAAACTAATATAACTACACTTATATATAGCACCATACGCTTTCGTCGAATCACGCACACGCTCGCTTACAATGCTGAGACATAAAATTTGGAACTTTCTTACATGGTGACTGCAAGGGTTATTCAGAGCTTGTGGACCAGTGTCGTGACTAGAGTTCTTGAGACTCACTCAAGTAAAAATAAATCAATTTTTTTTATAAATTATTTATAAAATATTTGAAAAAATTAATATAATTAATCAATTATTATAACTATGAATTAATAATAATCAATAATTACACAAGACGACAAAATTCGACAAAGTTTCTGAACCAAAAACGAGACCTTACCTTGTCGAAGGTTTTTATGCGCTGAATCTGAATCCGGGCTCGAAATTTAACATGGCGAATTAATTTTTTTTCGTAAAACAGATCAAACCGTTTGAAAGTACCAGTCTTGCCCTTCAGAAACATTTTTTTATTTTTCAGATATCATTTTTTTTCGCGGAGATATCGTGCAATCAAGTTTACTACTTTAGAGCGCTGATTACAGCATGAACAAAATAAAAAAAATTCTTTAAAAAACAAACGTAATCTACTTCTATGTTTTTTGGGATATAGCGTCGGCGGTTACAGGTCTCGAGGGTTAAAGGAGAAGTTCCATCAGAGTTCCATCCTGGTTCTAGCGTTAGCCGATTAGAGTGTAGATAGGTTAATTGCCTTAATGTTGCTGAAGAAGTGTATTTTTGGCTTTTAAGTTAGGATATCTCGAATAATTTAGGCAGTGGAATAATATAGAGTATAGATTCGGATTCAGCGATCCAAAAAACATAGAAGTAGATTACGTTTGTTTATTAAAGGATTTTTTTTTATTTTGGTCATACTGTAATCAGCGCTCTGAAATAGTAAACTTCATTGAACGATATCTCCGTGAAAAAAATGATATCTGAAAAATAAAGAAACGTTTCTGAAGGGCAAGACTGGTACTTTCAAACGATTTAATCTGTTTTCCAAATAAAAATTAATTCGCGATGTCACATAACCCCGAATAGGGCGAATAATCGTGTTTTTCGCACTTTTAGGTTAGGATATATCGGTAACCTGACGTATAGGATAAATTATAAGCCCGGATTCGGATTCAGCGCATCAAAATCCTTCAGGCACGTAAGGTCTTGTTTCAGGTTCAGAAATTTGTCGGCCTGTGTTATTGATATATATGGGTCATTCCATATTAGATTGACAGTCGATATCGCAGATTTGAACGAGATAATTTTTTTCGGTTATTTATCAACAATAAATAGACACGTATTTTTTTGTTTGGCCAAAAAAAATTTTTTTACAAGTATACGATTTTTCGAATTTTCTAAGAAATGATATTTTCGACATAGCAAACGCACTTTCAAGCCTGTTTATTTTGAAAATAATCGTTCCCACGAAACTTTTTCCGAATTAAAATTAATACTACCGAATCTCAAAACGGTAGTGATAATTTTTCATAAAATATTGTAATTAGATTTAATAGGAAAATTCTAGCAGCGAAAAGGGCGAGTTTAAAAGCACTCAACCCTTTTCTGGTTAAAAGCCAACCGTTATTTTCTCTTATTAAGCCTAACAGAAAGTGGCAAAAACGGTATTTGTGTGCGCGTGTGCTATGCGCAACTCGCGAATAGGACAAGTTGTGATTCTGAACAACAGTTAATAAAATAAAACCTACTGCCCAGTCAAGGACGAATAGAAGAGCTTAGGGATAAACCTCCCTCTCTCAATCTCTCAGGACTGGTAGATATAAGAAAACTCGTTGTAAGGATTAGCAGGTATCGTTCCAACTATATTATATAATAATTATACACCAATATATGTTTATCGTTATTCCATTTTTGTTTGTGTGGTTGAACAAACCTTGGAACACGAAATTTCATTGCCTCATCCTTTATTCGGTTCACTTCTCTTTCTTCTAAAAAAGGTTTTTTGTATACAGGGTATAGCCTCCTCAGTCAGAGGAGAGGGCAAATACGATCCCAGATTAAAAACAAATTTTGATTTATTTAATTTTTATTTTCTAAATTGAAATTTGGCAGTTTGGAGCCTCAAGCGAACGTGTATTCGAATTTAATATTTTTTATTTATATTGAATTTAATTATTCGTACGTAACAAACTGATGGTGGCAGCGGTGGGATATTTTGTCTCGCGCTGTACCCTGCCCCGTTACACGTTGCAGAGTCACACTCACTAGCCACTTGGAACTGCTTAAGAGTTTGAAATTATCTACGAGGACCCCTGTCGGCACGTATCCTATCTGATACGCGACTAGTGATTCTCCGGTAATGTAGGCAGTGGCAGAAATTTCAAACTCAACTAATTAATTATAAAAAATAAAACAAAAATCAAATTTATTATTCACATCGAAGATTTTCTTTTGCTCGTGTTCACTTCTCTGGCCATGTTTGCGTTCTGATTGCCTTTTTTCAGTTACCAGGAATAGAGCTGTCATATGAGAACTGTCACAAGTGACGTTATTCGAGGACCTTGCTCGATCTCGTTCGAAAAATTAGACGATACGATTCGAAATTTAACAAAAGAATTCCCGATATGATCGTTCAAAAAAAGGAGTCGATAACGAACGACTTCGAGCGAAACATTTGAATTTCTCGTATCGACGCGAATCACTAGCTCCATCTAACAAATCTAAATGGAGCATAAAAAAAAGATACCCGTATAATAACATTTAGTGCGTCATCAAAGTTGCTTGTATCAAAAAGTCGATGATATCGCGTCAAACATAATTCTAGGCGTGAAGTGTCTCGCCTTAGAGCGCTGAACCTTACGAAAAAAATTTATCCTGTGCTCAATTTTGATCGTAGAAAAGTGAGACAGGTCGTAATCAATAGAGCATACTCTGTTCTATATTATCATGTGAAAAATCTCAGAATCGAGATTTTTTTTGTTAGATCCTTTTCTTCAGACCAGGTGACATTTATTTATCAAGCTTGAGAGATACATTTTGCGATGTATCTCATGTAAATATTACCTAGAATATAATTTTCTGATAAAATTGGATAAAACATGGACATTTTGTTCACCTTATGTGTGTCAAATATATTCCATTTTGCATGAAATATGTGATAAAGCGCTTTAGAGGTAGTCACCCTCTTCAAATGTAATATTTCGAAATACTTAAAAACATTATATCTGTCTAAAAGAAATCATTTCAAACAAGTTTCGTTAAAAAATCCATTTCTTTCTATAAACATGATAAACTACCTCAAGTCATCCTCCTGAATGACATTTCTTGGAAACATCTAAAAAACCCGCCAACTATTTTTTCATGCTAAATGTAACATATAATTTCCGAAAATTTTCGGCTTGTATTTTGCGTTGTTTGACACTCAACTAGGGTGCATTTAACTAAATGTAATAAGACCATAGTGGGATATTTTAAAAGCGGCCATCAAATTTTTTATTGTGGATGGTGATTCGACCTCTTTCCTCTAAGTCGACATCCACAACTCAATATGTTATAAGAGCCTTTCAGGGAGCCAATGGATAAAGTGCGGTTTGTCACAGGTCTATGCCTGGAGGTCCCATTCCATATATCGAGAATCGACGACGAAACCTTCTCAAGAAAACATTAAAAATTATATTCCCGCTCCAAGCGGAAATGTCAATTCAAAATCTATAAACATTCGTGCCAATCTGCAATTTCGGTGGCGTCTCTAATCAAAATAATCCTCTTGAAGTGCAATTGTGTGGCTCGCTGAAAAATACAAACACGAATTAACAATCACAAAAAAAAACTGGAAATGAGCGTAATCAGATGTCTCATACCGTGCAGTCTTAGAATTGACTTTGATTAAAATTATTCAATTTAATATTATTCAAAGCACTAAAAAATAAATTCAAGCATACCAAATTTATAAATATAAATTTTTAAAATACATTTATACATGTATAATTCGTTTCATAATGTCGTCCGAGTGCTTCCGATATTTTACGATTGGCTTCGTAGACTTAATCCAAGTCTGTCCAACTAAGTAGTGGCTTATAAGCGAGATTTCTTTCGAAATATGGCAAGCGAAAACAGCCGAGAGGCTTTAGGCGTTAGGAATGCGTTTAGTTATGTGAATATAGGTAGTTTAGAGGGTTCGAACCCAAAAGCAATTCTGAATTTTAATTCAAGTATGTGCGATTATAAATACTGTATCATTATGCGTACTAAAATATGTGAACATAAATAAGGTATGATAATAATATTTGTGTGTGTGTATGTGTGTTTCCACTGGAAACTCCCCTCTTCTCAGTGACAAAGCTCCCCCCCCCCCCCCTTTCTTCCTATCCTCCTTCACACAAGAATTCTTAATCCGGAGCCGTCACTTCTGAAGGTCAAAACTTTTGATGGAGTGAGTGATTCTTAATATAGTGGTTTTCAGATTCACATATTCTTTGTTTGGCTTCGCAACTTTGACATAGTGAATTTCAAATTCTCGTAGGATTTATAACAGTTACTAGAAAATATATTCCATTTATTCAAACAAAAATATTAACTTTGCCGCTTGAAAACTACTATATTAATATCTGGTACGTAAACCCTGTTTACCTCATTTTGAAACGATATCATACTAAAATATAATTTATTATTATGATTTGCTCTAACGAAAAGTCTCTCAGTGTACAAGTCAAAGTCAACAATGACTATTGTTACAATAGGTAGCGCGCTAACTGTTCCGATACCTTTCAGCGATAGTGTACAGCTTGAATAGCATGAACTTGACTTCAATTAGGCTTTTGTCACTATCCAGTTATTCAAAGAAGACCTATATGGCAATCCTTTCAAACCTAGCACAATTTTTCCGTTATCCTGCTATCGACAATCTTTTCTTATGCCTTTTTAGACCGAGAAGTAGCGTAAGATTTTACTTTAATTTTATAACGTGACATGTTCGAAAATATGTCTATTATTGTATTGACCCGAAAATAAATTTTTGTTGTTACTTCCTTGCTCTTTCAGCGTGGGGTCAATTTCTTCTCTTGTTTAATAACAAAAGATTAAAGAAGTATAATAAAAAAAAACATAGAAGGTCATAGTTTCAGCCGCATATAGGGGTCGAGTCGGTGTCGTCTTAGGGCAGGGTGCTCCCAGCGGTATCTGGGTCCGCGCCCTGTCCTCAGGTCCCCGGCCATGGCGGTATCCAGAGGGCCGGGGTTTCGGGTGTGTCGGTCGGTAGGTCGGTCGGTCAGTTATTAAAAGAAGGGGAGAGGTGGCGGTGTCGCGTGATTGGTTGAGCCCGGTGCGTTCGGTCGGGTTAGGTCGCGTTCAAGTCGGTTGAACATGCGTGAAGTGCGGATCAAGTTCGGGTCAAGTGAGGGCCAAGTTCGCGTGAAAACGTCCGGGTCAAGTTCGCGTTAAAACTTCCGGGTCAAGAACGAGTCAAGTTCACGTTAAAACCTCCGGGTTAAATTCGGGTCAAGTGCGGGTCAAGTCCCCCATTCTGGGAGTGACGTCCTCACCCAGGGATGTCGGGGCCAGGGGCAGTCAGGTGCGCCTGAAGCTGATTCCCGGCCCATGTCGAAAGCCGACCATGGGAGCACCCATTCGTTGGTGTTCGACGCGGCATCCTCTGGGGATTAGTTCGGTCGAGCCGTGACGTCCTTACCCAGGGATGTCGGGGCCAGGGTCAGTCAGGTGCGCCTGAAGCTGATTCCCGGCCCATGTCGAAAGCCAACCATGGGAGCACCCATTTGTCGATGTTCGACGTGGCATCCTCTGGGGATTAGTACGGTCGGGCCGTGACGTCCTCACCCAGGGATGTCGGGGCCAGGGGCAGTCAGGTGCGCCTGAAGCTGATTCCCGGCCCATGTCGAAAGCCGACCATGGGAGTACCCATTCGTCGGTGTTCGACGCGGCATCCTCTGGGGATTAGTCCGGTCGGGAGTTGCCACATCCTGGTGAAGCCTGAGCAGCACCTAGTCAGGGGCACCTGAAGCTAGGCGCCGGCTCGCACCAAGAGCTGGCCATGGGAGCGCCTATTCGCCAGCGCTCGGTCCGGCTCCACCAGGTAGTCGGAGGGTGCTGGAGATACCCTCCTGAGGGTTTACCCATCCGGAAAGGCATTTTCTGTCCGTCCATCCAGTGGGACACTCCGGTGTTGTTACATCCCAGTAACTTTTAAAATTTTATATTGCCCCCGTGCAAGGGCAACACGCCAAACACCAAGGATAGCGAGGAAGACACCATTCAAATATAATAGTGTTCCTATGATAAATTATTATATGGAGCGGGTAGCTGTGCGCATGAGGTAAACCTATGTATACCTCACGTCGACGAATCGGTTTGACGTATGGTAATAAGAGATAAAGAAGAACAGCGCTGTGTCTATATGGTAATTGCATTCGTGGTAATGAGTCAGTAACTCACACCGCGTGCCGATAAAGTAGTAACGCTGTGCTAATAACCTAATGAGAGAATGAGAAGTTATCGGCATAGCCTCATTAATTATAATGACTAAATATTATAATCATTATTATGTTAATATTAATTATGTATCAACATTACACCATAACTATTATTAATATCTCGGGTAGTAAAATAGTATTGATCAATATTATCGCCATTATGTATTGATTGCCGATGAGTCGATCACGATCAATGAATAAAAATCGATCATTGATTATGGATCATAGATAAGAAATTGATTGACTGATCATTGGCAATCAATTAATGATCATACTTCATAAAATAAGTAACACAAATTATAAACAAATAAATGCAGAAATGAGTAATTAAAAATGCATTTATTTGGAAACTAGATGTAAAATTGGGCAATAGAAGAGATGAACTCATGAACCCTTGCAGAGATCGTGCCTGGCCACCGATTCGCAATTCGTACGTGCCTTGCCACCGATTTGCGATTCGAACGTGCCTTGCCACCGATTTGCGATTCGAACGTGCCGTGCCACCGATTTACGTTGATCTGCTCCCACTAATAGAAGCATCAATAGTATATATACCCCGGATTCACCTCTGGAGGTTTGTCATTAAGTTCCGAACTCATTTCATTTCTCGTGTACTTAGCAAGATACGTAAGCGGAGAAAGAGAAAACCTAACGTATTTTAAATATTTGTTTCAATTGTTCCTTCTAATTATTCATTTTAATTTACCATTTTCAATTTGACGTGAAAGTTTCCATAAATAAATAACTTTTTCATTATTATTTCCGTTTGAATAAGGATTTTATTATTGTTTAAACTCAGATTGTAATAATATTTTACATAATATTCATACATAAATGGTAAAATTTAAGTCCAAATGAAAATATCGATCTTGACTTATCTCCAATTTCAAGAATGTTAATTTATAAGACTTATAATTTTAGTTAAACTGAAAATATTATTGTTGATGAAATTAAAATATAATAATAGATTGTGCTTGTTATGGGCTCCTGGATAAATTTAGCAAAGTGAGTTTATGAAGTTTGACTTGGGACTTGTTGAGTAGGCACAGATTTGCCCGCACTAGCAAGGTAATTATGAATAAAAATGAATGAATAAATGATGAATAAAAATGATTTCTTTCATTTGTTATTTATTTATTTCATTTGAATATTTTCGTTAGGATAAATTTTTTCAATCGTTTTTCTGAAATTTCGTCTTTTAAAGGTCATACATTTTATTCTTATTCAAAGTAAAAAGTCATATTTTTTAAAATTGTTCAAAAGTCTGCCAGGAAAACTATTACGAACCGAACTCCATGATAAAAAAAAGTATTAGGTTGTACCAGAAGTAATTGCCGATTTCACATATAGATGTCTGACCATCTATTTAAATCTTCTGTCAATGTTATGATTTTTTCCTTCTGGTATTTGTTAGCTGTCACTCTTAGCTTGGTTTACAAACAAATTGCTCGTAATTTCATTTACAGCTATTATTTTGGCATCAACTTTAAGATGGAGTGTAAAAACGAGCATTTTTGTCATATTTTGGTTTTTTATTTCCGTAAGGGAAGAACGCAGCACAGGGGGCTAAAAAGTTACGTGATGTGTATAGTGAAAACGTCTTAAAAGACAGACAGTGTCGGAATTGGTTTGATAAATTCCGTTCTGGGGATTTTTCATTCAGAGATGAGCAACGTTCAGGACGGCCAAATGAAGTTGATAATGACCAACTCAAAGCCATAATCGAATCGGATCGTTATATAACTTTGCGAGAGATTGACGAAATGTTAGAAATACCAAAATCAACAATCGAGCGTCATATACGTTTTTGACTAGTTAAAAAGCTTGATATTTGAATTTCTCATGAATTGAAAAAAATTCATTTAACAAACCGCATCAACGCTTGTGATTTGCATCTTAAACGCAATGAATTCGATCCTTTTTTGAAACGAATTATCACTGGTGATGAAAAACGGATTGTTCACAATAACGTCGTTCGAGAACGACCATGGTCCAAACGTGATGAACCACCACAAACAACATGAAAAGCTGAATTGAATAAAAAAAGATTATGCTGTCTGTTTTGTGGGATTGGGAAAGTGTAGTATTTTTTGAGCTGCTTCCAAGAAACCAAACGATTAAAACGGATGTGTATTGTCGTCAGCTGACCAAATTGAACGCAGCGGTCGAAAAAAAACGGTCAGAATTGGTCAACCGCAAAGGTGTAATTTTTCACCATGACAACGCTGCACCATACACATCTTTAGCCACTCGTAAAAAATTATTAAGGCTTGGTTGGGAAGCGTTGTTACATCCACCATACAGCCCTGACCTTGCATCATCGGATTACTATTTATTTCGATCTTTGAAGAACTCCTTGAATGGTAAAACTTTCAAAGATGATGAAGCTGTGAAATAGCACTTGGTTCAGTTTTTTGCCGATAAAGACCAGGTTCTATGAGCTTGGATTCTTGAAGTTACCAGAAAGATGGCAAAACTTCATGGAACAAAATGGAAAATATATCATTGATTAAAGTTCATAACTTGTATTTTAAAAAATGTGTTAAATTTATACAAAAAATCAGCAATTGTGGGACAACCCAATAGAACTTTTGAAAAGGGTTTTTGGTGAAAGGGCCCTTATATGCGATCATCATAGAAACGCTGTTATAATTTTTATCATATCCCATACAACAATCGTGCGGGATACGTGTGCGTGCGAGGATGCAGCAATCTCGCGCGTACTCGCCCAAAGACGTGAGGGGCACATCAGTGCGACACATATGGGTTGCAGTACGCGATCACTCTTTTAGGCAAGCAAGCTGATCGAATGAGACGCACAGAAGGTTGAGATATACAATTTTAAATTTAATAATCATTCATTACGTATCTTATTAGGCATTACTTTCACGCAGCGAAATTTAGGATTTCATGCAAACAATTCTTGAATGTATGAATTACTTTAAAATCCGTTTCATTTATTCATAAGAATTTTCCTGACATCAAAAAATTATCAATCTTGCGAAATTGGATCGAAGTGATTAATTTTACTTATCTAATATAATGAGATTTTGAAAATTAAAAAAATTTTGATTCCATAAATTTTGAGATATTTAAAAACTGTAAGAGATACACAAAAACGAGTATAATTCTGAGGCTGTACTAAACGTAGAGGTTCACAGACTACTTAAAAAGTTTTTAATTAAAAAAAAATTTTGTTTACAAAATTTTGAGATTCTTAAATTTGAATTCTGCGTATTCTTGGTTTCTATACTTCATAGATTAAAAACGGAATTCATAAGGATTGAATATTTTTAATACTCATTTCAATTCTGACTGACTTTTTTCATGAAAATTAATTTTGTAATATGAAAAAATTTAAGACAAGAAATGGAGTCTATAATTAAGTTATAATTGATGATGACCGTATTGAAAGTTCCATGAAATAAGGCAGTCGTACTAAAATGTGATTTGAGTACGTAAAATATTACATGCATGATTACATTTTTCATGTAAAAAACATATAAATTAATTTCGAAAGTTTTATTTCATTCCAAAAATGTACATAGGAACTGAAATTAATTCATTTCAAGGAATTCTTACTGAATCCTATGAATTATAACACTGGATGAGTTCCATTTATGAGTTTTCGTTCAATAAAGACATTTCAAATTGTGTGTGGTATATATATAATCAGTACTTCAACGGCTGAGTAGGAATTACACCTCTGCTTGCAGGTTACCATGGTAACATACAAGAGAGAAAGAGACCGACAATTTTCCTGCTTCTTTTCCACTAATATGTTATTATGGTAACCTGCATGCATAATGCCTGCATGCAGAGGTGTAATTCCTCCTTTAGTTCGGTATATTGTATCTAGCGACACTCATTTGACTTTTGGCTGCTGCGTCTCCTCCTGTTTCTACCACGCCTGGCGTCTTCCCGCTTCTTTTTGACCAAAAGCGTGTTTTATTATTTTGTGGATATTGTTTGGGATAGGCTTCTTATTCGCTTTTCATACATTTTCTTATCGGTGCAGTGCGTATGGTGGTGGTGGCATTGTGATTTTATTATTATATAAAATAAAGGTGAGTATATATTTCAAATTAGATCAAACAAATGTTTAAAGTGATTTATTAATTTTTTCATTAGTAGAATTTGTACATAGTAAGAAGGTATGGATTAAATTGAATTAAAAGTATAGTTTGAATATGGGCGATTTTTCAACTCTTTTAATCCAAAGTAAGTAGAGTATTCTGTTAACGTTGCCGAATATATTTTTCATTTGGATAAATAATCGTTAGATTGTGAAGTTTTTTATCAAAAAATAGTGTATCAATCTCAACTACTTGATGAAAAATCTGTATTTCATATTGTTTTTACTATGAAAATTATATGATGAATTGTATCTTCTTCCCATTTGTTATATGTGAATTATAATACTATACAGAAAATTGTGTATCATTGCTAAACATGTCATCTTTATAACTAGTGAATTGAGTAATCATTCCATGCAATGAATGTCATTTACCTTTTTATCTAATAAAGCATCACGCGAGAAAGTGGTAAGTGTTTTTGTGAACATTTATTGGGTTTGTACAAATTCATGTGCGCGCGAGTTCTCTGAAGTTTTATTGAAATTCCTCGAAGTCCCTTAAAGTTTTTTGAAGTCCTTTGAAGTCCTGAAGTCAGGTGTGCACCCAAATCCAAATGTATCCCATATTTTTTAATTCGTTTCCAACTTCAACTATTTTGAGAATTTTCCTCCATTTCCCAGTAGACAAAGTACAATTTTTGTTCGAACCAGCCCCCGTAGGTACTGTGAAGCTTGCGCAAAATGTAAATCTCATCTCTGCTCACGCATTGAGTTATCTGTATTTTTATTTGCTTAATTTCAGTACCATCATTTGATCCATTTGGGAGCTGCAACTGTACGACAGTTTCTCAGCTCCGCACTGAAAACCATCATGAAGTATGCTCTCGTTCGCAACTTTACTTGGTCCAAGCATGAGGATCATCTTGAATTCGGCAACACTCGAATTGCAACTGTGCTTTTCCGTGAGTGCTATTCATGAATTTGGAGAATCTGTAATGTTGATGATAATTATTTATAACTATTACCAATGATAGTAATTATTATTATATATAATTATTGATAATTGATAGTTCAATTTCTTTTTAGGAGCTGCGCGAGAGTGTTTCTCATTTGTTGAGCCGTAGAACGTCGAAGACTTCAAAGAGCACATGACAGAAGTCATGCGAGCTACGAAACAAAGGATTCATACTTCCATGAAATCTTCAGAGTTGGAGCACTTGGGAACCGTAAAGAAGCATTGATAGCCGAGATGGCGGAGTTGCAACAAAGGCGCGAGCAAGATAGCAAACACGAGTCCTCGGACTCGGAATATGGAGGCGTTCAATAGTTATTTACTATTTGCAATCTTCAAATTGTTCCAGTGATGCTAACCAGGAGCGCTATTTCTTACTGCGCAAGGGCCAGGGGGGGGGGGGGATATAATATTGTCTCATTAGCCAGAGTTTCGGCCTCAGTTTGAATTCTAAAATTATGAACTTTAGATAAAACTTAGGGAAATGAAATAGTAGTGATGATATTTTGTATCTAAAGTTCATATTTTTAGAATTCAAACTGAGGCGGGAATTCTGGCTAATGAGATAATATTATCTCCCCCCACCCCCTCGACGCCTGTGCAGTAAGAAAAAGCGCCCTTGGTTAGCATCACAAGACTTGTTCACTCTTCAGCATTCATACATGGTTTTGCCAAAGTTCATCCAAACGAAACAAAATAGTTCAAATTTATCACTTAACAATAATGTAATAAATATTTTACTTCTTCGAGGGTCTTTCCATATTATTTCAAGACATTTTGGCGTAAAATCGGGAATAGAACAAAAAAAATTCCAAAAATACAAAATAAAGAATTTTCATTTATAAGAATTTGTTTATAACAAAGATAATTTTTGGTAGACAAAAATTTCCTGTGTACAGGGAGAAAATCGTGCAAATTCAACATGGCGAATTCTTTGAATAGAATTTGCATTGAATCAACACGATATCGTTTCCAATCAATAATCTAGTTTCTTGAATGAACATGGCGGAAAATTTTGATTCTAGCTGGCTCGCCGTGTTGTAACACGGAGCTGCATTGATCCTACGCGGCTCCGTGTAGATTTCAAACGGAGGTCAACCAAAATTTTGGAGCCTTCGGAAACAGAAAAATTAAAATCAATTAAAGCAATCGAAATCAACAGCTCCGTGTTACAGCAACTCGGCACCTTGCTAATTCAAAACGGTCGCCACACAAAACGTAGCTCTGTGTTGTTGTAACACGGAGCCTGTCAGAGCCCGTTCGTAGAAAATATAAATATCACTCTACATCAAAATTAACTTTATTTTATTCTTTTATTCTTAAAATAATCTCCCTCTGCATGAAGACACCGCTGCCAACGTCGTTATCACTGGTACTTGTATCAATGTAGAACTTTGATTTCACCGTAGAGCCTGAGGAACGTACTTGTGGTGCAGCAGCTAACGGATATCAAAGAAAGCAATGATCATGCGTTCATCGTCAGCTACCCCTTCTCTCCCCACCTTAAAACGCATGCACAACTTTCACGTTGGTACGCTGTTCTTTCACACAGTCAGACGACATATTTCGACACGGCACACAAAGATACTGTTAGATAAATGAATACAAGACTACTTTAAACTATTGTATATAAGGAAAAAAAAGTGATAGGAGCGCCACAAGAGACTTCAATCCATACTTGGAGGCCGTTACCTCCAAGACTTGGAAGTAGCGGCCTCCAATTATGGATTGAGGTCTTTTGTGTTCGCAAGGTCAACTGATTCACCGTTTTCGTTCACGAGCTCATAAATCATGCGCGAGACAACCCTGGATACTATAAATATGCCGTTGTTTTCAATCAATTAAAGAGGCGGAGATTCCCTTTCCAGTCGAAGACCACATGCGATCTCGCCAAAGAACTCGGTCACCGATTTAGTAATTACGCGGCCAAACGTGGAGATTGTATTCGTGCGCCTGTCTTTTGTTAAGATAGACGTTTCATTCTCGCTGCCTGTCCTTTATGTAGGATATCATTGTTAGATACGACCCTTTCCAACTCACAAAATAAAAGAATAAGTCCTTGTTTATTTGAACTTAACAATTGCTTAAGCTTCAACCTGCGGGAACAGATTTTTGAAATCTTAACCCTTTTTATCGCGAGATCATTATCTCCCAACTGCCTGACGGGTAGTGTTGCCGTTATTGTCGTTTTCTATTCTATTAATTTTTTGTTAAAGAAAGGTAGTGGATTCTTAAAAACAGCAAGAAATTTAGGTTTGCATTTTCTAATAAAACATTTATTTTGAAATTAATTGAAGCTGATGTTCCAAATTACGGACGGGTGTCTGATTACGAAGAAGTATTTTTTTAAATGAGAAACTTGTTTGGAAAAACTTCTTCTTCCAACTGCGATGAATGTCTCAAAAATTGGTACTTTTGTAGGCTGTAATTATGGTGGAGAATTTTTATGACTTTGAAATATTTTCATTATTGAATGGTTTTGAAAGTAGGATTTTGCTGATCGAAAATAAAGGAATATGTTATGTTTCAAAATTTCTTAAAATATAATAGCTTGTTTACTGGCTGGAGTGGTTTTCTAGCGTTCAAGCTCATTCTTTTCGGGTTATTATATTAGGTGCGCAACTAAGTTCCTGCTGTTTTTTTGATGAAAATGCAACTTTATTGTGAAAAAATAGTTACAAATAAATCATTCAAAGTATTGCCCATCGTTAGCTACAACTTTTGCCCATCTTTCTGGCAGAGATCGAATACCGTTACGATAAAAGTGTTCATCTTTTGAGGCTATCCACGAATGAAGCCATTTTTCGATGTCTTCATAAGAGCGGAACTGCTGACCAGCCAGACGATGTGCCATCGACCGGAACAAGTAATAATCGGACGGCTCAATATCTAGGGAATACGGCGGGTGGGGTAGGACTTCCCACTTGAGCGTTTCCAGGTAGGTTTCAACGGGCTTGGCAACGTAAGGCCGAGCGTTGTCGTGCTGTAGAATCACTTTTTCGTGCCTCTGCTCGTATTGTGCAAGAGTAATAAAAATTTTTTAATCACTACAAGACCTTTTATTACCTAAAATGAGATACAATAAACAAAATTCGCCGTGATAGAAAAGAATTATCTACAAATTTTACTTCTTTTCATGGATTAAAATTAGATTACACTACACCTAAGATCAAACGGCGGTGAATACGAAGTTCGCTTGCATAGCACTCAGATTCCAATCGGATGTAGTTGGCACGTTACAACGTAAACCAAATAAATCCCTATTAATTAGTTTATTCGTAATCAGTAGACTGCTTGAATAACACATCCGGCGCTCGAAAATTTGTAAAAGTATTATCCAATCGTTTCGAAACGAGAAAATTCTCCAAATAGAAAAAAAAAAATTTTTGAAAATATATGATGATTTCCCCTTTTTGCATGAAAGCCCTAGAATTACTATTGAGATTTTTGCGTGGGAATGCTACAAGGTTGGAATCCGTACTACCGATACATCCTGGTACCAGTTGTTGAGAATGGACATTATCTTTTGTACTGGGACAGGACCATCCAGACAGACTACCTCGTCGTACACAATCATCCAGAGATTTTCTTGTGGGACAACCATGCCCAGCGTGTTAAGATCAAAGACATCGCGGTACCCTTTGACAAAAACATTCAGCTGACCTATATTACCAAGATTCAAAAGTATAGTCAGCTAAAGCACGAAGTCACAGAAATGTGGAGAGTGAAAACGACCACCGTTCACCCCATTGTGATTTCGGCTACCGAAATAGAAACGTATTCCAATACCGTAAGGATGAATAGCTAAGTCATGTATGTACTATATTTTACTCTTTTACGTATTTTTCTATTCCTATTTCCTAGTTTTCTTTTTTAATTATTCTCACCGCCTTGTTACAATGTTACGTCCCAAGCAAAATGCCAGGGTAGTTTGGATTTTTTAATGTAAGGGAGTTGATTAGCTGATAATATCAGGTTGGTAAGGCCTGATAATTAGATAGTAACTTACTTGCCTAACTCTTAAATTAGAGGGCAAAAGAGAAAATTGTCGTTTGTTACTCCTATAGTTGCAAGCGAATCGCGCAAAGTCTTGCAGGATAGTTTGGTTTCGTTTGAGTCTCCGTGAGGTATCAAAACAACGATAAATTCCGCAGGAGGTAGTTTGGTTTTCGTTTGAGTCTCGATATGTAGCAAAACAACGATAAATTTCACAGGAGGTAGTTTGGTGTAAGGGATGCAAGTCTACCAACTGGTGTGATCAATTATCCGTTTACGTAACTTGCTAAGTACACGATAAATGAATCTGGTTTCCGGACTTGCACCACTTAAGGATCAAGGATTTTATTTACCAAGTACCGAAGGTAGAATTGTGCTGAAAGAAACCAATGAGACTTACGTTTATCGAAGGGTCTGCTCACGACGTTGACTTACTGGTCCGAAATGAATCGAGTTGACAGTACAACTCATCCGAACTTAATAACAAACCTCCTGAGCTGAACCTGGGGTATATACGAGGTCTGTCCGGAAAGTATCGGGCCTACTTTTATGTCTCCGTACTGGCGTTATTCTTCATCATCAGATGGGTAGCATCCTTCAAAGTAATCCCCACTTGATTGAATAACACGGTTTCAGCGATGTTTCCACTTCTCGAAACAGTCCTAGAACTCACTTTTAGGGATGGCCTTGAGTAAGCTTGTCGCATTATTTTCAACCGTCGTTTTGTCATCGAATCGCTATCCTTTGAGTGGTTTTTTGAGTTTTGGAAACAGCCAAAAGTCATAGGGTGCTATGTCGGGACTGTACGGAGGTTGTCGAAGCAATGCGATATTGTGTTTACTCAGAAACTGCTGCACAAGATTCAATGAATTCGCTGGCACGTTATCGTAGTGAAGAAGCCAGTCACCGCATACATGCGAGTCATTCCGAAAATCTTGTTCAAAATTTCCCAAACAGTAGTTTTCGGTATTCCGAGATCATTTTCTAGTTGACGAACAGGTAATCGACGATCACCTTCAATCGCAAGTCGCACCCGCTCAATATTATCCAATGTTTTTGTTGTCGAAGGTCGGCCAGAACGAGAATCACTATCAACAGAAGTGCGGCCTCCTTTGAAACGATCATACCACTCTTTTATTCGTGTTTTGCTCATGCACTCATTCCCAAAGGCCTTCTGTATCATCTGAATAGTTTCCGAACTCGTTTTTCCGAGTTGAAAACAAAATTTGATGCAAATTCGTTGATCTTATTTTTCAGTCATTTTTAACAATCACAAAATCCGTCAAACTCAAAAATAGCTTTGTAAACAAAGACACACTGCGCATGAACTATACGTCTGGCAGATGTCAGCAAGCAACCGATAGGTTCGTGAGGCTTTACTGTTGACGCGCATGCCCCGCAGAGGTCGCTCGAAAACTATGGCGCGGAGATATAAAGGTAGGCCCGATACTTTCCGGACAGACCTCGTATATTATTCGATTTTTCAATAGTGAGGGCAGTGGGAGTGAATCTCGCGAAACTGGCGTTTGTCACGTATTGCTAAAAATTGCTGTTAGGGACGTATTGCGCAAAACTGTTGCTAATCACGTTCCGCTCCCACTACCTTCTGTAGGTCATTGTCCTCCTCGATCACAGACTTCGATTTTGTATCTTATCTCTTCTCTCTATTGCCTATTTTTATTTCTAGTCAATAAATGAGTGTAGATTCAAATACTCACACTTGCATTTATTTATCGGTAATTTACATACTTTATAGGGTATTATCGATAATCGATTGCATAAAATCAATCAGAGCACCGCTCTTCTTTATCACTCATTACCGAGTGTCAAACCGATCTTTTGACGTAAAGTAATCTCATACATTGGTTTACCTCACGCGAACAGTTATTCGGTCCATATGATAATTTATCATCGGAATACTAATGTTCTATTTTCTCGCTGTCCGTTATCATTGGTGTGTTGCGTGGTGTCCGTACATAGGGGCAATGTAAAAATTGAATAATTTGAAAATGTATTTTTGTTGTTAGCAGTATAAAATTGTTGATGGAGTAGGTGATGGCCTTTCTGGTATTTATTAAGATGTTAAAAGAAGGAAATCAAAAGTTCAGTTTAAAAAATTCCTTTGAAAAAGAAGATTTATTAATTTCCTCAGCAAGTCAACGTTTCGAATGAAGCTTCATTCCTTATCAAGACTTAAACAGTTTTTTTACAAAAAAGACGTCACATGATTATATAATGCTTCGTAGAAATTACAGATTTATGAAGTATAAAGTTAGTTCTTCATCTTATTATCAGAATTTCAGTATTGCGGAAACTTGTTTAAAATTATTAAAAATTGCCAAGAGATTAAAGAAAAAATCCAGTTATAAGTATGTTGGGATTATTGTTTTAAAATTCATCGTTATGTGTAAAATTGTAAACTTAACCTTTAAGAGGTCAAGTTTATATCCAAGTTGTTTAGGATTTCATTGTAAAAGATTAATCTATGTGTTCAAAATGTCACAACAACTTTCATGGAGAGTCCATGATGACACATAGATTAATCTTTTACAATGAAATCCTAAACAACTTGGATATAAACTTGACCTCTTAAAGGTTAAGTTTACAATTTTACACATAACGATGAATTTTAAAACAATAATCACAACATACTTATAACTGGATTTTTTCTTTAATCTCTTGGCAATTTTTAATAATTTTAAACAAGTTTCCGCAATACTGAAATTTTGATAATAAGATGAAGAACTAACTTTATACTTCATAAATCTGTAATTTCTACGAAGCATTATATAATCATGTGACGTCTTTTTTATAAAAATTTTTTTTTATAAATTCGAAATCCTCGCAACGAACTGTTTAAGTCTTGATAAGGAA
This sequence comes from Diplolepis rosae, assembly GCA_030998225.1. NCBI lineage: Eukaryota > Metazoa > Arthropoda > Insecta > Hymenoptera > Diplolepididae > Diplolepis > Diplolepis rosae. Next base: position 1,507,708 of record JAPYXD010000631.1, read on the forward strand.
TGAAGCTTCATTCGAAACGTTGACTTGCTGAGGAAATTAATAAATCTTCTTTTTCAAAGGAATTTTTGAAACTGAACTTTTGATTTCCTTCTTTTAACATCTTAGTAAAAATTTAATGTTACCGGTATGTAAAAACAAATTCTTTTCGGTTAGAACAAATATTTTTACTTTCTTTCATTCTTATAAATTTCACTTTAACTAACAGTGTTTTTATTTTTCTATAAGTATATTAATTTCCAGTAACATATAAAGCGTAATTGAACTTTGTTTATGTGGGGCCTTATGAATGTATAATTTTAAATCGGATTCAGAGAGAAAGTAATGCTAGCTAATTCAATTGGTTTGCGACAAGGATGAATGAATTCAACTTTGGATTTTACAGAATTTTCTTGCCCATTTCCAGGTGTTTACTATCAACGCTTGAAATGTGACAACTCTTGCTAGCGACGATGACCGCGCGACTCACTACCGAACGAGATAAGCACAAAGTGACTGAAGCGTAACAGAATTTTAGTAATAATTTTTAAAAATAAACAAAGTAAATGGGGAAGATATTATTAGATTGGTTAATTTTTGCAGATTGTTAAAGCAAAACTCAAACATAGGGTCAGTGTCGGGTATCAGGAACGACAAAAATGCAGATACGGTCAAATAAATTTTTTCTCTCAAGAAATTTAATTCAAATTGATAAGCTTCAAGGGGATGGTGTAGGAGGTGGGATATGCGCTTATACTAAGAGAGGGGAGCAGTCAGTAACGAGACTCACGGTTTTCACTCACCAGAAGTGCCTTTATTGCTTTTTCTTGTACAATCCGTTTTTTTATCGTGCTCATTTCCTGTACGGATAAGTGGCGTGTCGTGGCGCTGGCCGGGGTCGGACCGGGCTGTCGATGTAGCGCGTGTTCGGGCAATGTTGCTGTCTTCCTCAATCCAGTGGTCAGCATCGTCCTGTCCTTTTCTCCTCAATTCGTAGTGATTGATTGGGAAGGAGTAGGCGTTGAGAGAGTGCTTGCCTCTCAGCTTTTCCTTGCCTTTCACGGTTTTCACTTTTCTAGCTTGAAGCAGTGATCCCAGAACGTGGGAGCTGGCGGCCCCCACCATAGACTCCACCAGCTCATGGCTTGTTTCTCGCTCTACTGCCATAGGTTGGTTGAGTGAGGAAGACACAATGAGCTTGAGGCATCAATGGTGGGGGCCTCCAGCTCCCACGTTCTGGGATCACTGGCTTCAAGTGACTGAAAGCCGTTCCTAGGCGAGGGAAGTGAGACGCGGAAAGGAAAGGTACTTGCATCTGGTCATTCAGGTGCAGTAATGCGACGAGGACGGGGCTTTTCCGATGGCAGTGCGTGCGTCAGAGAAGGACGCACGATCGTACCATTCTAACGGTACTACTTTTCGAAGGCCTCGAGACGCTTTCAAAGTGAATTTCGGACAAGTATCTTCTAGTGGTGGATAAATTGAATAATTTTCTACCATTATTATATAGGGCTTAGGGTGCGTATATCAAAATGTTGAAATAAAACTCGAATTCGTATGTAAAATTCAACAAAGGGAATTTACCAAGTGTAATTTAACTTTGCTTCAGAAAATGAATTAATAAAATTGATCATTTACAAAAACTTTGAATCGATTAATTGATGATATAATTACCAATATCGTTAATTTTAATCTTATTAAAATTTTTGTGGATTAATCTGAAGTTTAAATATTCAAAAAATTTTATCGTACACAAGTACCTGAAATTTAGTTTAAAATTATTGGTTTCAAATTAGAATAAGAAATACAGGGTGGATCATCTAACATTCGGAATTTGAATCAGCTATAAAAAAACTTATGGATATTTTTTCAAAAGTATGGTTTTATTAGAAAGATTGAAACTTTCAATTCAAGAATGAAACACATTATTTAAATGACTGCCAATTTTAGTACATTTTCGATTGTTTGGACCAAAGGTCAATAAGGTCAATAAGCAAAATTGTCACATTTGGGACTCATAAAATCCAAATTTCATCATTGAGAAGACAATGCATCCACAACGAGTGAATGTTTGGTGCGGATTTTGGTACGGTGGCATCATTGGGCCATTTTTCTTCGAAAATGAGAAAGGAGCCACCGTTACGGTCAATGGCGAGCGTTACCGTGCCATGCTTAACGAATTTTTGTTTCCAAAAATTGAAGAGAATGACATGGGCGACATTTGGTTCCAATAGGATGGGGCCACTTGCAACACAGCACACGTAACAATCGATCTCTTGCGCACCGTTTTCGAAAATCGAATGATGAGCCGAAATTCTGATGTCAATTGGCCGTAATGGTTTGTGTTTAGAATTTAAAATTAAATTGTTTATAACGTTAACAAATTAGAAGAAAGTATAAAACTTCAAAATTGATCAGTAAATCAAAAAAATCATTAAGATCTGGAAGGAACTGAAAAATTTCAAAGCGGATCAAATTTAAAAAGTTGCAAAACATTGTTGCCATGTAACTTTTCAGTTACTAGAAAGTATAGCCGGTGACAAAAAGCAAGAGAAAAATTCCATCTCTGCCACCATTAGTTTGTTATGTAAGACCCTTTTAAACTCGAAAAATAAAAGAATAAATCCTTATTTAGTTGAATTCAATAATCGCGATGGTTTTAAGGGGTTACATCACTTTGGTCGCTTCAAAAAATCGATTTTTTTTGTTCTTAAAGTACTCTATATATACGAAAATGATATGCCGTTAGTTACAAATCGATATTGAAAGTGAAAGGACAATTTTCGAACTGTAGAAGTAGAGGTGCGCATTAGCAAGCTAACATTCTCGCACGACAGCTTTCGAAAACAGAGTCTCGGGTCAATGACCTGCCTAGATTTATCTAGTTACCTTTTATGAGTCATTGACCTTTTTAACCTATCAGTAGACGGTGCTTATCCTGTTGACAGTTGAAATGTTTTGAAGAAAGAGTCATAACAACTAAAACTGACGCTTGTATACAGACGCTGTAGCTGTGTGTTTGAACATTCTGTGACAATCATCTCTTTTCTACTGTGTTTAAATTAAATCAAAAAAAAAGAACTATGTCTGATAAAACATCTTTATATGTTGGTCATAAGGGCTGTTGGGAAAATAAATATCGTTCCAGTAGAAGACAAAGTGGGAGAAGGCCTTTGAATAGGCACGTTTTGGAGACAGTCAGTGAGGAATGTTTTAGCGCGTTTTCGAAAAAATTGAATTTGAACAAAAATATGGATGATTTTGAAATTAGTGTCAGTTTAAGTTACAGATTTATAAATCTTCTTTCTGTGTTGATATTATTATCACAATTACTTGTGTGCAAACAGTGCTATTCAGATGTTCGCTTTGAAGAAAAAAGTCGACGTGGTCTGGGTTTCAAAATTGCTATTATTTGTGATAATTTTGAATTACGTGAAATAAACTCTTGTCCTCTGATTAAAACACACGCATATGATATTAATTACAGAATAGTTTTAGTTATGTGTATATTATTAGGCATTGGACTGAACAGTATTAAAATTTTTTGTGCATTTATGGAACTGCCGCATCTGATATTTCAGTCATGTTATGATAAATTTGTTAAAGCGATCGATACTGCTGTGTCTAATGTTTGTGTACATTCAATAACTAATCCAGTTGTAGAAGAGAAAAGACTAAGTGAGCAAAAGGGCATTAATAACGGCATATCGGTTTCAGGAGACGGTTCGTGGCGCAAGAGAGGATTTTCATCACTTTTCGGCGTTACAACTCGCATAGGTTCGTTCTCTGGCAAAATAGTCGATATTATTGTGAAAAGCAAATATTGCATGTCGTGTGAATTCTGGTCTCTAAAAGAAGGAACAGCTGAGTATGAAGAATGGAAAACAGATCTCGAAAATCAATGCAGTTCGAAGCATGCAGGCTCAGCCGGAAAAATGGTGGTCGACTTAATTATTGAAATGTTTTCACGCTCAGAAGCATTGCACAACGTAAAATATTGTACTTATATTGGTGACAGAGACAGTAAAATTTACAAAGGGATTGTAGATGCTCAGGGGTATCCTGATTTTACTGTTAAAAAAAAGAGTGCATTGACCATGTATAAAATCGTATAGGATCCCGACTTTGAAATGTAAAAAGAAGTACAAAAGGTTTAGGAGGCCGAGGAAAACTTACTGCCAAGTTGATCGATGAATTATCGATATATTATGGCTTTCCGATTCGCAAAAATTCTGATTACATTGCAAAAATACAAAAAGAAATTTTCGCAACTTTATTTCATAAGATCTCCACGGATCCAAATCCACGGCACCAGAATTGTCCGGTCGGCGAGGAGTCATGGTGTAATTGGCAGCAGGTAAGAGCGCGTGGTGATCTGATTAGTTATAAACACAAGCCTGCAATCGATTCAACAATGTATGATGCGATTCTGCCTATTTATGAGGAACTGAGCCGCGAAGATCTTTTTAATCGGTGTTTGAGAGGATTTACGCAGAACGCAAATCCTCATCTAGTGGAAAAATTATTCTTCAAATTGTTGCTCATATCGCCACTTGCATCTTTAATGATGGTATAAGCAACATTTTAAGGATAATAGAGGCTTTGGAGTTGCATGTTGGAACAGAAAGCTACAACTTTGCACGAAAAAGAGATGAACAGCGCGTGAAACTGGCCGAGCGCTCCCTCAATGATGGGTTTAAAAATGTCCGTAAAGAAGCTATGTCCATCAGAAAGACAGCAAACATAGATGAAATGGATGCAGAAAGGATGCTGTATGGACCTGGTATCGCAGATTAGAGGTAATTTTAATCACAACTAAACCATAACGAAAACTTTAAATGCGTTTTTCTCGAAACTGCATTTTCATTAGATTTTAAATTAGAGGGTGAATCAAAACAATTTGCTTCGAGCAATAAAAGCCAACGTGCCTTTAAACGAAGTCCTTTCCTGTTCTTGATTCTGACTCACTTTAAATCGGGATATTTTATAAAAATTACTCCTTCTCGTTTTGAGATTCGAGGAAGTGTAGTTTTCTGCGATCTCTTGCGCTCTCCTAAGCAGTTTTACGGGTGCACAATGTCAAAATATTCCATTTTTCTTGAAAATCTCCTCCAGCAAAGATCTTGATTTCGAGAAAAATGGATAATTCAAGCTTTTGACACCCGAAAAACGGTTTAGGAGAGCGCGAGAGATCGCAGAAAACTACACTTTCTCGAATCTCAAAACGAGAAGGAGTAATTTTCATAAAATTCCCGATGCAAATTGAGGCAGAATGAAGCAAAGGAAAATACTTCGTTTAAAGGCATGTTGGCTTTTCACTCCATGACCCATCTCGACAGGAGGTTTTGCCTGCTCTACCTTGCAATGCACTAACCTGTTTCAGTGAAACTGTCTAATCATCGCGCAAAACCGATTGTGATTCACCTAAAGTTTCGTCCTCTTCCCAGAGAATAGTTTTGTTCCCTGTCCTGCACTTAATATTGCCCACGATTCTGTCTCTCACGACCGGAACTATTCTTGTCGCATTTATGTTAAATGCATTCGCGAATCTGTGCAGTTCCGTTTGCACGAGAATGTAAACCCACGATTTTGTATTGTACTTATCCATTTTAGTTATTTCGAACTAAAATGTTGTTAATTCAAGCTCTTTTATTTCCATAATTAATAGAAAATAAATTAATTTTCTCAATTAATAAGCTTAAATAAAAAGCTGTATGAAGTTGAACTTTTTGATTTTATTATGACGAAGTCGTTGTATCTGATTGCTACTTCTTCTTCTTTTTCCTTAATGGCTTTTTTTTCCTAGGAACAAATGGCCAGAACTTCCACGTAGGGCTCAAAGACCCCAATATAACATTGTGCCTCTATATAGGAGCGACACCTGAGGTGACTCGTTTAAAACAGAAATGAGCGGACTAGTCAACAGTTTATACACAAGTGATCAACACAGAGTTCAAGACAAATTCAATGTTGAGCAAAAAAAAGACGGCGACAGATACACGTGATAAACACCGATAGCAAACAAAAGGCACGAGCAAAACTAAAGTCAACAATGATTAGATAATGCCAAATATTATAATCTCCAAACAGGGTCACTTTAACTAACTGTTTTTCCTGACGTTTAATTGGAAACAAAGCAAGAGCATGAAATGAGTTCAGAAAAAGATAAGCCTGCATTTATTATGGATCATAAGGATACGAAAAACCATTACGATAAATTACATAGACAGAGAGCATGTGACCAGAAAATGCTAAAACTCAGAGGCGAAGGAATAATCACGCCTGAAGAAAAACAGTCAGGAAGTCTTTCACAAAAAGAAGATCAGAATTTGAATACTAGAAGAACACACACATGACTACCACGTCCGACCGGGGTCGAAGCCACCGGCCGAATCGTATTTAATTACTAAAATCTCGCGCTGTGGTGTTAAGTGACATCTTTGTAGCTTGGGTGGCTGGTAGCCCGCCCAGGGATAATTAGAGAACCCGATGGAACACACTCCGATTTTCAGTCGAACCACACCCGCATCCAAAAATTTGGGAAGGCGGGTGGGACGAAAGGTCCCAAAGGTACTATCCACAAATCTAACTATATCCACCACCAAGATCGCAAGCAAGGAAAAAATGTGTCCGGTGTACTATCGAAAGTATAAAAAACCGATCAATCGACATCCATTGGACTCGTCAGGTGTCCACTGGTGTAAAACGCCAGTGAAAGAGCCAAGTTAGTCGCGCTCGCTCTACACAGCCCGAAAATCCAGACCCCTACACCATCGCCAGCGCCTGAAAAAGAGGTCCTCGCAAAGCCTTCATTATAAAATTGCAGTTGACCGTCAGCTAGCAGGCTGAGACCGCGCCGCACGATTAGAGCCGACTTGTCGCGAAAAACGCCGAAGACGATGAAACGTCGTACGCTGGCTATGAAAATTATATTGAGTGACAGGTGCGATGGAATTACTCTTACTCTCTCGAACATTTCACTCAATTTACACTTTTTCCAGGTGTCTGTAACGTCCAAGTTTTTGTACTTTTCTTACAATTATTTGTGCGATTTAATACCATTATTTCATAATCTTTTTCGGTCCAGATTCTACTTTAGAATAATAACAATTCAACGAGCTCTTAACCGAACAGCTGTGAAATCGCACTACCAGAAGCAAATACTGCACTCGAGTACTCAATTTTCTCGACTTATCACCGCCTGCTTACACGTAAAAACATAAAACATGTAGTAAAACATTCACATATATAGAATGTAATTAATAGTGGATTAAGAAAATACAAATTCTGCGCGGATAAGCGAACGCAATTCATCTGAAAATAAAATTCAAAAGGAAAAAAATTAATTTGAAATTCAGCTTTGAAAATAAGTAAAAATTCACGCTGATTTTGTAATTAGAAATTTTCAAGCTTTAATGCTATATTTATAATGCACTAAAATTTTAAGCTTTAATTATAAAAAATGTTGTTCACAAAATTTAATAAGAGAGATTAGTCTATGAATTCACCCAATGATCCGAGATTCCTTTATGCCGTTGAGATCCATATACAACGGGTGACTTGTTTTCTAAAGCATAAAAAAAAAGACAAATAATATCAAAGTGGACCCGAGTTTCGAGATTACCATCGGCGTCACTGGCGTTACTAATGGCTGCTATTATGAGTGCCTGGCGTCTCTTGACGCCATTTTTATAATATTTTCTTTTTCAGCATGAAAAGGTAAAAAAAGCTTCAAATCTGACATAGGTTGCCGACTTAGGCGAGTGGATTCAGAATATCAGGATCTATTTATTCGTTTATTTTAGGAAGCCGTAGGAAGGCCTAACCCGAAAGATCGGCTTGAAACAAATTTTAAAAAAGAATTAGCAGATTTATAGCAACAAAGGCAATCCACATATATTTTATTGAATGGGCCAAGCCCTGACTCGATACAATGATATTGTAATTAAAAAAAACTATATGTGCGTGAAGCGCTACAGCTGAGACACAGCCTGATAGATGCACTTGCTTCATCGAAACTACCGATCAACAAGATAAAACAATTGACCCATAAATAAAATTTCTGGGACTTACCAAGTCTCGAGCGGCGATATTGCGCCTAAATTCGTCGAAGTCGACATTGAAAAAATCCCTCCTTTCCATATCGGCTTATTAACATAAAGAAAATACTAGAAACTTTTTACTAAAAAGAAAATGTCCTTCGACTACGAACAGCAGATAATTAAGCAGCGCGTCGCTTGTGCTGCGCAGTTTTATTACTTTAAACTAGGGATGGGCGATTATTACAAAAAGATAATCGATTATGGAAAATCGATATCAAAATTTTCAAAATCGATTGTTCCAAATAATCGTCTGGATAAAATCGATTTTTGTTCAATGTTAGAGAAATCGATTTTTTTTTGTAAATTCATTTTTCAAATAAGAATATTTATTTTTAAATAAAAATAAGAAGGATAAAATATGAAATCACTTTTTAAACGTTTTAATTCTGGTTTTACCAGTAACATGAAATGTTCTCATGACATTTGAACAGTGAATATTCTTAAAATCTCAATGTAGTAGTATAAACTGTAGGTACTCGTAGCAACATTCTTAAAATACTTTTCACGAATTTACGTATAATATCAACATTTCTTACTATAGTTGAATTGTGTTTAAATACTTTTTAAATATTAGGGCCGGTTGATCCACCTTTTAATAAGTTCCAGTTAAATTTATACCGTAAGATTTAACATGCGATAAATGTATTTGGACTAATTAGAAGGTTGGATCAACCGGTCCTTAAACTGTAGGTCCAGCTTGAACCAAGTTAAACCAAATAGTATTTCATTTCAACAGTATTAAAATATTTCTTACATTTCGAAGTATTACAAACTGCAGGTACTTGTGACAACATTCTTAAGACAATTTTTACGAACATAATACTTTAACAGTATTCAAATATTTTTTAAATCTCGAAGTAGTACAAACTATAAGTACTGTTAGCAATTCTTAGGGAATACAGCTTCTATGATAATACTTTTGGCTTTGAATCTAAACAATTCAAATACTCGTAGTAATACTTAGGAGATAACAATGTCTTTGGCAATAGTTTGCACAGCAGTTGAAACACTAGTTGACTTCACCAGATTTTTCCAATTTTCCAATGGCAAGGAGTTTAAAAATATCAATTCTGACAAGCGATAAGGATTAATTCTGCTACGCAAATCGGTGTCGATATGTCCCGCTAGGGAAAATAGTCTTTCTGACGGAACTGAAGTTGCTACCACTGACAAATATTTAGTAGCCCTTTAAAAACATTGGGAAGGATAGTGCGCATTTCATCCCAATACTTTGCAGGATCCGCAGTTCCCTGAATTAAGTCCAAATTGAGATACTGTCGAAGTTCAACAGGGACGCCTCCGGCTTCATCCCTTTGGGGTACATGTTTAGCAAGTAATGTGTCATGCACTTTCCAAACATTTACGCAAATATCGTCCTCGTCAGCAACTTCCTGAGATGCATGTTGAGAAACTGGAATCTTCGAAGGTTCGACCGATTCCGAGATTTTCATTTCCTTTGAAATCTGTCTTATGGCATCGGAAACTGCAAGTGCAGATGTAAGATGTAATTTTTTGAATCGGGGGTCCAAAATAGTTGCAACAGCATATATCTTATTTAATTCCATGTTTTTAAATCTTAAATTTAGCTCTTTCAGAATGTTTTCTTTTAACGTCATAGCAATCGGATCTGTTGTATTCATAACTTTCAAAGTTTCCCTCACTGAGTGTATCATAGGAATCACTAAACTGCAACTCACATAATCTTCAGTAGAAAGTTCTCGAGTTGCTTGTTCAATAGGTGCTAAGACCTTAACCATCTCTTTTAAGCAATTGATTTGTTCTCGAATTAACATAGCAGGGCCGTTATCTAGTATGAGACTGATCCAATGGAAAAGCACCTAATTGAACCGAATCTAATTTCGTTTGTTTAAAATAGTGCACGGTTAGGCCCAAGTAAGATTTTGTAGTTTTGGTTTCAGTCCAAGTATCTGAAGTCAAGGAGAGATTTGTTAGTTCACGAAGGTCAGCTTTAACTTTCTGTTTTAAAGTTATATATTTTTCGTCAATTCTACAAGTGATTGTCTTTCGGCTCGGAGGTTTGTAAAGAGGCGCTACAGTCTTAATAAATTTTTTGAAACCTCTTTTTCTGGAGTTTGGAACGGAAAGTTGTCGGCAACAATCATGTAAACCAAGGAATCAGTAATGTTTTTTTCTTTTTCTCCTCCAGCTACAAAAGTTATAAAACATTGGCTTATTGGGAAATTGAAAACATCGGATTTGAAAAACTAAGCAATATTTTTCCTCCTGAAAACTCTAAATATACTCTCAAATTTTGGCATAGGGTCAGATTCTTTTTATTTCCTTCGAATAAAATTTTCACTATTACATATAAAAATACTCAAAAAGAAAGCAAGGCAAACGTTTCGGCCACATATGGGGGCCCTCTTCAGTGCCATAAATTCAAAGATTAATTCAAAATTTCTGTAAAACATTAGAATATAGGAGATAATGAAATTAAGGATTATCATAGAATTCAAAAACTTATCTCAAAGCTTGCAATTCAAAATGAAGTAGTCCAGTATGCAGCATCACGATTCGAAAAAATATTTAGAGTTCACTGTGAATAAAAAAACCGGATAACAATTAAACCGGGTAACATAAAAAAATTTCCACACGAACCGACCGCAATTTAAAAAAATTTCTTATTGAAAAAGGATGCCAAATTGATTATCAATGGCAGAACGCGAACAAAACCGGATAACAAATAAACCGGGAAACATAAAAAAAAAAAATTTTTCACACACGAACCGACCGCAATTTAAAAAAATGTTTATTAAAAGAGGATGCCAAATTGCTCATCAATGGCAGAACGCGAACAAGGTTTACATTTTTAAACTTTTCGTGAAGACTTTGTTACCGGAGTCTCTCACAGAATGATCTGAACTGTTTTAAAAACCGACTCAAGACATGTGGCTTTGCTGACCGAAAATTTTTTTATATAAGAAATCCTGGGAGGTTCTTTTGCTCCTTGAGAAGACTATTGTCCTATACCTAGTAAAGAAATTCGAAACGTTTATGGTGATTTTCACGAGTGGAGGAAGGCGTGTATTTTTCAAGAAACGATTTTTTTATATCAGCTTCACGGACAATCCATTTAACATTGAATTGGCAAGCAAGGCATTACAGAAACATAAATTATTATAATATCTAGACATGTACTTTTACTCAATATTATTTGAGTATGTTAAGCAATAAATAAAAAAAATTGAATGTTGTTTATTACTGCATTCAGATTTATTCTGAGATGTTTTGAAAAATACTACATTTATCTTTAAAAAATAACAAAAATGCAATTTTAGTGCCGAAACGTTTGCCTTGCTTTCTTTTTGAGTATTTTTATATGTAATAGTGAAAATTTTATTCGAAGAAAATAAAAAGAATCTGACCCTATGCCAAAATAACGAGAAATGAACAAAAAATTCTATGAATTATGGGTCAATATAATAGCAGACATGTTATCAAACATGTCACTTTAAAATACTCTCAAATGTAGTAAAGTTACTCACGCGTATAAGAATCAATCTCAGCAAACGCCTGATCAATTGGGACATCATTTTTTCTTTTCCTTGAAGATGGATTCTGCAGTCAAATTAAAAACAATCAGAAATTCACATAATTTCAATCAACAAGTACTAAAGAATTATCTAAATTAAAAATTGTTCTTACTTTTGATGAATTAGATGTCATTCCACTTTCTACAGCATTTGAAGTACTTGGAGAGTCCGTGAAATTTGACGTTGGATCGGTGTTCGATGAAGGTGTGCTAGGCTCAGGATTTGATGTATTTTGAACAGTTTTATTAGCTTCTGTTTTTTTTCACTCTTGTTGTGAATTTTCAGTAGATGAGCCTTCATGTTTGAAGTGTTATTACAGTGTTTTATTTTAATCCTACATATTTTACACTGCACAAGATGAGCTTCATGATTTATCAGTTTAGTGAAGACTTTCCAAACATCACTTGATTTTCTTCCCGGCATTCTAAAAGCATAAATTTTAGTAAATGAATTACTACATACAATCGGAATAATATAATTCAAGATTAGTATATATAATATTAATAGAAGTAACTTGCATCAACCATCAACTACAAAATTATTCGGAGATTCATATATTGCATTGTAATGTTTCTTTATCCTCGGTTTAATGCCAGCATTAAAATATATTTTATTAATTTTTACAACAACAATTGCACCAAGGATTGAAGTACTATACTTAAATACTTTTCATGTAACTTACAAATTTACTACCAAAAATTAATCCTTTAAAAAAAGAAACAATCATTTTACAACTGTTTCAAAAAAATAGTAATTTTTTTATATTCGCCAAGTTGTGGGCTCTTACAAATTATAGATATTGTATAATTTTATATTGAATCGGAAATCATAATAGTTGACAATTTTTTAAGTAGAATTCTCCTAAATTAAGCCATTTTAAATAAAGACATTAAAAAATATTGGATAATTAAATTTAGCGTTTTAACTTGCAGACTTTCTAATATTTAATTAAAAGGATCTCAGCAGTTTCTTTTTAACGCTGTTGGAGTGGGACTCTAACCTCAACTTTTTGGGTTAGGGTCCCGATGCAATAGCCTTGAATAATAGTAAGCTGAGAATGTTTTTAATTATTCAATTTTGAGCTAAAACTACTCGAGATTTAATATCTAAAGAACTAGGTCGTTTAAAATTTAAAATTGTAACTTAAAATATTCTTCTTTGTGAATGCGTTTGCAATAATTTACGACGTATATCATTAAACAAAAACAATTACAATACATTTTTATATTTTCTTATATAGAATATATTAACAGAATAACTTATATAATTTGAAAATCGTATTTTACATACCTGTATTTCAAATTTCAACGATTTCAACTGATCTGACACTCACCATGGGCGCCGGTGTTCTTTTCTTCTCCACCCAATCAGTGAGCTTAATGTGCACACCCTGTACTGCGCTGCGTTAGGAGACGCAATAATATTTAAATAATAAGTAAATAAATAAGTAAATAATATTTACCCTTTTAAAATTATGCGCCAATTCCGGCCAGTGAGCCGCGCGTCTCCTAACGCAAGCGCAGTGCAGGGTGTGCATATTGGGATCACTGCACCGAATGAAAGTACAGTCGTATTCATGTATGCCTTATGTTTAGTAACTATTATCTGCGTCACAGTCAGTCTCATCTGATATAAGTGACGGAAAGTGAGACACAAATAGTTACTAGACATAAGCCATACGTGAATACGACTGTACATATGTACAAAAAATGAAAATCGATGGCAAAAATCGCGAAAAAAATCGATCTCGCGATTAATCGACACCTCAGAAATCGATTTTTAAAATCGATTATTTTAAGTCAGGTAATCGATTTCCCGATGAATTGAATCGAAATTGCCCATCCCTACTTTAAACAGGGTAGCACGCACGACGGTTATGGTTTCGGCGGACGACTCGTCTTGCTAGAACGATGGCGCCAACCAGCCAATAAGCAGCAGCGTTTTCAGAAAACCTTGCCCCATTGGCTTAAAACGTCGAGAGGCAAATTTGAATTACGAAGATTTGCAACAATGTTTAGGCTTATTTGAAAAAAAAATACAAATTTGGAAATAGCCCTAATTAAGGCATGATTAATTTGATTAACAAAGTGGCTATTTCAACCCTAATAAACTTCGTATTTCACTAGGATATTCTTTACATTGATTGAAGCTTCTAAACTGGCCCTAGTACTGCTCAATTCACAGCCTGTAGTACGTGTCCGATCTATAATCAGGCCAGCAGATTTGCCGAAGTGAACCCTTCAGACGTGCGATCTCCGTTGCTGGTACTTCCCGAGCTAAATCAAACAGAACAAGCAAAACGACAAAAAAATTAAATTAAAATCTCAGTCGGTGTCGGTGAGAAATAAAAAAAAGAGAGACGTGTTATCCACCACATTTTTGTATAGTAATTGTTCATAATACTAACAATTTTTTACTTCTTATACATATTCACAATCTAGTATTACTTAAAATAGAAATTACAGCAATTTTCAATAATGAAAGAAATTTATTCTTTCATTAAACCATTTAGTTGTTAATTTTATTACTCAATTTTTTTTATTACAATTATGTTGATTATACAAATTATTTGTAGTTTTTGAGTGTCTCTGCATTGATTTACGATGTTGTTTAATATTCAAAAGTTGTATGAATAACTATGGTCTTTATTTTCTGGGAAAAAAATCGATTAGTTTATCTAAATCATTTTTAATTTGATATTTTACACATTATGCTTTTTGCTCAGTCAATGAATGGTAAATTCAGGGTAAAAATTATATTTGGTACGAGAATATCAAACGATAATTCATAAATAATGCATCTTATTAAAAATTGCTAACATTTTTTTAGATTATTCAATTTTCATAACGTACAGAGCTGAAGTTTCAAAACAATTTTTGACGTAATTTTGTACTTCATTCACTAATATTGCATGCAGCAGCGGCACTTTTTGTAATAATTATCCATACAGTTAGAGAAATTCCACCTTCATAAACACCTGGCCATTTAAACAATCCTTCTAATGGAGAGAGCATTCCTTTAGGCAACGCGACGACTGACTCACTTCGATACATAAACAGCAACATCGAAATAAATACAATCTGGAATAAAATAGAAATTGAATATTTAATGACATAAGTATAAATAAGTAATACTTATAATAATACTGTCTTACAAAAATTACATTTGTTTAATGAATGTACTTGATATCTCTTTTTGTTTGTAGAATAAAAGCGTTTCGAAAATTTTACTTAAAAAAAGAAGAAATATAAATTTTTTTATAATTTTGTTTATGTCACAGTATGTAATTTTTAATGAGGAAAATCATGCCCCATTCAATCTGCAAAAGAAGTTTTTTAAATTATGTCTGACAGTCACCATCATTGTCATTGTTCGGAGACAGAAGACTCCTCAAAAGAATGAGTAGATTGAAAAGCGCTTTGGTACACATTATCAGGTCTTACAAAGAAAGGACGGGTTCATTACTGTCTTATTTAACAAAAAGTTGAAAAATAAGACTATTTTCATAAATTTGAAAAATGATTAAAAAACAAATTCAGAATAGTCAGTTTTGGATTTTTATAGTAGTCAAAGCGCCTCACAAGTTATCTCAATGTCATTTTTTAATTTAAAAAAAAAACAATTACCAGTCACGGAATTTTGAAAAATACTTAGAAAACTTAAATTCTGTTTTATGGTCAAACTATACATGTCACGAAAAAAAATTGGGGAAAAAATGTTTGATTTAAATCTAAAATCTAGAAATTTTTCTAGGAAACATTTTTTTATAAGACGTATATTTATCGTTTTGATTTAAAAAACTGTATTGGAAATAAAAAATCTTATTTTTGGTTCATATTAAAAAAATATACTTCAGTATCAATCAACTTTTGCTTACATGAGATGACACTTTTTGTCGAAATGCCCATGTACTATTGAGTTGGCATCAATGGCATTTCGTTTTTTTAAAATGATTTTCAAAGCAAATTTTTTAATACAAATAACAAACATTAATCAATTATGTATTGACCATTTTGTTCGATGAACTTTTGCTATCTTTCAGTCAGCTTCATAATTCCGCTTTCGTAGAAAGTTTGGTTCTTAGAGGCAAAAAACTGAATCAACTCATTTTTGACAGCCTCATTTGAATCGAATGTTTTTCCATTCAAATGGTTTTGAAGTGAACAGAATAAATAATAATCGGATGGTGTAAGGTCAGGACTATACGGTGGATGAGGAATCACTTCCCAGACTAACTCCAATAATTTTTTGCGAGTGGCCAAAAGGTAAAGTATGTGTTTTCGAAAATAAATTTAGTACATTTTATAATTTCGTCAAATGGAATTCTACAATTATTCATAGTTCAACCTCATCAGGCTTTATTAAATTGAAAAAACGTCTTTAAAAATATCGTCTCTCTAGGAGCATATTACAGTGCTCCACAAAAAATTTCTAAACAAGATGTTATTGATACAATTAAAAATGTAGAATCTTCCTTGTTACCCTTAGACATCAATCACTATTGATGTCTAAGAAATAAGTAACAAATAATATAATGCACAATTTCAATAAAGATACTCATATTTCCATGGAAGACAGAAATTTTGCCAACATTTTAAAGAGACTCAATGAAAATGATTTTTTAAAATATAAATTCTACAATAATCAACTTACTCTATCCAACACTGTATAAGGTAAATGCTATGGCTTACCAAAAATCCATAAACAAGATACACCCCTTCGTCCCATAATTTATTTGATCAATAGTCCCACACATTTTTTAGCCAAAATATTATATGATGAATTAAAAGACAGTATAAAATTCCCAAAATCACACTTAAATGACAGTTTAGATTTCAAAAAAAAAATTGGAAGATCTCGTTGTAGATAATGATTATATTCTGCTTTCACTAGATGTCAGTTCATTATTCACAAATGTACCCTGTGATTTGGTCCTAAAGAGTTTAGACCGAAGATGTCAACTTATTCATAATAACTTCAGAATTCTAATTGACGAAATTATAAAATGTACTAAATTTTTTTTCGAAAACACATACTTTACCTTTAACAATGATATTTATTTGCAAATTTTTGGTACTCCAATGGGCTCTCCAATTTCACCTCTATTCGCAGACATTATTATGGATGATTTGGAAAATCATTGCCTACGAATTTTAAAAGACAAAAATAATTGATCTCCTTTATTTTATTACAGATTTGTAGATGACACTATTCTATGTGTACGGAAGAAATTTATTGATTTGGTACACAACATTTTTAATTCACAAGATAATAACTTACAATTCACCTTTGAAGTGCAACAAAATAATCAAATTAATTTCCTGGACTTGTCATTAATTATAAAAGAAATTCAAATTATTTCTAATTGGTTCTAAAAACCTTCCCCTCCTAGGAACTGTAGCACCAAATGCTTCCCTAGCTTCTCTGGGTCGGGTACTAATGTGGTCCCTCGGCAAGTTGCAATGGAAGAGGATGCAAACCAAAAAGGCAACTGCTGGAGCATCCTCTGATAGGAAGAGGCTCACTAGGTCTCAGGAGAGGAAGCTGTGGCGACAGGCCCTTCGCGCAAACGAAGCGGCTAGTGGCGCCAAAGCTCTTCAGTCTCCTGTGGCGAGAGGAGTGGCCCCCAAGAAACGAAAGGGCTCTAAGGACACCTCCCGGAAGGGATGAGGGGTCCGAAGAGTTCCAAGCCGGTACGCCTGCCATCGAATACAGAGCTGTCAGGAGTCGGGCTTTCGGCTGCTCAGAGGACCAACCCTCTGACGCTGATAGCGGCGGACGCCGGTTACCCGGAGTCAGTCCTGTCACCAGAGCAGTTCGAAATCATCAGGGAGGTCACGTTGCATGCCCAGGGCAAGGAACCGGCCAGCAATTAGCCGAGATTTGAGACCTCCTTTTGGAGGGGAGGAGTTTTTACTTTTGTGGCGTTCAACCCAGAGGCTAAAGCATGCCTAACCAAAACGGTGGCCCAGCTCAGGCCCTGGGAAGGCGCCAACTTGAAAGTAAGCAGGGTGGAGATACTCCAAAAGATGCTAAAGGCGACGGCCTGGATCCCCGGAGAACTCGGCTGTCGTCCTGCGGCGTCTGGAGGGGTTCAACCCCTTGCTAAAAACAGCATTCTGGCGTATTTTCAAGCACGAGAGACCTCAGGAGGCTAACGCGACGGGAGGATTAAAACACCTCCTAATCGTTCAGGTCCCTAAGTATCAGGCGAGAGCGTTAGCAGGCTTCAACGACAGGCCCTTCTACCATCTTGGCCAGATTACCTTTAAGGTAAGCGGTCGAGAGCAGGAGGAGCCTACCATGGAAACAGAGATAAAGTCAAGAAATGGAGGGTTTCAGATGAACCCTCCCTATCTGACCACATGCAGATAGTGTACGAACTGGAATCACACGCACCTTCTGGCCCCACATGGGCCAGAAACCCAAGGAAAATAAACTGGGAGTGCTATTCCACAGACCTACAAGCTGCACTCCACGGGACAACCATGGAAATCAGAGACGTAGATGCCCAAATGGCGACTGACCAATTCTCGTCGGCCATCATTAGTGCGTATGAACACAACTGCGTACCTTCGAAGATCAAGAAGGCGCGGGAGACCCACTGGCGGAATAGGAAACTTGAGAAGCTTCGTAAAGAAACCAGAGAAAGGTTCAGACGGGCCAAGAAAGGCAATACGGAAGAACTATGGAACTTATCCAATGCAACTAGAGATGTATGCTGTATATATCATATATACTGACGTAGTCATTTTTATTAGGCGGTACAAGTCGACCACAACTAGAACGCTGGAACTAAGAGCACAGCGTTTAGAAATCTCCAAGCGCGCCAAATATCTAGGAGTTATCCTGGACAATAAGCTAACTTGGAAAGACCACTTCGACAGCAAGTACAAGGTAAGCTTGTCAACCATGGAAGATTGGAAGGTGGGTCGTGCACATCTCCCAGGTAATGGAGAAAACTGGTTTGCAGACGGCTCCAAAAACAGGGAGGGCGCGGGGGCTAGTGTCTATGGGTAGACAGGGTTGCCACAAGTTTCATTATACTAATTTCCCTGACTTTTCCCTTATTTTCAAGCTGATTTCCCTGACCAAAATCTATTGTAAGAGCACTCATCTCGGTGGAACTATGTTCTTACTATAGAATATTTGCGTGTTTTTCCCTTTCATTTTTCAACAGAGAGGATGTTAAATAAGAGAAGGTAAGATAGAAACAACGTATTTTTATTTATTCATTTTTTGTCAAATCTTAAAAGGAAACGAACGGGTATGCCATAACTTGCATGTTGCTATCGAACGTTAAACATAAAACATGGCATTATAGGAAATTTATAACTTTTTGGTTATATAAATCACAGAGGGGTCAACTTAAAGAGATCAATCATACATATTAGTAGTTTCATTGTTTAAACAATTTTCGCATGTTTGCTCCCTCAGTGAAAAAATGTGGAAAAATATTTAATATCTTCCGATCTAATTGAGTCTCCACTTTTATTAAATATTTTTCCACATTTTTTCACTGAGGGGGCAAACATGCGAAAATTGTTTAAACAATTAAACTACTAATATCTGTAGTTAATTAACAAAATAAAAATTATAAACATATTTATCTGGAAACCTAACGTAATAAGCTAAAAAATGAAACAAACCCGAAATCGATTTAATTATTTCAACCGGAGATAATGAATTTTAAGCACAAGAGACTTTAGCATTTTGTCCAATTTTATCAAAAGTTTTAATTAATATATCTCTCAAAAAAATGTTTCCTTTCGAAAATCCTGATATGCGTGCCGATTAAATTAATAAAAAGATGCCACAGAATAAAATTTAAGACTTTTAAAAATGTGAACAATCTTTTTTTTTGAAATCCATACGATTTGCAAAGGAATGTCCCATATAAGTTACAATAAAAGTTTATGTACACTGATAGAAATGGTTCGGAAGTTTTAGCCATTCGGTTGTAGGTTGGGAATTTATAATTGTATTTATAAAATAATATGTCTCTCTGAACAACGCAGGATGTTGAATACAGAAATCAAAATATTGTAAGTGAAACTGGTCGAATCAGAAATATAGTATGGGAAGGCGAACAATACATTTTTCCATAGCAACCAATAATATCGTTGATTCGTTCATATTTATTCAGTTATATTCGGATGGTTAAAATACAAATCTCATATTGCTGTATCTATGCCAGCAATAAGGTAAGGTTAAATTAATCATAAATATCGTTGTAACAGCCATTCTTTTCTATCAGTGTAATATTATTTTTATTTAAAGTTCTCATTTCATAACTGGTTTATATAGTACATGCTTGTTCTCCAATATCCATTTGACAGAATAGAGTAATAAAGTTTCGTTGTTCTTATTTTTAAATTTAATTTTTTAAATTTTTTTAAATGCGGTATTTTTATCTCTTGTGCTACTGTCACTTTACTTTTACTGTTGACCTTAATCAAGATCTCCATTTATCTTACTTTAGAGATAATGGTGGTTTTTCGCAAATCTTCCTATTTACCGTTCAGTGCAAAGATAAGATTGAATTTATTGAAAACATTTTTGCTAGTTATTCACACATTCAAAAAAACGTTTTCCTATTTGTTGTTATGTTGCTGATATTTTTGCTGCTGTGTTTTATTTTACTCAGTTTTACGAATACACTTTGAACGTCCCTGAAGTACACACAGCATAAATAAGTTCACGGTCCCAGAAGTACAGGTTGCGCTTGAAACTTGTACCCTATAGTAACCGCTGCATCCATTTACAAATTAATATGCGGTAATATCTTTTGTGGAACTGTTACTATCCATTCATCTTACATCAGAGATAATGGTGGTTTTTCGCAAACGTTTCTACTAGCCGTTCATTCCAAAGATTAGATTGAATTTAGAAAAAACATTTTTGCTAGTTATTCACATATTACAGAAAAAAGTTTTCCTATTTGTTGTTATGTTGCTGATATTTTTGCTGCTGTGTTTTATTTTACTCAGTTTTACGAATACACTTTGAACTTCCCTAAAGTATACACAGCATAAATGAGATCACGGTCCCGGAAATACACGTAGCGCTTGAAACTAGTACCCTGTAGTAACCGCTGCATCCTTTTACAAATAAATATGCGGTGATATCTTTTGTGCTACTGTTAGACTTCATTTATCTTACTTCATAGACAATGGTGTTTTTTCGCAAAACTCCCTATTTACCGTTCAATCCAAAGATTAGATTAAAATTATTGAAAACATTTTTGCTAATTATTCACAAATTCTAGAAAATGTTTCCCTATTTGTTGCTATGTTGCTGATATTTTTGCCTGACACTGATTGAAATAAGACAAAAATTACTATTTTTCATTAACTTGTGACACTTCTTTCCGTTATAAAAGAAATTTTAAATGAATTTACTGTCTGCAACGAATTTTTTCATCATCTTGCTATCTATATTCAAAAATTTCCTTATTTGCGGAATGTATAGGTAAAGGTTGTTAAACTCCTCGTAATGACGCTACTTGTATGGTTAAAGTTCTTTTTAGTTGATTTGACCATGAAACTTTGATTCAGGTTTGGGTTCTTTCTTCTTGTATACATATTTGTGTAAGTTCTTAGTAGTCATCGAAATAGCTCAAATGATCTTACAACCTTTTCTTAAAGCGATAGGACTATTGAGACGCATTACTACTTACTCATTTTGAAATTTAAGTAGAATCAGATCAAGTCAAATCATTCATTGTAGCCTACTTCAGATGAACGGATAATGGATATATATGTGTAAAATGTGATCAAGTACTCAGGAATGGAAAGATAATATAAACCCTAAGATACGAGCTTTAACATATACCATCTTCAAATTTGTTCTTTTTTTCCAAAGTAGGTCATAATCGGTGACATGATTGTTATTAATACTGATAAAATATCAAGGCTGCCAAAACAGGATTTCATCACAGGTGACCCTGTACTGGGTAAGATAATGCTGTTTTCTATTTTACCCAGTTTTAGGAATATATTTTGAACGTCCTTGAATTACACACAGCATAAATGAGGTCACGGTCTTGGAAGTACACGTTGCGCTTGAAACTAGTATCCTGTAGTAACCGTTGCATCCTTTTACAAATATCACCCATTATTGCTCACCTACACGGAGAAAAAAATCTAACTATTATAGTAGGCGGGGCTCTTTCTATTAAAGCACCGAACTTAATGTTAGAAACTGGTATGAGCTTCTACCAGTGATCCCAGAACGTGGGAGCTGGCGGCCCCCACCATAGACCCCACCAGCTCATGGCTTCTTCCTCGCTCGACTGCCATAGGTTGGTTGAGTGAGGAAGACACAATGAGCTCGTGGCATCTATGGTGGGGGCCGCCAGCTCCCACGTTCTGGGATCACTGGCTTCTACCAGTATTGACATCAGCTCGTGCATTTTTAGCATGAAATGTCTTATTCTATATAAGAAACAAGCGCATGTCATTATTGCTTGTGTCATATGCTGTTATAGCAAGGTTCTTGCCTGACTACCGTTGTAAGAGAACTCATACTGAAATAGGATGAATTTCTTACAACCGAGGAAACACGTAAGGTGTTACGTTAGAAAGTAGTCGTGGCGTAACACCTCGGTTGTAAGAGAACTCATACTGAAATAGGATGGGTTTTTTGCAATCATAGTAAGGCGATAGTCGAACTATTTTCGCATGGCACAACTGCTCTACAAGCATGAAACTTGGTACT
Organism: Diplolepis rosae; assembly: GCA_030998225.1. Classification (NCBI taxonomy): domain Eukaryota; kingdom Metazoa; phylum Arthropoda; class Insecta; order Hymenoptera; family Diplolepididae; genus Diplolepis; species Diplolepis rosae. The sequence continues at coordinate 1,530,059 of JAPYXD010000631.1, forward strand.
TTTTTAGCATAAAGGGATGCCTGCTTAATAGGTATAATTTTTTCACCAGAATAGCAAAAACGAAACCGGCTACAAAAGCATGACTAGTATTCTTACTATTATATTTATATTTTTTCTCCGTGTATGAAAAAAAGAACAAATTTGGAGGTGGTATATGTTAAAGCTCGTATCTCATGGTTTATATTATCTTTCCATTACTCAAATACTTGATCACATTTTACGCACCGATTATGGCTTACTAAGGAAAAAAGTAAAAATTTGAAGATGGTATATGTTGAAGCTCGTATCTTAGCGTTTATATTATCTTTCCATTCATAAGTACTGGATCACATTTTACATACATATATCCATTATCCGTTCATCTGAAGTAGGCTACAATGAATGATTTGACTTGATCTGATCCTATTTAAATTTCACAATAAGTAAGTCGTAATGCGTCTCAAAAGTCCTATCGCTTTAAGAAAGGGTTGTAAGATCATTTGAGCCATTTAGATGACTACAAAGAACTTACACAAATATGTATATAAGAAGAAAGAACCCAAATTGGAATTAAAGTTTCACGTTCCCGTCAACTAAAAAGAACTTTAACCGTACAAGTAGCGTCATTACGAGGAGTTTAACAACTTTTACCTATACTTTTTGCAAATAAGAAAATTTTTTAATCTAGATAGGAAGATGGTAAAAAAATTCGTTGCAGACATTAAATTCATTTAAAATTCCTTTTATATTGGGAAGAAGTGTAACAGGTTAATGAAAAAAAAGTAATTTCAGTCACTGTCACGCAAAAATATCAATAAAAAAGGAACAAAAAGAAAAGGATTTTCTGTAATATGTGAATAATTAGCAAAAATGTTTTTTCTAAATTCAATCTAATCTTTGGACTGAACGGTTATTAGAAATTTTTGCGAAAAACCACCATTATCTCTGAAGTAAGATGAATGGATAGTAACAGTTCCATAAAAGATATTACCGCATATTAATTTGAAAATGGATGCAGCGGTTACTACAGGGTACAAGTTTCAAGCGCAACCTGTACTTCTGGGACCGTGAACTTATTTATGCTGTGTATACTTCAGGGAATTTCAAAGTGTATTCGTAAAACAGAGTAAAATAAAACACAGCAGCAAAGATATCAGCAACATAACAACAAATAGGAAAACTTTTTTTTGAATGTGTGAATAACTAGCAAAAATGTTTTTTCTAAATTCAATCTTATCTTTGGACTGAACGGTAAATAGGAAGTTTTGCGAAAAACCACCATTATCTCTGAAGTAAGATAAATGGAGATCTTGATTAAGGTCAACAGTAAAAGTAAAGTGACAGTAGCACAAGAGATAAAAATACCGCATATGAACTTGTAAAAGGACGTAGCGGTTACTACAGGGTACTAGTTTCGAGCGCATGGTATACTTCGGGGACCGTAACGTTGCTTATATTGTCTAGTCACTCATTGTAGCTATCCACTAAAATAGTGGATATTTGTGTATAGAATATGATCAAGTATTTGAATAATACAAAAATCACATTGAGCATAAGATACAAGTTGAGACACATCGCATTTCCAAATTGTTTTGTTTTTCCAAAGTAGTCCATATTTGGTGCCTTGTTATTTTTCTGTTATCTTGATAAAATTACAAAGCTGCCTGACTAGGGATGCATCGCTGGTGGCCTTGTACTGTACAAGATGCTCCTGTGTCTTATTTCACACAGTTTTGGGATACACTTTAATGTCCCTGTAGTACACACAGTATAAGTAAAGTCACAGTCCCGGAAGTACACGTTACGCTTGTAATTAGTACCCTGTAATAACGGCTGCATCGTTTTACAAATCAGTATGCGGTATTGTTAACTTTTGTGCTACTGTTGGCCCTATTTCACCATAGTTTAGTGTCCCTGAATCTCAAACTATATTAATGTCTGTTATAACTTCCTTTGTAATTCTCAGTATCTTATTTAATAATTTGCCTTATTTGAAGAAACTTAGAGTAAAGTGTTTTGAGTTTTTTCATTAACGCTGCTCGTATTGTAAAAGGTGATTCTGTTGCCTGAATCGTTGAAATATGAAATAAATTTATTATTTTCCTTCTACCTTGAGAAGAAGCTTCTTGTTCGCATTTCGTAGCACAAAACCAAATTAAAGTATACTTAAACTTTCCAGAAAGATAAAAATGCTGCAAACACATTTTTATGGGTTTTTCAATGGCCTGACAGCCCATACAATATTTCACAAAAGGGAAACGTCTTTTGCAACGCACTTCCACTTATACTACATTTTTTTTTTGGTCCGATGAAGCTAAGTCACCCAATCTAGCCTAATTTAGAAGGAGAGATGATAGAAATTTGTGCATAGAATATAATTAAGTATTTCGGAAATGTAAACATAAAATTCATCAGAAAGTAAAACCTCAACCATTTCCTTTATGATAACATTAGCACAAAAGATAACGATACCGTATATAGGCTTGTTAAAGGACGTAGCGGTTATTACAGGGTACTAGTTTCGAGCGCATGGTATACTTCGGGGACCGTAACGTTGCTCATACTGTCAAGTCACTCATTGTAGCCTCCTGTAGGAGGACATATAGTGGATATTTGTGTATAGAATATGATCAAGTATTTGAATAATGGAAAGATAACATCAAGAATAAGATACAAGTTGTGACATATCGCATTTCCAAATATCTTTTGTTTTTCCAAAATAGTCCTTATTTGGTGACTTGGTATTTTCCTGTTATCTTGATAAAATTACCAGACTGTCAAACTAGATATGCATTGCAGGTGGCTTGGTTCATGACGTTTTGGATATGTCAAAATCGACCAGCACTTACTGCTGAAGCCATCTATTTAGAAAAAGCGGGGACTTAGTTGCACACCTGATAGTTGTTTCACGCTAAACTACGCATTTACGCTGTCACTTTATTGTTTATTATATTATATAGTATTATTTATTACGCACATTTATAATGATACAATTTTTAACGTCCCTAAGATACACACAGAATAAGCGTGGCACGGTCCCGGAAGTACACCTTGTATTCGTAACTAATACTCTGCAGTTATCGCATTTGCAGTATTGTTATCTTTGTGCAACTTTTAGTCTGTCTCCATTTTTTTCCTTTTTTTCAGACATAATCATACTTGGTTATTTTATTTCCATTGAGTTTAACGCAAATTGTGCATTGGCTAAGTCAGAATGCGTTGCATGTTGTTTTTCTCTGCTCAGAACATTTTAGCTGCTGTTTTTGAACCTAATAAAGACTAGAATTTGGAACGTCCCGGAAGTACACCTTGCATACGACACTAGCTGCAAGTATGATCATATTTATGGATGTCCTGGAATGAACCAATGCATATGAATACAAAGTTCTCATAAATTACCATAAATTACGTCAAGCTTTATAACAACACCCATTGAACTGAAACGTTTTATTGGTATATACATCAGCCCTGTCCGACTAAAAACAAAATGGCGGTTCCTTAGTGATTATAGTTTCTATGTGCGAAGTTTTCTCACCAGAGCGACGCTGCACGCGGCACGCTCTACAAAAGCATTGTACTAATAGACAAATATTTAAAAAAATTTAAATACTTAAGTTTCTGAACAATATGAAATGAAAAAATGTTCCTAAAATGATTCTAGGACATAAAATACACATTTTGCATAAATCAATTAATACAAAATAAAAAAAAAGAACACATTAAACTTCGTAAAATATATAAGTAGTTATATAGGGCCGGTTCTAGATACAAATTCCTGTAACCGACATTTACCGACATCGAGAAGCTTCGATTGGTTCTGTTCCAAGCTAAGTCTGGAAGTTTCAAGAAGGAGTTCGAAGCATATGACGTCACACTATACCCTTGATAAATTGTTTATTAATGAATGGTGGTGGGGGGTGGGGTGGGGTGGGGTGGGGGTCATCTCTTTCGGGAAACGTTTATTTCAAAGACTTTAGGAGTTGGTTTAACCTCTGTATGTATGGAATGTAAAGGACAAATGTTAAAAGATATTTCCTAGAAAAATAAAGGCATGTGACGGACAAATATTGAAAAATATTTCTCAGAAAAATAAAGGCATATGGTAAATTTAAACACTCTCAGGATGTTTAGTGTAATAAATTTGATAAAATTTTTTCTAATTAATTTAGACGTGGGGTATGTGTGAAATGATTTCGTTTTTAGAGCTTGGATTGTTTATGCTAATAAAATTGATATGACATCTCCCAGTTAGACTGCAGTAATCTGATATCTTACGTTCATGACATTAAATCACATTTGGGATATGTGAATAATAATCCCCCTCTTTGTTTAAAACAAAGATAGAACATTTACCATTATAAAAACATGCATCTCACTGTTAATATCAATCATTTGTAACTGAAGTCTGAATCCTGCACTCGTATTTTGTATAAAGAACAGTCATGGATTCTGAATATTACAAGAGACTTATTCGGATTATGGATCAAGCCTATCAATTATTAAAAGATAATTTAAGTTTCGAATTGACTGAAAAATGGTTGAAATTAGGTAAACGAAATATTCGTTTAATAAATAAATTTTTTAAAGTGAACAAAAATAAGTTGTCTGTGTATGAGAAGAAGAGGATAACATCTACACTTGGAATATTGAAGGCATTAAACACTAAAATAAACCAACTACGGAAGAAAGGAAGAGGTACAGCACTATCGAGTCAAGAGGAAATTAGAATAAGGTGGGAAGATTTAGAGACTGCTTTTCAGAATAGAATAAAGACGGGTTCTATTGTTAATTTAACGCATATAGATTTAAAACATTTTTTGGAGGATGCTAAGTTATTAACAATTAAAAAAATAAATTGTGTTTTAAAGAAAAATCCTAATTTGAAAATTAATGTAATTTTGTATGGTAAATTTAAAACTTTAGTAGAAGGGAAAATGAATGAAGCTATAAAGCACTTCAACACAAAGAATGATATTATTTCTAAATCAACAGATTTGGATGCGTGGTATGATGAAAAAGTAAAAGACCAGCTTTTAGTAAATGTTGAAGAATTTCAGGAAACAAATTCTGGTTGGTCTTTAATTGAAATTATAAATTTATTAGTAAATATAAATAAATATGCCCCTTTTCAAATTGGATTATCAACGTACAACAATTTACCAAAGTATATTCAAACAAAAAAGGCAGTGGTTAATATAAAAAATAATGATCCTTATTGTTTTTTGTGGTCAGTCACAGCAGCACTGAATCCCGTAAAAAATAATGCATGTGTAATGAGTTCTTATCCTCATTTTAGTGAAGTGTTAAAATACGATAACATAAAGTTTCCAATCAGTTTTTCTGACATCAAAAAGTTTGAAAAAATGAATAATTTAAGTATAAACATTTATGGTGAGGATAATGAAAAATCTAAAAAAACAACGGAAATCGTTCCTTTTTATTTAAGTCAGGAAAAATCGGATTTACCTACAATTCATCTTTTAATGATTGAAAATACTTTGATTGATGCTAATCATGAAGATTATATTGGTGAGGATGAAATTGATATTTCTAAACCAATTTATCATTTTTCATGGATAAAAAATTTATCTAGATTAATAAGTTCACAAGTCACAAGAAATAAGCATCAAATTTTAATATGTGACAGATGCCTATGTCATTTTAAATTAGAAAAGTCTTTTCAAAGACATAGATTGACATGTCAAAATATAAATAAATGTAGAGTGATTTTACCAGATCATGAAAATAATATTTTGAAATTTAAAAACTATCAATATAAAGAAAAGGTGCCTTTCGTTGTATATGCTGATATTGAATGTCTTCTAGAGCCAGTGGTTGACTCACACATGAATACATCTATTTATCAAAAGCACGTTCCTACAAGTGTCGCTTATAATGTACTATGTAGTTTCGATAATTCAATTTCTAAAATTAAACTTTATCGTGACAAAGACTGCATTGAATGGTTCATAAATGAACTAAAATGTTTAGCTGAAAAAGTAGATGAGTATTTAAAAATTATAGTACCAATGGAGCCTCTAACTAATCAACAAAAACAAGAATTTAAATTTGCAAAAATTTGTCACATTTGTGAAAATCCTTTCAAAATTGATGATATCAAACACCGTGATCATTGCCACTTTACAGGCAAATATCGCGGTGTTGCTCATCAGGGTTGCAATATAAATTACAAGAATTCACACGTGATTCCAGTAGTTTTTCATAATTTATCAGGTTATGATTCCCATTTTTTTATCAAAGCTTTAGCTACAAGTTTTGAGGGAAATATCAGTTTATTACCAATAAATAAGGAAAAATACATTTCTTTCACAAAAAATGTTAAAAAAACTAATGTAAAGCTACGATTTATTGACTCTTTTCGATTTATGCCGAGTAGTCTTGAAAAATTAGTATTATTTCTCAATAATGATGAAAAAATAATAACAAAAAGACACTGTGTGAATGATAATGAATTTAATTTACTGACTAGAAAAGGTGTATTTCCATACAGTTATATTGACAATTGGGAGAAATTAGAAGAACATCAATTACCCCCAAAAGAGGCTTTTTTCTGTAAATTAAATAATTCAAGTATTTCTAATGAAGATTATCAGCATGCTCGTAGAGTTTGGGAAACTTTCAACTTGAAAACTTTAGGTGAATATTCAGATCTTTACCTCAAAACTGATGTCCTACTTTTATCTGATATTTTTGAAAATTTTAGACACCATTGTTTAAAAACATATAATTTAGATCCATTGCATTATTACACGGCACCTGGACTTGCTTTTGATGCAATGTTAAAATTTACTAAAATAGAACTCGAATTGTTGACCGATCCTGAAATGTTATTGTTCATCGAAAGTGCTATTAGAGGTGGTGTCTCTCAATGCTCTAATAGATATGCAAAAGCAAATAATCGATATATGGGGTCCAATTTTGATCCAAATTTACCTGAGTCATATATTATGTACTTTGATATTAATAATCAGTACGGTGCAGCTATGAGCGAATTTTTACCTTACAGAAATTTTGAATGGGTAGAAGATTTTTCAATGATTGATTTTTTAAACATTCCTGATGATTCAACTGTAGGTTTCATACTCGAAGTGGATTTTGAATATCCAGAACAGCTTCATGATTCACATAAAGATTTACCTCTATGTCCAGAGCATTTCATAGCCCCCAATTCAAAATGTAAAATTTCAAAACTGATGACAACTCTATTACCCAAAAAAAATTACATTGTTCACTATAGAAATTTTAAATTGTATTCAAGTTTGCGTGTAAAATTAACAAAAATTCATAGAGTTTTGAAATTTGATCAAAAACCTTGGTTAAAAAGCTACATTGATCTGAATACAGAATTAAGAAAAAAATCAGACAATGATTTTGAGAAAAATTGTTATAAATTAATGAATAATTCTGTATTTGGAAAAACGATGGAAAATGTTAGGAAGCATAAAGATGTAAAATTAGTTACAAAGTGGGAGGGGAGGTATGGCGCAAAAGCTCTAATAGCAAAACCAAATTTTCACAGCTGCACCATATTTGATGAAAATATGGTTTTAATAGAGCTTAATCGATTAAAAGTAAATTTTAACAAACCAATTTATACAGGTTTTACCATTCTCGATATATCAAAAATAATGATTTATGATTTTCATTATAATTATATGAAACATAATTTCGGAAACAATGCAAAATTACTTTATACAGATACAGACAGTCTAATATATGATATCATAGTTCCAGATTTTTACAATTACATTCGAAGAGATATTCATAAATTCGATACGTCTGATTATCCTCCAAACAATGTTTATGATATTCCTCTTAAAAATAAGAAAGTTTTAGGTTTAATGAAAGATGAGAACAATGGGAAAATTATGTTAGAATTTATTGGATTGCGATCAAAACTATATGCATTTAAAGTACAGGGGGATCAAGAAGAAAAACGAAAGGCTAAAGGCGTTAAAGGGTCAACTTTGAAAGAAATAACATTTAAAGATTATAAGCAGTCTCTATTTTCCTATAAAAACCTTGTCAAGACTCAATTCCTGATTCGAAGTAAAAAACACGAAGTGCATACGATTAAACAAAATAAAATAGCCTTGAGTTGGTATGATGATAAAAGAATGCTTCATCCTGGGAAAACAGACACTTTTCCATGGGGCTACATTATGAAATAATTTAAAGAAAGTCCAAAAGCATCTTTTTCGATGTCTCTCTATAACATATACTCTTAAATATTCTTCTGAAGCTGAACTTATCACAAGAGGATCACATTACTGTAAACAAGCTCTGGAATATATAAGGAGGTGACAACGGGAATAAACCATTACTAAATTCATCATCATCAGAAGCTCTAACTCTTTACAAAGTGAAGATTTAAAAAAAGGAAGGAAGTGAAAAACAAAAAAAACAGTAAGATATTCTAAAAACTTTTACAATATTTTGTGAAAAAAGTGTATGTGTGGAAGTGTTTTGCAAAAGTTGGGATATTTTTTATATTCATGGATATATCTGTAAGTGATTTTCTTATTCTATATCGAAACATGAAAAAATCTTTAGTTTTTTAATATCACAATTATATCAAAAAATTTTATTCAAAGAAAATATACTTAAAATTCTAAACCCTCCAAAAAATTTAACTGCAATTTAAAATAAAATTGATCGAGAATGTTGTTAACTTAAAAAATTAAATACATGAAAAATTACTTGATGATTTTATTTTTTAAGTTATTTTGAACTTAAAATTTTTCATAAAAAACTATAATTAGATGAAAAATCTTCCAAAGAATTGTGATACATATATTAGAACTTTACACTGTTAAAAATTTATGTATTAAACTTCCATTTTATGTAATGGAAGTTTTTTTTAGTAACTTATATTAAATTTAAAATACTTTCATCTTAAAAAAATTAAAAACTTTTTTTGTAATTTGATACAGATGGGTATATATTTTTATAATTTTTATTAAATCAAATTTACAGTATTAATTTCAAATACATGTAAAATTACTTGATGATTTTATTTGATATTTATGATTTATTGAAAAATGTTATTAATTTAAATAGTCTTTAATATATAAGTAGTAAAATTAAAATAAAATTAAAATAAATAGATTTTTTATCTAATTATAGTTATTTATGAAAAATTTTAATTTCGAAATAACTTGAAAAATAAAATCATCAACTAATTTTTCATGCATTTAATTTATTTAAACTAACAACATTCTCGGTCAATTTTATTCAAAATTGCGATTAAATTTTTTTGACTGTTCAGAATTTGAGCATACTTTCTTTGAATAAAATTGTTTGATATAATTGTGATATTAAAAAATTCATGATATTTTGATGCTTCAGATAAGAAAAGAAAAATTATTAAAGTACATTCAGAACATATAATCTGTTCCAAATTTGCAACATTTATTTTTTCATTCAAATTTAAGTATAAAATAATAATAATAATAATTTTCAAAATATTTGTTTCAGATCATGGATTATGTCCACATCTTAACGACAGTGAAAATTCCCGAGGAGTGGATGAGGTCTACTCCATACAGCATCTTAAAGGAGGTTTGCAGTGATGCAGTGTCGAGATTCATTGCAGACCCACAGGCGCTAATTCTGATGGAGTTTGGCGGAGTGTTTACCATGCTCCAAAAAGATGAAGAAGACAGTGGTCTTATTTTTAAAAAATTATAAAAACCAAAAAACGTAAAAAAAGTTAAAAAATATTTCACAATATATTATCAATATTTGTAAAAAATAAAAAAATGTGATTTTTTAACAAATTTATATAAAAATAAAAATATATGATGAAAATTTTGCAATATAAAAATTAAATTGTGTCGTTTCATTCCACCACCTTTCCCCACTTTTATTTACGATGGTTCATTTTATTGAAAAAATAATTTTTATTCATAAAAAAAGTCTGTTTCATCAGAATTTTTCAGTTTTTAGTTGACGAATTGTATTTAAATATAAATTTTTGTAATAAAATGAATTGAAGTATAGTAATTTTTTACCAACCGTATTTTAAATTTGAAAATATGCTTTTTAATTCAAATATTTCTTAAATTTAACTTTAAAATACTAACAATTGGTCATTTTTAATACTAGGTAGCGAGATTCTTTTTATATGAATGTATTCTTTATATTCTTAGGTGTCGTCCCATGACGGTGTTTATACTCGTCGTAAAGCAGAAAAATAATTAGAATGAGAGACACATATATACAGTCTCTTTCACTTATGATTTTCTAACATCGACATAGAACTCCGGCCTCATTGATCAGTAATGGAATGCTAGAACACATAATGATGATAATAATCATGTGACATCTTCAGAATTTGTATATAGAAAAGTTCAGTCACACTGCTGACCTACCACAATTTTATACTACGATGGGTTGAAGAATAAAGAACAGTTTTTCTTGTATTAAATACATTTTTTTTATTGAATTATAATTTTCAAAAAGTACACATTTGTTATCAATATATAGCAGTACAAAATTTTGGATTATAATTTTAAATTAATTGACAAATATTATTATTATTCTTACTTTCTATTTTATAATTTTTATGTAACCACAATTTTAAAAGTATTACATTTCGCAACGCACAGTCAAAATTTTGTATATTTTTATTATGATGGAAACATTTAATTGAACCTTTTGATTCATTAATCAAGTATTGAAGCGGAGGACATTTTAATTCATACAAATCAATAATTTTTATTGATTTTTTAACAAAACATTTCAAAAAATTCTTTTTTTCTAGTCCTTTTACATAGATTTTCGTTGCATTTTTAAAAATCTTTGTAAGTATTATTTTCAACAACGTATAAGGCACATTACCAGAAGTCCATGTTATACCATGCAAATTGTTTTCCAACCAACGATTTATATTTCTGTACTTTAAAGATATAGAGGTCCACTCACAAGGTGGTTGGAAAAGAAAATTAAAAGGTCTTGCTGATTCATTATTATCATTAACTGGGAGAATTGCTAATTCTTTAATTATAAATTCATTAATAGGCAACCTGAATCCTTGAATGTCAACTATGTACTCCATCTTAACCGATACTAACTTATTTAAGAGATATCAAGACAATTTATATAAGTTTTTTAATCCCACCACTTATTGGTTTATATTCAATTACCCTATCATGCAAAATTAAACAATATGCAGCAGTTTGAGCAGGGAAATTTTCTTTAGCTTCAAATTCTAAGCGAATATCAACTGGACCAGACTTCAAAGATTCATTTTGCTTTGAACAATCAATAACTATTAAAGGAGCAAATTCTAAAAAATCACTCTTTGATAAATATGCTTGAGGTTCTCTTCCATAATAATTTGCTTGAAAATTAGTATACATTTCGTAGAGTAGAGCGTATTGTTTTTTATCAAAATCAAGATTAAGATTACCATACAGATAACTTTGATTGTTCAAAAATAGCTTTACATTAGTTACTTTGCAATGATCAAAATGGCTAGCATTTCTCCTAGAAACATTCTTTCTATTTGTTTGAAACCCTAAAATAACAAATCTGGGTTTCTCTAATTGTGTTGACGTTTTAACAGTCCAAACATGATTCGATGTAATTGGTAGCATTGGATATTCATATAATTCCCAAGTACGAAAACAAATTGGAATAAGTGGATCCTTTTCAATATATTTTAATAATTTGAATTTTCGCGCATCTGACAATTTAACACTGGGAAGTAACCATTCAATTTTATCGATTATAATTTTGAACTGCTCATCAGCTGTTTGTATAACTGCATTCACATCATTTCTTGATCGTGTTAGTATTAATTCATGTCTAGCATTCACTACAATTTTTTGATAATCTTCAGCAAAACCAAATATTGTATTGAGCGGTATCGAGATATCAAAATTTCCAGCATCATCAGTTAATGATGTATTTGCATTACTTGATGGAAACCAGCCTGCATTTTCTAGGAATTTGCTCTGAGCTTCATAAACTGATAAATAATTTTTGATCAAGCTCGTGAGACCAACATTTTTATTTTTGTCAATCTCTACAGCGTTCAGTTCATAGCGTGCTTCTTCAAAAATATGACAGACAGCATTAATGATGAATCTGGTATTATTAACTGGCGTTCCATCCTCTTTTACTAATTTTCCTTGAATATGGAGAGAACTTTTACTTGGTAGAAGGCAATGGTCTTGATTTTGAACAGAAATTCGTATTTCATCACTGTTATTGGTGGTTGATGACGCGTAAGGTAGATGCGCATGCACCTCATAATGTGCAATAGATTCGTCGTAGACAATTGGTCTTGAGATATTTAGTATTTCCTCTTCCATTGCAAATGATGAAGCAGTTGCAGAAGAAGAATTTTATTTTTTTTATTTTTTTCTTCCTTGAACTATCACCTTGAGACCTAGATTTTTCAGAAGCTGAATGTTGTGAGGTCTTAGCACCTTGAATGCAGGTTTGTGACTGACTTTTTTGAGGCATTCTACTCTACTATTATAACCGTAACCGATTTTTCTATTAAATATAATTCCCATTATTATTTAAGAGATTTAATGTGCAGTCTGATTGTTATAGTTTCACCTTGAAAATTCACCAAATTTCCATCTTGATCGACTATTCGTAATTGAATTTGATCTATTGTCTTGACAGCAACTGGTAAGTAAATGACGTGTGATGGCACTTCAACTATTTTATATCCTGGTGGTACTACCGGAAAAAATTCATGAATAGTGTGCACCTTCTGATCATTGATGTATGCACCTGTAGTAATATTGCACTCGATTCTCAGACAATTTACTTTTATTATGGACACTGGTAAATTTGATTTATGTACTTTATTAGCTTCAAGTATCTGAGGTTCAAATCCCAATAAATACGCTATTGAATCTTCTTTTATAAAATTTATTTCGCGATTACAAAGAATCTCACTACGTAAAGTATTGTTATTAGGCTTAATATGGATCTCTATTCCTTTTTTAACTAATACATTTTGTAAATATTTCTGAATATCTGATATTTCATAACTACCTGTAGGTATAACAATTTCTTCTTTTCCCACATAAAATTTATTTTGACTTTTGTCTATGTTTGGAATCCAATTGAAAGTTAGAAATTCAACGAGACCAAGAACGTAATTTTTACTAAGTGAAAGTTCAATTGGTGGAAAATATTGCGTTTCTAATACAGATGAATTTCCTGATAATGTCAAGGTAAATGAATCATCCATGATGATGGTTAATTTTTGACTGAAGTAAAATTAATTAATTTACTCATTTATATAGATAGTACAAACTTTTCAATTTCAACTGATTACATAAAAATTTGAGACACAAATGACCACACACGAATGTATTGTAATTCTGATACCTGTCATGATTATATTTTATATTATCAACACCAAGATATTTAACAAGATCTGAAGGTGGTCGAAGGTTACCAAAACTATCAAAATATTCAACATCATTACCAATTTTCTTATATGCAACCCAATGTGTACCTGGACCATCTTTATCATCTAAATTAATAATAGCTGATTCGAATATATAAGGTCCTATCATTGGTAATTTATTTCGCATAAAAACACCTCGAAAGTGTTGTATTTTCATAGACTTTGCATATTTAACCAAATCGAAATCAGTTAGAGCTCGATGTGGTAATTTTATTTCGATTTTTTTTTTAGCTTTTCTGAATTTTTTACTTGAGAGTCAATGTGAAGACCTAAGCCCTCCTTATATGGCTTAAGGTATAAGCCTTTTCCTAATGCTATAGATTCTATCATCTGATTATGGCGTTTACTTTCTTCAAGTTGTTTTTTAGCTGCATTTGCATCATTGACAGCCTTAGCTACACCAGCAGCCCCACCTGCTAACGCCCCAACGGCACTGAGACCTGCAAAAACAGGTACCAAAAAAGGTAGAAAGCCTCCAACTTTACTCGGTACAGGAAGAATTCGAGGCTTTTTTACATTGCGTTTTCCACCAGCCTTTTTCACAGCTGCACGTGCACCCTGAAGTGCTAATTTGATAACACTGTGAGCATTTTTGCTAGGGATCATAGATTTTTTAGCTGCTGTAACAACTTTCTTCAATGACGAACCCAATCTTTTTTCTTTTTCGTGACCCCCATCCCCAGTTTTGATTTTACTTTCATGGCATTCGTTATTGCCCAAGCGGCTGCCTTTTCACCTATTTTAGCGTCTTTTGCTAACACACGATCCCACGCTTTTTCAGCTAAAACTCTATCAGCTGTATTTCTTGCTGAAATATTATCTCTGTTTTGAGAATATAAAATGTCGTGTTCCTTGCAAGCTGTATCAAGGGGATTAATACCAGGATCACCACGTGTTAATCGCTTTGTTAATTTAGTCCCAGGGCCACAATATTGATAACCAGGGATGTGCAATTCTACAGGAAGGTTATTAATAACTTTATTTAATAGTCCTTTACCACGTCTATTTCGTTTGAAAGCTTTTGTACAACTGGCTATATCTTTCTTTGTAACCATAATTATATCTGTTCAAAAAAACTTTTCAGACTAAAATGAAAACCTTTAAAAGCATGCTATTTATAGTACTCAAGTCAGTTGTTATCAAGATGGAGTTTAAAACACAATCTATGAAATTACCGGTTGCAAATTTTGACAAATTCACACTAGATTGGAAAAGAGAAGAAAAGCGTCATGGGAATTTATTACCAAACAGTGTACGCGCAATTTTCTGCGGTCCATCCAATTGTGGGAAAACGAATGCGTTACTTACATTACTAACACACCCAAACGGATTAAGATTTGAAAATATCTACATTTATTCAAAATCTTTGAACCAACCTAAATACAAATTTTTAGAAAAAGTCCTACAATCGGTGAATGATATAAAATACTTTCCTTTCAATGAACATGGAGAAGTTGTTCAACCGAATGAAGCACAACCTAACTCAATAATCGTGTTTGATGATGTGGCATGTGATAAACAAGATAACATTCGAGCATTTTTCTCCATGGGTAGACATAGACTCATTGACTGTTTTTACTTGTGTCAAACGTACGCACGAATTCCAAAACATTTAATTCGTGATAACGTTAATTTCTTAGTACTTTTTAAGCAGGATGAAATGAATCTTAAACATATCTATGATGATCACGTAAACACGGATATGTCGTTTTCAAAATTTAAAGAATTATGTTCAGCTTGTTGGGATAATAAATATGGTTTTCTTGTTATTGACAAAGATAATGAAATTAATCAAGGAAGATATCGTAAATGCTTTGATTGTTTTATAAATTTGAGAAATTAATAAAAAAGTGTATCCTAATACTTTATAGAATTAGTTGCACTTTAGACTTCGATGAAACAAGATGTCTTTGAAGAACGAAAACTTTCATAAAAATGAAACGGATATTTTGCAGCAAATTGCTATAGCTAGTGATGCAATTCGACGTAAACATAAATTAATAAAATTGGGCAAGGAAGCAATTGAACAGACACTTAATATTACTTTTAAACCTATTGTTACCCCCCTTGAAAAAATTGTTGATGGTTTCAAAATAAGGGAAACAGTTAATTCTGTTGAAAAAGTGCAAAGTGAAGATATAGAAAATATTTATGATAATGATGATGATCACGATGGTGATGTAACTTTTATGTCAGCTACTGATGAAAGAGTAGATGAAAGAGAAGATTCCAATAATTCAGAATTTTTAAATGTCGATGACACTGAAAATAATAAAAAAACATCTTCTACTTCATGGGATGATAATATTAAACATTATCTTATATTGTTAGGTGAAAGAAGTAAAGAACTTGATAGTATAAATGGTGTACGGAAATTAACCAAGGATAGATTAATGATTGGAGATTCGCCAATAAGTTTCAGTCAGGACTATATTCACGTGGGTGATTCAAATTTCGAAATAAGTAAAGGTTTACTTGAACTTTTATTTAAAAAAATTCCTGAAGAATCTCTAATAAGTTCTGATGATCTTGAAAATTATAGAAAAATTATTCTCGCAACGAATGCTCATAGAAAACACTATAAAGCAGCTAACGAGGTTCGTGATAGTAAGTCCTTTAAATATAAACATTTTATTGAAAAAATAATCCTCACATCCCCTGCTAGAAATAATGATAGACGAAGTAAAAGACAAGATATATCAGGTCGAGGTATGATACCTCAGTACATGGTTGCTAAAGAGGGAAACCAGTTGGATTACATTTACTGGGATGATCCGAATGAGTTGGTAGATCGATTACGTTTACTTTTAGCATCCCAAGCAGCTGGTAACTCAAGTCATACAAATGAAATTATATCAATCGTTGAAGAACTACGAGAAGCTGGGATTATTTATTAGTGGATTTTTTATTAATTGTATAATTTTTATGATGAGTATCGATATATTCGGACGTCTTTTTAGACAAACTGGAAACTCCAATCGTGGTCCTCCGGGAATTGGATTCAAGGTTACCAATTCAGGAAATTACGATCTAGATGGAAAGAGGCTATGCAACGTGGCTGGAGCTGAAGAATCGAATGATGCAGTGAATTTGCAATTGGTTCTAGATTTAATAAAAAAAGAAACTGATACCATCCATAATGTTATTGCTTCATTGCAAACTGAAATTTTTAACAAAAATATGATAATTGATGTCCTCGAATCAACTGTCAATCAAAAATTGAAAAATATACAAATTGATCATAAATCGACTCAACTATTAGTGCTTCGCAATTCAGAGCTCATTTCACAATTGGATGTCAGACTGCATAGACTTAAAAATGAACACAGAGAAACTGCAGTTGGTTGAAGAACTGCATAAACCGGCTAGAAGAAATTACCAACGACAACATGTGGATATCCGTGGTATCGATGAAACTTGGCAAGCAGATCTCGTTGAAATGCTACCTTACGAGAAGAAAAATAAAGGTTATAAATACATCTTAACTATTGTTGATATATTTTCAAAATTTGCTTGGGCTATTCCAGTGAAAAGTAAGACTGCAGATGACGTCACAACAGCAATGAAATCAGTGCTAATCCAAGGACGTGTACCGAAAAATTTACATGTAGATAGAGGAAAAGAATTTTATAATAAAAGTTTCAGTAATCTTATGAAAAATTATAATATTAATTTATACTCTACGTTTAGTAATTTGAAAGCATCAATATGTGAGAGATTTAACCGTACTTTAAAAAATAAAATGTGGATACAATTTAGTTTGCAGGGAAATTATAAATGGTTTGATATTTTAACAGACCTTATTTCCTCTTACAATAATACAAGACATCGAACAATAAAAATAAAACCAAAAGATGTTACTAAAGGAAATGAAAAAAAAATTTTATTTAATATTTATAAAAAGTTTCAAATAAAAACTATGAGAAGAAAACCAAAGTTTAAAATTGGTGATGAAGTAAGAATAAGTAAATTTAAACATACATTTGAAAAAGGTTATACACCTAATTGGACAACAGAAATATTTACAATTAGTCAAGTAAGAGATTCTGAACCAACGACGTACTTTCTCACAGATTATCAAAATAAACCCATATCTGGTAGCTTTTATGAACAGGAATTAAGCAAAGTTAAGAATCCCAACATTTATTTGGTAGTAAAAGTGCTTAAGAAACGTGGAAATAAGTTATATGTAAAATGGTTAGGTTTTGATAATTCACATAATAATAATAATAGCATTAATTTTTTTATTTTCCTGCTTCTCCCTCTCACACGCATACAAAATTATATTTAATTAATAAAACTTGAACCAATATTTTGAATACTAGGCAAACTCTTTACAACTTCCTCACATAATTGTTTTGAGTGAAAAGTAATTATTTCAAAAAATAAAGCTTTCGTATGTGGGAAATTGACACACTTTTTTAACAATTTTTTCAAAACTTGAGAATAATTTTTTTTCAAAGAAGTTTCCAAGTTTTTCACACATTTATAGTCAGTATTACACCACAATCTTTCACCAATAATTTTAACAATCACATTTTTAACATTTTGTAGATTTGATGATGATGATAATTCTTCAAGATGTTGTTCGATACAAGGACTCAATTCACTCAAGATCAGAAACGTTGATTCATTCATTGTAAAGGGATGTGGTGATAATGAGTTGCTAGGAACACGTTCCAGTGACACCAAACGCTGGTTGTTCAAAACGACGAATCGGAGAAGAAGTGTTTGACATTTGATTATCTGGGTGTTCATTTCATTGTGGAAAAAAAGTTTCATTTCTTCAAAAAAACTATTTAACAGCTTCCATTCTTCAGGGTGTAGAGAAATATTTGATTGTGGATGACTACTGATCAATTTTAATCTTGCACTTAAACTTCCATTTTTACATAATTCTGCACCAATGACTGCTTGCTTTGTGAATGACGAATTCAAGTTGTACGTAGTAGAAAGTAATAGTTGCTTTTTCGGAACGTAAGACATTTTTTATCTCAATACTTTTCGGACACTGATGAATGCAATTCAAATTCGTTGTACTGGCCGCCTAGAAATTTTAAACGTACCTCTCCAACAGCAATTTCTCGAATTAATTCTTGATAATAATCTTCATTCCCCGTTGTTTCGCTCTCGACGCCCATCAAGTTCTCTCGTCTTCATTGCAAGTGTGATGAATGACTCGATGAGCGTCCAGAACCGTTCAGACTGGAGCATAAGAGGGACCATCGTGTCGGGAGTGAGTTTGGAACCCACCGCCTGACCGAGGACCCCCCTAGCCACACCCCATTTTGCGCAGACGAAGAGTGCGTGCTCTGCGTTATCCACCGGGGAATCGCAGTAGCAACACGTCTCCTCGTCTCTCTTCTTAAAGCGCCTCAGGTACGCGTTAAAACAGCCATGGCCCGAGAGCGCTTGTGCCAAGTAAAAGCCGACTTCCCCGTGCTTTCTGTTCAGCCAGGTGGCGAGCTCCGGGATCAGGCGGTAGGTCCATCTCCCTGTCTGCCCACCATGCCATCTCATCTGCCATTTCTCGACGAGTCTGCGCCTTCCATCCTTGCGGATGGCCTCCTTTGCGCGAGCGATTTCCTGCAGGTCGGCGCAGGTAAGCTCCTTGCGAAGCTGAAAGGTTTCCTGCCTTTCCTCCGCCAATAAATCTATTGGCGGGACGCTCGCCAGGACCAGCACAGCGCTCGTCGAGATAGTTCTATATGCCGAAACTATTCTCAGCGCGACAAGTCTCTGCGCCGAGAACAGCTTCTTCTGGATAGCATGGTTTTGCAAGGCATTGGCCCAGACCGGAGCTGCATAAAGCAGCTTCGAATGGACCACGCTCGCCACCAATCTTCTTTTCGCTTCCCTGGGTCCACCAATGTTTGGCATAAGCCGGGCCAAGTTTGCTCCACATTGGATGGCTTTGGCGGCTGCGATCTTTAGGTGTTCGCCAAAGCTAAGCCTACGATCCAGCTGCACCCCCAGGTACTTAATGCTTGTTTTCCACTCGACTTCATGCTCTCCGAGAACGATCCTCGGGTATTGGAAGGATCTCCTGTCCGTAACGAGCAAAGCCTCGGTTTTCTCAGGGGCCATTTTAAGACCTCTGCCATCCAACCAGCGCTTCGCTCGCCACAGACTTTCATTGATCCTCAGCTCTAGGATTCCGACGTCGTCAGCGGCGCACACGACAAGTGCGTCATCCGCGAAGCCGACGATGCTCGTTCCAGCAGGCAGGTCCATGCGCAGGAAATCGTCGTACATGACGTTCCAAACGAGTGGACCCACTCGCGACCCTTGAGGGGCGCCACATGTCATCTCCTCCTTGAGAGACCATTTGTCGCCCTCATATATCACCCACCTGTCGCTCAGATAGTCATCTATCATTCGCAACAGGTAGTCTGGAACCTTTTTCCGCACCATCGCCTCGATGCAGATGTTCCATCTCGCGGTATTGAACGCATTGCGTATGTCAATGCTAATCAACGCACAGAATCCCTTAAGATTAACAGTTCCTTTTCTTGCATTTGTGGCGATGTTAACCACAGCTTTGATGGCGTCCACAATAGACCTGCCTTTCCTGAATCCGAACTGGTTTTCCGAAAGCCCGTTCTCCCCGACCAAGAGAGCCTGAAGCCGTTGTAGAATCAACTCCTCCAGAAGTTTCCCCATCGTATCCAATAAGCATATTGGTCTATACGACGAGGCAACCCCCTAGAGGTTTGTTGCCTTTCCTCAGCAGGACCAACCTCTGCTTCTTCCAATCTGCGAAGAACCTCCCCTCCCGAAGACAGGAGTTAAAGGCTTCTAGGAGGATCTCTGGGTACGCCCCGATCACTTCTTTGAGGATCTCGTTCGGCACCCCGTCGATACCCGGCGCTGTATTTGCCTTAAGCCTTCCACCCGCTCTCTTTAGTTCTTCGAGAGTGTAGAGTTCTTCGCGCCGGACCACGCAGGAACTTCGGTCCTGTCTTTGGAACGGCTCCACGTGTGGAAACAAGCTTCGCACAATGTACTTGACTCGATCGGGATTATCCAGGCCCGGGGTCTTTCTTCTAGTCACCAATCTCTTGGTGACTATTTTGAAGGCGAGACCCCATGGATCCTTCTCGACCTCACCGATCAGGTCTTTCCAGCATTGAAGTCGGCTTTTCTTTATGCCTCGCCTCAAAGCTGTTTTTGCCCCTTTCCATGCCTCGTGCAGCGTAGCATCCCCCTTTGAACGGGTGAATTTTCGCCGCGCTGCGAGGCATTCTCGACGTAGGGCTGCCAACTGGTCGTTCCACCAGTACATCGAACCCCTGGCTTGCCTGCGCTTACGGCGAGGCATCGAGTAGTCACATGCCGCGACCACCTTCTGCCTCACCGAGCGCACAGCAGCTTCGTACGATCCAGCAGGGCAGACCCAACCAAGCTCATCGATGAGCCTGGTTTCTTCAAGGTGTTCGCGAAGTCTTTCCCTACTGAGTCGTCTCGTGTTCCAGGAGGGGCTCCTTCCTTCGCCGCCCCTACCCTTTTCCGCCGCTTGACACCCTTGTTCTAGACTAAATTCGATGCACCGGTGGTCACTCAAGGTTATTACCTCGAGGACCGACCAGTCGCTTATCCTTGAAGCGAGGCGAGGTGCGGCGATCGTGAGGTCAATTATTGACCCTCCCGCCCCTCGTCTGAACGTGAAATCCCCGCCCTGATTCAGGACGATCAGGTCGTTCCTAGCGACCATCTCGCCAACCAAGATTCCCCTCCTATCTAGGCGGGCCTCACCCCACTCGGGCGACTTACTGTTGAAGTCACCCCCTATGAGGGATCGCCCGATGGCCTCACTGAGGCTTTCTTCAAGGAGGAGGATCTGGGTCTCAAAGACATCGAAGGGATCGCCGGGGGAGAAGTAGCAGCTGTACACACGCACACCCGCCACCTCCACCCAAACGAACCCCGCGTCGGTCTCCAGGAAGTCTCCGACGCCCAAATCAGGGTTACAAACAAGAATGCCGGCCCTCCTTGATGCATCCTGATACCAAGCAGAGTTTTCGGACCACTTGTACTGCTCACTAATGAGCAGTACATCGGCCCCCCTCTCCCTGGCAGTCTGCATCAGGAGGTCCTGGGCATCCCTCCCCCTTTCCGAGGTTGAGCTGCAGGAACTTCAATTCCTGCCTCTCAACCTCCGAAGCTCTTCCCGGAAGACCGGGCAGGAGCCGCTCCCTGACACATGGGCGACATCTTTGTCGCCCCTGTCTATGCATGTCAGGCACCTTGGTGGCGCCTTACAACTCCTGGCCAAGTGTCCCGTGGCGCCGCATCTCCAACAGACGTTTTTTCTGTCGGGGTTGCTGCAGCCCCGGGACCCGTGGCCGTACCCAAGGCACCTGAAGCAGCGGGCGACTTCCACGTGCCCGCGAATGCGGCACGCGACCCACCCGATCCTCAGTTTACCTAGCTGAAGCAGACGCGCGGCGTCGGCCTCAGCCAGGCGGATCACTGCAGTCCTCACCCCACCAAAGCGGGTGAAGAGCCTGCAGGACCCCTCAAAAGCCGGTCTGCCCAGTGCCAAGCACAGGGCAGACACAACCTCCTCTTTTTCAACGGTCTCGTCGAGGTCCCTAATTTCGAGGGACCTCGTCGAGACCAGGGCTGAAATTTGCGCCCTTTCCCCGACCGCCAGGTCGAGCTCCTTTCGGAAGGCCGAAACGTCTCCCCCCTTTTTGAGAACCAGAAGGACTTCTTCCTTCCTGGTCCTCCGGATAGACAGGACCTCAAGTCCTGCCTTCCGGGGGTCGACTTTCGCCTTCATTTCCCTCAAGATGTCGGCGTAGGACTGGCCGTCCTTCGCCGACACCCTGATGGCGTCACCCGACCTGGCAGGCGTAGAGCGCTTCGACTTCTGAGTGGCGGTGGTCCCCTGCGCTTTTTGGGCAGGGTCCTACGCCCTTTTCTCCTTTTTTCTTCTTTTTTTTTTATTTTCTTTTTCTTTTTTTTTTCTTTTTTCTTTGTGACCACATGCCAGTCCCCTTCCTTATTCGGGGGCTGACTCGTGGCCACCTCGGCATAAGAGGGCGAAGAGCCACCCTTTCCCCTCTTTGGAGTTTTTTCCAGAGGGGGGGAGGGCGCGGATCTCTTCTCCCCCTTCACCTGATTTTTTGGGGTATCTCCCAGAGACGCCGAGCGTGGTCTCTGAAAGATCCCCAATTTCTTCATGGCGGGGTGGGATTCCATTTTTTTTGGATTCTCACCCCGCTTTCCAGGAGGCACTTATGGGTGTTGAGCATTCCGCCCAACACCTCAGTGGCCTCATTCACACTATCCGTTACGTGGCGAGGGTTGTTTCTCAGCATACCCTGCTGGATGACGCTGAGAGCCCTCGCCAATTTTTCCATTTTAATGTTTTGCTCCTTCAGGAGCTGAAGGACGTCCTTCCATCCCTCAGCTCCCGAAGAAACACCCGAATCTGTATTCCCCACCGTTTTAAAATTTTTTTCCATATGTTCGTTTTACCAGCGCATCGTGCGTAGAGGAGCGGGTCGGAATAGTTGGGAACGGGTGTACCCTCGGACCGAAGTCCTACCCCAGTTCCCTGAGGCCCAACCTCCGCTTAGCCGGTCCCGGAATACACGGACAGACCGGACTCGCTCGAGGCAACACAGGCTCCGACACCTGTGTTCAATACGCACTACCTGATCAAGGTCCCGAAGGGGCTGGCTTCTGATCCCGCATGGCACACCACCTCGGCAGAGCTAGGCTCACAGCAGCCTCGCCTCCTCGTGGGCCGGGGAAGACACCACTCGGAGACGAAGCACTCCCAGTGGGATGCCATACGGAAACGATCGTTTTTGGACTGTTCTTGGTCACAGACTGCGGAGGGTTTGCAGTGTCCCCCAGGAGATTCCATACACCAATTCGCTCTTAGCCTCTTTCAAGAGGGAGACCGTCTATAGGTTCTCCTCTCACATTCGAAGGACACATATCACAGTCAAGCAGCGCTGACATTCGTTCACTTCACTCATTCCTCACAAGCACTCACAGACTCACTCTCAGCGCCGCTACCTGGGGCATACATCCTTCTCCATGCATGGGGATAGACGCGTTTATAGCGTCCCCCACTCTCAACCTGGGATAGACCCGTTTATAGGGCACCCTTCACGCAATGGGAAGATGCCCGTCTATAGAGCCCCCTGCATTTGTTCACCGATTCATCGGGACACTAAAACCTCCATGACCCGAGGGCCGTCTGCTAAGCCTCCCCACCCGTCCTTTTTTGGCCTAGCCAAGAGAAGGACTTCGTCAAGGTACCAGTCCGAGGGGAGGCATAAGATACAAGTTGAGACACATCGCATTTCCAAATTGTTTTGTTTTTCCAAAGTAGTCCATATTTGGTGCCTTGTTATTTTTCTGTTATCTTGATAAAATAACAAAGCTGCCTGACTAGGGATGCATCGCTGGTGGCCTTGTACTGTACAAGATGCTCCTGTGTCTTATTTCACACAGTTTTGGGATACACTTTAATGTCCCTGTAGTACACACAGTATAAGTAAAGTCACAGTCCCGGAAGTACACGTTACGCTTGTAATTAGTACCCTGTAATAACGGCTGCATCGTTTTACAAATCAGTATGCGGTATTGTTAACTTTTGTGCTAGTGTTGGCCCTATTTCACCATAGTTTAGTGTCCCTGAATCTCAAACTATATTAATGTCTGTTATAACTTCCTTTGTAATTCTCAGTATCTTATTTAATAATTTGCCTTATTTGAAGAAACTTAGAGTAAAGTGTTTTGAGTTTTTTCATTAACGCTGCTCGTATTGTAAAAGGTGATTCTGTTGCCTGAATCGTTGAAATATGAAATAAATTTATTATTTTCCTTCTACCTTGAGAAGAAGCTTCTTGTTCGCATTTCGTAGCACAAAACCAAATTAAAGTATACTTAAACTTTCAAGAAAGATAAAAATGCTGCAAACACATTTTTATGGGTTTTTCAATGGCCTGACAGCCCATACAATATTTCACAAAAGGGAAACGACTTTTGCAACGCACTTCCACTTATACTACATTTTTTTTTTTGGTCAGATGAAGCTAAGTCACCCAATCTAGCCTAATTTAGAAGGAGAGATGGTAGAAATTTGTGCATAGAATATAATTAAGTATTTCGGAAATGTAAACATAAAATTCATCAGAAAGTAAAACCTCAACCATTTCCTTTATGATAACATTAGCACAAAAGATAACGATACCGTATATAGGCTTGTTAAAGGACGTAGCGGTTATTACAGGGTACTAGTAACATACCCCTTTCATAGGAAACAATCAAAATTCTTTTTATCTCAATCAATTACTTGTCCTTCAACAAGAGACGATCTTAAACTATATGCCTATATTTTTCTGAGAAATATTTTTTAACATTTGTCCTTCACATGCCTTTATTTTCTGGTGGGAGATGTCATATCAATTTTATTGGCATAAACAATCCAAGCTCTAAGAACGAAATCATTTCACACATACCCCACATCTAAATTAATCAGAAATAATTTTATTAAATTTATTACATTAAACATCCTGAGAGCGTTTAAATTAACCATATGTCTTTATTTTTCTGAGAAATATTATTATAATGGTAAATGTTTCACATATCCCGAATGTGATTTAATGTCATGAACGTAAGATATCAGATTACTGCAGTCTAACTGGGAGATGTCATATCAATTTTATTAGCATAAACAAACCAAGCTCTAAAAACGAAATCATTTCACACATACTCCACGTCTAAATTAATCAGAAAAAATTTTATCAAATTTATTACATTAAACATCCTGAGAGCGTTTAAATTAACCATATACCTTTATTTTTCTAAGAAATATTTTTCAATATTTGTCCGTCACATGCTTTTATTTTTCTAGGAAATATTTTTTAACATTTGTCCTTTACATTCCATACGTACAGAGGTTAAACCAACTTGTAAAGTCTTTGAAATAAACGTTTCCCGAAAGAGATGACCCCCACCCCACCCCCCATTCATTAATAAACAATTTATCAAGGGTATAGTGTGACGTCATATGCTTCGAATTCCTTCTTGAAACTTCCAGACTTAGCTTGGAACAGAACCAATAGAAGCTTCTCGATGTCGGTAAATGTCGGTTACAGGAATTTGTATCTAGAACCGGCCCTATATAACTACTTATATACTACGGATACGCATGAAGAATTCTTGAGACCCTGAACAAAATTTTTGTTATGTTATTCCCATATAATTGAAAATATATTTAAAAATAAATAAAAAGCTTAAGCTTATAAATAGAAGTATTTTCCATTTTTATTTTCCAGCTTCAAACGAATGAAATGAAAAATAAATATTTTGTTAAGCCCTGTGTTCAACATAAAAAACCATGCGAAGGGAAATATTTACTCAATTAAAAATTTGTAAATGTAACAAAAAATATTCATTACTATAAAATTTGCTAGTACATATTTTTAACATATTTTAATTATTAAGAAATTTTCTATGAAAAAAGGAACGCTTCCACTCCACTGGGTATCGAGCCCAGGACCTTTCGATTGCCGGTCGAATGCTCTGTCATCTGAGCTACGGAGGTTCCACAACTTTTCTCACAGAAACTTGTTAACGCCAATCTTGGCTACGGATAAACCGGGAACATATTTTAAATTTTTAACATGTACAGATCGATGATGACTAGTTAAGTGTCGCAAAGCTTGGCATGCTTTTTTTCAAAACGCTAAATTTTTAAATTTCAGCCATTTCCTGTCTTACGAATTGTCTCATTCTTATTTAAAATAAAATTAAGTCACATATGCTAACATCTCTACAGCTTCATTGGCATGTTCTTTGCATTGAAAAATAAATTTTGTTTCACATGACAAAAAATATTCATTACTATAAAATTTGCTCGTACATATTGTTAATATATTTTAAATTCTCAACATGTACAGATCGATGATGACTAGTTAAGTGTGGCAAAGCTTGGCATGCTTTTTTTTCAAGACGTTAAATTTTTAAATTTCAGCCATTTCCTGTCTTACGAATTATCTCATTCCTATTTAAAATAAAATTAAATCACATATGCTAACATCTCTACAGCTTCATTGGCATGTTCTTTGCATTGAAAAATAAATTTTGTTTCACATGACAAAAAATATTCATTACTATTAAATTTGCTCGTACATATTGTTAATATATTTTAAAACTTTCAACATGTACAGATCGATGATGACTAGTTAAGTGTGACAAAGCTTGGCATGCTTTTTTTCAAGACGCTAAATTTTTAAATTTCAGCCATTTCCTGTCTTACGAATTGTATTATTCTTATTTAAAATAAAATTAAATCACATATGTCAAAAATGCATTTAAGCATGTCGAACACTGAGTGTGCTGTTTAATGTAAGCAGTTATACGACCAGTTGTGTAAAAAATCAAACAATCTCTAACAGCTGATAAAGCATAATCGTGCGCTACTGCATCTACAAAATCACTAAAATCAGTGTCTTCACAATCGATTATTGCTTTTAACTTTTCTCGAATTTCTTGAATTGCGCTTTTACTATTCGACTGATGTAATTCTTTCAATTTTGAAATTGTTATTAAGGGCTGTAGAGGGTTGCCATCGAAAGTACTACAATTTCCAAGCTTTGGAGGTTTCAAAATGCTAAAGGCAGCTAATATCTTGTATATTTGCAAGAAAGTTGGTGTACAAGGATGATCATTTGTTCCTCCAGCTAATCTGATAGTGCCAAAAAATCTCTAAACAAAAGGAAAGGAACAAAAAATTAGTGAAAACTTTATTCAGTATTGATAATATTCCATTCGAAATCTCATACTGAATAAAATATTTTTATCTTGTTCAGTTAAATTTTCTGAAATTAAGGAAGCTAAAGAAATACTAAATGGATTTTGAATGCAACATCAACGACACTATATTTCTTATACAAATCCATTTTGTAAAAAAATATAAAAGTGCTTTCTTCGATATTTATATTTCACTAGAAGAATTCAGATGAAATGGAATGGATTGAAGGGATATAAAGATACATTTTGGAGTTAAATAAGTACCGTGATGATTAATATGAACGTATCTGGAAATAAAATACTAGACCAGATTTTATATAAAGATATTTTATTATACGCGTAAAAAATACTAAGTATAAAGTAATTAAAATAAATATTTTAATATTATTATTATAAACGGTAGTTTATCTTTCCTGCAAAACACGTCATATTAAAATGAATACATATGTTCATATTTTTCCGCGAAGTTCAATACTTACAAAAATTGATTGAATATAATGAAAAAAGACGAAAAAAATCAGCTATATCTGATAAAGTATCTAATATATCTATATTCCCTGTACGAAATATGTCGAACGTAACCAAAGACATATATACATATGTTAAAAATATGTACTAGCAAATTTTATAGTAATGAATATTTTTTGTTACATTTACAAATTTTTAATTGAGTAAATATTTCCCTTCGCATGGTTTTTTATGTTGAACACAGGGCTTAACAAAATATTTATTTTTCATTTCATTCGTTTGAAGCTGGAAAATAAAAATGTAAAATACTTCTATTTATAACCTTAAGCTTTTTATTTATTTTTAAATATATTTTCAATTATATGGGAATAACATAAAAAAAATTTTGTTCAGGGTCTCAAGAATTCTTCATGCGTATCCACAGTATATATTTTACGAAGTTTATTGCGTTCTTTTTTTTATTTTGTATTAATTGATTCATGCAAAATGTGTATTTTATGTCCTAGAATCATTTTAGGAACATTTTTTCATTTCATATTGTTCAGAAACTTAATTATTTAAATCTTTTTAAATATTTGTCTATTAGTACAATGCTTTTGTAGAGCGTGCCGCGTGCAGCGCCGCTCTGGTGAGAAAACTTCGCACATAGAAACTATAATCACTAAGGGAATCAAGTTCTCGCCGTTGCAGGCAGGGAGTCGAATAGGGCTGATATACATCTCAACCTGGATATGAGAAATGACGTTTTCGTACAAAATTACTCCTCAAAAAGCAATACCATGTTTAATAAAACCAAAATCATTAAATAGTATACGTAATGTGTACTTCCAGGACCGTCCTTGAAGTAAACGATGTACCGCTAGGACTTCCAGGACGGGGCTGGAAGTAACAAAATGTCCCTGAACTACACAATGCATATGATTTGTTGTCCCTGAAGTACACCCTGGACAAACATATATTTATATATATACTATATATAAATATGCATACAAAATAAAACTGAAATTTCTTTGGTATGAAGCAAAATTATTAATTATTTAACGCATTTTTTTTAATGATAGTTTTATCGATAAACATTACGGAAATCCCTGTTAAAATTAACATTTTGAAGAAAATTTCTTGTTTTATTAGTTTAACAGGCATTCCTTAGCGAATTTATAAGTTGCACACGCAGAAAAAAGTTTCTCTTTTCCTGTAAAATTTACAGGAAGTTCAGTACTTATTTTTACAAATCGAGTTTTGAGTAGATATATTACCAGAAATCTGGTCCAATTAACAGTTTTTTTGTACAGTCCACTTAACTTCCAGTCAAATCTACCAAACTTGATTTTTTTCGTATCTGATAGCTTTCACTGGATGCTAAGAGAAACGTACAGAAAATATGTTTTCATAGCGCCTCTTTTGAAAATCCGATTTTCGGTACCTGTAGAGCGGGTTGAAACTACGATTTTCAACCCTAGGGTTGAAAGTCGCTGTTTCAACCCGCTCCACAGTTACAGCCAATCAGATTCTCAAAAGAGTTGCTATGAAAAATAGTATGCATTACTCGAAACAAAACACAGCGAAAGCATTTCGTATGATTGCAGCCCTCGTTTCACTCGGGCAGCAAACTTCAGACTCATGCAATCGCTCTGTTTCGCCCCTTGTAATGTAATATACTAATACATGCACATGCATCAACTTTTGTTTTCAAAATTTTGGAAATGGTAAGGAAGATAGAAACGGACATAGATAGACTACTTTTGGTTTTGACAATTACAATAATAGATTTCAAAGCTACACAAAGTTTAAATCGATATGTATTTTTTTAATTATTAACATTTATTGACTTTCAAATGTTAATGCAAAATTATATTTCAAGTGTCTAAATCATTCTAAAAATTCAACAAAATTTTTCAGGTATTTTTTTTTTGGGCAAATATTTTTCAAAATATATAAAATCAAATAATTTAAGTTATTATTAAATAATTTAAATTTGAATGAAATATTCCGTAAATAATAGATTGGCGTGCCTTTTGCGCTTTTTTTGCGCGGAGTCAGGAAGAACATACATAATTTTACCGAGTGAACAATTTTAAATAGTTATAGCACAAAATTTTTGCAACTCTAGTAGATATTTCAATACAATTCACCGCTTCTTGGAAAGTATAATACATTTGCCGATAATCATTACCAAAATGCTAGTAAAATTAATAAAATAAGCAATTTTCTTCAAAATGTTGATTTTAACAGGCATTTCCGTAATATTTATCGACAAAACTATTATTCAAACAAAATTTGTTTCGAAGCATTTTATTCAAACGAAATAGTCTTCAATTTTACTTCACAGCAGAGAAATCTCATGATGTAATTTCGTATCCAAATTTAGGCATGATTTCTTTTTAAACAAAGGCACCTTTTATTCGCACTTGGGATTCGAAAACGACATTTCATAAAAAATGTTAGATATTTCAAAAACTAAAAAAAAATATTTTATTCGAATTTAATGTTTTTTCATGTTGCTTTCTACCAAAAAAATCTTATTGTGTAATTTTGTGTGTAAATTTAAATACAATTTATGTTCTTTATATTTATAATACTAAAAATAGTATATTATGTGCCTAGGCGCATAATGAGGGTTATTACGCGACGAGCGACAATGCTCGCAGGAAACCGAAGCCAAGGCGTAGTCGAGACGTAGCCGAGACGAAGCCCAGGCGCGATCAGTCCTGCGAGCATTTTAAGCGAGTCTCATAATCACCCGAATTGTGTGCATTGGCACATATTCTATTTTTTGTCACTTCAGCGCATATACGAGTTTTTATGCGTACACTCGAATCCAATTTGAAAAGGTCGAAATTTCCGTGATTATCGCCCATCTCACTTGACATTTCGCGAATACTTCCAGCCATTTTTATTTTCTCGATCTTGTGTAGTAGTAGGAGTAGCGTATCGGCGTATGCGCAGTTCAATTTTTACATTACATTCCATTGCATTAAATTTCCATTACATTACATTGCGCTACTCTCAACTGCAGCGTAAAACCGAGTTTACGCACCGGAGGCACATGAAATATATTAATCTATATTTTGTTTCGAAGCTTTTAACATTTATTAAATTATACATTTT
This sequence comes from Diplolepis rosae, assembly GCA_030998225.1. Classification (NCBI taxonomy): domain Eukaryota; kingdom Metazoa; phylum Arthropoda; class Insecta; order Hymenoptera; family Diplolepididae; genus Diplolepis; species Diplolepis rosae. The sequence continues at coordinate 1,560,858 of JAPYXD010000631.1, forward strand.
ACTGAAATTTTTTTTCTTAAGTGTTTGAATTATCCAATAATTCGAAAAAAATCTTTTAGATAATTATTTTAGGCGAAGGTTTTTCAAAATATCTAAAACAGGAAAATAATGTCTCAAATTATCTATTTAGTCATATCAAATATGTCGTCTACTTCACGCCGCGTTTGCACGAAGTCGAGAGAAACATAATTTCTCGATCTTAGCTCAACAGCCGACAGCGTGAAATTGAAGCGTGGAAGTGGGGACACGCCGAGTTTGGTTGAGTGAGGTTCCACACGGGTCAGTAGTGGGGGCCGAAAAGTTCCACGATCTGAGAACACTTTTGCTAGCCTGTGACTGTGTCTGCTGGCAGCGAGTTAACCGAGCAAGAAGGAAGAAGAGTTGGAAAAACTGACCGTGGCACAGTGAAACGCAGCAACGCACGATCTGGCCACAGCGATTCCCTGACTAAACCTTAAATTCCCTGACTTTTCCAGACCACTACGATTTCCCTGACTTTTCCCTGACTTTTCCCTGACTTCCCTGACTTCCCTGACTTCCCTGACTTGTGGCAACCCTGGAAGAACAGCGACACAAGGCTCGTGGTCCCGTTGGGACCCCACTCTACAGTTCTTCAAACCGAGATTGCGGCCATCCTCCAATGCGCATGCGTAGCACGGAATTATGGTCGTGGCAGGAACATCCACATCTGCTCAGATAGTAGAGCGGCCATCACGATACTTGGTAAGTCAGTGACTACCTTGACCCTGGTCTCAGAATGCTACGAAGCATTGAACAAACTAGCGGAAGACAACCAAGTCACAGTCCTCTGGACCCCTGAACACAGGGGTATCAAGGGCAACGAGACAGCGTATAGACTAGTCAAGCTAGCGACAAAACAAAACCCAACTGGTCTAGAACCAGTAATAGGTATTTCAAATAGGTCGGTCACAGAAGACATTAAAACAGAAGTGTTTATTGGTCACGGCAACCTTGCCTATCACAGACATAAGATAGGGCTTGCAGAAAGTCCACTTTGTCGACTACGTGGGGAAGACAACCATATACGTGGGGAATCCACCCATATACTCTACGATTGTCCAGCAATTAGGGACAAACGCCAGATTCTCACGGGCTATTTCTCCATAGATGTAGCCGTGATTCAGACCAAAAGCGTGGCCCAGGTCCTTGCCCTTTGGCACGGGCTGTGGGGTTGAGCATGAGGTGTTAATTGGTGATGCAACGGGAATACCCAAGCATCAGGGGCCCTTCCGGGTCCCAGCCATAGCTATAAATAATAATAAATTCAAAAACCTACCTCATCAAATAGATCAATTAATTATTTTACCAGTCATCCAATTTGTCAAAAAAAAAAAATATTGTTTATAACTTAGTTGACCAAACGATATCTTTATCTCACAAAAAGTTTCATAGCGCCAATTTGAAGATCGTTAAACAAATATTATTAAATCATGATTATCCAAATAGCTTCATTGATAAAAGTATAAAAATCCGTATTAATAAAATTAAATACAGCTTTCCAAATTCTCTAAATAAAAAAAACCGTTCAGATTCATACAGACATCAACCAAAGGTATGCTTGCCATACAACATAACAAACTTCACTAAATTGTCAAATATTTTTAAAAAATACAATATTTCAACTATCCCTGTGCTTAACATAACTTTGAAATCAATAATAAAATTAGGTAAAGACTCCACGAACAAATGGGAACAAACTAATATTGTGTACAAATTTAATTGTAAAAATTGCCCTGCGACTTACATTGGTGAATCTAAGAGAGCAGCGAGAGTTCGTATTAATGAACACAAAAATAAAAAAAGAGTAAATCCGTAGTCTGTGCACATCAATTAGAATTCAACCATGAATTTGATTGGGAAACTACTAAGATTGTTGATTATGGCCCTGACTATCGGAAAAGATTAACATCAGAGATGATCCATATAAAATTTAATAAATTTAGTATGAATAAAAAAGAAGATATATTCACTTTGAATAGAATTTATTTTTCATTGCTCAGTCCAAATTCCCGAACAAAATGCGATGAATTGAATCTTTTGACACATTCAATTCCATTTACATGTAACGCAACAAATATTTCGGCTGTTTTTTTATGAATTCACGCACAATTCCAACGTTTTTTTCGTTAACAGTTGATTTCGGTCGACTCAAACTTTCGTCGTCATTTAAGTCTTCTCGACCTTCTTTAAATCGTTTAAACCACTCTTAGATAGTGGGACTGGATGGACACTCATTACCATAAACTTTTTGCCTCATTTGACGCGTCTCAGCAGCAGTTTTACCGAGTTCAAAACAAAACTTGATAATGGCTCTTTGTTCAAAATTTATTTTTCGATCGATGGTTCAAACATACCGTCACATTAGGTCCATGATGGGTGTAGAATTAAATGACTGAAAGATTCAACAGATGTCGCCACTAGTATTGGCTATTTTTAACTTGTCTGGGAACTTTAGCGACAGATCTTGTATAACTTTTAACTTTCAATTATACCTATGAAATACTTAAGATTTTACGGTTTTGATATCCCGACTTTACCATTTTACTTTTATCATAATGACAATTATGAAAAAAAAATAATAGGAAATACCGGGAAACAATGAAAAATTGATCGCTCAGTGACCGTTGGCTGTCCAACTTTGGGCATCTTCGACTTTTATCGACTATATTGCTTAATTAAATTACTAGTCTTCACGATCATTTAAAATGAAGCGTTCAAACTTATATTATTCTTCGTAAAAACAAAATTTCTTAAGTCACTTTCTTCTTTCCAGATCTAATATGTGCTTTAAAAACTATTCAGATTGAATTAGGAAATGCAAGTACCAGAGGTCCAGAAGCGGTTGGCCGCCTTCTTCGTGGTGATCAAGGAAGGAACGGACTATTCGGCAGGTATTCAATAATACCGCTTTCTGGACTGCCGCAAGTACCCTGGCCACTCCAAGATCCCTCAGTTGACTCACATACCTTACATGCACGTTCCTAGTAGCCGAAATCACAATGGGGTGAACGGTGGTCGTTTTCACCCTCCACATTTCTGTGACTTCGTGCTTTAGCTGACTATGTTTTTGAATCTTGGTAATATAGGTTAACTGGATGTTTTTGTCAAGGGGGACGGCGATGTCTATGATCTTAACACGCTGGGCATGGTTGTCCCACAAGAAAATCTCTGGATGATTGTGTATGACGAGGTGGTCTGTCTGGATGGTCCTGTCCCAGTACAAAAGATAATGTCCATTCTCAAGAACTGGTACCGGGACGTATCGGTAGTAAGGATTCTAATCTTGTAGCAGTCCCAGGCAAAAATCTCAATAGGTATTCTAGGACTTTCATGCAAAAAGGGGAAATCATCCTATATATTCGAGAAATTGTTTTTTATATTCGGGAAATTTTCTCGTTTCGAGACGATTGAATAATACTTTTACACGTTTTCGAGCGCCAAATGTGTTATTGCAGCAGTCTAATGATTACGAATAGTTACGATTGGAATCTGAGTACTATGCAAGCGAACTTCGTATTCACCGCCGTTTGATCTTAGGTGTAGTGTAATCTAATTTTAATCCATGAAAAGAAGTAAAATTTGTAGATACTTTTTTTCTATCACAGCGAATATTTGTTTATCGTATCTTATGTTAGGTAATAAAAGGTCTTGTTGTGATTTACAACTTTTTTTTATTTTTGCAGAAAATGAAATTTTATTCTTTTTAATTACAAAGAAAGAAGCCCGGTAAAAGGTGTTTTACCCATTCTCGTTCTCCTGAGCGTTGTTGTTGGGAATCTGCAAATAAATCATACATATATACATAATATCCCTAGCGGACCCGTGTGAGAGAACGGTCATAGAATACTCTGACCGTTCTCTGACTGTTCTATGACCATTCTATGACCTCGCATTATTACGGCTAAGAACGGTAAAAAAGACATTAAAAGCTTTGCAATTATGATTCTGTGGCGAAATTTGGATTAGAAGGTGAAGCAATAAATACAATCATCTTATTTTTCAGCGATAAAAACTAGGAATACATCATGTACCTGTCATTGAAGGCAGTGCAGTGGTTCACCATTTGCGGAACGTGCCCACCAATAGTAAACCTTCACGGTGGAGAGGTTCCGCCAATTGCGAACCACTGCACTGCCTTCAATGACAGGTATTATGTTTTTCTAGTTTTTATCGCTGAAAAATAAGATAATTGTATTTATTGCTTCACCTTCTAATCCAAATTTCGCCACAGAATCATAATTGCAAAGCTTTTAATGTCTTTTTTACCGATCTTAGCCGTAATAATGCGAGGTCATAGAACGGTCATAGAACAGTCAGAGAACGGTCAGAGTATTCTATGACCGTTCTCTCACACGGGTCCGCTAGGGATATGATAATTATATCAAGAGCCTTGATTGTACATGCATATATGGGGTATAATTTCTCAAATGATACCACCCCAAAAACGAAGTCGTCCGATCGGACATAAAGTTTGGCTGGAGTCCTATTTTATGCTACGTTCTACAAAAAGATTTTTTTCGTTTTGAAAAATATTTGCTGAAATAGGGGGGGGGGGGGTTGCAATTTTCAGACTTTTGATGGAAAGCCTCTTCTTCAAACGAATATAATCTTATTTCTTTTTGCATAAAGCAAAGTTTTACTTCATATGTTTTCTTTAGTCTTTTTCGTGATCTTCAAACTGGTTGTAACTATTTTTCGAAAAAAATCAAAATTTGACCTCCATTTTCGAAAATTAAAAATAAATTTGAATTTTTCTCAAATTGGACCCATTTTATTTTTTTTAAATCATCTAGTTAAAAGTCTGAGATTTTTTCCTATAAAATAGCAAAATTTCAGGATGGCGTTTTTTTTTGTTTTCTAGCAATTGTGCGATGAATAACCGGATGCTCCACCGGAGCTGAGGCCGCGCGACCTGTGCGCTACTGTTTTCACACCGGGGAACCCGTAGAACACCCTCAAGCTAATTTTTTTCATTACATAATATCATACACGGTTAGCGTAACTGCTCTCTGCATTTACAGAGTTGGGGCTGTCATTGTTAAATTACAAGTTACAATGCCGGAATTACAGTGAGTGAAAGATTTATTTGGAACATGTTTTGAAAATTAAATCTATTGAATGTCTAGGAAAGTGATGTTTCTGTTTATCTGGGTGAATTATTTGAATGTGAGTTTGATGGGTTTTGTTTTCGAATTCTTTGCAATTATTCTTTGCCCACTGGAATAAAGCTTGAGGTGTGAGTATGTGATGTTTTGAAGAACATTGTGAACTAGAACAAGCTGCAAATCTCTTTATATTCGCCCCTATGCCATGACAAGCACCTTTGCCATGAGCTGTACCATGGAAGTGCCATTCTAATGGGATATCGAAATATTTTTCATGAGCTTGGATATTAGCGAAGCTATTTTTATTCTTCAAAATTATATTATGAAATTGAATTATGTCTAAAGAAAGACCTGCTTCAAGAAACTCTTCTCAGATAAAATCTGGAAATAATGTACCCGACTCGTATGCTAGGATATTATGCTGAGTCAAAGTATTTTCTATTATGGGAAACGAAACAAATGGGCAAAGAAACAAACCCTGTCACGTGATTTTGATGTCACTTGATAAAATATCATATATTTAAATTTTGAGGTTAGGTTTCGAAACATCCCACATGTATTTCACAGAGAGCAGTTACACTAACCGCGTATGATATTATGTAAGGTAAAAAATTAGCTTGAGGGTGTTCTAAACTCACATTCAAATAATTCACCCAGGTAAACAGAAACATCACTTTCCTACACATTCAATAACTAGATATAAATTCAATAGATTTAATTTTCAAACCATATTCCAAATTAATCTTATGGTACACTAACTGTAATTCAGGCATTGTAACTTGTAATTTAGCAATGCCAGTCCCAATTCTGTAAATGCAGAGAGCAGTTACACTAACCGCGTATGATATTATGTAATGTAATGTAAGAAAAAAGTCTGAAAATTGCACCCCCCCCCCCCCACTATTTCAGTAAATATTTTTCAAAACGAAAAAATCTTTTTTGTAGAACGTAGCATAAAATAGGACTCCAGCCAAACTTTATGTCCGATCAGACGACTTCGTTTTTTGGGGTGGTATCATTTGAGAAATTATGCCCCATATATATATATATTGTGACGTGGTACTTATCCACGCACAATAAATACTAAAAATGAATTTAAAATTTCGACCTCGAGCAGAGAATCATGCCAGAGGCAGTCTTTGAAAGTCAAAAACGAAATTTCTCAAACCAATTTCGACACTGTCTGTCTTTTAAGGCTTCCTCACCATACACACCATGTAATTTTTTAGCAGCCTTTGCTGCGTTCTTTCCTTCGCGCAAATAAAAAAGCTTAATATGACAAAAATGCTCGTTTTTACACTCCATCTGAAAGTTGATGCCAAACTAACAACTGTAAACAAAATTACGCCCAATGTGTTCTTGAAGCAAGCTAAGAGTGACAGCTAGAAAATGCCAGAAGGAAAAAATACTTTTGGGACAACCTAATGTAAAATATATTTTGTATTTTATATATTATTTTATATTTATCGCATAAGATTTACCCTAGAAGTAGCTACATCCAGATAACCAATGGGCAACAGATTTCCATTGCAAATTTTTCCTCTAGGTTCTGCTTAGCTTCTTCGTCTATACTCTGCATTGATTCTAAAAATATTTGAGAACAGTAAGCATATAAGACTATCTGCCATGTCATTTCAATTCACGAATAACTGCACTAATTACCTTTCACGTTCTCGAAAGTACAGAGGAAATCCTCCTGGTATTTCACATTAAGAGCTTTCACGCGTCTTAATTCTAATTCTAATTCCATTATTCTCTGTTTCAAGAATCTATTCTCCTCCTCCAGTCATATTTTCTAAGTCGTTATAAATGATGTAAGTCTTCATTCCGGCAGAACCTTTCTAAAATAATATCAAAATCTGAATTAGATTACACATACCTATGACAAAGCAAGTTGTACGGAAGATGGCAGAAAGTTACGTGAAATGTTAAAAAAGAACACCGAAAAGAACACTACAAAAATTTAAAGATTTTACGGAATTTGAAATAATTCATGAGATCTCAACAGATTTTGAGGGATTTCAGAAAGTTTGAAAATGAGGAATTGATTTTTAAGATTTCATAGGATTTGCAAGATGAAAGGGTATTTCAAAAGATTTGTGAACAATTTCTCATAAGGAATTTTCAGAAACTTTAATGCTTCCATGGCATTCAAAGGATTGTATAGGATTTTAAAGGTTTGAAGAGATTGTCAAAAAATTACAAGGGATGTGGAATAATCCCACGTGATTTTGTAGAATTTAGAAGACATTAAGATATTTAAAGGGGTTTCATGAAATGTGGAGAATGCATGCGATTTTAAAAATTTTCAAAGATTTTTCAAGGACTACAGACGAGTTTGTAATGTTCCTACAGTGTGAGGGTAGTTGAAAAGATTTTTTAAGGAATTTCGAGAAATTTGAAGAAATTAAACAATTCTTTTCTGAGATTTCAAAAATTTCGAAAAATTGAAAAAGATTCTATAGAATTTCGTACCTCGCACTGCTTCAGAGCTTCCATAAAATGAACTCCTTGCTTTTTCTCCAATTTCCTTGCCTCTGGTTCTTCCCCCTTCCTCTTAATTTCGCCCTTTTCACCTTTCAGCACTTCCTTGTCCTTCCATTCTCTCTCTTTCTTTCTTCCTTTTCTTTTCATTGCTTTCACCTCTAAATTCTACTTTGTCCTTTTCATCCTTTCCCTTTGAGTCTCTCTTCTTCCTTTCCTTTTCGTCCTTTTGACCTTTCAGAACTTCCTGGTCCTTCGATTCCTTTCACTTCAACTCTTTTTCCTTCCGTCCCTTTTCGTTGCTTTCACCTTCCAGCACTTCCTTGTCATTCAATTCCTTTTCGTTCAATTCTCTCTCCTCTATTTCCTTTTCACCTGTTTGTCTTTTGAGAAATTCATTGCCATTCCATTCTTTGTCCTGGCTATTCTTCATGACACTGTTATAAGTTATCTGGAAAAGAGCACTGATATTGCAAATACTGTCTTCATTAAAAAAGCGATATATTAATAAAAGTGTACGAATACTGACCAGAGGTACTAACACTCCATTTGAAATTATTTGTAATTTTTTCGTCACCGATCGATTCTGCGATATTAGCATGGACCGACTGTCCGATTTGAAATACTTGTATATTGAAACTCAAGAAAAGTAATTTACGAACAGAAACCTTGAATTATCAACTACAACTAGTTGGATTTTTAACAAAAGATGAAGTTTCTATGTATAATTTTGTTTCTAATAGACGAGATCGTTCAAAGCAATAGTCCCAAATTACAAAATTGTAATGTGCATTAATTAATTTTCATTCATGAAGTTTGTTTTAAACATATATGTAGAATATTACTAATTGAAAAAACTGTGTTCCTTTGATAGTTGCAGATCAAACAGTTGTACATTTGAAACCTTAAAGCTCAACGTTAAATCTCAATACTTTTCAGAACGTAAATCTTTGAAACTATTATAACCTTAATATTCAAATTTCTTCCCCTACAAAAATTAAGATCCAATTACTTTTTCTTAACAATAGCACTATTCCCTTTTTTCACTATACGTGTGCTTAGACAGAGAAAAATTTGTAGGTTTCATACTTGTTCTATGACATGAAAAATTCGAATTCTATCGCAACAAATGTGAACATATTGTACAAAATGTTCCTTTTACACAAACATTATTAAAATTATATATTTTGACCGAATGCGGAGCGAAAACGCTCGTTTTCGTTTCGCTGGGGAGAAGCGAAACAAAACGATTCCACGCCTGTAAAGGGGGGAGGATCGAAAACGTTCGAAGCACGATGAACAATGTGTTGGCACATATGGCCGAATATACCTCGAGCAAAAACGTGCGTTTGTGCCTTGTATAAAGTTGAAAACCACTCGGCTTCGCCTCGGGGCTCAACTTTATACGCGGCGCGCAAAAGCCCGCTTTCGCTCTTGATGCACAATATACTATTCCCCGACGCGTAGAATAAGAAAGCGATCATTTCAGGTTAGTATCCTTGCATACGACTTCAATTAAAATTAGTTGTACATGTGTAGTGAAACATATATGAAGCCTGAAAATATTACCTATCACATTACTTACCAGCTGTAAACACTGGATTTGAAAACTTCAACTCTTAATCTTCTTTTCCTCGAAGTTTAAAATTCTATCCACGTGGACAGATTATTTCTTCGCATGGTACTTTTCTACATTAGAACACGTATACAAATATTTAACATATGCCCAAGACATTTTGTTTACACTTATTCACTGGCAGATCACTGATTGTATTATTGAACATCACATTTAATGAAGAAACTTGAGATACAGTCACTCACAATGCGAAGAGTGCTTGCTTTTAATTGTTTTGGCGGAAACCGGCGTCGAGTACATACACATTTTGCGATTGGTTAACCAGGCCAAGCGGAACTATTTTCTATATCTTTCCTTCTCTCACAAACGCATACGCACGAAAGTGAGTGAATTTGTTAGTCGGAAAGGAGAGATAGAAAATCGTTCCGTCGGGCCTGCTGTTACTATATGCAACGGTGTATACCATTTCAGGTTGGCGCCGCGCCGTTCACGAACGAAAAGTAGTGCAAACAGAATCAGTATACATTTGTATGGAAATTAAAGGTTTGATCACACTAAAATGAAGAAGATTTCCATCTGTAAGTTTACATTATTTTCTGAGAGCAGCCCACACTCAGCGTGCGCCGTAAACGTCTCCGCGCGCAAGAGTACTGTTATTACCGAGGTAGTACACAGCAGTGCAGTTAGTATTTTTATGTGCCTCCGGCGCGTAAACTCGTTTTTACGCTACAGTTGAGATTAGCGTAATGTTGTGTATTACTATACAGAGGAATGTAATGTAAAAATTGAACTGCGAATGCGCCTATTACGATACAGAAGAGCGTAATCTTCTTCTTCGTACAGCGTTGGCACTGTACTGACAAAGCCTCGTACATTTGAACTGCGCATGCGTCTATTACAATACGCTACTACTACACAAGATCGAGAAAATCAAAATGGCCGGAACTATTCGCGAAATGTCAAGTGAGATGGGCGATAATCACGGCAATTTCGCCCTTTTCAGATTGAATTTGAGTGTACGCATAAAAACTCGTATATGCGCCGAAGTAACATAAAATAGAATATGTGCCAATGCATACAATTCGGGTAATTACGAGACTCGCTTAAAATGTTTGCAGGACTGATCGAGTCTCGGTTTCGTCTCGGCTTTGTCTCGGCTTCGTCTCGGCTTTGCCTCAGCTACGCCTCGACTACGCCTTGGCTACAATCTCCTGCGAGCATTGTCGCTCGTCTCATAATAACCGTCATTATGCGCCTAGGCACATAATATACTATTACATTCTCGTTAATTTATTTTTTGTCCTGTTCTTTTATGTGCCATCTTCAGGAAAGAAAAAGACAAAAAATAAATTACCGAGAATTTAAAAACACTAAGTGCTGTGTAATAATGATACGGAACGCTCCTTTTTCAACTGCGCAAACGTTGCATATGGAGGTGGAAAATGACTTCATTGTCTGTCGTGCGTGCGTTTCTTTGAAATCCATAAAATGTATGTGGTTGTGATAATGGATTCAGAGAGAAATAAAAGTTAAAGTTTTATTTTGAAATCGTAAGAAAATAATAATTTATAGAAATATGACATATATTTTACTTCAATAAATATTCTATTGTAACGAGCAGAAAATATTGTATTATCTTGTATAGACTATTTATTCAAATAACATATATGTCAAAAAATAAATTTTTGTCACCGCTGTTAACACCCTGCGAGAATTCTCAAATTCCAGTTCATTATTTTTCAAGACCACTACCATTTCTCTTCATTGTAAATATTGTTTGGGATGTATCATTCTTGCAAGTTCTATCCTATATAATACTAATTTCATCGTAAGGGGTCTGATTTGCTTATTCGCCGTCTAATGAGTCTTACTTGATATTTCATAAGTTTGGGCTAATACCTTCTAAGCGCCTCTATTCGGATCTAATTTAATTTTAAATGAGCGCAAAAATGATTAACAAGGAACCCTAGGTAGGTGTCCCCTTCAAACTTTGTTCGTTGGCACATATGTTGTAGTACTCAAAAAACTAAGGGACGCGAATTTTTTTTTATGTGCCCAAAATGGTTAATTTCTCATGAAAATGCAAATATACGTAAACTTTATTTTACTATCGCGTGCAACATATATTTTTTTCAGAATTTTCGAGTTGAAATAATGTCTGTTTGAAATTTTTTTGTATAATTAAAACTTATTGTGGGGTAGTTTACCCCACAAAAATGTTTTTATCAAGTTGACAAAATCACATATTTCATCTCTCATAGTAAGGATATTATTCGATTTGTTTTGACTGTGAAAGATTCTGTTATTATATGTGAAACAATTAAATGGGTATTTGGTAACGCACTTTTCGGAGGTGATTTTTACCCCCTAAAAACCATTTAGGGCACGTGAAAAAAAATACGTGTGGCTTAGTTTTTCAAGTACTACAACATATGTGCGAACGAACAAAATCAGAGGGGGGTATAATATTACATTCCTAAGAAGCTCTACTAGGTTCTCTTGTGTCACATTGGAATCGAATTACACGAGATGTGGTGCATTTTAAGCGGTTCTAATTGAATCCGAATGGTAAACTCTTTTCCTAAAAAGTCTCAAGTACAAAATTGCTTTTTTAAGGGGCTCTATTACGATTATTGTATGCCACATTGGAATCGAATTTTTGAAAAGCAGTTTTCGATGTGTTCTTTGGGCACTACTGCAAATTCCTTACTGAAAATATACGGTCGCCAAATTCAAAGTATAATAAGAGCCACATTTACGGCTGTACTTACATACGGCCCTAATAACGATCGTACTTACTGTCGTATTTTACATACGGCACTAATGACGGCCTTAGTTATGGTCGTAATGGCTGTATTTCCTCCCCTTAGACTGGTACCTTGATGAAGTCCGTCTCTTAGCTATGCCAAAAAAGGACGGGTGGGGAGGCTTAGCAGACGGCCCTCGGGCCATGGAGATTGTAGTGTCCCGATGAATCGATGAACAAATGCAGGGGGCTTCCCATTGCGTGAAGGGTGCCCTATGAACGGGTCTATCCCAGGTTGAAAGCGGGAGACGCTATAGACGCGTCTATCCCCATGCATGGGGAAGGATGTATGCCCCAGGCAGCGGCGCTGAGAATAAGAGTGCAAGTGCCCGCGAGAAATGAGTGAACTGAATGAATGTCAGAGCCACATGACTGTAATACGTGACCTCCGAATGTGAGAGGAGACTATAGACGGGCTCTCTCTTGAGGGAGGGAAAGAGGGAATTGGTGTATGGAACCTCCTGGGAGACACTGCAAAGCCTCCGCAGTCTGTGACCAAGAACAGTCCAAACGATCGTTTCCGTTTAGGCATCCCACGGGGAGTGCTTTGTCGCTGAGTGGTGTCTTCCCCGGCCCACGAGGAGGCGAGTCTGATGTGAGGCTAGCTCTGCCGAGGTGGTGTGCCATGGGGGATCAGGAGCCAGCCCCTTCGGGACCTTGATTAGGTGGTGCGTATTGAACACAGATGTCGGAGCCGGTGTTGCTTCGAGCGAGTTCGGTCTGTCCGTGTATTCAGGGACCGACTAAGCGGAGGTTGGGCTTCAGGGAACTGGGGTAGGATTTCGGTCTGAGGGTACACCCGTTCCCAACTATTCCGACCCGCTCCTCTACGCACGATGCGCTGGTAAAAATGATTTATGGATTTGAACAAAAATACTGTGGGGAATGTCGACTTGGGTGCTTCTTCAGGAGCTGAGGGATGGAAGGAGGTCCTTCAGCTCCTGAGGGAGCAAAGCGAAAAAAAGGAAAAACTAGCCAGGGCTCTCAGCGTCATCCAGCAGGGAATTCTGAGAAACAACCCTGGCCATGTAAAAGACAGTGTAAATGAGGCTAGTGAGGTGTTGGTCGGAATGCCCAACACCCATAAGTGCCTTCTAGAAAGCGGGGTGGAAATCCAGAAGAGGCTGGAATCCCACCGCACCTCGAAAAAGATGGGTGTCTTTCGGAGACCGCGCTCTGCGTCTCTGGGAGATACCCCAAAAAAGCTGACAAAGGGAGAGAAGAGGGTTGCGCCTTCTCCCCCCCCCCAGCAAAAAATTCATAAGAGGGGGAAAGGCGGCCCGTCACCCTCGTATGCTCAGGTGGCCAAGAGCCAGGCCCCGACTAAAGAAGTGACACTGAAGCAAGTGGACACGACGAAGAGCAAAAAAAAAGAAAAAAAGAAGAAGAGGGCGAAGGGCCCTGTGCAAAAAGCACCCGCTTTGGTTGGGGTGAAGCCCGCATTGATCCGGCTAGCTGAGGCAGAATCTACGCGTCTGCTTCAGCTGGGTAAGGTCAGGATCGGGTGGGCTGCGTGCCACATCCGCGAGCATGCGGAAGTCGCCCGATACTTCACGTGCCTTGGTTACGGCCATGGGGCCCGAGGCTGTGGCAACCCTGACAGAAAGAATGCCTGTTGGAGATTTGGCACCACGGGACACTTGGCTTTCGAGGTCGTTCAGACCCACATCCTCCTCCTTGAGGAAAGCTTCAGTGAGGCTGTCGAGCGGTGCCTCATAGGGGGTGACTTTAATAGTAAGTCGCCCAAGTGGGGTGAGGCCCACCTAGATAGGAAGGGAATTTCGGTTTGCAAGATGGTCAAGGAGTTTACGTTCAGTCGAGGAGTGTGGGGGTCAATAATTGACCTCACGATTGCCGCGCCTATCCTCGCCTCAAGGATAGGCGACTGGTCGGTTCTCGAGGAGACAACCTTGAGTGACAACCGGTGCATCTAATCCAGCCTGAAACAACGGCGCCAAGCAAGGGATAAGGGCGGCAAAGGAAGGAGCCCCTCCTGGAACATAAGACGACTTAGCAGGAAAAGACTCCGAGAACACCTCGAAGAAACCAGGCTCATTGATGAGCTTGGTTGGGTCTGCCCTGCTGGGTCGTTAGAAGAAACTGTGCGCTCCACGAGGCAGAAGGTAGTCGCAGCTTGCGACTACTCGATGCCTCGTCGCAAGTGCAGGCAAGCCAGGGGTTCGATGTATTGGTGGAACGACCAGTTGGCTGCCCTACGTCGTAAATTCCTCGCAGCGGGGCGGAAAGTTGCCCGCTCAAAGGGGGTTGCTATGCTGCATGAGGCATGGAAAGGGGCAAAAGCAGCTTTGAGGCGAGGGATAAAGAAAAGCCGACTTCAATGCTGGAAAGATTTGATTGGCGAAGTCGAGAAGGACCCATGGGGTCTCACCTTCAAAATAGTCACCAAGAAATTGGTGACTAGAAGAAAGACACCAGGCCTGGAAAATCCCGATCGAGTTAAGTACATTGTGCGGAGCTTGTTTCCACACGTAGAGCCGTTCCAAAGACAGGACAGAAGTTGCTGCGTGGTCCGGCGCGAAGAACTCTTCACTCTCGAAGAACTAAAGAGAGCGGGTAGAAGGCTCAAGGAAAATACAGCGCCAGGTATCAACGGAGTGCCAAAAGAGATACTCAAAGAGGTGATCGGGGCTTATTTGGAGACCCTCTTAGAAGCCTTTAACTCTTTTCTTCGGGAGGAGAGGTTCTTCGTAGACTACAAGAAGCAGATTAGTCCTGCTGAGGGAGGGCAACAAACCTCTAGGGGATGCCTCGTCGTATAGACCAATATGTCTATTTGATACGATGGGGAAACTTCTGGAGGAAATGATCGTACAAAGACTACAGGGTCACATGGTCCGCGAGAATGGTCTCTCGGAAAATCAGTTTGGCTTTCGGAAAGGCAAGTCCACAGTTGACGCCATCCAGGCAGTGGTGGACATCGCCACTAAAGCAAGAAGAGGAACTGCTAAGCATAAGGGATTCTGCGCATTGATCAGCATTGACATACGCAATGCGTTCAATACCGCGAGATGGAACATCTGCATCGAGGCGATGGTGCGGAAAAAGGTTCCAGACTACCTGTTGCGAAAGATGGATGACTATCTGAGCGACAGGTGGGTAATATACGAGGGCGACAAATGGTCTCTGAAAGAAGAGATGACGTGTGGCGCCCCTCAAGGGTCGCGGGTAGGTCCACTCGTTTGAAACGTCATGTATGACGATTTCCTGTGCATGGACCTACCTAGCAACGCGCTGGTTGGATAGCAGAGGCCTGAAAATGGCCCCTGAGAAAACTATGGCTTTGCTCATTACGGACAGAAGATCCTTCCAGTACCCGAGGTTCGTTCTTGGAGAGCATGAGGTCGAGTGGAAAACAAGTATTAAGTACCTGGAAGTGCAGATGGATCGTGGGCTTAGCCTTAGCGAACACCTAAAGATCGCAACTGCCAAAGCCATCCAATGTGGAGCAAATTTGGCTCGGCTTATGCCCAACATTGGTGGATTCAGGGAAGCGAAAAGGAGACTGGTGGCGAGCGTGGTACATTCGAAGCTGCTTTATGCAGCTCCGGTCTGGGCTGGGGCCCTGCAAAACCATGCTACCCAGAGAACTGTTCTCAGCGCAGTGAGGTCTTGCGATGAGAATAGTTTCAGCATACAGAAAGAGTGCTGAACGTGTCGACGAGTGCTGTGTTGGTCCTGGCGAGCTTTCCGCCAATAGATTTATTAGCGGAGGAATGGCAGGAGACCGTTCAGCTCCGCAAGGAGCTTACCTGTACTGACCTGCAGGAAATAGCTCACGCTAAGGAGGCCATCCGCAAGGATGGAAGGCACAGACTCGTCGAGAAATGGCATATAAGATGGCATGGTGAGCAGACCGGGAGATGGACCTACCGCCTGATCCTGGAGCTCGCCACCTGGCTGAACAGAAAGCACGGGGAAGTCGGCTTTTATTTGGCGCAAGCGCTCTCAGGCCATGGCTGTTTTAACGCGTTCCTGAGGCGCTTTAAGAAGAGAGACGAGGATATGTGTTGCTACTGCGATTTCCCTGGGGATAATGCAGAGCATGCACTCTTTGCGCAAAGTGAGGCGTGGTAAGTGAGGCGCTCAGTCAGGCAGTGGGTGCCGAGCTCACTCCTGACACGATGGTCTCTCTGATCCTCCAGTCTAAACGGATCTGGACGCTCGTCGAGTCATTCGTCACACATGTGATGAAGACGGAAGAGCTCAATGGGTGCCGAGAGCGAAACAACTGGGAGGGCCAGTAGAAATCGCATCGGGGCCTGCACCCATGATCCTGCGCCTCGGGCGGACTTGGCTGCCCGCGTCGTTCGGGGGAGAAATCTTTTTATTCCTCCCCTTGTTGGCGCGGCTAGGAGGTTTGCCTAACGGGCGTGTGGCTGTGGATGGGAGTCCCGGGCGAACGGATGATGGAAGAGTCGTACGCGACTTTAAGCTGGAAACAACCACCCGCGAAGTTTAAAGCCGAACCTGCAAGTATATCTACAAGTAATGGAAAGGCAATATTTTGTTTGTCATCGATCTCTCGATGGACAATATTACTATTAAAAGAGAAATGGTGCCTTTCTTTTAAGGTGTGGTGCTGTTTTCACATTGAATTTGCCGCCAGGCAGTGATATGTCGTGTCAAAGTGATGTAAACATTAATTTACCAGCAGAAGGAAGTTTTAAGGATATGTGATACTTTGGAAAAGTAGCAAGTTCATGTGAATAATTTGGTCTAGTTCCTACATTTTTTTTAACAAAATATATAAATTTTTTTTCTTAACTTGCGAATTGGTGGAGAAGATAAAAACGGACTTAAATAGGCTACTTTTGGTTTCAAAATTGAAAAAAAGTATTAGATATATATTGCTAATATTGGACTTTTTTCAATTTTGAAATCAAAAGTAGCCTATTTACGTCGGTTTTTATCTTCTCTACCATTTCCCAAATTTTGAAAATCAAATTTTATGTACTTTAGACACAAACATGTAAAAACCTAAAATCAATAAAATTACAGATATTTTTGATTTTTAGTTATTATGACAAAACCAAGATTTAATGCAAAATTGTGAAAATGTAATTCAAAAGTCTAAAGATGATAGTAACTTCTCACTCTTGAATTACATTTTTACAATTTGAAATTAAATCTTCAATTTCCTTTTGATTATATTCTCTGCGAAACATTCGAAGAACCTATATATGCATGTATATGCACTAATACTTGCACATGTAATCATAGTTAATGCTCACAGTTGTATGAGGCGAGACTTGATATTCGGCCACCATCTACACATTAGGTTTGCGCGGCCTGGGTAGGACTGAGAGCGGATACTTAGTTTCATCCGGGAGAAACCGCGGATATTGAGGACCATCGATCACCCGGATGAGTATAAAGTACTTCCCCGTGCGACGTATTGGAGCTGAGACGAGGTTATTAGTGCTCGAGAGGAGTGTTTTTGCACGCGTGCCCGGGAGCGCCTCTAGGAACTGTAATGTCGAAATACCAAAATTAACATTTACTAAGCAAAATAATACCTAAGATCTTCCCCATTCTGTCACATTTGGACACCCCACCCCTCTTGTGGACCTGTGAGTCACTTCCCTCTTCGTTGCGACTTTGATGTAACTATCATTTTGAGGTTAGGTAGTAGAGAAATAACGATTTGTACTGTCGCTTGTAAGAAAAAAATTAGCCATATGAATAAATGTTGATAACTTCGGACTAAACGTGTTTCATTTCAGGGCAACTTGAATCTTTCGAACCATCCCCTCCGCCATTATCCAGGCAGGGGCTGGGCTAGCAGGCTTGGACAGTACATTTCGCGCGAGGGCACTCCAGTGTCGGCACTACTATCAGGCATTCAGTTTTAAAGTAGATTGTGTCATTTTGAGTATGTCCCAAGAAAGGCCTGGTGTCCGGTATTTAAGCGTATTTATATCATTGTTACGTGACAATCGCGGTTCCCCGTGCGAAGTGTCAAAGTTGTATGTGGTCGATTCACCTTCAAAGAAAAAAGCCACGTTACAATTTACTCTGAAAAAAAAAACCATGAAATATATTGAAATTATTTCATTGCAATTCGAAGGTTCAGTGAGCTTCTCGGATCTCCGAAAAAGAAAATATAAGATTAGAATAAAATTCCGTAATATTTTCTTTTGCTTAAAAACATATCCTGGTTTAGTTATTCTAGACGCTTTTGTTTTATGCAAAGTTTATACTATTTTAAGTTTGAATTCAAATTCAGTTCATTAATTTTGTATATTTATGTGCGATCTTTTTAGTCGACTGACAAGAACTACTGTCGTTTTCCTTTTATGTTAATTTTCACATTTCTTTTTCCTAATACATCTAAAACCTCGTGAGGACATATGTACTGATTATCTAGCTTTTTAATTTTTCCTCCTTTTTAGGGGTTACTCAACTATCTGTGCAAGTTTAAAAAATTTCGTTTTTTTCATGGAAAAATTAATTTAAAATGTTCAATCTTTTCATACATTAAAGAAGAGGTTTAACACTTGTACAACAGATATTCTATTTTTATTTCGTGTGGAAAATCTGGCTGACCCAGCTGCCTGAAGATGACCCTGCTGAGAACTGGTTGACACGATATCCACTTTCAAGAGCCTGAGAGCAAAAATTCCGCCATATTATTAAAAAGTAACCCTTCCGCTATAGCCGGTACCTCAATAAAAAAAATTCGATGAAAAATAAAAAAATGACAGATACTTAAAGTTTTTAACCCTTTTTTGCAACTTAAATTGTTTAAAAAAACATAGTTAATATGATTAAATATTTCTAATTCTGCTACCGACTATAGCTGTATATGTGTAGAATATTCCATGAAAATTTGAGCTTGATCAGTCAAATAGTTTTTTCTAAATCATGTCAACCAGGTCGAAAAACATTGTTTCGAGAAAAACGCGATTTACGAATCCGTTCCCGAGACCCTCCGCTTACTCCGCCTTTTTACACCTGTTTTCGAAATTTCTGACCAAAATAGTGTTTCCTATAGTATTTCTACACATGTCTATTAGAAGAATCTGTGATTTTAAAAAAATCGATTTTTCCAAAAAAAGATAGTAGAGTAACCCCTTAATAAAAATACATTGTCTCGAATTTTTGTTTCCAAAGAATTAATTTTTCTATGGTGGTACATTTATGATTTTTCTTTTGCTGTCATGAGATTTTCTCTCACTTGAGTTCACATTTACGGGCTAATTGCTAACTCTAGCCAGTCGTTTGTTGGCAAGGAATGAATTTATGTATGTTAGTGGTGAAGCGGATTTGTTTATTTATTGGTACGTCAGAGTTGAGAATTTTTTGTTTAATTAAATTTCAAGCAGCACCAGTATCAATTATTATGTGTCTTGGACTTTTTCGACCGTCTGTTCACACTGTAATTGATGGGATTGAAGTAGATTCTGAAACCTTTATTGTTGTTGTTTGATCGACGGAAGTGGATGCGAGTGATTCTTGATTCCTAATTTCTGATGAGATGGTTGCAATTGTTTATTTGCTCTTATGTCGCAATTTCGAATTAAATTCCTAGGTTTTTGACAGTAATTTCGTATTATTTCTGTGTGAGTTGAATTTTGTTGATCACTTTTTTCATATTGTTTATTTTGATTTTGGAACTGGCTGAGTTACAATTTTTATATTATCCTTGATTTAATTGTCTATTATGATATTATTATTGCTATTATTATCATACAAATTTCTTGAAGATTTATTGTTGTGATTGTCGTATCTTTGTTATAAGAAATTATTATTTCCATAATTATTTTTTCTATTTTGTAAAAATTGATTGCTATTATTATTAAAATTATTGTATTTGTTTCTTGCAAAATTATCATTACTACTCCTTTAACCATCAAAATTATTTTATCTTTGTTGGTTGAGATAAAAAAAATTTTGTTGTTTTTTATTAAGAACTGCTTCTTAACCTTCATTTAAAGAAAAACATTTGTCAGCTGTATGAACTGGCTTCTTACAAATTAAACAAATAATTTTGTCTTCGCGTGCTACATTAAAACGAGTAACTTTACTACTTTTATTATCAATCGGTTCGACAGGTTTTGAATATTCAGTATTTTTTTCGCACTGCTAAATTTGCGGCTAATCTCCGTTTAATATCGATAGTATAATTTATAACATTCTTAAATGTATCCTTTTCCTCTAAACAAATTTCTAATTCGGAACGCAAACCTAGTATAAAGCATTGAATTACGTTCTTTTCAAAATTTCGCTCGAATGTATTATCAACCTGACCGCCATTATTGAGTCGGTGAGCATCTTCAATTCTCTCAGAAACTTTTTTCATCCTAGTAGCATAGAAAAGTATGTATCCCTGTAATTAATACACACTTTTTGCAGGGGCATATACTCTTTTAATTTTTTCAATCAATTCTTCCATATTAATGTAAGTTGACCGAAAGATACATTTTCTTGCTTCTCCTGATGACACTGATCAACAAAATATGACCTATGTGTTCATAGAATGAGATATATCATTTCCAGAGTAGTTTTCTGTACTGAATCAAAATCTGGCCTCTGTTTTTTCTTAGCACGCCAGGTTTTTGAGATTTTTGTAGTTAAAAATTTTTTCTGTTATAAGCAATTTTTTGGGGAACACAAAATCCAGAAACTACAAACACCTTATGAACACTATGCTGCAGAACTTCCAGAAAATGAAAGTGAACATGTCACTAAAGATTCACATTCTTCCTTCTCACTTGGACTTCTTCACAGAAAATTTTGGAGCAGTTAGTGATAAACACGGGGAAAGATTTTATCAAGACATCGCTGAAATCGAAAAGAGGTACCAAGGTAAGTAAAGTGTGAACGTTTTAGTGGAATGCTGCTGGAGTCTCATGACTGATAAACCAAATGCTCATCATCGTCGAGCATGCAAGAGAAAAAGTTTCTAGTCTGTAGTAGCAGCTTATAATCATTTCTGGACAGGAGCTAAAAACCAATCATAAAGAAGGTATATTTTAAACTTTGTAAATACTGTAAACTCTATTAATATTTTTAATATTGCAAATGTTGTAGACTTTAATGCAATGAGATACAAGAAACAGTATTATGATGCGCCTGAAATACTTGTAAGTCGTTAAACTGGCAAATATAAAGAAAGTGACAACTTTTCTGGATTAAAAAAAGAAAATAATGACACGCAGTTGACTAAAAAATGAATGATATTCAGTTAAATATAAGATTATCCACAAAACAATTTTTTTCGTGTTTTTAAAAATTATCTCAAGAACTGTATAAGATATCAAAAAAACAAAACGTGCTGAATTGTGTATCGTGCTGAATTTTCTTGAGCTGCGGGTGTTGGCAGCACTGCCTTTGCCTTATAAAATCCTTCAATAAAATCTGATAATGGAATGTTTCAATACTTCCATCAAATAAAGGTACTACTTCTAACGCGTCGCGTAAGGATACTTATTGACTAGTAGGTAGGGGCATTCTTTTGTTTATAATTGGATTAACGTTTTCTTCAGGTTTATCGTAAACGGTTCGTTCTATTTGTTCGTTGTCGGTGCTATTATTGTCGCTATCGTGATTAGTAGTAATTGATTTGCGAGTACGTGAATTTGATGATAAATTTATTTTAGTTCTTTCTTCAACAGTGTTGTCTGAAATTATTGTTGAACTATGTAAACTAAGATCTTTTGTTATCAATATCAGTGGTTTCGTTTTTTAATTTTTCGTCCTGATCAATTGATCCGCACATAATACTTGAGTTACTTTTTAAGCTTCAATTAAATCAATTATTCGAGATAGATAAACTGCTTGTTCTGGCAGTTTCGGCCCGACATAGGTCATTATAAAATAGAATTTACTGATACGTACATGAAGACACTTTTGAAAATGCAATATACATAAATATTTACTTCAATCAAACAAAAAAGATTTCCAAATATCTTTCGTTTTAAAATATTTATAAGTAACCAATTAATGCGATCGACAACAAGTTCATTTGAATAAAATTAAAATTTGTTTTAATGTTCCGTGTCGTGTTAATTTATAGTTATCATACAAAATTCCTAAAATTATATGCATTAATTCTACCAATTCCCATGTGCTTACAGAACAATATTTATTGAGAATTCTTGTTTCAAATTTACCTTTGTTAAAACTATTTCTTGATTTTAACCTTCCCTGAGGTACTAATATACTTAATATGAAGTATATATTTCGCTATTTTAAGTCATAGAGTATTATTATTTTTTTTGAACTCAGGAATTTGATTGTTGAATAATGAAAGTCAGAAATGATTCAAGTGTAGATTTTTGAATTATTCTTGTAGACACAGAAAAATATTTTTCATTACTGCATAAAAAAAATTTATAAAATAGTTCAGAATTTTAGTAATGCAAGATTGGACGAACCAGACTCAAGCAAAACTCCTTGGTCAATATTTTGCAATTAAAAATATTCTGTTAATAAACATAGTTGAAATAAAAGTTATAAACAATACAACATAAGCACTTCGAACTTTGCCTTACTCAAAAGATGGTAATTAATGGTGACCGTGCAACGAATCTAAAAAGAACTTATACTCTCGTGTGCTGTTTTCTGTTTCTTTAAACTTAAATTAAAACTTAGCTCAAAGTTAAATTTAAAAAAGTTTAGTTACGGGAACTGAGCCAAAAATCAGGCCGGAATTCAAGCGCTCATGGTAGACATGCATTATCTCGGTCAATACTACTTGGATTTTAATACATTTTTTTCATTTTGTTCAGGACACTCTATACTTTCGAACGGTGTAGCCCAAATCTCTAATAAGTCCAAATTGAACCGTAGGATCGGCGAGGAACGCAAGGTTTTAGATGCTCAACTTTGTGCCACCATTAATTCCATACCAATGGACCTAATTTATATAGTTTTTTTCCTTTTACTCGTTATACTGTCCTCTTCAAATTTGCATACGATTTTCATTCTTACTCCAATACTCATGTTACAATCTCGTTTTATTTTCTGCCTCATATTCCATCAACTTAGTTTACACACTGATTCTGAAACTTACCGTTTGTTTTCGAATGAAATCATATGAGAAAATGTACGGACAAATGTTAACTTCTATTTTAAGAAAAACCAGATCGATAGCTGTAATACATCACGGTAAACAGGGACAAGTTGCACAGAAAAAAAGACGCTTTCGACTGCGCTGGGATTCGAGCCCAGGTCTTTCGATTGCCGGTCGACTGCTCTAACCACTGAGGTACACAGGCGTCCGACATCTCTTTCTCCACAGGAAAATCTCCTTATATCGCCTAGTGGATCAGTCTTGCTTGTACATGATTGTACTTGCTGTACATGATTTCAAATTAATTAGTTGAGTTTGGAATTTTTGTCACTGCCTACATATCGGTGGATCACTAGTCGCGTATCAGATAGGATACGTTGTCAACAGGCGTCCTCATTTGCATTTATTTGCGATATAAGAGTTTGAAATTGTCTACGAGGACACCTGTCGGCAACGTATCCTATCTGATACGCGACTAGTGATTCTCCGATAATGTAGGCAGTGGCAGAAATTTCAAATTCAACTAATTAATTTGAAATCATTTACATCCGCAAGGTAGAGCCACTAGGCGATATAAGGAGGTCTCCCTGTGGAGAATGAGATGCCGAACGCCTATGTAGCTCAGTGGTTAGAGCAGTCGAAAGCGTCTTTTTTTCCACAAAAAGATTTTCAAATTCTTTAAATATTTTTATCGTTAGAATATAGTAAAATATTTGCAAGATTGTTCTCATTTGAATTTCATTAAATAAAAGCTCTGAAAATAATTGACATTTTTGAAAATTCGTGGTCTCATTTTAAAATTTTGTCACCATAGTATTTTGTTGGCTAATCAAAATATTTTTAGAATTTTTTTCCTGGATTGTACCTTGGAATCAAATATGATACAAAAGTGTCCTGAAATTTATAGAGATGTGTAGTTTTTGCAAGAATTTTTATAATAGAAAATCAATGTATAACATATTTTAATGAAAGTTGGGAAGATTTTACTAAATAATAATAGTTTGAATTGTTAGAATTAATGTATCGAGTGGTCATTATTTAAAATTTGACGACATACAATTAAAACACCTTTAAAATAAGACTAAAAAGTTTCTAAAATGTTAATTATTTTTAGTTGTTAATATTATTCAAAGAAATGAAATTTGACGTCTTTTGTAGTATATTTTTACAAAATTAATATGCTACTTTTAACTTGGGCTTATTATAGGAAAAATTGTATTAACTTTCATTCTTGCATCATGAAAATGTATTAAACCTTTTATTATTAAAATTAAGTCACTTTATCAATACGTGAAACAACAGGTGAACTTATAATTTTCGATTATAGTTTCTGTGTAAAAGAAGGGTTTGAATATTCAAAAAAAGCATAAATTATATCTGAATTCGCATCTGAATTTGCACTTTGAGATTAATTTGGTGTGAAGTTAATTCGACAAACCATTAGTATAGAGTAGAATAGTTTGGAAAAAATTGATATTATACGTTTCATTTTTACATGATAATTTAAGTATATACGCATAAATATAGGGTTTGAATATTTAAAAAATACATAAAGTATACCTGAATTAGCAGAAGAAATTGCACAATAACTTACTTTAGTATGAGGAAACATTTTCAAGTATCATAATAGTAAAATACTTTAAAACAACTCTTGGAATACGTAAAATTATTTACATGATTTGTTATTATAAAAATTAAGACACTATAACAACAACTAAAACTACAGGTGAACCTGTAATTTTTGAAGGTAGTGTATATATCGTAATTGTCAGGTGAAAGATATTACGTTACTAGGAGGCAGAGGAAAAGAGGGATAGAAGAAGAAAAGAAGTTTAAGAGACTGGATAGGGACGAAAGGAAATTGATGAAAAATACTTTGAACCATTTAAAAAAAATTTCAAAGACAAAAGGGAACAAGGAATATGAGGTTTATAAAGAAAGTAGGGATGAGTTAAAACATCACCGTACACAAAAAAATAATAAGGAAAGAAAGCAGAAATGGGAGAAAGTGGAAAGAGAATTTCATGAAACTTCTTGACGGCCAGAATATTGGATTAGAAAATATGGGGATTTACGGCAGAGTAGAAGGGGGAGAAGAAACAGACATTGTACATGAGGAAGCAGAATTGAGGCAGTTAGAGAAAACAAAGTAGATGGTAGAAAGAGGAATAGCTGGAAGCACGAGAGAGGGGGAAAATTTGGACTTTGAATTTAACAGAGAAATCACGTTTACTGAAGTAGAAAAAGGAGTGGATAGGCTAAAAAAAGGGAAGACGGTAGGCGAAGACGGAATTCCCATTGAATTTATGAAATAGTTTCCGGGTGTTTAGGCTTTAGTGGTTCATAGGATACTAAATAGGTTCAATAAGGGAAGAAAATTGGCTCAGGGGTGAGAAAAAGCAAATATATTTCCTATAGATTAAGGGGGAGAGGTGAAAATAAAACAGGTCATGATAGAGGAGTGGCTCTCGTAGATGCTGGATACAAAAATTTGGCAGCAATCTTAGAAGAAAGACTGAGGAACTGGCTGGAAAAGGAAGGTAAGTATAAGGAAAGTCAGGCAGGTTTTAGAAGGAAAAGGGCTACTCGGGATCATGTGCGGATACTAAACTCGTTGATCAACAGCAAGCTGAAGGTGAATGAGGGGAAACTGTACGCGAATACTATTGATTTCAAGAAGGCGTTCAATACAGTTGACAGAGGGTTACTAGTCGATAAATTGAAACAAATAGGGATAGAAGGTAGAATGTTAAACATGGTAAGGAAAATATATAGCAGTATAACAAATAGGCTTATCACGAGTGTAGGGATTACGCAACCATTCTCTACAAATAGGGGTGTAAGGCAAGGATGTCCTCATTGTCCGACATTGTATATTCATAGCAAATATGGATGAGGCTTGGGGAAGGGGAATCGTTAGAGGAACAGTAAGAGGAACAAAAATTTTCGGACTTAAATTTGCAAATAATGTAGCTTTGATTGCGGATCATGCAGAAGGATTCACAGGGATGCTAAGTAACTTAGAGTGATACGTTGGAAAGAATAAATTGGGAATCAATGAAAACAAGAACAATGTAATGATATTAAGGAGAGGTGGGGGGGGGGGAGGAGAGAGCTGAAAAGTGGAGGATGAAGAATTGGAGGAGGTAAATAGCTTCAAGTATTGTATTTAGGATATTGGTTTGCGACGGAGGGATCTTGTACGAGACACAAGGGAAAATAGTAGGGAAAACGAGAATTGCTGCGAGTGCAGCATATGGGTTTTTGAAGAGAGCTAGAATTAATGAATTGAGTAAAAGATTGAATGGAGGAAGGGAGACACAGTCTGTAAATCGATATTTAGACGAGAGCAAACAAGTATCTTCTAAGAATATGCGAAATAGATAACGAAAGATGGTCAAAAATCTGCTTGGGAAGAGAGTTGAGGGCAATAGTGAGCAAAAATTCTTCGAGATGAGGAAGGATTTTGAGGAAGCTTCTCTGCGAGTGTGCTAGGAATTTTGATAATTCGATAATTTTGTGACTTGCAACTTGTTTATGTACAGGAGCTATGATATTTAAAAACCAAAGGGTATACATCAATTGATATATATATATATATATCTTTCGCTAATAGATTATTATGGCGCAAGCTAAACTTTCGGAACGACAGAGGGTATCTGTATTAATGATGCGTGGTTGGGGAGATCGAGTTCAATCTTATGATCAAGTTCGTTTGCTTTTTAATCGCACTTTTCGTAATGGAAAAGGGTTAAATCCTGTCTCAAAATCAACAATTGAAAGAACTGTAAGGCGCTTTATGAATCATGGATCTATCAAGGACCTTCAGAGAACTGGTCGGCCAAAATCTGCAGGATCTGAGGAGATGCAGATGGACATAGCCCAAGCATTTGTTGAAAACCCACACCTTAGTTTACGTCGAGCTAGTGATGAGCGTGACTTTGCTCCTGAGACAGTGGGAAATATCTTAAAAAGCATTAATTTCCATCCTTACAAAGTTCATCTGGTACAAGAGCTCAATGAAGAGGGAAAATTTCGACGAAGATAGAAGTAATCAAATTAATTTTAAAACCAAAACTTTTGTCGAAAATAAATCCAGTCTCATCTGGCGCCCAACGTGGGGCGAGTTGGGTAAAGTAATTTTATTATTTTTAAATTTACAGTGGTGAGTGTATCGTGGAAGTGTCGATTTCTTATGTGATATACAGTGGTTTCGACAACCACGCTGTACTCATATTCTGAATTTGTTTTGAATTGATTCTTTCATGTATTAAATTGTAAGATTTAATTGTATTATTTAAATTCTCTATATTGCTGCTTCAAATATTTATGCTTTTGTGTATGCATGAATAATACTTCGTCAGGCGAGTGGATACTCAGCGCGTAATGTAAACATACGCTAGACTTGACTCGACGAAGGTTAAGCGTCTTTTCTTTCCTTAGCGTCCTATGTAGCATAGACTCGACTCGACTAGATTATCTCTATCTCTTATGCGTAACTCTTGCTTACTCTCTCTCTCGCCACTTAGAGCATGAATTTGAAATTTTTAAATTAAACTGGAATTACTGTATATTGATGTTAAATGATTAATGATTATTGATTATTGATATAATATTATTACGAAAATTTTATTGAATATATTGAAAATGGTCTGCCACTTCTGTCGCAATCGAGAACCTTAAACAATAATTTTGGCCAAAGTCGAACGATATACACTACCGTCGGAAATTGTGCGCACGGTGCTTGTCATCGCTATCAAAAATCACTGCTGACTTTGAACCATGATATCTCGGTGAAAAAAAGAGATAGGGCATTTTTAAAAATAAAATTGGAAAGCTTATGAAATTCCACGTCTAGCGATGCTCAATAAATATTCTTTTGACTTTCTGAAAATAAAACAGCACGTGAGGAGTTAAAAAAAAATTCAAGATTTTTTCAAATTCTCTACCTCAACTTCAACTTTTTGCATGACCTAGGAAAATTTTTTTCGAAATCTGAAAATTATACAACATAAAGTCTAAAATCTTATCTTTAATTTAAGCCAAGAAAACTTAAAAAATATTCATGGGTACCCGAGATACAATTTAAAATGTTCAATCATATCTGAGTTGAATTTTAATCGACGATCACGCTTCTCGGCCGGTTTGTTGCTCCTCCACTTAGTTGAGGCAGGGCCGAATAGGCCACGCACAAAGTTGGCGCTTATGTGGAGCCCTCTTATATTATATGTATTTTTAATTCTTTTCATTAGTAATTTTTATTTCTGATTATTCTAAATTTAAAAAAATATTTATTGTTATTTGTGATCATTAAAAATTATTTAAATCCAATATTATCCCCATATTAACGAATAGAACAATGATATGTAAACATTTTATATTGCTTAAAATTCTTATAAACTAGAACATTAATAAAAATTTTAATAGTCATTGTAAATATCAACTAAGAATGAAAGGAAAGGAAATAAAGAAAACACGTTCTTGGATCAAAGAACATATAAGAGAGCTCTACTTAAGCGCCACCTTTGTGCGTGGCCTATTCGGTCCTGCGTCAAAGAAGAAGGCGAGCAACAAACTGGCCGAGAAGCGTAATCGTCGATTAAAATTCAACTCAGATATGATTGAACATTTTTAATCGTATCTCGGGTACCCATGAATATTTTTTAAGTTTTCTTGGCTTAAATTAAAGATAAGATTTTAGACTTTATGTTGTATAATTTTCAGATTTTGAAAAAAATTTTCCTAGGTCATGCAAAAAGTTGAATTTGAGGTAGAGAATTTGAAAAAATCTTGAATTTTTTTTTTAACTCCTCACGTGCTGTATTATTTTCAGAAAGTCAAAAAATATTTATTGAGCATCACTAGACGTGGAATTTCATAAGCTTTCCAAACTGTATTTTTAAAAATGCGACTATCTCTTTTTTTCACCGAGATATCGTGGTTCAAAGTCAGCAGTGATTTTTAATAGCGATGACAAGCACCGTGCGCACAATTTCCGACGGTAGTGTAGATCTTGCTCTTGTCGTTTGATGGAAGCAAAAACAATTTGAACCAGAAAAGTATACGGTTCAAACGTACGAATTTCAAGTTACATATAGACTTGAAAATTTTGAAGTGATTACATTGTAGGAAACAAGTGTAATCAAATTAATTTGAGTTACATGCTTAAGTAGCTCAAACGTAAACATAAAATTGTTCGTTGAATAAGACGAAATAATTTATAACATATGAAACTATAAATAGACAAGTGTCTCAGTTTCGATGATGCTTAGGTCTTGTACTCAGCAGTCATCGGTATGTTTACCTTGAATTGAATGTCAGGATCTTGTTCCGTCATTCAACGATTAAATATTTGAAATTATCTTCAGAAATTGTCGACGTTAGGTCTTGCCCTGACTATCGACAAAATTTAGAGAAACTGTTGTCAGATCTTATTCTGACGCCTTTGTTAAGCTACATCAGAAATATATCTTGTTCTGATTTTGAGTTAAAATGTCGGGATCTTGCTCCGTCATTTAAAAACTTTTGTTGGATTATTCTGAGATATTGTCAACATTAGGTCTTGCCCTGATTATCGACAGTCAATAATATTATAAAATTTATCGGATCTTATTTTTATTTCCCAATAGACTTACGTTGTATCTTGCTTTAATTAAATTAATAGCATTTTCCGCGAAATTGATTATAACAGGCCTTGCCCTAAATTATCGACAAATTAAATTTTTTTAAACTTTTCTTGTCAACTTTCTTCAGACCTTGCTCTGTTGAAATTTAAATTTGAAACAAATAAATTAATACTTGAATTATTAATATTTTTTTTTTAAATTTGCAGTAAATTAAATTCAAATTTAAATTCCAGTTCGTCGATTAATCGACCACATTCGTGTTTTCGCCTGATATTTGACCAGGTGATCAATTATTGAATTTGATATTCGTTAATATTAAATTGGTCTTGGCTCAATTATAGATTGTTCTTGTTCGGCAATGTTTTATTCGCCTCCGAGGAAGAAACCGAACAAAGCTCAATCTCGAAAAGCTACTGAAGACAACACGTCGGTACCATTAGATCAAACGCTTTCGCTAAAACATACGAACGAGACAGCGACTGACAGTAACATGAGTGAGACCGACATTGAAACTCAAACTTCGACTAACGCCGAAATAAATATGATAATTAACCCCGGAATTCCCTGTGGTATAGCAAGAGGAAGGGGAAGGATTTCACGAACACCTACTCCCAACCGACCCAGGTCAGTTATTTTCGGTACAGATCAAGACTATAGTGCTTTAGAACGCAAAATAGAATTATTAACAACACGATTCGATAGTATGATCTCCCAACAAAATAGTCTATTGGAAAGATTGTTATCATCCGGTAGGGACAAAATCGAACAGGTTCACATCAGCAATCGTGGTTACTCCCCTTCGCATTTTCCACACAGTCGTAGGTCCGAAGGGGGAGAATTTTCGTCGAATGTTGATGGCGATAAGGATTATGGAGATTATTCCGCCGATGGTGAATCGAATTTTGACGTGGCTCGGGATCGCCGCCGTCATAATTTAAATCCCCCCCTGGTAAATCCCTCGTCCGACTCGGGAGCTTTTGCCCACTTCAGTGGTAGTCGTGATGTAACTGAGACTTTGAGACTCAGGCCTATCGTCAATCTATCGACGGAAAGAAGCGAGATGGGCTCGGTGGAAAGGGAACTTAGACACGTACGTTTCGAGAGTAATGACATGGCGTTTCGACCAGGAATTCAAAATATGGATTCAAGACTCCGCCGCGACGACAAACATCCACAAGAAATAAACGTGAACAAATCTGATTCAAGAAGTCAAAACACGGTTCCGCGACTAATCAGGATTGTGGTTGGCGAACCGAACGCCAACGGGCAAATAATCGACAGAGAAATTTTCGTTACCGAACAACGTTATCGCGAAATGACGTATGATGAGGGGCACTGCTCTCGTGATACTTCAAACGATAGAAGGAGTGTAAGTCGCGCCTCGGTCCGTTCAAATGAATCTCGTGGCTCACCGTTGTCAGGTCGGAACTCTAGCGCGTCAACTACACGAAGAACAGGTTCGTTATTCTCCTGGCGTGAGGGCGACTCGAGCGAAAGCGGCAATCCTTCTCGAATTAATCCGAATCAATCTTACAGTTTGCCGTTAAATCGCGGGTCTGGTAGGAGTTACTCCGGTTTCGACAACGACATGCCGATGAAAATCGGTCGCATAGTCAGTTCTTGGAAAGTTTCTTTTCCAAAAACTGAACGGAATCCTGAGCAGTTTCTGCTCATTCTTAAAGACTGTCCCAGCACCAGTGGAATACATAGGGACTTATTCGTTCCGTGTTTGTCAAAAATTTTCGAGGGCCCGTACAGGTCATGGTACCTGGTAAATAAAAAATTATGGCGTACGTGGAGAGAATTCGCACGTGCTTTCCGATATGAGTGGGGCGTGAAGAAGGACGACGCCGATCTTCTTCTCGAGGTTCATGAATTAAAACTCGAGAAGAATGAAACCCTCGCGGAGTTCGCATGCAGGGCTATACTCATATTCGAACATATGCAGTACCCGCCCGAATTCAGAGAACAACTGAAACAAGTTTCGACAAAATTTAATCCTCGACTGACTTTCGAAATTTTAAGCCTGTCTCTCAAGAGTTATAGCGACTTGTTACATTACGTCAACGAACGAAGTTATCTCTACCAGAGATCGGTTGAATCGCAACGGACGCGACCGAGGTCTAATCGAGCAGACCTAAATTATATACAAGGCCAATTCGACTCGGTTGACGAACCTGACGAATATTCGGTCCATGACGAAATAAAATCAAGCGATGAGAATACTGAAAGCGAACAGGTCACAGACTTTAACGCCTTTCAACCAAAACGTACCGTGAACTCAAAAAAAGAGTTCAAGGTTTCGAATTCAAAATCCTTAACCCGTCAAAGACTTGACCAAAATTTGGACAAATTTCAGGGAAAAATAAACCAAGCAGACACGACGGGTAAAATTGCGGCCAAAAACCCTGTCGACGAGCGAACAAAGCCGGAAGGAACAAAACCCCCTTTCGACCGGTCTAAACTGTTCTGTTTCAATTGCGCGAAACTAGGGCACACCATACGCTACTGTACGTCAGAGCCACAAATGGTCTGTTGCCGTTGTCGCTAGACAGGACATTTCAACACGAGTTGCCCAAAATATCAGGGAAACGCCAAAAGCCCTCAGTAATTCTGCCTCAGATTACTGAAACTGAGGGCATACGTGAGGACATACCAAATCCGTCTTCGTCCAAAGAGATTGCCAGTGTAAAAAATGTAATTAACATTGATCAATCGAAAAACTTGGATGATGCTGACAATGAAACGAATAAAGCGGGGTTCAGTGGCCCCGGCCCACTAGAGTTACGCGTATTATACGAAGTTCCTAGCGATTCGGAAGATTGTGACGACGAGGTGGAGCGTGTTTTACACGCCAGACAAGAGACGCCGACCGAAGAAACTATTGCCTCACTTTCCTTTTCGGATGAGGGTTCCGAAGAGGACGTTTCTGACACTGACAATCTGAAAGGAAAGCAAGCTTCTTTTAGAACTTGGGTCCCGGCTCATCTCCCTCCATACGTCAACCATCGAATAGCACACAGGAAAATATATCGTCCCGGTACCGCGGCTCACGAACCGAAAAGGTCATTTAAAATACCTATCGAAATTAATATTTTTGGTGAGAAAGTTTATGGTATAATAGACAGCGGCAGCGGAAGATCATTCCTTAGCGAGTCCGCATATAATCGCGTCAAACAATTCCAGATCCAGGAGTTAACGACCAATCTGACATCTCGTGCAGGTGTTCGCCTCGGAGATAAGTCGGTTGTGAAAGGGCTGGGTGGAGCGGGATTCGTAATCGACATAGCCGACGTCTATGGACCCCAGTGGTTCAGCGTCCTGCCAAAATTGTCAGGGGACTTAATTCTCGGAATGGACTTCTGGCTGAATTTCAAGGTGCTAGTGGATCCATTATCTTGAAGAGAAGATATCAGGAGTTGATATCCGAGAGGAAGTTGCCGAATGGGTGGCGTGATCGGGTTTTCACATATCTGGACGATTGGATCATTGTTAGCTAGGACCTGGATGAACACATTGCCATTTTGTCACTGGTGTTTGAGGTATTTAGGGAGGCTAAATTGATCTTGAACCGCGAAAAGAGCAGTCTCGCCTGTAAGGAAGTTAAATTTCTCGGTTATCTTGTCGATGAGTTCGGCATGAGGCCAAACCCAGAGAAAATCCAACCTATAATTGACTTCCCAGTCCCAAAGGACCGAACTCAATTGCGACAGTTCAACGGTCTTGTGAATTGGTACCATAGGCATTTGAAAAATGTAGCCAGAATTCAGGGCCTGCTGAATAAACTGACAAGTCCAAAGGTTCCTTGGAAGTGGACTCAGATCGAACAGGAATCATTCGACAACGTCAAAAGAGCTCTGGTCGAGGCTCCTCGATTATACGTCCCAATCCCCGGACAACCCTTTATTCTGTACACTGACGCCAGCGATTTTGGATTGGGTGCAATTCTGGTTCAAAAGGTTCCAGAAACAGGAATCGAAAACCTGACCGAGGTTTTGTAGTCGACTATTGAGAGGCGCAGAGTTGAATTATACAACTACCGAAAAGGAGTGCCTTGCTGTGGTTTGGTCCGTCGAAAAAGTGAGATGCTATCTGGAGGGTATGCCATTTAAGGTCGTTACTGATCATCAAGCATTGCAGTGGCTTCACGGGTTGAAAAATCCCATAGGTCGTCTTGCTAGATGGGCAATCTACCTTTACCAACATGATATTACAGTTGAACACCGGCGGGGAACCACAAATGAAGCTCCTGACGCACTCTCACGTATGTTCGATATCGTAGACCCAAATGGGTGGGAAAAGGTCATTGAAGAAACCATCCAAGAGCGAATTCAGCTGAACACGATTTGTGATCAGGATTGGTATCAGACCAAATTCAACCTTGTCAAAGCTCAACCTGACAAATTTTCTGAATGGAAGATCGAGAACGACGAACTGTTCTATTATCGTCCCGACTATGAAAAGGCACTGATCGACGACGGACACCCGTGGAAAAAGGTGGTCAAAGCCAACGACATCATGACCATTCTACACGAAAACCACGATATTCCGCAAGCAGGACATCTAGGTCGCGACAAAACATTAGATAGAATTCGCCAGAATTATTACTGACCGGGTATGACCCAAGACATTAAGTCATTTGTCCAAAACTGCGAAGTTTGCGCCAAGGTTAAATACAACCAAAGGCCATTAAAAGGACAACTAACTACCAGGCCCTTGCAATCACCTTGGGCCCAATTATCTGTTGACACCGCCGTCTCTCAAACGCGATCGAAAAGAGGAAACTCCAATTTAATTGTCGTTCAGGATCTCTACACAAAATACATCGAGTTATTCCCCGTTCGACATAGGACCGGTAAGTCCGTGGTTAAAACACTCGAGACAATTTTCGACCGTTGGGGGACTCCAAGGTCAATCATTACGGATAACGGTACGGAGTACATAAATAAAGATGTTAGAGCTTTTTTGCTAGCAAGAGGCGTTAAGCATGTTACGACCCCGTTAAGTCACCCCCAAAGCAACCCGGTCGAGCGCGTTAATCGAACCATCAAGCCAATGATTTCCGCGTTCATAAACGAGAACCACAGGGAATGGGATGAAAACTTGTCGAAGATCCAGATAGCTTATAACACCGTCCCACATTCAGGCAGTAGAGTATCGCCATTTTTACTAAATCACGGCCGTGAAGCAGTGGTCAAACATGTAACGAAGCTTCCTGAAACTATCGATAACCCCACCATTAAAGACTCAATTGACGAATGGACTGCGCGTATGAGTAAAATTGACGACTTTCGCCATAAAATCGAAAATCAAATAAAGAAAAACTCGGACAAACGCCTAGCCAAGATCAATTCAAATAGGGTCGAATCAGTGGAAATCAAGGTGGGAACCGAAGTTTATTATTCTAGCAAAAAGTTAAGCAATAAGGCCGAGGCATATTCCTCGAAACGGGCACATAAATTTACAGGACCGGCTTTCGTTCACAGAGTGTGTGGACCAGTTACGGTGGAACTGACAGACGAGCGCGGAAAAGTAGTAGGAAAATACAGTATTTCTGATTTAAAAATCCCACGTCGAACGTTGCGTGTTAAGTAATATGTATTTTCAGCTCAAGACAGGCCAACCACCGACAGGACTTCTGTGCCACTCTTCAAGATCGTCAAGAATTTCCCCTGTTCACGATGTCGGGATCATCAACCCCTAGCTCTGGTTCTTCTACCCCAGCACCAGTCTCCGAATGGATATTGGAGCTCAGAAAACAACAGGCCGAGCTGGAGAAGAAAATGCTGAGCCTGAAACTTGAACTAGAGGTCGAGCGGACTCAATTTCCGGAATCCGTGGAGTCCAATTTTGACGAGTGCGACACCGTGAAAAGGGTTGACACAAGCCAAGATACTCGAGAGGATCTTGTAGACCTGCCAGCATCATCGTTGGCAAAGGTTCTTCAGGAAGCAAAACGGATCTTCCTGGAAGGCAGCCTGGACTCAGCGGCTGCATCCTCGTCAAATTCAGTCGACAAAATTAGGACCGCCACGGCACGCAATAGGCTGGAGATCAGCAGGGACGCGGAAAGGTTGTTGGAAGAAATCAAGAACCTACCCCCGCCTGAGCTGAAACTTACCAAACCAACGAGGGTTTCTGCTGCTCAACTCCAGGCAGAGAACATTCGACGGAACCGTCTGCCTGCTTCTGAACATTCGTCAATCAAGACCGGTTCGGGCAAGGAACACTGCTCGACAGATATTCCAACAGCACTTGTTGCACCGTCGGTGGCTGTCTACCCGCTACCCATCGAAAAAGTGTAAAGCTTCGACGACGTTCTCCAAGAACTGGGGGTACCACATTTGACGAGCCCGAAGGGAGAGGAGCAACCCCTCTACATGGCTGACTGCAGGATCGTCAGCCAGACACTACTGAAAGATCTTATAATGAAGAGGGCTAAAATCCTAGTCACCAGAAAGGAGTCTGCTAAAATCGACAGGGGCACGCAGACCTTCGTGACATACGTGGGGAAGCAGCACGTCGCCGGTTGCGTAAACTGCAAATCCAGGAAACACCACTTCAAAAACTGTTCCCTCCCGTACCGCCCAGGATTTTGCCGCGTCTGCGGAGCGGATGGATTCGACCGCAGCGACTGCATCTACCCACACGGCATTGAACAGGAACAAGCCCTGGGGAGGTGCCCAGGTTGCTCGCGGGATCTTTCCCTTTACTGGCCCGAATGCCCTGATTGCAACGTTAGATACCGGGGGCTAGTCGAGTGGCTCAGGCTAAATTATGCTACCTGGCCAACTTGGCTGATCCCCACCGACCATCAATACCTGGTTGGAGAGGGAGAGCAGGAGCTGAAGAGAAAGGTGAAGGCCAAATTCACCGACAGCGACGATTACTCTAATCGACTACGAAGATTCCTCATCCGGGAGAATGCCCTGGGTAAGGGAGTTGTTCCAGCGAACCCGGAGGCTCCGAGCGCAATCCAGCTCTCGGAAGCCAAAAGAAGGCTCGCGGTTAAAGCTTTGACCGCACCGTTCGTCAAAAAGAGCCTCGACGAAATAATGGAGGAGAGACCAGAGCTCGCGGACGGCGAGGAGCTCAAAGTAATTGTTCCGGCGAAGTACAAAAAGGGATTGGCGAAATAACCGTCTCCAGTTCGACACTCGAGAATTTCGACTTTTCTTCTTTCTTTCGTCAAGTTATGTTATCATCAAAACTATTTCATGCATTCTTTCTTATGTTTATTAGAACTGTACGCATTTTCACAATGTTCAATACAATAAAACTCCCATAAAACACTAATTTGAAAGTATAATTTTTGAGAGAACTACCAGGAACAAGTTGTTCTACATAATTAATAATCTATTACCATCCTGTTAGAACCATGAGATGTAGACGTTTAACTTATGCATTTTTTCAAACAAAAATGTATTGGGCATGTGTAGATATCGCACATCATTCACCGTAACGGCAGTTCCTTCCTTACTTCGAATGAAATATGGACCGATGATGCCGTTAGCATGTAATCTACACCAAACAATCAGTTTAATGGTTGCAATGGCGTCTCAAGATATTGTATTCGATTGGTCTATATTGAAAGATCTTATGCAGCTCAAATAACACACTGTACTTTGGAAACGACACCTCCCATTTCATCGACATGAGGGGCATTATTTCTTAACTGCCCCAAAATTTTATGTCATGTGTTTCGATTGTCTTCATATTTTCACCCCTAACGTCCGTCACGGTATTTTCAAATGGCAATAAGTCCCTTTCTAGAAATGCGAATTGAATTTTCGATGGGTCATTTCAAAAGGATTGTTTACGCCCTTTCATTCTATTATATCCATTTTTTATTCTTTTTCCATTTTCATAAAGAAATTACTGAATTAAATGTTCATTTACCATTTTCTATCATTCGGGCACTTTTGGTTTTTTTAAACTAATATCAAAAGAAAGCTTATCTTTTTTACACCAAATTTCTGCAAAGACATAATGTGTATGCTGATAGTATCGGAGATATGGGGCTCGATTGAAGCGAATCTCTCGCCCGCGCGTTGGTAAAAGTCTCAATCACCGCGGCTACAGACCGCATCACTGCTGCCGTCTTGTAAGTAGCCAATAAAATAAAAAATAGTTTATTTTTTCATCACTAGGGCGCCAGACGTTCACTCTCACTCATAAAAAACATCAATATTGTATATTACAAACATGATTTTGGGATTCTTGCAGAATTGCATTTTCAAGCTACTGCACAAATGGGAAAGGTCCAGGTGACGGAATCGACGGGAATTTAAAAAGACTAGCGGAAACAGCTAGCTTACAACGCTCAGCAAAAAATCCTATCTTGAATGCAAAGGATTAATTTGAATGGGCTAAATAAAATCTTAAAGAAACAGTCATTCTAAAGTACCACACTTTCATTCCAAACGAAAATGGTCAACTGCAACTAAAAAAATTTTCATTTGCAACCGAATTCGATCTATTTCCTAAGAAAGCCGTAAAGCCTGCTGTTCAAAAAACACAAAAAAACGCAAAAAAGCAAAAAAGAGACGAACAACTTAGATTCCTTCAACTCTGAGAATTATGCATACACCCAAATGCACCAGCTCCTGCCCCATGCCAGCGAGCAGACAAGAGGTTCGCTTCAATCAAGCCCCATATCTCCGATACTATGAGCCATTCCGTATTGTCTGTATAGGAATTTGTTGTAAAAAAGATAAGCTTTCTTTTGATATTAGTTTAAAAAAATCAAAAGTGCCCGAATGATAGAAAATGGTATTTGAAAATACCGTGACGGACGTTATGGGTGAAAATTCTACCCCTTGTAGTTTGGAAAGGGGCGGTAACAAATGTCTGTACTTTGGGAGGTAAACTTCCATCAAGTAGGCAAAAAAATTCTGAAAATAAGAAGACAATCGAAACACGTGATATAAAATGTTGGGGCAGTTGAGAAATAATGCCCCATATGTGTATAGGTCGTGTTTCACATTTTCACAGAGTAATCAAACAATGAGAAGATGAAAATAAGAAAAGTCAGCTATAGTAAAAAGGCGATTCAACGTTTGACTTGACAGAAAATTATAACAAATTGTCATCACGTATAATATTTCGAATCAAAAAAATAATTAACTTACATTAATCGCACGGGCAACGTGAGTCAGTATAAATCGAGTCTTTTTTCTGGATGATATTCGAGCATTCACTAAAAAAAATTAAATGAACGTTAG
Organism: Diplolepis rosae; assembly: GCA_030998225.1. Lineage (NCBI taxonomy): Eukaryota > Metazoa > Arthropoda > Insecta > Hymenoptera > Diplolepididae > Diplolepis > Diplolepis rosae. Next base: position 1,599,738 of record JAPYXD010000631.1, read on the forward strand.
TTATTGAAAAAAAAATACAAATGAACATGTTCAATTCAGAAAACTATAAATTTCAAATGTAATTTTTTTTCAAACAAGTTTGATTAAAGATCCACATTTCGATCAAGAAATTGATATTCTCCTTTCTAAATAAAACTATTTCTGTTATATTTTCTTCATTTTAGAGGATAAATAAACGTGATTTTTCTAAACATTGAAGAAACATATTATTTATACTGGAAGGCTGATTTTGTATAAACCGATTTTAGAGAATGGGCTGTTGAAGCAGTGGGGTACGGGGTAGAGAAGAAGTAGTTACAAGACCAACAAAGCGACATGTATGATTTAGTAGCGTATGTACTGAGCGGTATATTTCATACTTATTGTTACACCTTTACTGGAATTGAACCGTTTTTATTGTAATTATTGTTTATCTCTCAAATGTTATCATTGTTTATAATTGATAACTCGAGGTAATAAATATTGAACAGTTGCGACAAACAAGACTTGATGCAGCTTTGGTTGAATACGATTTCACACATCACTGAGCATGTCCAATTATAGATACACCATGCACGAGGAGTTTCCATAATCGGCGTTCCGGTGTATTATAGATTTTCACGTAAAATTCATTTTTTAAGTATTTTCAACACTAAGTTTGTGAAATACAAAAGTAAGCTATAAAATACTTTTTGAATAAATCATCTCGGACAATAATCGCTTTTTTAACATGTATCTTTATTAAATAATGATTTTATATAAAAATATAGTATAAATATATATATGAAAAAATATTTTACAACATTTGTGAACATTTTGGGTATTTCATTTATTGCGCACAAAGCAGCGCAAGTGAGTTCCAACTCTGAAAATCGTTTTCCTTTATTTACCCCTTTAAAGAACGCATTTTTTCTCGGTTTCAATGGACTTGAAAGGACCCCACACATGTTACATTAAAATCCGGTATCGGTCAAATTGGCTGAACCCAATAGTGGGTGTCTGGACCATGTGTGTTTTTAGCACCTCAAGTGCGGTTACTTGAGGGTGTTAAAATACAATTTCTCTTTCGGTACCGGAGATCTGTCTGGTCACGTAACTACGATATTAGATAATTTAGAAAATAATAAGTGCTTCTGCGATTTTCAAAGTTTCACCATCATCCTTTTAGGAATCAGATTTTAACAGATTTTGAGAATCAATCAAAGTAAAATGCCCGTAAGCCAGATAGTTTACATAAAAAAGCAATAAATATAGAATTTATCAGATCAAAATACATTTCTTAAATTCTCCAGAACGAATTTTTAAATTTTATTCTCACTTAGCATCTTGACATCAGACAGTAAGGAATTCTAGTATAAGACATACGCCTTGGGAATGCTTGAGATTCATGTGCACCACACGTGAAGCTAAAGCGTTTGGAACATGAAGAAAGCCATGCATCATATACTCAGCGTTCATGTGTTCGAGCTCCGAGTCGCTAGTGCTACACACACGAATATTTAATAGGTAGAGCAAAAAAGTTGTCTAGTGTCAAACATTTGAATTTGCGTGTTTCACAATCGTTATTCGACATGTGTGTAACACTTTGTGAATTCCATGTGCATGGCACTAGTTATTTCTCTCCGTGTAGAGAAGTATTTTCTATTTTTTAGCAATTCAAAACTGCTTAAACCCAGTAAGTATGTTCTAATTTTTCAGCAAGTCACTTGCTGAAATTCAGTTTGAAGCGCCATGAAATATTTATCAAATGACATACTGGTATTTATTTGCAAAAATGCTAAGAAGTAGTGAGTACGTTCTAATTTTTAGCAAGTCACTTTCTAAAATTCAGAACAAAGCAATATAAATTATTTAGCTGAAGGCTTATTAGTATTTATACACAAAGATGCTGAGAAGCAGCAAATTTTGAAATTTCAATTTGTAGCTTACTTACAATTTGTAGTCTTACTTAATATTAGAAAATCTAAAATATTATATTTTTAAATTGAAAACTGATAATAATTAGGCCTTCTACATTTTTGATCCTTCACTGGCAAACTTTAGGGCCCTTCAACATTTAATCCGGCAATTTTCTCACAAGCTGTGATAAATTTTCGAAGAAAGTACATTACGGGTAAAAATTGTGGCACCACCTGTTTTTCGATGATTGCTTAAACTGTCTTAATTTTAATTCTGTGAGTGATAAAATTTGTTCTCTTAATTAATTGAATGCGCATAAAAATTCTCTATAAAATGAATCCAGAATGAAGTAATTTCGTTAAATTTTGAAGGTATTGAAAAAATAGTCAAAATTTCAATGTTTTCTTAGATTTTAAATAACTTTGGAAATAATCTACATATTTTTTAATGTTCTTGGGCTTATTTTGAAGCTAAGATTCTTCAAAATCGCAGAAAATTGTCATCACAAATGTATAATTTTTTTCTTGCATAGTACAAAAAGTTAAAATTGTAACAAAAAAGAAGGGAAAATTCGAAAACATTACATCTGTAGAAAAATCATATGATAGTATATTACGTGCCTAGGCGCACAATGAGGGTTATTGCGTGACGAGCGAGAATGCTCGCAGGAGATCGGAGCCAAGGCGTAGTACGTATACGAGTTTTGATGCGTACATTCGAATCTAATCTAGTATTGTAATTGTTTGCGGCGCTAGTCATTACACTTGATATGTCACGACTAGTCCCGGCCATTTTGATTTTATCGATCTTGTGTAGTAGTAATGGATTTTAATAGACGCATGCGCAGTTCAAATGTACAAGGCTTTGCCAGTAAGGTGCTAACGCTGTACGAAGAAGAAGAAGAATAAGAAGAAGATTGTGCTCCGTTGCATGGCTATAGGCGCATGCGCAGTTCAAGTTTTACATTTCATTCCTCTGTAGCGCAATATACTACATTTCGCTACTGTTAACTGTAGCGAAAAAACGAGTTTGCGCGCCGGTGGCACATAAATATATATTTCAAGGGAATTCTATAGAAAATTCGTGATTATATGTTTTAAATATCTTATAAAAATGTTTTTCTCAGCAAAAACAATATTGGAATTTTTCCAACTTTTTTATTTGAACTTTAACCTTGTGCACTATGCATGAAAAAAATTATACATTCATGATGACAATTTATTGCTATTTTGTAGAATCTTAGCTTTAAAATGAGTCCAAGAACATTAAGGGGGCAGCCCACCTTTGAGGCCTCTTTTTTTACCATTTTTTTTCTTTCAGAAATTTTTATTTTACAATTTCAAGTTTTTTACATTATGTTGTATGGTTATTGAAGTATGAGAGAAAATTTGTTTGGAAAATTTTGGTGACACCCCGCTGAGTTATGGCCAGCCGAATGGTCAACAATTTTTTCCTTGTCGGCACGATTTCTGATGTTTGGATGATTTGAAACGGCAAATCCATATTTATTCTCAAAGAGGGCATGAATGGTTATCGTCCCTAGCAAAATTGTGAAAATTCGTTTATAAATAAACAAATAGTGGATTTTTTATGTTTTTTTCCATTTTTCACCCTGTTTTTCAACATAAATGTTGCTACAATATTGTTAATAAACAATTGGCATGCATGTCCGTGCTAGGGACGATAGCCAGGTGTTTTATAAACATTTTTAAAAAAAGTTTAAGCAAATCTGTCCAATAGTTTTGCCGGAATCATGCCGACAAGTTGAAAAAATAGTGTTTTGAGAAAAACGCGTTTAAACGCGCCAGAAGAGCGCTTAGAGCGCTCCGAAAACGAATGACATCTATATTTCGACATATATCTGCGTATTGTTATGTTTAATGATATTCAATATATCAGGTGTACAAATAAGTTTCCGCCTTTTTTTTTATCAAAAATTGGGCATTTATTGTGAAAGAACGGAACCTTATGTTTTATTCAAAGTATTTTCCATCGATTGCCACTACTTTTTCCCACCTTTCTGGCAGAATACGGATACCACGTCGAAAGAATGCTTCATCTATTGAGGCTATCCACGAATCGACCCAATTTTTGTATTTTCATATGATATGAAGTGCTGCCCAGACAGGCCATGTGTCATCGATCGAAGTAAGTGGAAATTAGAAAAAGCAATGTCTGGTGAATACAGCGCGTGGGGTAAAACTTCCCACTTTAGTGTTTCCAAATAGGTTTTGACTGGCGCCGCAACATGTTGACAAGCATTATCATGCAGGAGAATAACTTTGTCGCGTCTAGAGAAGTAGTGGGTGCGCTTTTCCTTGAGTGCTCGACTCAATCTCATCAATTGTGTTCTGCAGACAAACCCAGTAATTGTTTCGTTTCGCTTAGCTGTAGATGTTGAAGCATTGCCAGGTGGTCCCCATGATTCCTTCCTTTTTGGTTTACCATAGTGAATCTATTTTTCAACACCAATGATTACACGGTGCAGAAAACCCTTTCGTTTATGCCTGGCAAGCAGCATTTCACATTTCGAAAATTGGCGTTCAACGTTTCTTGGCGTCAGTTCATATGGAACCCAATTTCCTTGTTTTTGAATCATTCTCAACGATTTTAAACGATGTGAAATTGCTTGTCGAGTCACTCCTAATATACGTGCAAGTTCCACTTGCGTTTGGCACGAATCTTGATCCAATAATGCTTCCGACTCCGCGTCTTCTTACACTTTCGGCCTTCCGCTACGTTCTTTGTCTTCGATGTGAAATTCACTATTCTCAAACTTTTGAAAACACTCACGACAACTTCTCTCACGTAAGGCAACCTCGCCATATGCTTCTACAAGCAATTGATGCGCCTTAGCTGCAGATTTCTTCAAATGAGAGAAGTAGATCAAAGTTTCCCGCAAATTACTCCTATTCAGCTCAAAACTCGATATTTTCACACACAAAAGAATATATTGTACAAATTTCTAAGTGTCTATCACTTAAATTTTTTACAGTATTTTAAAAAAATTGACAGTGTGCCTAAAATGATTTGAATTAAGAAATCATCAGTACACAAAAAAAAAAATTTTTTTCTTATCGTCTCGACGGTCTAGCCTTGCCCATATCTGGTGTTAGTCAGCTCAATATAACATACAAATTTTCAAATGTGTCTCGCATCCCGAACTAAGGGTTATTCACTATATAAGAGATGAGATGCTCTCAGGTAGGCCCTACAACGTCGCGGATAGCGAATTGTAGAATCAGACGATTACAGACAGTCCTTTGGACTGAACCGACTTTAGTTACAATCGTTACGACGATTGTTTTGTAACTTCTTAGTTAAATATATTTATATTTTATCCTAGTCCAAATAATTCATTTATTCACCACGTGACATAATTTTTTGGCGATCCAGACCAAGATCCTATTGATTTCATACGTCAAATCTAATTAGGACTAACGAAGAATCAACTTCCACGGAGAGGCAGAATCTTCGCACAAGGCGGACCACTATAAAGAAGAACACGTACTCAGGCTGAAATAAGTAGGCTTCATAGTGACTCTCTGAGATTAAAATCTTAAAAAGCAGAGACCTCACCAACTCAAGGTTGCACCGTTGGACTTTGCAGTCTCAAATTAATCGGATTTCACTGAGACAACGATCAGCTACGCATCCTACTTCGAGACTCCTCATTTGCTGCAATAAAACATAAATATTTCTGAATAATTAGATTTAGAATCTTGTGGGACCAGACTTTCATTGAACGGAGAGCTGATATGTCAGGATGAAGCGAAGTTGGTCATGCGAGGATACTCACATTACGGTGCTCGGTAATCCCTGAGACCGAAAAAAAAAAACAAGAAACTATCTGTTATGCAACCGATTGTTTGTAGCAACAAGGGTTATTTCATACAGATTTAAAAAATAACGCGCATGGTCTAATTTATAAAGCTATACGAAACGTTTACCTTTTAAATTTATTGACCTTTAACGCGGCGCGACACAAAACACCCGACACTCGAAACTTTATAAGTTAAGGGGCACAACTAGTTTAAAATTTTGAAAATATCAATTTTTTTTTTTACATTTTTTAACAGCCCAGCAGGCGCTTTTCGAAAAAGAGGAAGGTGAATTGTATGGGCTTGGAATAGCAGATTAGCTCTAGGTATGATACTTAAATATTTATAACAATAAAATCAGTACTTTTATCTTTAAACGCGTTTTTCTCAAAATTACATTTTTCAAATTTGCTGCAGCTGTAACTCGATTAGCTTATTGTCTATTTTTTTTCTATATAATAACCCTCCAGTTTTATGATTGGATGAAATATATTATAATATATAATTTTGCCAATTATAATATAATTTTGTCACGCCAAAAACCATCAGATTTTTTAGCAAAATTTTAATTTTTTTTCAAAACTTCGCCATTTTGTTGAATTTTAATTTTTTTTACAATAGAGGGTCATTGTATAGGAAATATATTCCAGTTGATTTAAATTTTTGATTTTTTTGACTTCAGGCACTGTGAAGGCGACAATCACTGCAGCAGTGTTGGAAATTTTTTTTTTTGAAGACTCAGGAAATGGTGGATAACTTGCTGATAATCGAATATTTTCATTTGAAAACATTACTGTGTATTCATTATTTATGCACAAATATATCTGTAAAATTTTAAAACATTCGATGCGATACTTTTTTTTTTAAATTCACAAAAACCACCTGCTTTTCAGGCGGTCAAACTAGTTGTGCCCCTTAAGTACACAAAAAAATACACGCAGCAAAATAAACAATGCACCAAACAAATCACAGCTTGATTCCGGCAAAAGATGCTGTACAGCTAATAAAAAAATTTTACGGACGAGATGACATGGGAGTAGAACCTTTCATCATTCTTATCAACAAAATAAAAGCCCAATGCAGCAATCCAGAAATTTTATTGAGCTGGATAATCTTTGAACGATTCGAAGGAATCGCACAAAGTTAGCTTAAGTTGTTCAAGTTACAACCGAATCCACTACAAAATTTAATATTCGGTATAATCAGAAATTAAACGATTTTCTGTATGCCGTAAAAGCCAAGTATCCAAAGAGTGTCGAAAGGAAAATATCCATTAAAAAAAAAGAACAAACGATTTTAGAAAAATACATTCTTAACTTGCGGAAAGACCTTTCAGATAAAGTCTTATCTAGAAACCCTAAAAAAATTAGAGAAGTACAACAGCTGGCTATACAGTCTGAAGTTTGGTTAACATAAAGAAATAAGATTAGAAATAAACCCATTGTGACAATACATTTTCCATCGATGACGACCACAACTTTGATAAAAAAGAGACGTACCTCAAGTTCCAGAACCCGATTTTAAATAAAAATATCCATTGCAAATTCCATTGCAATCCGAGCAGATGCTAATGCACCTACCCGACGCTTTTTCACTTACTAGCGTTTCCGCACAGTGGAGGATGGCGAAAACTGCCGCCTGGAAAATAGTTGGGTACTGTCCCAGGAGGACCGCCAAACCTCTTTTTCCTGCGCTGTTGTACAGTCCAGCACCTGCCCAGCCCTCCCCTTTGAACCATCTGTGAACCATAGTTCCTCTTGTAGGAGGGCTTTCCCTTCCTCCTCCTCTCACGCCTCCCTGTTTGGGATGCATGTAATACCCCTGAAAATCAGCGTCTGCAAGGGACTCATTTTCGCTTGCACCGTCTTAAGTAGTAACCGTTGCCAGCAAATCACGGCCGCGTAGAGAAGTCTCGGTTTGACAATCGCTGAGTAGAGCCAAGCGATCATTATTGGCCCCAGACTTCAGGTTCTCCTGAAAGCCTTTCTACACAGTCAGAAAGTTGTGGTAAACCTTCTACATTGCGCTTCCAGATTCTCCGCCCAATTTAGTTTCCTATCAAGGATAACTTCTAGATACTTCACTGATTAGGCTGCTTGGAGTCTCTTTCCGCAAAAGAGTGTGCCAGTTACCCCAGCCGTCTTATACTTCCTCGTGAAGACTACTAGTTCCATCTTCTCCGGGTTCAGTGATAGCCCTGATTCATTTCACCAGAGCTCAGCGATACGGAGAGCCGACCTCATGAGACCCATCAGCGTGTCTAGGTGGGCACCACTTAACAGGGTCACAAAGTCGTCCGCGTAGCCTTGAGGGTAAAAACCTCCATCGTAGAATCTACGAAGGAGTGCATCCACCAGCATGCTCCACAGAGTGGGCGACAAGACTCCCCCCTGCGGACAGCCCTTGGATGCCCTTTCTCCCACTTTGATGCCTCCTCATTCATGCAGCATACTCTGAATCCAGTCCACCAGCTGACTTGGTACGCCACACTTCAGCGCCTCCCTACCTATCATTACCGGGGGAGTATTGCTAAAGCTACCTTCTATATCGAAAAAAGTGCCCGTTACATAGCCCCCTTCCTCCAGTTGTCGCTCTCTTCTATACAGAACCTCATGCAGTGCCATGTTTTAGAGCAATACTTGCACTGAGAATCTATGCTAGGGGAAGCCGTAGGTCCTCCAGGCTCTCTTGCAAGAGCACTGCATAGACCCCGTCCGCCCCCGGTGATTTATATGGCTGAAAGGTCCCCACAGGTCATTCAACTTTCTTTACTGTTAGAATAGAGGCTGCAAATTTCCAGTCCACCCTTTTACAAAGGCCGACTTGATACACGTCTGTTTAGTCTGTTGGGATGCGCTCAAAGCCCGGGAAGTGAAACTCGAGCGAACGATTCAGGCATTCCTCTTCGTTACACGCAAACTCTCCTGATTCATGCCCAATTGGCCTCAGGCGAGCCTCCGTGTTTTTCTTTAAGATCTTATGAAATAGAGCCATTTTGGGGATGTTTTTAGTTTCCCCACAAAAGTCCTTCCACCTCTCCTGCTTGTATTTATTGATTTTGTTTTTGTATTCCTTCTGGGCCTCCTTATAGAGGCCCCAGTCGGCTGCATTATTGATCTTTTGTGTCCCCTGGCTCTGGTCCTGAAGGCCTCCAGGTGCTTGTTCACCATTGTGCTTCTCGTCCAGAACCGAATGTACGTGGCGGGCAGTTGTTCTTAAACGATATGAGTAGCGCCCTCTGCAAATGTTCTGCTGATAGCTACAGCTCGCCAATCGTTCCGTACTTTTTGGGAAATTCCCGAAGTCTACCTCTGAGCTCCTACTTGATGGCATCCCAGTTAGTGTTACGTAGAGTTTTCTTCATGAGTACCTCCGGTTTATCGAGGGCCAGCCAAACCAAACAGGATCTTCCTTTTGACAGAAAGTTCTGTGAGGCGCTGCTCCAATTCTACAATCTCCGCAGGTTCACCCTAGGGAGGATTCTCCTTCACCGTGTCGAGTTTTCCCCCAGAGGAGCCCTCTCGGCATGGTTTGGGTGAGTTTCAAGGCCCTGAATCAGGGCCCTCGGTTGTTTTACTTGAGTTTACCTTAGGGTCCATGTTGAGTCCCACGAGTAGCAAGGGAATAAAACTTTTCCGTCCAGCAGAGCCCCGCTTGCCTGGATCGGACTTGTATTGATGCGGGATGCAGCCTGGTTTCCCGATCCATCGTAAGCGACGCCACACCCACCAGTCTCGGCGTGCAGGTCCCTAACAATGACAGGCCTCCGTCCGCCGACGCTACGGGGTGATTTGGTTACCCTAGTGCCATTCAACCTTCGACATGGTTGGTCACATCTTGGTTTGAGGGTCAGAGGTCTCGCGGCCTCGATATTCCGCTAGGCATGACTGGTACCCAACAGAAGGATCATTCCTTTGTTCAGATCCCGCGGGACACCGGCCCCTCTGCTTCCCAGGATCCTTGGGCCTAGCAGCCCATCTTTCCTGATTCGCAGCTCCTGAGGTGGCCGCCCGCGTGGACCCTTGAGCCCTTCCACCAGCTCGCACCAAATCTGAGATAAGACTGACATGAAATTCTTCCATCCGGGCATAAGATCCTGTGTAGGATCCTATATGAGAATTCGTCTATTATTATGTGGGGTCGTTGGTCTTCTACTCTCGGACTGAGAGTGTATTCTTCACGCCTACGGTTATCACCTTTAATTTTGAAAAAAAGAAGAGGGGAAAGGTGCCTTGAATAAGTTTTAAATCAAGCTGCTATATAAATAAAAAAATATTTTTATTTTTCAGGAAAAGAAAACCCGTGTAAACATTTTTGTGCCAGGAATAATAGAGAGGTGAATTGGATTGATACAGTTGTGCCTCCTGGAAAGCGGGGTGAAAATCCAGAAGAAAATGGAATCTCACCCCGCCATGAAGAAATTGGGGATCTTTCAGAGACCACGTTCGGCGTCTCTGGGAGATACCCCAAAAAATCAGGCGAAGGGCGAAAAAAGATCTGCGCCCTCTCCCCCTCTGGGAAAAACTCCCAAGAGGGGGAAGGGTGGCTCTTCGCCCTCATTTGCTGAGGTGGCCACGAGCCAGCCCCCAAATAAAGAAGGGGACTGGCATGTGGTGGCGGCTCCTGCCCGGTCTTGCAAGAAGAGCTTCGGAGGTTGAGAGGCAGGAAGTGAAGTTCCTGCAACTCAACCTCGGAAGGGGGAAGGATGCCCAGGACCTCCTGATGCAGACTGCCAGGGAGAGGGGGGCCGATGTACTGCTCATTAGTGAGCAGTACAAATGGTCTGAAAACTCTTCTTGGTTTCAGGATGCATCAAGGAGGGCCGGCATCCTTGTTTGTAGCCCTGATTTGAGCGTCGGGGATTTCCTGGAGTCCGACGCGGGGTTCGTTTGGGTGGAGGTGGCGGGTGTGCGTGTCTACAGCTGCTACTTCTCCCCCAACGATCCTTTCGAGGTCTTCGAGACCCAGATCCTCACGATTGCCGCACCTCGCCTCGCTTCAAGGATAAGCGACTGGTCGGTCCTCGAGGTAATAACCTTGAGTCACCACCGGCGCATCGAATTTACTCTAGCCCCTCCTGGAACACGAGGTGACTCAGCAGGGAAAGACTTCGCGAACACCTCGAAGAAACCAGGCTCATTGATGAGCTTGGTTGGGTCTGCCCTGCTGGGTCGTTTGAAGCATGGAAAGGGGCAAAACAGCTTTGAGGCGAGGCATAAAGAAAAGCCGACTTCAATGGTGGAAAGACTTGATCGGTGAGGTCGAGAAGGACCCATGGGGTCTCGCCTTCAAAATAGTCACCAAGAGATTGGTGGCTAGAAGAAAAACCCCGGGCCTGGATAATCCCGATCGAGTCAAGTACATTGTGCGAAGCTTGTTTCCACACGTGGAGCCGTTCCAAAGACAGGACCGAAGTTCCTGCGTGGTCCGGCGAGAAGAACTCTTCACTCTCGAAGAACTAAAGAGAGCGGGTGGAAGGCTTAAGACAAATACAGCGCCGGGTATCGACGGGGTGCCGAACGAGATCCTCAAAGAGGTGATCGGGGCTTATCCGGAAACCCTCCTAGAAGCCTTTAACTCCTTTCTTCGGGAGGAAAGGTTCTTCGTAGACTGCAAGAAGCAGAGGTTGGTCCTGCTGAGGGAGGGCAACAAACCTCTAGGGGATGCCTCGTCGTATAGACCAATATGCTTATTGGATACGATGGATGGGGAAGCTTCTGGAGCAGATGATTCTACAACGGCTTCAGGCTCTCTTGGTCGGGGAGAACGGTCTCTCGGAAAACCAGTTCGGATTCAGGAAAGGCAGGTCCACTGTGGACGCCATCCAAGCTGTAGTTAACATCGCCACAAATGCAAGAAAAGGAACTGGTAAGCGTAAGGGATTCTGTGCGTTGATTAGCATTGACATACGCAATGCGTTCAATACCGCGAGATGGGACATCTGCATCGAGGCGATGATGCGGAAAAAGGTTCCAGACTACCTGTTGCGAATGATAGATGACTATCTGAGCGACAGGTGGGTGATATACGAGGGCGAAAAATGGTCTCTTAAAGAAGAGATGACATGTGGTGCTCATCAAGGGTCGCGAGTCGGTCCACTCATTTGGAACGTCATGTACGATGACTTCCTGCGCATGGACCTACCTGCTGGAACGAACATCGTCGGCTTCGCGGATGACGCACTTGTCGTATGCGCCGCTGACGACGTCGGAATCCTGGATCTGAGGATCAATGATAGTCTGTGGCGGGCAAAATGTTGATTGAAAGCAGATGCCTGAAAATGGCCCCTGAAACGACCGAGGCTTTGCTGGTCACGGACAGGAGATCCTTCCAATACCCGAGGATCGTTCTCGGAGAGCATGAGCTCGAGTGGAAAACAATCATTAAGTACCTGGGGGTGGAGCTGGATCGTAGGCTTAGCTTTGGTAAACACCTAAAGATCGCAGCTGCCAAAGCCATCCAATGTGGAGCGAACTTGGCCCGGCTTATGCCAAACATTGGTGGACCCAGGGAAGCGAAAAGAAGATTGGTGGCTTACCTGCGCCGACCTACAGGAAATCGCTAGCGCAAAGGAGGCCATCCGCAAGGATAGAAGGCGCAGACTCGTCGAGAAGTGTCTGGACGCTCATCGAGTCATTCGTCACACTTGTGATGAAGACGAGGGAGCTTGATGGGCGTCGAGAGCGTAACAACGGGGAGGGCCAGTAGAAATCGCATCGGGGCCTCCACCCGTGGTTCTGCGCCCTGGTCGGGCTTGGCTATCCGCGTCTGCCGGGGGAGGAATTTTCTTGTTCCCCCTAGGTTGGCGCGGCTGGTGGGTGTGCCAATCGGGCGTGTGACCGCGGATGCGAGTTCAGAGCGAACGGATGACAGAAGAGTCGTACGCGACTTTAAGCTGGAACCAACCACCCGTGAAGTTTAAAGCCGAAAGGCGGTTCCGCGGGTGGTGTTTTGGTTCGTGAGAGGGGGTTTTTGGTTTTAACAGGTATGCCTAGACTCGTCCTAGGAGAGTCCTGTACAACGTCTTTAAAAGAGTTTGCCATTTTTCCTCCTCACCAAAAAAAATATATATATTAATATTAATAAAATAATACATTAGGAATTTCCTGAATTTAGATACTCTATGGGATCATGCGACAGACCACTCGCATTAAAAATTGTAGTTATAATTATTCGTGTTCACCTGAAAACATAAACTCACATTCATACGCGGGTGCACGAGCCTGCACGTACATCAATATATATATATTAAAACACATATTATTATAATGCATAATATAATATAACTTGCTAAAAGTTTCTTGACCCGAGCAACGATAAACTGCATCAGCGACCTTGTCAAGGTGCTCGGTTATGGGCGCTTCAAATGGCATGTGAATTTATGTTCAAATTTATATTATAATTTTGGAAAAATTTGGCCGCCTTGACACGCTCGTAACAAACCACGCCCGGGATTTGTTGTTTTCGTCCCCGACAAACTGGAGATTCGGGAATGAAATCCCAAATTTACATTGTATTTTGTCTGCTATTTGATGCGTCAGAATTTTCCTATAATGGCGTGTCCCTGCCTATTTAGAATCTGACTCCAGGTTTAACAAAAATTCTGAAGCTTCCCAGGAGGCGGGTGCTGTATAAATTTCTAAGTTTAACAATATGAGAAGGAGATGGGGATAGAACACCTAAGTTATCATATTCCTAGTTTCTGGAACAGAAAATCATGTAATTACTGGTGAAAGGAAAATATAATTTAGTTATTTAACGATTCGCCTCAGATTTCAGCTGGAATAGTATTAAGATACAACTTTTCAATAAATTTAGCAATTGAAAGTTCATATAATTTTAAAAGGATGATGCCAAAATAATTTCCCTTTAAACTTCATTGTATTTCAAATTTCACAATGAAATTTATAGTAAAGGGTTTCCCAATAAGGGTGATATGTTTTGAAATTGAAAAAAAACACTGAATATTCATTCGGAATTGATCGAAATCTTTTTTATTATATTGGATATTCTATGCCATTTATGATTTAAACAATATATCGGCCAAATGTCCCCCGAGACTTGAGCCAAAAATGCGCCTCATCAGAAAAGATGATTTTTTGATGAAAATTGGGATCATTTTCAATTGATTCCAGAGCCCAATCCGCGAACTCCCGACGCAAACGATGGTCATTAGGCTTCAGTTCTTGGGCCAGAATCATCTTATAGGGATGCAGGCCAAGATCCAATCGCAAAATACGCCAGGTAGTCATCCTGGACAGGCCCAATTCCTGAGATCGGCGTGGCACGGACAATTCACGGTTTTCCTCGATACTGGCCTGTACGGCGGCTATATTTTGTGTAGAACGTGCGGTACGCATTCGATTTTTAGGCTTAGTATCCAATAGAGTAAATTCACTCTCCAACTTATCGATTATTCGACGAATTGAGAGCGAGGATGGAGCAGAATGACGACCATATTTTGCACGATATGCTCTTTGAACACCGACAAAACTTCTCGAATTTTGATAAAATAATTGGACAATTTCCAAACGTTGTGGAAGCGTGAAACTACTCATGATTAAATGGCAAACCTTACTGATGACAACTGACAGCAGACGTCAAAAATTTCAGTTCAAATGAGCCCGATAGGGACTTTCAAAATCATATCACCCCTATTGGGAAACCCTGTATAAATTTTACTGACGCTTTTGAATATTTTTGAAAGTGAAAAACAATTGTTTACTTCATGGGATGAATAATCGTTTGGCAACTATGGGCACAAACTAATTGCATGTGGTTATAGTTCAACTAAACATTGCAATTAGAATTACAAAATGATGTTTTTTTAAAAATTGCATATACGATATAAATATCCTACAATATTCACTTATAATGATATTATATGTGAAAAATATGAACATTTTGGTTTGTATAGTGTTTTCAAAATTTGATTGTCAAAAACAAAACAAAAATGTTCCTCTTTATCAATCATATTAGTATGAATTCCATATAAACCTTAAAAAATCAAAAGAAAAATTTTTGTTTGAAATTATTCGATGTTATTTTTAATTTGCACCATTGATTATGAACGTGATTTAAAATTATTAAATTCTGGTTATAATTTGGAAATTTTGTTAAGAGAATTGAACTTTAATCAGAATAAGGACATTTAAACAGCTGTAATAAGAATAATTTCCACTTTTCAATAAATTTTGAAAACATTATTATAGTCCAAGAAAAGAGAAATCAATTAAAATCTATTACTGTTTGAAGACTGCTCAATCATGAATGCATATTATTCCTTTATATTATTCGAGCAAACTATTGTTATATTGAAATATATAACACCCTAGTATTATGAGGTGGGGTATTTTAAAAATTTCAAGGGATAAGAGAATAAGATGGAAAATTTTATAGAGGCTAAAGTCTCGATGATTTAAGTAAAACAAATAATTCCTTCTCATTTGTCGTAAGGTAAGGTGATAGGGTTCAAACCTGGTTTGTAATCCTGCCTGATGTCCCTCGTTTTTAATTTTGATGTTTTGTGTAATATTTTGCGTGGCAGCGGTTTTTATTTTAACTCGCTTAGGAAGGATATTGCTTGTTATTCGAGGGATCCCATCCCTTATCACATAAGTTGCAAAGGGGGTGTCCCATGCATCTTCCCGTTCGACCAACATATGTTTTGGAACAATTTAAGCATGAAATCTTATAAACTACATTTGAAAAAGAGATTTTTTTTGTTGTTGAAAAATTCAGTTTTTGATATGTTGCTAATGAAATTTTCACGATAATTATTAAGCATTAAAAGATTTTAAATTATTTCTAAGCTTTCTTTATGAAATTTCCTTGTGAGAATAATATTGCAGTGTCTACTCAATTTTTAATAATCGCAATTCTTGTTGAAGAGGATGATTTGAGAAATAGTTTCAACAACTGCCTGAAAACGTGGTTCTTCCGTGCCAGTTTGTCTCAATGGTACCATCTTTATTTTTCTTTTTTTATTATCAAAAGATTTAGAAACGAAAGTGTGTTTTCAAATTCTAATTCATATGTAAATTTTGAACGCGAATCATAAGAATTAAAGTTTTGTAAGGTTTCTTTAATCATATTCCTTGGAATAATTAAAAATGTGTCATCAACATCTCTGTAGTAAGCATGTATTTTGAAATTAAATATTTTCCTTTAAAACCACTTTCTCAAGATGTTGCAAAACAAAATTTGGAAGATTTCTAAGTTATTTTTCATCACATCCTCCACATCATAAAATTGGTACCATTAAAAACCTTGTTGATTCAGCTATTTTATTTAGTTATCAAAAATTTCAACAAGACAATTTGAAACTAGCCTTTACATTTCTAAATTTCAATGGTTATCCTAGTCAGTTTATTGATAGACACATTAAAAAGATACTCAATGAAATCTAAAATAAACCATCCCAACAATGATTTGAAAAGTACACTTAATGATTCAATTAACAAAAACGTTTGAGTTGTTTTAATTCCATATTATGGCAATTTATTGGAGATTGCAAAGCGTTTTTTTTTTCTAAAATATAATGTGAAAGTTGTTTCCAGAATAAATTCTAAATTAGATGGATTTATAGCATTAGGTAAAGATCCTTATGAAATCGGAGAACAAAATAATGTTGTTTATAAAATTTCTTGTAATTGTGGTAAGTGTTATGTGGGTCAGACTAAACGTCCGTTGAGGATTAGAATTGATCAACATTTTAAAAATTTTAATCCTAATAAAAAGTTTTACAATGCCATTAGCAAACACCTAAAAGGTATGAGGATGATCAAGAGAATCACTTTTTTCATTGGAATGATGTCAAAATTTTACATAAAGAAACTAATAGATTCAAAAGAGGCTTTTCTAAAATTTTAAACCTGAACCCGTATCACCACTGACCCGGACTCCTCTTAACGTCCAAACAAAAGCACAATTAAAAAATATTTCAAGGACTCTAACGGAGTTAACAGTAACAGGAAACTGAAACAAGACCCCGAGCATCCCTCCCTCCCAAGCACCTGAAAGACCCCAAGGGTCATTCAATAAGCTCTAAATCGTTTCGCAGAATCTAGAAACCTCAAGGATATTTACTAGTAATACCGTCATTAAAGATAACCTATCATGCTGTCATAACATCCATTGTACTTAACCAAATCCGTTCTCAAATTTATAAAATGTGTTCCCTCTCTTTTTATATAGAACATCTCCATAAATTCTCTTTTTCCCTCATTACTTTCCAAGTGTAAAATCTCTACATTGTTCCAGTCAAAGTCATGATCAGCGTATTCCTTTCTATGGTCAGACAAAACATTATGATAATTACACTTTCTCCCAAGATTCTTTTTGTGTTCTTCTACTCTAGTATTAAGAAGTCTGCCCGTTTGTCCCACATAAGTCACTTTACACCTTTTACAAATCAGTTTGTATATCACCTCACTTTTTTCTAATCTATTCTAGATGTCTTTACCCAAAGTTATAAGTCCTTCCATCTTAAACGGTATTCTAAAAATTGTATGGATTTGAAATTTTTTTAACATAGATTGAATAGTTTTTGAAATATGACCAAAATATGGAAGAACAATAGTGTTATTTTTATCAAAAATTTCACTTTGTGTATCCGTGTCTACGTTTCTACTCTTTCTACTTTTAATTTGTTGAATTCTAATTTTAATATGTTTTTCAATCAAATCTTGTGGGTAGTGATTAAAAAATAAAATTTTTTTAACAACTTCTAAATTTTCTGAATGGAATGATTCATGGGACAAACAAACAGCTCTGTCAACTAAATTTTTAATAATAGCAACTTTATTTTGAAAGGGATGATTTGAGATGAAATTTAAGATTCTACCAGAATATATACTCTTTCTTTACCAATTTGACACTATTTTACCATTATCAAGTTTAATTATTTCCAAGTCTAAAAAACTAAATCTATTTTTCCTTTCCATTTCATGGGTAAATTGAATTCTTGGGTGATAGTTATTGAAAGTATCTATAAGTTTTTGCAACTTATCCAAAGGTACACACAATAGAGTATCATCAACATATCTAAAATTAAAGGGCACAACAAACTCCAACCTCTCGAAGACAGTCTTTTCCAAATCTTCCATGACTATTTCAGCCAACATTGGAGAAATAACAGAACCTGTTGGAGTACCAAACTTTTGTTTATAGAATTTATCATTAAATTTAAATTTAGTAGAATTCATAATGAAATCCAATCCTTTGAGAAACTCTTTTTATCTAATTTTGTATGTGATTTAACTTTTATCCACCTATTTGAAACAGCCTTTTTGACCAAATCTAACGGAATGTTCGGAAACATTGGAACAACATCCAAAGAAATCATTACATGACCATCAGGTATCGTCTTTGTGACTATAATCTTTTGAAATTCCCAACTATTTTTAACAGTATAATTTGACTTTGATAATGAATTTTGAAGTATCATATTAAAATTTTCTTCTAAAAATCTAGTAGATGACTAGATGTATTAATAGTCGAAACAACTAGTCTCAAAGGATAGTTTTCCTTATGATTCTTTTTTAATCCATAACATCTAGCAAAAACAGTATTAGTTGTGTCAATATCTCTCCATCTGGTGTCTTTCCCCAATAGTCCCTTCTTCTTCCAATTGTCCGCCATCCTGAAACTACTACTTTTTCATTTTTTTAAAGGATCTTGATCGAATACTTCAAAGTTCTCAACATTGACAAGCAGCTCCTCCATGTCCTTTATGTATTCCGACCTTCTCATGAGAACTGAAATATTACCCTTGTCTGCATTTGTACACATTAAATCTTTGTTTTTCCTAAGGAACTCTTTAGTTATTTTTAAATTATTAACAAATTTTCTATCTATACTACTTATATGCAAATCTGGTTTTGATCCCACTTAAAAACATTATTTTACGTAATAGTAAACAATTTAAAAGTAATTATTAAAATTTGACCTCCAATCCAAGCCAATAAATTTTAAACCTGAACCCGTATCACTACTGACCCGGACTCCTCTTAACGTCCAAACAAAGGACAATTAAAAAATATTTCAAGGACTCTAACAGTCGAATCCCCAAAACACAAAAAACACAACCAAATTTGGACAAAAGCGCCACACCTCAACAGAAAACCAATAGTGAGAAAAACAAACAAAAAAGGAGGAAAGAAAAAAGTGAGGTGATATACAAGCTGATTTGTAAAAGGTGTAAAGTGACTTATGTGGGATAAACGGGCAGACTTCTTAATGCTAGAGTAGAAGAACACAAAAAGAATCTTGGGAGAAAGTGTAATTATCATAATGTTTTGTCTGACCATAGCAAGGAATACGCTGATCATGACTTTGACTGGAACAATGTAGAGATTTTACACTCGGAAAGTAATAAGGGAAAAAGAGAATTTATGGAGATGTTGTATATAAAAAGAGAGGGAACATATTTTATAAATTTGAGAACGGATTTGGTTAAGTAGAATGGATGTTATGACAGCATGATAGGTTATCTTTAATGACGGTATTACTAGTAAATATCCTTGAGGTTTCTAGATTCTGCGAAACGATTTAGAGTTTATTGAATGACCCTTGGGGTTTTTCAGGTGCTTGGGAGGGAGGGATGCTCGGGGTCTTGTTTCAGTTTCCTGTTGGCGTTCCGTGGAGGTGGGTCTGCGTCTCCATGGAGGGTGATAGGAGACAATTTTATTTAAATAATTAAATTTTTTGTAGTATTGCAGCTCTGAAGAGGGTGCTGGAAGAGCACCGAAACGTCGGCGATAATTTAAGTTTTATTTATTTAAATGGTGGTGGGTAATAAAAACAAAAGAGGACGAAAGAAAGAAAAAGAAGGAAGGGGTTTTGGAAGGTTGCCTTCTTTTTTCTTTCCTCCTTTTTTGTTTGTTTTTCTCACGATTTGTTTTCTGTTGAGGTGTGGTGCTTTTGTCCAAATTTGGTTGTGTTTTTTGTGTTTTGGGGATTCGACTGTTAGAGTCCTTGAAATATTTTTTAATTGTTCTTTTCTAAAATGGTCTATATAAAAAAAAGGTGATAATAGTCTTAACAAAATCACAGACATTGAACACTTAACCCTATTAGTGCCGGGAGCCGATATTTCGGCTCCTGATACAATGGCGAGAAGTGCCAGAGCCGATATATCGGCCCACGTCTCGTAGCGCTTTACTATTCACATTGCGGGAGAAATAATCCAAATAAATTTGTAATACGTTATAAATGATCTAATTTCATTATGAGAGAATTAAAAAAAATAGTTTTTCGTTTTTATGAGCATTTTCCCAAACCCTAGTAAAACTGAAATTCAGCCGGTTATTCTCGCATAGGCACCTATTTTTCGCCCGGAACTAAAAGGGTCAAATTCAGCTTATAATATGATTCTGGATTTTTTATCTTAATTATAATTTCGATATAATAATTTCTGTTGTAACTTTTAAATATTTTCACAAATTTGTCTCTATTTCTTAATTTCGATTTTAATTTTGATTTGATAGCTATTGTAGATGTTAAATCTTAATAACATTACATTTTACTATCCTCTCTGTGATGTAAGATTCATTGGCTATTTTTTTGTATGCCCTGATGATGCCTCTGGAGATGAGGTGAAGTGTTGCCAAAAATTTATAATAAGAATATACTGATTGTCCAATTTATACTTAATTTATTAAACATTGAATTGAATCTTGTTATACATATAAACTCATTTGAAAACTTAGTTAGAACGTCCTAAAATCAATATTGAAAGCTACATTAAATTACTATAAATTCATTAGTCTTTATTTTCTTTTATATAAGTTTATGTCATTTTTTTATACATTTATCATATCTTTCAAATTTATTTTCCAAAGCGTTATTTAATATTGATATTTAATTTCAACTAATTATTTTCTTAATCATTAAAATGATTGCCCACACAACATAACCTCTTAAATGACTAAAACAATAGTGTTTTCGAAATTACAAAACTTCACCGGATAAGATTCAGTCAGTACCGGCTTGTTGGGTGGATTTGGTTCAATCCGTTTCCTCCCTTTTTTGAATTAAAATTAACAATGATGATAGTAATAAGGAACAATATGCATTTTAAACAAAAGGTATAGTGATTCGAGTTTGTATTTTTCCCTTTTTGGTGGTAAACAATTTTTGAAATTGGAACAGAATTAGATTTTAAATAAATTTTCCTATTAGTCTGTACTTCTCTAGCGAGTATGCGGTCTTCCTTCTGGAATGTCTGAGTCAGCTTCATGGCGATCGCAGCGGCTGTAGGTGTCCTTTATGGCCGTTTAACTCCCTATCGGCGTTGGTGGTTTCGGATTACCCTTCCGGGTGAACTGCCTCGAAGACAATGATGATTCTAGAGTGGTTAGATGGTAGGCAAGCCAAATGATAAAAATTTTAACATCCTTGTTGTCTGCGGAAGAACAATCATTATTTTGAGCAACAGTGATGCGCCGATTTTTAGGGCACCGTTGGAAGTGTTCGAGATTGAAGTAGGGCACTACGAGCCCTTACCATATCCAACAACCCTTGGTTCGAGATTTGAGCAAATCGGTTGCATCAGATTTGCATGTAATAAGTGCAAGGTTTCATCCGCCATTTTGCACAATCTCATTCAAGCTTCCTAGCATTTTCAAATAATTTCTTTCTAGTCTTTAATGATAAATTAACATAATTGTTAAAAATTTTCCCTATTTCATTATTTTCATGCATTCCCACATTGTATTGATCTTATAATAGAAGTTACCAATATGTTTTTATAAAACTTACTAATTGCGTTAATGTTAATTGCTATTACTATTTGTCCAGTTTAGTTATTATAAAAAAAAAATTCTTTTTCGACATCACGGAAAAATGGTTGTATCAAAAATTATTCCAATATCTTAATTAGAAACTGATGGAATGTTTTGTTCGTACATGATTAAAATAGTAATTCCAAAAACAAATTTAATTCGTCATTTTATCTATTTTCTTTCGGTCAAGGTCGATGGAAACCTTCTTAGGTTAGAATTGCTTTAGGAGAAAAACCTTTTAATTATGGTTTTTCAAAATGTAACAAAGGATGATGATTGTTGACATATCTTTCATCACAAACTTGGACAACAGTTTACAATTATACTTTAAAATTACCATGATTTAATTCTTCTCATTTTGATGAAGAAAAAAAGCAAAATTTCAAGTAATCAATGTATGTGACGATTTCAAACGATTCACAACAGTTGATAAGCAGGAAATATCTAATTCGTCTGTACAATTATTTCTTGAAGTTTACTATATTCAGAGATTTATGATTACACGAATTATTACATATGAAAATAAAATAATTACTTTTCTTTAATGAATTTGATCAATTTTACAAAAACTAGTAGCATATTTAATTCCATAGACCTTTGAGCATTGGTAAGTTTTACAAAATTTTCAGTACTGCTTACCAAAAATAAAAAATTGTGACTTTTTAGTCAGCACAACTGATAGGATTTCTCTCAGTGCGTGACTTCCCAAAATACGTGACTGGAGTTTTATTCAGTTACAGTTCCGTAATTTTATGATAAATTTTATAAAAATTCCATTATAGTTTGGCAATTTTAAGATAAATATTATGAAAATTGAATTGAGTTTCACAATTAAAAAAAGTGACAGAAATTTCGGTACATTTTTCGCAATTTTAAGATAACCACTCAAAAATATCATAAATATCGTCAAATTTTACCTTACCTTTATAATATAAAAATGTTTTAAATTTCCGAACATTTCCAACAGTATACATATGTATATATATACATATATACGCACACATATGCAACCTATACAGTTAAATGTGCATATATATATATATATATGCATATACATAATTATTAATTCGAATTTTAAAGAATTTGAAATCTTTCTGTGGAACAAAGGACTCAATTAGTTGATTTGAAATAATTATTAATACCGTTACAATTACGTGCGTATAGTTACGTCTTATATAGCAAAATTATCTAATAATAGGTAATGAGCAACAAGGAATTATCTCCGTTTGCTGCATCGAGATTTATTTTGAATTTTGCATAAGTTTGCCTGTAATGACGGACGCAACCTTGCACAACTTTTACAGTTAAATATTAAGTATGGTACATAGGTTTATACATTACATACATATATATACAAAAATGTCCACCTCGGTATTTGCTAAGGTCATATTTCTGATAGAATTTGTTTATAATTATTCGATTTTAAATTTAAGGCATATTCTCGTGGGGTTATGGGTTACCACCCCCGGAATTTGTTACGTCATTTTTTTTTTTCGAGCATAGGGTGACCGGAGTCAGAAAAATTGACGCTTTAATTTTAATTTTTTTAAATTTTAATGTATACCCAGAAGGGTTTTGGTCCAAAAAAAAAATTTTGATCTAGCTTCTGCCAAGCTTTTTTAAAATTCGATTTTCTTTTAACATGAATAAAAGATCCGATTCTAGGATTGGGACAACAAATGTTTCTTTCACCTGTGAAAATTTAAAAAATGTCTATGGAAAAAGAAAATTTATTTTCAGAATAATCAAGTAAGGCTCGAACACTAGCCTTGGTTAACTTAGGAAAAATTTCGTCAAATTTTTAATTTTTATAAAAATGGATTTTTTAACAAACAAAAAAAATTATTTAAATAAAATGAATTTACTATTGAAATTTCTCAGGTTAGCCTCAAGGTCAAATCCCTGAGTAATTTGATAATTTCATTTTACTTTATCAGAGAATTTTAAGGAGTAGATAAGGTTTTAACTAATCTACTTTTTAATTAATTTTATATTCGAATTCAGACTCTCTGCTGAAGAGCATAAGAGGTTGAATTCTGAAATTGGTCTTCTGCTAAAGAGCATAAAAACAAATTTCTAAAAAGTAAAAGAATTTTTCGTTAACTTGGACTTTCTGCTAAAGAGCACAAAAGTGAATTCTCAAAAACTCAAATTTTTTTTTTTTTTTTAATAGAAGGGATTATTTTCTTTCTGTCGAATTAATTCACATAGCGTGGTAATTAGCTACATGAAATTGAATCATATAATTATCGAGAAGAAATAAAACAGTAAATGATATAATAAAAATGCTGAAGTTGCGAATTTTTTTATTTATTTTATAACTTGTAATAATATTATTATAATAATATTATAATAATAATATATAATATTTTATATATTATTTTATATATTTTATATATAAAATTTTTTTTATATATTAAAATATATAAAATTATAATTTTTATATTTATATTTTATATATTTTTAAATTATAATAATATATAATAATATTATAATAATATTTATAAATATAATAACTTATATATTTTTTTTTTATTCTGCAATAAAATATGATTATTAAAAGTAAAATCTAATTGTTCATAACAAGGGTCAAACAAGGCTCAAACAAGGCTCAAGTTATAAGCAATTAATTTTCATCAGACTAGCCAGGTTAGCCTCATGGTCAAAACCCTGGGTAGTTAGGATAAAAACACAAAAGAAATAATAATTTCAAATAAAATAAAGTTGATAGCTAGGTCACTTAGGTTAGCCTCAAGGTCAAATCCCTGCGTGACCTCACGGCTTTATTTTATTTTAATGCACAATATAACAATTTTATAAAATTAATGGAATTTTGAAAGATGTAAATAGTCAGACTGGAGAATTTTAAAAAGAAGATGCTTTGCTAGTAACAGAAAGTTACTAGTAAAACGTAGCCGGTGAAGAATAGCGCGAAAGACCGATATCCCACCGCTGCCACCATCAGTTTGTTACGTACGGGTATTATTAATTTAAATAAAATCCATAAGAGTAAAAACAATCACCCTTGATATATTTTATTAATTAGTAAAATGAGTACGCGGAGGTCGTCCAAACTGCCGAATTTAGTTAATATAAATATTAACCAAATTCGTTTACTATTATGTGGGGTCGTTGGTCTTCTACTCTCGGACTGAGAGTGTATTCTTCACGCCTACGGTTATCACCTTTAATTTTGAAAGAAAGAAGAGGGGAAAGGTGTCTTGAATAAGTTTTAAATCAAGCTGCTATATAAATAAAAAAATTATTTTATTTTTGAGGAAAAGAAAACCCGTGTAAACATTTTTGTGCCAGGAATAATAGAGAGGTGAATTGGAATGATACAGTTGTACTTTACCTTATCCTAGATTCTATTCATAGGTTCTTAATAATTAATAAATGAATTAACATTATATAAAAGCAATATTAATATTAATGGTAATATTAATATTAATAAAATAATACATTATGAATTTCCTGAATTTGGATACTCTATGCGATCATGTGACAGGCCACTCGCATTAAAAATTGTAGTTATAATTATTCGTGTTAACCTGAAAACATAAACTCACATTCATACGCGGGTACACGAGCCTGCACGTACATCAATATATATATACATATTAACACACACATTAATATAATGCATAATATAACGCAATACGGGCGTGAAATATAACATTAATAATATAATAGCAATGATATTAATGGTGATATCAATATTAATATAATAATGTATTAGGAATTTCCTTCCCGAACCAACCACTTGCTAAAAGTTTCTTGACCCGAGCAACGATAAGCTGCATCAGCGACCTTGTCAAGGTACTCGGCTACGGGCGCTTCAAGTGGCATGTGAATTTATGTGGAAATTTATATTATAATTTTGGAAAAATTTGGCCGCCTTGACACGCTCATAACAGCTAATGCATTTATTTTGTAGGGAATCGTACATTATCCTTAATGTACAAAACATAACTCATCATTAGAATACCTTCTCTTCTTAAAATGTTAAATTATGTACCTTTTCAGTATTTTATAAGAATAAAACAGATATCGATTTTTATATCTAAATTTGTTTTCCTCCTCTTTTGAAGTATTGCGCCAAATACAACCAATAAGCGAGCTGTCCTACTGCAAGCGCAGTAGCTCGAAGCGTCTCGATTGGGATCGCTGACCATAACCTTAATAAGTGGGGATTCACCGGGTTGATATATAATAATAAATCGTGTGACCCAGAAATAATTGATAAATAAAAGTATATGTACACCTTTAACAGTGATGTGCTGACTAAACCTACAGATTTATTTGATAAATAAATGCAATTAAAAGAAATAAATATAAGTAAATCAGCTAATCCACCTACATAAACAGAAATTTGGTCTATAACCTTTATCACGAAATTTTTTACTAATAAAAAAGGATCCTATAAGTGTTCCATTTTATTCTAAATTAAATAATTACATTGAAAATGTATGTATGTACTTTCGAAAACATAATATTTTTTTAGATTAGTTTCTGAATGGCAGACCAGGATATACAAAAATGAAAACTTTATTTTGCCACTAGCATAAAAGTTCGAAAATGTAGAGCATTGAAGCGAGCCAGAAATGGATTTCAACGAATCCCAGAAGATTCTTCAGAAAATCCATCAGTAGGGAACACAGAAGGTATAGAGAAAAAAAAATTATGAAATATATTATCTATAATGAATGAAAAAATTTTATATGGATAACAACTTTTTCTTTCCAGAGTTTATATTTCATGTTTTAAATATATTTAGGGAGAAATATTTATTCCAGGGGAACTATACCGTATAAATTTGGGAAATTCGGAGTCTGAAAACAATGCCATTACTGATGTCTATATTCTGTAGATTTGCTGTCCTCTTCAAAGATAGATGAAGAGAACGAAAGTTTTATATCTGTTGCTAATGAGATTGTAATCGAAAAAAATCGCAATAGTTCTATATCAACTTCGGATACTACCAACACTGCGGGTGCTTCAGATGAAGAAGATAGGGACGATTCCTCATTAGCATCTTAGAGTGTTAGTGTAAATAGCAACATGTCCACCACTGTTAATTCAGTTTGGAGTGATAAAAGATCAGACAGAGAGATTTCCGATTAAAACCAATCTTGAAAGATGAATATAGATTCTGAAATACATATGAGTGATGTTATTGAAATAGTCCATAATGTGGATAGAATACCATTAACACACTCGGGAGTAAAACAAATGTGGATAATTGCGTGTA
This sequence comes from Diplolepis rosae, assembly GCA_030998225.1. Classification (NCBI taxonomy): domain Eukaryota; kingdom Metazoa; phylum Arthropoda; class Insecta; order Hymenoptera; family Diplolepididae; genus Diplolepis; species Diplolepis rosae. The sequence goes on from JAPYXD010000631.1 coordinate 1,626,473, forward strand.
AGATCCACTATGATCCTGGAATTCATCAACTTTTCCCAGTTGGCGTTGAATTTGACATCGAAGACAAAGAACGTAGCGGAAGGCCGAAAGTGTACGAAGACGCGGAGTCGGAAGCATTATTGGTTCGAGATTTGTGCCAAACGTAAGAAGAAATTGCACGTAAATTAGGAGTGATTCAACAAGCAATTAAAAATCGTTTAAAATCCTTGGGAATGATTCAAAAACAAAGAAATTGGGTTCCATACGAACTGATGCCGAGAACGTTGAACGCTGACTTTCGACATGTGAAATGCTGCATGCCAGGCATAAACGAAAGGGTTTTCTGCACCGTGTAGTCACTGGTGATGAAAAATGGATTGACAATGATAACCCAAAAAGGAAGAAATTATGGGGACCACCTGGCCATGCTTCAACATCTACAGCTAAGCGAAACAAAACTATTACTGGGTTTGTCTGCCGAACACAATTGATGAGATTGAGTCGAGCACTCAAGAAAAAGCGCGCCCACTACTAATCTAGACGCGACAAAGTTATTCTCCTGCATGATAATGCTTGTCAACATGTTGCGGCACCAGTCAAAACCTATTTGGAAACACTAAAGTGGGAAGTTTTACCCCACCTGCCGTATTCACCAGACATTGCTTTTTCTGATTTTCACTTATTTCGATCAATGACGCATGGCCTATATGAGCAGCACTTCACATCATATGAAAATACCAAAAATTGGGTCGATTCGTGGATAACCTCAAAAGATGAAACATTCTTCTGACGTGTTATCCGTGTGCTGCCAGAAGGATGGGAAAAAGCAATGTCAAGCGATGGACAATACTTCGAATAAAACATAAGGTTCCGTTCTTTCACAATAAATGCCCAATTTTTGATAAAAAACGGCGGAAACTTATTTGTACACCTGATAATATATGGAAGAGTTTGTTGATAAGCTGAATAATTTATTATTGAATGACATTGACATTTCAGTAAAGCATTACAATGTAACGCATGAATGCTTTGCCTTTGATACGCCGGCTAGAGGGTTTTTAAAATCCAAAATGGGACATACCACTAAATATGCCTGTGAAAGATGTACTGTGAAAGAAACACGGAATAATGTCAAAAGCACTGTATATCCCGCAATAAACTCTCAAGAAAGAACAGACAAATTTTTCCGGAATATGAACCAAGCCTGACATCATCATCAACCGCCACCTGTACTTTGCATTCATCCTGAAATAAACATGGTATTTTCTTTTGTCCTTGATATAATGCATTTATGCTTTCTTGAAGTTATGAAAGGATTGAAAGAATGGTGGTTAACTGGCGAACTTACTATACGACTAGGACAGAGAATGAATCAGGAACTTTCAAAAAGAATAAAAGATTTCTCATGGTCCAGAAGTATACCTACGACTAAAATTCAAATAAATTTTTATCTCCACTGAATCACTCGATAATATAGTACTTTCAGATAATAAAAACATTTTTAAAATTGAAAGGGCGTTCAGATCAATTCATTCAATAACTGTACAAGGTCGAATTTGGATAACAGAAAAACCAATTTTTACTGATACATTTCCTTCCAGGCAAATCGGCATGTGGAAACTCAGTCGCGAAATTTAAGAAAATATACAAAAACTCTATCAATAGAGTCGATTTACAGAAAAATGGTTTTTATATCTATGACTGTAAAAATAAATGAGAGAAAACCTTTTTATGATATTACAAGTTTCGAACTATTAAATTTTAGCTGCCTTCTTCGCGGATTACAATTCAAGAACCTCGATTGGTCTCACGGACACTAAGTTTTTGCAGCATCTAGGTATTACGATCCCAAATTCAGTGGATTGAGTCTAGTCGAAGACTTTACAAAAGTGTTACAGTTCAAGCTAGCCGCAATCTAGAACGTCTAGCCTGCGCTAAATCTCAGTCTGGATCCAGACCAGCGTTAGAAGATTTTTCTACACGGAACGTGTTACGAGCGTATCAAGGCGGCGGAATTTTTCCAAAAATTCCTAATAATAAATCATTAATTAAATTTGTATGCCACTTGAAGCGCCCGTAACCCGAGCACCTTGACAAGACCGCTGATGCAGCTCATCATTGCTCGGGTCGAAGATTTAAAAAAATGGTTGGTTCAGGAAGGAAATTCCCAATCTTGCTACTTTGAGTCAAATAGTTATTAACATGAAATTATTATTATATAACTTCGTCGTCAAGATGTTATTGATTTTGAAGTACCTAAACATACAAATGGTAGATCAAAGTCAATACAATTGTATGTTATGAAAAATTGGTATACATTCATATTAAATTAAATAACTTTTCAATCAAAATATATCAAAATTAACGTTAGCATTATTAAAATATGTGCATAAAGTATATTAAAATTAAAGTTAAAAGCTGTATTCTTCTTAAGATGGAAGTATTTCGAATTTAATATGCGTTACTGAAAAACAAACTTCCAGCATATGCGATGAAAGTTTGATACGGAAATTTTTAACAGTATTCCAACAAATTTTACCTGAGTAATAATTTACCAAATTAATTCGAAATTAAAACTAAAATTGGAATAAAGGCAGGATCATTATAAATATAATTGACGAAAACTAATAGGTAAATATCCGTAGGCACTTATATAATCACATATGTTATATTTCTATATTCTGGTTTATATTATATTGTTTTAGATTATTAATGTAAATAATAAAAACTAACGCGTGAATATCTGTATAAATTACTATAATCGTACATTTTGGTTTGTATAAATTCTAAATTATACTATATCATGTTTTAAATATATATGTATGTATATATATATATTAAAATAGTACGCAAGCGCACATAGTCATTTTTCAGCTCTATGTGGCTACGTTGTGAGAGAAGAATACATTAAAATCAGACTCAAAACGTGGAGAATCCCTCAAACACAAGTATCAATGATGTTTAGTTCTTCCATAGTTTCTAAATAGTTCCCATCTAGTTTTTCTATACTTTTCCCTATATCTCCTTCCAAATTTGCTATTATGTTTTTGTTAACCGCATAAGTACTACGGTGCTTTTGATATAAACATTATAAACTATAAATACTATAAACAAACTTGGATAGCTGCGAGTTACCATAGCCAGTGCATACGATATTTCTGAAAAGGATCTGAAACATTGTTTTTTCTAATTATGAAAAATATTTAAGGTGTCAGAATTCAGAATTAATAATCAAAGGAATCGATTTAATTATTTTATATCGATATTTGATTTATTGGTGTCATGAAACATGATCCAAAAATATCAACTACAACAGAAATAACCATTTCATCACAAATTTCACTTGGCAACAGGTAATGACAAGTAGGCTATCAAGTAATCAGGCAACAAGTAATAACAAGTAGGCCACCAAGTATTTAGGCAATCGGTAATTGCAAAATTACCGATCAGCATGAACTCCTTCCAAATTCAGGCCACCCAGAAAAATCCCAAAATCATCGAAATACCCCACCTAAGCATCATCGATACGAGTCTTCGAGGCAAATCTAAATTCAATCAAATTCGCAGTCACTCGAGCAACCTGGTACTAACCAGAACTATTCGGACAGTAGAGAATGTAGTTTTCTCTACTTTGCCCGTCCGCGGTTCAGAACAATTACGTCCTATCACCTGGATAGTTGACTTAGATTCGTAAAAATACCTAGCCAGGGCCACAAATTCTCTCCGACGGAAGCCAAACGCGGGATAGTGACACAGAAAGTATTCAAAAGTACCCTCGCTGCTAAGTTCGGGTTTTTATTATTCAATTCAATTCAATTATTTCAATTGGTCGCAAGAACCAAAAGTCTGTCGCGACCTGGAATTGAAAACCAAGCTAGTTAAATACTAACTAGCTAAGGAAATCTACATCTCGTCGAATCTCAAAACGACGAGGAGTTATTTCCTTATAACCAGAAATGGGTTCATTGTGAGACAGGAGTGGCGAAGGACAGGCAATTTAAAAGTACTGCCTCCCTTCTAGTTCAAAGCTATCTATTTCTCCCTCACCTTAAAGCTATAAGGTTGAAGTAAAGAAAAAGGGTGTGTGCGCTAGTGAGTCGCGTAAGGACAAGGGTGGTTCCTTTTTGGAACCACGACAATCTTAAATCAAATTTGGCCCGGATCTCCAGGACTTCAGCAGCCAGAACGTATTCTCTTCTTTGCTTTTGGTCCCAGGACATCCGGTAGGATTAAGGAACAGCAATAAACACAAGAAGGCGGTAATATACCTATGTATCGTTCTAATTTACTCTTTCTTATTTTGACTCAAGTAAAAATGTTCACATCAATTTATTTGCTTTCTTTTCCTTGAAAATAAAATTATCTTTTTTTTATATGAATTTTAGCCGCTTGATTTAAACTTATTTAGAGCACCTTTCCCCTTTTCTTTCTTTCAAAATTAAAAGTAATAAGCGTAGGCGTGTAGAATACACTCTGAGTCCGAGAGTAGAAGACCAACGACCCCACATAATAATAGACGAATTCTCATATAGGATCCTACACAGGATCTTATGCCCGGGTGGAAGAATTTCATGTCAGTCTTATCTCAGATTTGGTGCGAGCTGGTGGAAGGGCTCAAGGGTCCACGCGGGCGGCCACCTCAGGAGCTGCGAATCAGGAAAGATGGGCTGCTAGGCCCAAGGATCCTGGGAAGCAGAGGGGCCGGTGTCCCGCGGGATCTGAACAAAGGAATGATCCTTCTGTTGGGTACCAGTCATGCCTAGTGGAATATCGAGGCCGCGAGACCTCTGACCCCCAAACCAAGATGTGACCAACCATGTCGAAGGTTGAATGGCACTAGGGTAACCAAATCACCCCGTAGCGTCGGCGGACGGAGGCCTGTCATTGATAGGGACCTGCACGCCGAGACTGGTGGGTGTGGCGTCGCTTACGATGGATCGGGAAACCAGGCTGCATCCCGCATCAATACAAGTCCGATCCAGGCAAGCGGGGCTCTGCTGGACGGAAAAGTTTTATTCCCTTGCTACTCCTGGGACTCAACATGGACCCTAAGGTAAACTCAAGTAAAACAACCGAGGGCCCTGATTCAGGGCCTTGAAACTCACCCAAACATGCCATGAGGGCTCCTCTGGGGGAAAACTCGACACGGTGAAGGAGAATCCTCCCTAGGGTGAACCTGCGGAGATTGTAGAATTGGAGCAGCGCCTCACAGAACTTTCTGTCAAAAGGAAGATCCTGTTTGGTTTGGCTGGCCCTCGATAAACCGGAGGTACTCATGAAGAAAACTCTACGTAACACTAACTGGGATGCCATCAAGTAGGAGCTCAGAGGTAGACTTCGGGAATTTCCCAAAAAGTACGGAACGATTGGCGAGCTGTAGCTATCAGCAGAACATTTGCAGAGGGCGCTACTCATATCGTTTAAGAACAACTGCCCGCCACGTACATTCGGTTCTGGACGAGAAGCACAATGGTGAACAAGCAAATATTGTAAAAAAAATACATTTCGACGATGTTTTCAGTGTTTTCGGCATCGCTAAGGCATAATTGTTACCAAAAAAAATCAAAGAATTTACTTCATACATTACCGAGTAATCGTGATCAAAGGTTTTAAAAATCATAGTTTAGTAACGTAAAACAACTTATCGTTTCTAATTTTTTTCTCGGAAAATGATTATCAAAATAAAACATGTTTAATAAAGAAGTCTGAGCCTTTCTTCATTGTTTACACTTTGAATCATATATTTATTACGCAGTGTAAACCAAGCGTAAAGTAGCAATATAACTCATGAAAACGACCAAATAAATACTTAACTTGTTTGTATGCATATTCTACGTTAAAATTATCATTCAAAGGTAATGGATATATGCAATAATTTTATTTATTTACGCTAAAAATTTTAAAAATATAATGTCTGTCTTTGAACTCTGCTAAAGGCGATTTCAAGCGCAACGCCCAAACATTTGGCGCACGAAAATTTAAAATGATTTAAAATATAATAAGAGATTGAAAAATGCAAATTAGTCAATATTCATGAAACTTTGATACATTAGCATATTTTATTTTATTAACACATTGACTGCCACTGCGTCCCAAGTAATAACGCAAACTACTAGTTATCTCGTAAGTTGACAGTCAACGTGTTAATTTCATTATTCAGTACATTCATTTGACAAATTTGCATTTTTTAATCTTAAATTATATTTTCAAATTTTGTGCGCTGAATGCTTGGGCGTTGCGCTTGAAGTCGCTTTTAGCAGAGTTCAAGGATAGACGTCATATTTTAAAACTTTTTAGCGTTAATAAATAAAATTATTGCATATCACCATTTCCTTCAAACGTGAATTTTAACTTGGAATAAGGATACAAACAAGTTCGACAGTTATTCTGTTGCTTTCATGAATTACATTGCTACTTTACGCTAGGTTTATGCAGCGTGAAATTAGGGTTTAGCCAGTTTGGTAGGGTCGGTCAAAAATTATAGAGAAATGTCACTTACTTATCACATTTATTCATCCAATAACAATGAAAGGGTAAAACCAAACAATTTTTGTCTGGGAAATTTCTTTTTTAATTTTCATTGTTAACAACAATTGAGGAGTTATATTCAATAAGGCGACAGGCGCTCGAAAACCTGTAAAAGTATTGTCCGCCTCGTGATGTGATAGTCAAAAATTGAAAATCGAAATTCGAAAAAACCAAAAACATGGTTTTATAGCTCGTGAAAAATGAATGTTAGTTTCCCCTTACAGTTTTTTTATAACGTTGCAAATTTTCGAGTAAATTAATAAAAAGTGTGTTGGTTTTAAAGCATAGAAACCATGTTTTATTTCAATCCACTCGCCTCGAAAAATTCATTAATTAACGGATTGCGAAATGTTTTTTTGCGTTCTACTCGTGAATCTCTGGCGAAGGCGACAGTGCTTGCAAAAATTTTTTTTGTTCATTGTTAAACGGTTTTTTTTTAATCCGAAGAAAAAACTATGTTTTTCGAGCTTCGGACCGAAAAAGTGATCGAGGAAGTTTGAGCTACAGTAAACTTCCCGCGAACAAGTTGATCATTAGTATATGGAGAAACTTTTTGGAAAATATCAACTCGATTGAACAATTACTTTCGAAAATAGAACGAGTTGAACGCAAATGCGAATTAGGTTTTGACGCTCATTCAATTTTTCGTATATTCATATCTTGTAAACGAATAAAGATAATTGAGTAATTTTTGTTTTATGAAGCTGAAAATTTTATATTTTTCAGTTAAATTATTGAGGATGCTGTAGAAATTTAATTTCTTCAAGTTATGAATTTTTTTTAAAACAATTGCAAATATAACCGTGTTCTCGGTTTCAGACAAAAATGAGATTGAAATCTCCTCACGAGTAAAACTTCACGGAGTAAATTAAATAAAAGTCAGTAACCTGTTATATTAAGAAAGTTATTAATGTTTTTTTAAAGACGCACGGACTCCAACGCGCTCGCGGATTTTGAAACACTAGCCGCTTACGTTGCCTATCTCGAAAAACTCGCATAAATTTTGATTAATTGAATCATAATGAGAATATCAGTACCTTTTGCATTTATTGTTCAGTAAAAAAATATGTCAAACTTATACATGGTTTTCCAATTAGAGATTTCATTTTGATTTATAAAAAAACGCGTGATTTTCGTGAAAAATCATTTTATTTTTATTTCATTCAATAGTGGAAGGTTTGCCATTAATAATGAGAAACAATATCATTCATAAGGCCTCCACGGCTACGTTTGCAGGATCTTATATTTCACCTAATCCCAATGAAAAAAGTCTAGAGGTTAAATCGTATGATTTCGGCGGCCAATTGTAATCGCCGTTTCGAGAAATCACTCGGCCTGGAAAATTTTCACGCAATGGTTTCGCCACTTGCGTGGCACGTATGTAGCGTCGTCTTATTGGAAATAAACATCGTCCGTATCCATATCTTCCAATTCTAGGCATAAAGATTCATTAATCATGGTTCGATAGCGAAATCCATTCACCGAAACAGCCGCTCTAGCTTCATTTTCAAAAAAATAAGGCCCAATGATCCCCCCTGCCCAAAAATCGCACTAAACAGTTACACGTTGCGAATAGAGAGGCTTTTCAATAATCATTTTTGGGTTTTCCGAGCCACGAATGCGACAATTCTGCTTATTAATGTAGCCTTCACGGTGAAAATGAGTCTCATTGCTCATAATGATTTTTCGGTAAAATTCAGGTTCATTTTCATGCATTTTTCCAGTGAATTTGAACAATTTCAATGCGTGTATTGAAGCGTGTATCGTTCCATTTTTATTTATGGCATAGTTTTTAGTTGTCATCTGTCAAAAAATGACACCTCTTATTACGATTGAATTTTTATACAATGTATCTTAAAACTACCAAACAGTAACAAAATTTAAATAAAATTTATCATAAAATTTAAAAAACTGCAACTAAATTTTCAGTTACATGTAACTGCATTAAACTTCAGTTACCCAAAACGTAAAATTATTCCTATCAAAAGTTTCAGAATTTCTGCTTGGGTATACCTAAGTCAGAAGGTTACATACTTTGAAACGTTTCGACTGATCCGAGTCCTCATCAGTGATATTTATTTTAAAAATATCAAAACAATAAATAAAATATTGCACAGATGAGCCCTATTTGGTATCACTTTGGTAATGTGAAAAAATGTAGAAAACCGTGAGAAAATTTATATAAAATTGTACAGAAAACATCGATGAAATACCTAAACTTCCTTCGGAATAACAATAAAATTCTAGCACATAACTTTGAGATACCTAAACTAAAAAACTAGTATATATTTGTGTCTAATTGTTACTGAAGATATAGGTAGATGCAAGTACATATACAATATAAAATTACAAAGGATTATTTCTGAAAAATAGCTAAGAATTTCAAAAAATTCAGTTACTTTTTGGTAAATTTAGGAAAAAAAATTTTCATAACTTTCAGTTACAAAGTGTTTTTTCAAGTGATGATCAGGACTTGAAAAGTAAAGTTGAATTTGAAAGCGAAAGTCAGGTGCGCACTTTTTAAAGTTCTTTTTTTCTGTCATTTAGTAATAAAATAGGATGCTTTGAACGTAAAAATAGTAAAAATTAATATCTGTATTCATTATTTAAATACCTTTTTCTTTTAGTTCACATTCCACTTTATTATATTTGCGCTGAAGTTTAGCGTATTTAGGGAATTCGTCAATCATAGAAAGTTTACTCATTTGCTTTTTCATATTATTTAATTCAGTTTGCATTGATTGGTCGTTCTTAGATCTGCAATAAATCCATGTCGGGACCTGAAATGCGAAAAAAAGCTTTACTAATTAAAACTATCTTTGTTCATAGGTAATTGTAATAACTCTGTGTAAAGTAAAATTCGATGCCCTTGGTATTTAAAAAAAAAATGTGTTTCACTTCAGGACAAGAATTTGATCCGAAACAGTAATTTGTGTGCCTATAAATGACGTCCATAAGTCATAGTAATTTATAAAAATCAGTCAGCATTCAAAATCGTTATTGACTGGACCATCCCTGGTGCAGATTTCAAATTAAAAATATTTTTATTATTAAAGCGACATACATGATTTAGTACCAAAAGTTAGAAACTGTGTTCTGAAGCAATAGACAGGTGTAGTAGAACACATCGTCGTATTATTGTCCTAAATAGTCTTGTTGCTCTTCGTAAGAAATACTTTTCTCATTAAACATTTTGATGAATTATAAATCGAACGCATTTTATACGTCAAAAAACGTATGATACGTCATCATGACATCGTTAATCAACGCGTTTTTGACAAGACGTATTTTACGTTGGCATTCCTGGTCCGTTTTGCGTACCCTGTATGTTTGTCCTGATTCTAGCAAGACAAGACAAAAAATTATTGATTCTCGAGTTTTATCGCTCTATATTGACAAATATTGTCAACAAGATTTTCAAACATTTTTTGTTCATTATCAACCCTTCTTATTTCAATATTTCAAGCAAGTCAAGCGATATTTTTAAATGGATAAAACTCCAACGGAATTATGCCGAAATAGAGCCGCTTACTAATCACTTGAAAAGTAAGGAAACTGTCTTTAAAAAATAATTTCATGCTATGAAAATATTATTATACATAGAGATCAGCATGAGGAGGGTCTATAAAGGCATCTGCGAAAATTCACGTAACTTAAAATGCGAAAGTTTCCTTTTTATATCTATTGATTTTAAAATTATTTTATTTTATGAATTAAAACCTTTAAAGCATGAGTAAAATCTATCTAATGTTACGTACAGATAGTAGAATTGATTTCGTGTATAGATTCAGTCACTCCAGTCCTCTTCACCAATTACGCGTAACTGTCAAATTATATGCACACACACGTACGTATTATCATATTACTTCTTTGCTTTTTAGTCTTGAAAAGAATGAGGGATTAACGTTAAAAAATATATCTTCTCTTCTTTTTGAGATTCGTCGAAAGCGTGGCAAAATTTTATTTTATCGTGAATCGTTATGGTAGAAGCAAAGAAAATACTTTTAGCGCGACAACCTCGTAAACGGCTTTCGTCGGAGGAAAGATTTGAAATTATCAACGTCTGCCCAAGTGTGTACTCACGAGACCTTGTTGACTGTGTGCATGTTTGCTCAGAACAGCTGATAGGGAAAAGAAAAGTCTATGTTTTGCTCTCTATACTTCTTTATTGAGGTAAGAAGGTCGTAAGACTGCATTCTTTATTTGAAATTCAAAATTTTAAAAATTGAAAACCGTTGAAACTCCCAAAATACAAAAAACGACCAAATTTGGACCAAGAAAATTTCTCAAGATCAATGATTATGAGAAACCATTAAAAAAGGAGGAAAGAAAACAGAAGGTAACCTTCCAAAACCAAAACTCTGGATAGCATGGTTTTGCAGGGCATTAGCCCAGACTGGAGCTACATAAAGCAGCTTCGAATGGGCCACGCTCGCCACCAGTCTCCTTTTCGCTTTTCTGGGTCTATCAATGTTTGGCATAAGCCGAGCCAAGTTTGCTCCACATTGTATGTCTTTGGCAACTGCGATCTTTAGGTGTTAGCCAAAGCTAAGTCTACGATCCAGCTGCACCCCCAGGTACTTAATCCTTGTTTTCCACTCGACCTCATGCTCTCCAAGAACGGCCCTCGGGTATTGGAAAGATCTCATGTCCGTAACGAGCAAAGCCTCGGTTTTCTCAGGGGTTTTCTCGTATGTCAATACTGATCAACACGCAGAATCCCTCAACTCCTGTCTTCGGGAGGGGAGGTTCTTCGTAGACTGGAAGAAGCAGAGGTTGGTCCTGCTGAGGAAGGGCAATAAACCTCTAGGGGTTGCCTCGTCGTATAGACCAATATGTCTATTGGATACGACAGGGAAGCTTCTGGAGGAGTTGATCCTGCAACGGCTTCAGGCTCTCTTGGTCGGGGAGAACGGTCTCTGGGAAAACCAGCTTGGATTCAGGAAAAGCAGGTCCACAGTTGACGCCATCCAGGCAGTGGTGGACATCGCCACTAAGGCAAGAAGAGAAACTGGTAAGCGTAAGGGATTCTGCGCGTTGATCAGCATTGACATACGCAATGCGTTCAATACCGCGAGGCGGAATGTCTGCATCGAGGCGATGATGCGGAAAAAGGTTCCAGACTACCTGTTGCGAATGATAGATGACTATCTGAGCGCCAGGTAGGTGATACACGAGGGCGACAAATGATCTCTCACAGAAGAGATGACATATGGCGCTCCTCAGAGGTCGCAGGTAGGACCACTTGTTTGGAACGTCATGTATGACGATTTCCCGCGCATGGACCTACCGGCTGGAACGAGCATCATCGGCTTCGCGGATGACGCACTTGTCGTGTGCGCTGTTGACGACGTCGGAATCCTAGATCTGAGGATCAATGAAAGTCTGTGGCGAGCAAAGCGCTGGTTGGATAGCAGAGACCTGTAAATGGCCCCTGAGAAAACCGAGGCTTTGCTCGTTAGGGACATGAGATCTTTCCAATACCCGAGGATCGTTCTCGGAGAGAATGAGGTCGAGTAGAAAACAAGGATTAAGTACCTGGGGGTGCAGCTGGATCGTAGACTTAGCTTTGGCTAACACCAAAAGATCGCTGCTGCGAAAGCCATACAATGTGGAGCAAACTTGGCTCGGCTTATGCCAAACATTGATAGACCCAGGGAAGCGAAAAGGAGACTGGTGGCGAGCGTGGTCCATTCGAAGCTGCTTTATGCAGCTCCAATCTGGGCTAATGCCCTGCAAAACCATGCTATTCAGAGGAGGCTGTTTTTGACGCAGAGATCTGTCGCGCTGAGAATAGTTTCAGCATATAGAACTGTCTCGACGAGTGCTGTGTTGGTCTTGGCGAGCAGACCTTCCAGCTCCGCGAGTAGCTATCCTGTACCGACCTGCAGGAAATCGCTCGTGCAAAGGAGGCCATCCCCAAGGGTGGAAGGCGCAGACTCGTCGAGAAATAGCAGATGAGATGGCATGGTGAGTAGACCGGGAGATGGACCTACTACCTGATCCCGGAGCTCGCCACCTGACTGAACAGAGAGTACAGGGAAGTCGGCTTTTATTTGGCGCGAGCTCTCTCAGGCCATGGCTGTTTTAACGCGTACCTGAGGCGCTTTAAGAAGAGACTCGAGGAGATTTGTTGCTACTGTGATTTCTCAGTGGATAATGCAGAGCACGCACTCTTTGTCTGCGCAAAATGGGGTGTGGCAAGGAAGACCCTCCGTCAGGCAGTGGTTGCCGAGCTGACTCCTGACACTATGGTCTCTCTCATGCTCCAGTTTGAGCGAAACTGGACGCTCATCGAGTCATTCGTCACATTTGTGATGAAGACGAGAGAGTTTGATGGTCGTCGAGAGCGTAACAACGGGAAAGGCCAGTAGAAATCGCATCGGGGCCTACACCTGCGGTCCTGCGTCTCGGGCGGACTTGGCTGTCCGCGTCGTTCGGGGGAGGATTCCTTTTTTTCCTCCCCTGGCTGGCGCGGCTAGTCGGTTTGCCTAACGGGCGTGTGGCCACGGATGAAAGTCCCGGGCGAACGGATGACGGAAGAGTCGTACGCGACTTTAAACTGGAACCAACTGTCCGCGAAGTTCAAAGCTGAAAGGCGATTCCGCGGGAGGTGTATTGGTTCGAGAGGGGGGGTTTTGGGTTTTAACAGGTATGCCTAGACCCGTCTTAGGAGAGTCCTGTACAACGTCTATAAAATATTTCGTCATTTTTCCTCCTCACCAAAGAAAAAAAGAAGAAAAAACCCATCGAGGTCGTAAATCATCTATTTAATTGAGTTCAAAATTGTTGCCACTGCCTACATTATCGGAGGATCATTAGTTGCGTATCAGATAGGATACGTTGCCGATAGGTGTCCTCGTAGACAATTTCAAACTCTCAAATCCCAATAAATGAAAATTAAATTCAAATTTTAAAGAATTTTGAAAATCTTTCTGTGGAACAAGTCGGTACGCACGTGCATATGTCCGAGCTCAAGCTGCTTGTGGCGGGAGTAAGATGTTTCTTTATTGTTTGTCCTTCTTTTCTTCATTCAACATTTTCTTGCATTAGTTCATCCTATTATTATTATATTTACTTTCTCGCATCCATAAATTACATTTCATAGTATTGTATTCACGTGATACTTATTTTATATCCACACCACATAATGTATTCTTGCATACCTAATAATCCACGTTATGCATTCAAAAATGTTCGACTATGCATACATACGTGTACTATATATGTTTATAAATCATTTCATACGAATGTGATTTTTGTTAGTAAAATGAGACGGTCCAGTATCAACCAGAATTGTTTTGAAAATAAAATCAATAATGAATGCTAAATGAAAAGTAGATATTTTCAAATCACTTACATGAAAAGAAATTTAAAGATTATAGATGCACATATATTAAGTGAACAACTTTGCTTCCGCCGTTTTTCCACAAAATTTGAGGCTTTATTTTTAACATAGTTTTTATTCATTTCTTTGGCATAGGGTCAGTTTTTTCTTATTTTCCTTGATTAAAATTATTATTAAATTTGAAAATGCGAAAAAAGGAAGGAAGGCAAACGTTTCGGCCACATATGGGGGCCCTCTTCAGTGCCATAAATTCAAAGATTAATTCAAAATTTCTGTAAAGGATTGGAATATAGAAGATAATTTTAAAAAAATTATCATAGAAATTAAAAACTTATCTCATAGCTTGCAATTCAAAAAGAAGTAGTCCAGTATGCAGCATCACGAATTGAAAAAATATTTGGATTTCACTATGAAAAAAAACCGCGTGGATAAACTGAAAAAATATAAAAGATTTTGCACACGAACCGACCGCAATTTTTATCCAAAAAATGTTTATTATTAAAGGAGGATGCCAAATTGGTTCTCAATGGCAAAACGCGAACAAGTTTTACATTTATGAAAAATTCTCGTGTGAAGACTTTATTACCGGCGTCTCTCACAGAATGATCTGAACTGTTTTAAAAACCGACTCGGGACATCTGGCTTTGCTGACCGAAAAATTTTTTCTATAAGCAATCCTGAGAGGTTCTTTTCCTCCTTGAAGAAGACTATTGTCCTTTACCTAGTTAAGAAATTCGAGACGTTTACCAGGTGTACAAGTATGAAACCGGTAATGACATCTATGTGTCGCTAGGTAAAACTATACGCTCTGTCAAACCAAATCATTGACGCCATTTCTTCGCATTGAGTTGTGTCAACAATATTCAGTTCATAAACAATCAAGTTTCATACAACAACTAATGTTTTTCGCTAGTAAAAATGTCGATTTTTGTGTCTTCAAACTACGATTTGCGGAAATCATTGATTTTCTGTTACCAATTGAAGAAATCTGCTTTTGAAGCCCATCGAATGCTTGTGGAAGCTTACAGCCAGCATGCTCTAGGCAAAACACAGTGTTTCGAGTGGTTTAAAAAATTCAAAAGTGGTAATTTTGATGTGAGAAACGCAGATCGTGGAAAACCACCAAAAAAGTTCGAAGATTGGGATCAGAAGGGTATTATCTGGTTTGACCTTCTGAAACCAGGTGAAACAGTTACTTGTCAACGCTACCAACAACAATGGGCCGATTTGAATCGTGCTTTGCGCCAAAAACGTCCAGAATATCAAACTAGGCAACACAAAGTGATTTTTCTTGATGACAATGCACCAGCACATCGAACAAAAAAGACTCGGGAATTGGTAAATTGGTACAGCTGGGAAGCCCTCCCCCATGCGGCTTATTCACCAGACTTGGCTCCATCTGACTACCACTTATTTTCATCAATGGGGCACGCACTTGCTGAACAGCGCTTCGATTCGTACGAAAATGTGAAAAAATGGCTCGATGACTGGTTTGACTCAAAAAACGAACAATTTTTTTGGCGAAGCATACACAAATTGCCAGAGAGATGGGAAAAATGTGTGGCTAGCAATGGCCATTACTTTGGAGATTGAATGTATAACCATTTTTATTAAATAAACGTGTATTTTCTCAAAAAAATTACCGGTTTCATACTTGTATACCTGGTATGATGATTTTCACGAGTGGACGAAGGCGTTTGTTTTTAAGAAAACGATTTTGTATATAAGCTTCACGGACAATTCATTTAACACTGAGTTTGCAAGCAAGGCGTTTCATAAACATAAAATATTATAATATCCATATATGTAATTTTACTCAATATTTAAAAAATTGAAAGTTGTTTATTTTACATTCAGATTTATTCTGAGATGTTTTGAAAAAATGATAATAAATTTATTTTTAAAAATTAATAAAATTGCAATGTAAATATTCGTGATATTAAGTATCACATTTGACGTATTATTAAATTTAACAAGTTCTGAAAATGGTAAGAACTGTTAGATATTCTAGCTTTATATTGAAAGTGCCATTTTAAAATTTCAAAGTGACATGTTTGATAACATGTCTATTATTATATTGACCCAAATTAATATAGTTTTTGTTCTTTTGTTTGGCATAGGGTCAGTTTTTTCTTATTTTCCTTGATTAAAATTATTATTAAATTTAAAAATGCGAAAAAAGAAAGGAAGGCAAACGTTTCGACCACATATGGGGGCCCTCTTCAGTGCCATAAATTCAAAGATTAATTCAAAATTTCTGTAAAGGATTGAAATATAGAAGATAATTAAAAAAATTATCATAGAAATTAAAAACTTATCTCATAGCTTGCAATTCAAAATGAAGTAGTCCAGTATGCAGCTTCACGAATTGAAAAAATATTTGCAGTTCACTATGAATAAAAAACCGCGCGGATAAACTGAAGAAATATAAAAGATTTTGCACACGAACAGACCGCAATTGTTTTCCAAAAAATGTTTATTATTAAAGAAGGATGCCAAATTGGTTCCTTCACTGTGTAGATTACCTCCTTATGATTTAAGTACCGTTGCAGCCATCTATCGAAAAACGGCGGAAGCAAAGGTGTACACCTAATACACAGGGTCAGGAACATAAGGTGTTACAGAGCGTTAGCACTCAAACTATTGATCATATCCAACAATGTTTCAGACAAAAGTTTCAGCGTTCAAGAAGGCCGTCATACTCGACCACCCTATTTTTTATCGGTGGAGGCGCTGAAGCAACTCTACTTTTTTAAATGGAATCATGTATTTTTTTCGATAACATTATTACCGATTTTAAGACGAATTCAGCGACTTACAACACAAGGCCATTCTAGCCACGCAAAGTATGAAAATAGTCGAAAAATCATTTTTATTTCGTTTCATTTCTTACGATAACCATGATAATACACATCGATAGGGTATTGTTGACATCGTCAGAAAGTAAGCATTTTCTGTTGACATATCAGTTAGTCCCGCATTACCCTCTAATGTGAATTCATCGGAACGCAAACATGAACGATTGTCAAGAATATTTTGAGATGCTGATGGTTCTGGGGGAATGCCGTAAACATTACAGAAACGACCAAGATTTGAGTGCGGCTCGTTATCCGGATAGGCAACAAAAATCGCACACGGCTTTTAAGGGGGTAGATCTGTGTGTCACTTTCAAAAAATCGGTTTTTTTTATTGCGGTCGGTTGATCAAAACAATAATTCATCTCGTTTTCAAACTTTGAGCTCGTTTTTCAAGTTGGTGAGCAGGATTGCAGAAAATCCATTCAATCGATTCGGGTCCAATTTTGTGTAATTAATTTTTATGCATAATGCGAGGCACTGACGTAGGGATTTAAAAAAAAAATGTTCTCCCGTTTTTTACGGCTCATTACGCTCAAAGAAAGAGGGGAAAACGAAATTTTTACTTGCAAAGTGCGCCATTTTGTCAATTTTCCAAAATTTACTAAATCCCTACGTCAGTACTTCGGCAACTTAATTACGAATAACGAAGTATTTTCGTTTTTCGTTTCAGAAGACAGATGTGTACTGTATCTTGCACACCGTTTGGGTCTGCCAATTTGAGAAGGTCTCGTTCCCGCATCGATCATTTATTTACTAATTTAATAACACCTTCGAAACAATTAATGTAAAATATTTAAGCATAAAGCGAGAAAATCGTGAAGGAATAATTAAAAAATTTTAATTACTTTACCTACACGTTGATCCTAAAAAAGCGCTCGAAAATCGCTTTTGACACAGGTCTACCCCCTTAAGAGATTAGCTGACTGTTTCTGTCGCTTCGGTACAGTGAAACAAACACGAGTCAAACGTTGACCAATTGTTAATGAAAATAATGCGGCTTCTACCTCAACTTTTGCTGCACTAAATCCACATGCGAGCAGTAGGCAAATAGAAAAAAAGAGTGTTATTAGTCAGCGATCTGTATTAAGAATCTTACATCAACATAAGTTCTATCCGTATCGTATGTCATTACATCAGGATTTGTACGGCAATGATTTCCTAAAGCGCGTCAATTTCTCTAATTGGATTCCTAGAAAAATACGTACAGATGTCTCATTTTTGAGTCATGTGCATTTTTCTGATGAAGCTAACTTCGCAAATACGGGAAATGTGAATAGGCATAATATTCATTATTGGACAAATGAGATTCCTCGATGGATGAGAACTGTACCATTTCAACATCCGAGGTCCGTTAATTGTTGGTGCAGCATTGTCGGCGATCATGTCATTGGTCCATATTTTCTTGAAGGTCGCTTGACTGGGCAAGTGTACGGAAACTTTTTGCAAAACGTACTGCCTCAACTAATGGAAGACGTGCCCTTGCATGTTCGCATGAACATGTGGATGTAACACGACGGTGCACCACCCCCATTATGCTCCGTGTTCAAGACAAGTGATGAATAAGATTTTTGACGAAAAGTGGATAGGACGAGGCGGCCCTATAACTTGGCCAACTCGTTCGCTAGATCTAAAATCACCAGATTACTTTTTATGGGGTTTTGTCAAAGAACAACACAAGGTCATTCTAGTCACGCAAAGCATGAAAATAGTCGAAAAATCGAATCATATCGGAATAATCACTTTCAAAGGATCCTTTAACCTTGGTTTGGGTCTACCTACAGAAGATGCTCGAAGTGATGACCCTCGACTTGTAAGCACTTGTTAATTCGCTGATGAAAAGACTGTCTAACTTCAGCCAACATTTGTGGTGTAATTTCGGTACATGCTCGGCTTTCTTTCAAGTCCTCAGGCGTGGTAGGTGCTACCGCCATTGCACGTTCTTTGACAAAACCCCATAAAAAGTAATCTGGTGATGTTAGATCTGGCGAACGAGGTGGCCAAGCTACAGGGCCGCTTCATCCTATAAACTTTTCGTCAAAAATCTCATTCATAACTTGTCTTGAATAATATTCTTGAAAATCGTTTATTTTCGCGTTCCAATGTACTCACATTAGAAGGTAATGCGGGACTAACTGATATGTCAACAGAAAATGCTTACTTTCTGACGATGTCAACAATACCCTATCGATGTGTATTATCATGGTTATCGTAAGAAATGAAACGAAATAAAAATGATTTTTCGACTATTTTCATACTTTGCGTGGCTAGAATGGCCTTGTGTTGTAAGTCGCTGAATTCGTCTTAAAATCGGTAATAATGTTATCGAAAAAAATACATGATTCCATTTAAAAAAGTAGAGTTGCTTCAGCGCCTCTACCGATAAAAAATAGGGTGGTCGAGTATGACGGCCTTCTCGAACACTGAAACTTTTGTCTGAAACATTTTTGGATATGATCAATAGTTTGAGTGCTATCGCTCTGTAACACTTCATTTGCCTTACCCTGTATATACGTTTCAGCCTCTTCTTAATTGTTTATAATTTACAATCACTTGGAATCTGTTTAGATACTGAATCGTATGCAATAGACGTATGTAAATAGGGTAAATCGACTAGGATAATGATCATCGCGTTTTAATGGCCCATTTCGTTCAGGAGAGCAGACAGCGCTACACTAAGTTGCATGTGCTGGCTTTCGCTTAATCGCTGAGTTTAAGCGACCTTAGACAGGTCTGTACGTGGATAGGAGTCCCCTACTAATATTTATTTTCATTTATTGCTTTTTCTTTTATAATAATAATTAAGAATATACTTTCTGAATGTTTCTTCTCTTCCCCTTTTTTGGGAAATTACAACAAAACATGTACATTTATTTTAAATACAATAATTTTTTTTTACTATTAATAAATACTAATTACATTAGTATTTAACACATAATTTATAAATAAAATTAATAATGATACTTTCACAAAAGAATAAATCTCTAAAATTTACCCACAACAAAATCTAGATGTAGGCACGTTATATTTATGCATGATTTTAATATTTTAATTCTATATCTGATTGCCGTCGCTAACAAATACGCGCGCCCATCTAATTAAAGTGGGGAACTGGCTAGAAAGGTGGGAATAAAAAATTTGCTAGGTTCCCAAGGGTCGTTGCCGATCCTCAAGAATCACTCCAATCGCTGGACCTCGAAAAAGGTGAAACGCTACACCAGTAGGCATAAAACAGATCGAAGGCTCACTCACGTTCTGCTGCATCATGGAATCAGCAGAATGGCTCTAGAGAACCAGATCGATTATGCTTACCTTAATATTTATCAAGGTATCAAGGTTTATCAAGATAAGTATCTAGAAAAGCACTCATAGAATAGAGGTTGGATTCCTCGTAGCTTATGCAGTTTGCACGTTTTAAATTTGTTGGCTATTTTAGAAAAATTTTATCATTTTTCTGCAGTTAAATCTGTTTCAAAAATTCAAATAATTGTAATATATTTATATTTTAATAAACTGAGTCTAAAAATAGAAAAAGAAACTGGACGGTAGAAAGACAGAAAATGAATGAGTCCCCCAATAGTCACAAACCAATGTGAAGGTCACATAATGATTGTCAAAAGCCATTGTTAGATTCATCAAGAATTACTCCAATCGCTGGACCTCGAAAAAGGTGAAACGCTACACCAGTAGGCATAAAACAGATCGAAGGCTCACTCACGTTCTGCTGCATCATGGAATCAGCAGAATGGCTCTAGAGAACCAGATCGATTATGCTCACCTGTAGCTAGGAACTTGCAGGCTTACTTGATAGAAATATATCGCGGGGTTTTGATAATTTTCTTTTTTTATTGAAATGTAACCAAGAAGGGTTGAAAGACTTTTGGTAATGTTCCAACTGTTTTGCTTAAGCTCAAATAGAATAAGATATTCGCATGTTTATGCATATATATTGGGTTGTCCCAGAAGTAATTGTCGATTTTTTCATGCAAATTGAACAAATTTGTTAAAATACAAGAAATGAACTTTAATCAATGATACATTTTCCATTTTTTTGAAAGACCTTTTTCCATCTTTCCGGTAACTTCATGATTCCACGCTCATAGAACTTCTGGTCTTTATCGGCAAAAAACTGAACCAAGCGCGATTTCACAGCTTCATCATCATTGAAAGTTTTACCATTCAAGGTGTTCTGCAAAGATCGAAATAATTAGTAATCTGATGGTGCAATGTCAGGGCTATATGGTGGATGTAACATCACTTCCCAATCAAGCCTTAATAACACAGGCACACAAAAAAAACCAAGTCTCTGATATTTGAACGCGACACATATGTTCCCATGTAATTTGATCCGCTGATCACGAATCCGCGGTCCAATTGACCCCATGACATCTGGGTCAAGGGCATTTGAAGGTCAAAATTGAACACACACATTTGAGTTGAAAAAAATGACTAATCTTTATGTTTTTTGGGTCGCTGAATAATAATTCGAGGTCGGTTTGACCTCAAGTAGTAAAGGTCAAGGTCATTTGAAGGTCAAACGTGTTTATTTTGGAAATAATGCATTTTTGACTGCAGATTCTGAAAGAACGGAAAATTTTACGTCCAAAACCGCCGATACTGGGCATCCAAGACCCTGCATCGTAGACTTTCCTGTGCCAGCCATGACGGCGTCATGCCTTCACCCCAGGGCTTAGCCGGAAAACAAACAAGAAAAACAAAGCCGTTTCCGCCGTCACCACGTGGAGGTGCCCTGGGTGCTGACACAAGATAGGTATTACTGATAGATACTACTCCGTTCTTTCAGAATCTGGAGTCAAAAATGCAGTTTCTTTTCAAAATAAACAAGTTTGACCTTAAAATGACCTTGACCTTCACAGCTTGAGATCAAACCGACCTCAAATTCGAATTCAGCGAACCAAAAAACATAATGATAAGTAGTTTATTCCACTAAAACGATATTTTTCCCAATTTCGACCTTCAAATGCCCTTGACCCAGGTGTGATGGGGTCAAAAAGACCTCATATTCTGATCCAGCAACCACCAAAATATATTACCACAGTAGTTTAGGTAAAGGAAATCATATTTTCGTATTTTTGCAGTGATTAAATTGATTCTCCACATCACCACTTATAATGACCTTGAAATGACCTTTGGATCATATTAAAAAAATTAAAAAATACAGTTTTGGACGTAAAATTTTCCGTTCTTTCAGAATCTGCAGTCAAAAATGCATTATTTCCAAAATAAACACGTTTGACCTTCAAATGACCTTGACCTTTACTACTTGAGGTCAAACCGACCTCGAATTATTATTCAGCGACCCAAAAAACATAAAGATTAGTCATTTTTTTCAACTCAAATGTGTGTGTTCAATTTTGACCTTCAAATGCCCTTGACCCAGATGTCATGGGGTCAATTGGACCGCGGATTCGTGATCAGCGGATCAAATTACATGGGAACATATGTGTCGCGTTCAAATATCAGAGACATGGTTTTTTTTGTGTGCCTGTGTAATTTTTGGCGAGTGGCTAAAAATGTGTGTGGTGTAGTGTTGTTCTGGTGAGGAATTACACCTTGACGATTGACCAATTCTGCCGTTTTTCTTTGACGACTGCGTTTAATTTGTTCATCTGACGACAGTAGAATCCGAATTAATCGTTTGGTTCCTTGGAAATAGCTCAAAAAAATACCACACCTTTCCAATCCCACCAAACAGACAGCATAGACTTTTTCTGATACAATTCAGCTTTCGATGTTGTTTGTGGTGGTTTATCACGCTTGGACCATGATCGTTTTCGAATGACATTATTGTAAACAATCCATTTTTCATCACTAGTGATAATTCGTTTCAAAAAAGGATCGAATTCATTGCGTTTAAGATACAAATCACAAGCGTTGGTGCGTTTTGTTAAATGAATTTCTTTCAATTCATGTGGAATTCAAATATTCAGTTTTTTAACGAGTCCAAGATGTTGGATATGACAGTCGATTGTTGATTCTGGTATTTTTAACATTTCTTCAATCTCTCGCACAGTTACATGACGATCCGACTTGATTATGGCTTTGATTTGGTGATCTGCTTCCTTTGGCCGACCTGAACGTTGCTCATCTTTGAGTGAAAAATCCCCAGAACGGAATTTATCAAACCAATTTCGACACTGTCGGTCTTTTAAGGCTTCCTTACCATATACATCACGTAACTTTTTAGTAGCATGTGCTGCGTTCTTTCCTTTACGGAAATAAAAAAGCAAAATGTAAACAACAACAAAAACAACTATTAACTGTGAACCATAACCTTAGCAGGTCATTCGAAAAGATGGTCAAAGACATCTATATGTGAAATCAGAAATTACTTCTGAGACAACCCAATATATACACACATAACCAAACATAAACATGCAAAATTATACATAAACAATATATAATCGTTCCATGGTGGTTTGAAAAGTAACTTGGTTCACATACTAATAAAGGTCGACGGGGAGATTTATATAGCTGCCTATAAAGTCTTTTTTTCTGCAGATTAATATTTTGTAATCACAAGTCATTCTAACATGAATTCGTTGTTTGACTGTTGCTTGAACAGAATCGTTTCGAATAAAAGTGAAAAATAGACAAACTGGCTTGCACCGGGCGACACATACCCTTGCTATGAGACAGTGAGACTTCGCGTAAATGAATTCGAGCGAGGGAGGACATGCATCAAAGATGTACCAGGTCCTAGAACTCCAAAATTAGCTGTCATGCCAGAAAATATTGACATTTAATTTTTTTTTTTTACCTTGGGCTGTATTGTCGCTTGATAAAACCATCCCTGTTGCTGTGACATAACAGTGCTGATGCGCGTGAAAACTGCTAAGCAGTTTTTCACAATCATGGAAGACGTAAAGGCCTCAAATGTTTCTCACAGTTCTGGCCACTGTAACACACACGCGTGGTACTCCTGAAAACATTCGGTTCACTGCGTCGCGAGCATTTTGAATCTTTCTTTTTCTTTCACACGCGTCAGGCCCATGATTCACACTGACCATCGCCGTTCTGTTTTTTCCGTGTTTTTCAATCTGAGGTATTATTTCAAAGCATCAATCTGAATGGATCCAAACCAATCAGAACCAAATTTTTAATCCAAACCAAAAATTATTTGGTAAGACCAATAAAAATATTCATTTGACTAGGAGACAACCAAATTTCATTAGTACGACTAAATCATTAGTATCTCCTCCTTGATCCTGATCAAAGCAAAACACGAGCAGAGCACGTGCTCTGATGTCTCGTGCTCCCTTTCACGGAATCAGTATCCCTCCTATCGACTCAAGCCTATTTCCTATTTATGGTACTTCAGACTGTCCTGTTAGGAGCTGGGTTACCACCTTCACCTCGACCCATCCGAAAGTCACGATGCTTTTGGCTGTCTCCTCTTAGTACAGGTCCAAGTAACAATTTTTGCGCACATACTAAGATCGCCGTAACCTTTGCTTGAAATTTGGTTTCCAATCTTACCAGTGAAATGCTGGTCCTTTGTCCATTCTTGCTACCTTATATCTTAGCACCAATTCCGCCACCCTTTGAGTCGTTAGTATAGCACACACTGCTCCCAAAGGTATACCCCTAGTCGCGTTCATCCAGGCCTCTCTCATTGGTTTATTAACCCGAAAGAGAGAGTTGAAACTGTACCTGGCAACCATATTATCCTGTGGCATGTACAGGTAATATATTCGTTTGATATTCTCGGCTAAAAAAGTATGTCTGACCACCTATTTCAAATAATCTAAACATATCAGTCGGTATGCAGTTTTAGCTGGTCCCATTACCGCCAAAATTTACAGGGACTCTTCACTCAGGAAGAAATCCAAAGGGACAGTGGACGTTGTCCAATATGCTCTTGTAGTACCACCGAACACGAGGGTGTACGAGGGTGCTCTCTCCAGTTCAGTTTCCTATCCAGGGTCACCCCTAGATATTTTACCTCTCCCGAGAGCTACAGTTCTGTCTTCCCAAATCCTGATCACTCCTACTAGTGCCTGTGTATTTTATATACGTGATATGACCACGTAGTACTGAGTTCAAAGTGGGGATTTCGTATGACCGGTAGAGGGTTGAAAATGCTGATCCAAAATTTCAAACGCTCAAAGCCACGGCGCGACAAATGCGTGCAAGAAATGTTATCTTATGTTATATATTGTTATCTCCACTAATGTCCATGATCCTATTTTCGCTAATGGAACAATATCAAAAAACAAACTTTTGAAAAAGATAATTTTTCAAAAAAAATTAACAGCTGCACTCGAAGGAAAACTTGAAAATGAGTTTAGAATTGTAAAATGAAAAAAAAAAATTTTTATTAAAAAATCATCACTTTTATTGTAAAGCTAAAAAATAATTTTTCCGAAACCCTTATAAAAAAGTCAGATTGAATAAGTTTGGAAAACGCTAAGGTTAATGGAGTATCAGCGCGCATTCATCCCCGTGTATTACGGCAACGCATCGTACTAGACTTCCCCTTTGGGGAATTAGAAAATGCCCGCTAGGACCAGATCGATTATGCTTACCTTAATATTTATCAAGGTATCAAGGTTTATCAAGATAAGTATCTAGAAAAGCACTCATAGAATAGAGGTTGGATTCCTCGTAGCTTATGCAGTTTGCACGTTTCAAATTTGTTGGCTATTTTAGAAAAATTTTATCATTTTTCTGCAGTTAAATCTGTTTCAAAAATTCAAATAATTGTAATATATTTATATTTTAATAAACTGAGTCTAAAAATAGAAAAAGAAACTGGACGGTAGAAAGACAGAAAATGAATGAGTCCCCCAATAGTCACAAACCAATGTGAAGGTCACATAATGATTGTCAAAAGCCATTGTTAAATTCATTGTAAAAATGTAAGGGCCTGTGCCAAAAAGTTCTGAAATTTAGACTATCAACTAAAGAAAAAAATAATTTCAGACTCAGCTAATGGCATGTTGTGTAACTAGGAAGTAAAGTTCATTTTTTTTAAATGGATGAAAAGTTTATCTGCACTTCATCGAAAAGACCATTGCTTCCGTATTACTTAATTGAATAATAAATAATTGATCTCAATCTTGATTGAATTTCTTGTGGATAAGTTCGAGAAAAAGGACAATGGTTGACTAACTACTTAAAGGTAGTGGACCTGGTGCATAAAAAAATCTTTATTATCGACAGTAAATCACGAAAGGAGACGATTTTACACTTAAAAGCTTGAGGCCTTAGTTGCCTTAGTTATTTATTTAGCGCACTATGGTTCTCTTCAGCACATATACTATAATACATTGGAAATACCCAAAATAGATCGTAAAAAATTAAACAAAAAATATTATATACCCAAAAACTGTCTTTGACCATTCAATTGTTGTATTTGATTTTTTGTAATGTTTATTCAAATTATTCATATCCTATTCAATACATCATTTTTCGTTCAGAATAACTCATTTACACTCCAATTTTAAAATGTAAATTCTAATCAATATGATAGAGTGAAGGCACAATTGGTACCATCACCCTAAGAAAGACCACTTAGAAAAAAATGTTCTAAATAACAATAATAACGTTCGAAAACGGGAGTTTATCATTAACAAAAAATTGTTATTGTTTTGTGTACCACGTCTAGCTTGATGTGGTGTTTTTCGAAACTGGTTTAAATTATACCAGCCAGAAGCAGGGTTCAGTAGGCACAATAAATAGACATTGATTCAATTAAAAAAAACTCTGAGTATATTTGAGACACGCGAATTCAGAATAATATAAGTCAGAGAAAACACGAGCTTGTTATTCTTCCAAATTTCGTTTGTATCTGGTTGTACAAGATAGAGCGTACTTACAATTAGCCTTAGGAAATGGATACTCAGCTGTGTTGAAGTAGAGAGTGTAGAAAATTCTACTATATGACGAACTATGAGCCACTTCTCCCAGGTGACAGTACAAGACCCAGGTACAGCCTTGAGTCCCTTTCCGGGTTATTTATATAATTCAGAGGTGGAGAGGCTAAATTATGAACCTAATCTGCTGAGGAGCAAAACACGCTAGTTTTTTAAAATATTGTTGGTAGACATCTGCTTCGAAGAGTTTAGATATTCCTTGAATATTGCACATATTCCTTTGATCACCGAAAGTTTAATTTTTTTTTAAATTATTAGCTAAAAATAAAATGGCGGTATATAGCAATCCTCAAGCCAAAACAACGCGTTCGATGCAAAAAATCTATATAAAGTTTATATATTTGGCAAATAATTCATATTCTGGAGATAGAATACATATACACGAGAGAGTTAGGTTTGTGTTTTCATGAAACCATGGAAACCATCAGATATTAGTTCAATGAATTCAAGTGTGGCCGAACATCTGTTTTGGATTAAGAGCGTCCAGGCCGTCCAATTTGAATAACTAGGAAGATACTGTCAACAAAATCGTATTAAAAAACCGCGGCATAGTGTGACGGAATCCCAAAAAGCTGGCCAAAAGTAAGAAATGTTTATAAAATAGACCAAATTTATTTCAATAAAATCTACATGTCTATGCCTCGTCATCTGTTGAATCGTCTGTAGAACAATCGCTTGATTCAATTGGTGGATCGGTAAAGCTTTTCTCATCTATTCTAATACTTGGCAGAATTAAGAATTCAACTGTTTCTGATAACAGTGATTTGAATTATTTTTACGAAAGATTACGCATCCTAGAAATAAATAGATCAGATATCAACATCAATATTTAAAAAATGTCTTACATTTTTTTTCTCGGGAAAATTTACGCGCATAATCTTCTCTAAACCTCTCAATAAAGCTTTTACGAATTTCTTGAGCATCTTCAGACATTTGCCCTGTAGGTAACGATGAAGAGTTTATTATTTGTGCGCCATGAAGCAAGTTCCTGTGCACTGAAATTGGCATGTAAAACGACGGATACAATTGTACAAAATTGCAAGCTGTCTGAAAGGCATGACCCTGGAATTTATCTACATTAATTTTATGGCTACTAGAAAGTGCCTTCAAAATAACATGGAAACGTTTGATTAAATCTACATCAATTCCTGTTATAGAGGCCAAAATATCTGCATGTAAAAAAAATCTACGAGCAGTATTTCCGTCATTTAAGCTTCCAAATTCAAGCTCTGGCTGATCGACTACAAGACCTAATTGAAAACGTAAACCTTTTTGTATATTTTTTCTCGGACTTCTGTTTTTGCTTTTTCTTCATTAGTACGCGCTTGCCACTTTTTTATATGAAGCTTATACGCTACATGCAAACAACAGTCAAAGAATCTAATTCACGCATAAAGAATTGACAAACCGAAATGCAAAACACTTTTAGCCATTTCTTTTTGTAAAAGTTCGTCAACTTTGTTTAAGTATTTTGACGTTACTTGGCATAAATAACAACGCTGACTGGATGCATTGTTCGTGATCGCATTACAAACTCTACCATCTATCATCTTTAAAGCAAGTTGAAAAAAAACGTCACCTCTTTTCCGTCCATTACTATTTCAAAAGGGACAAGATTACTTTCTTGTTGTTAAGTATCATCTACTTCTTCAAGGTTGGTTGCAGTATTTTCATGCAAGTACTACATCCTAATAGGTCTACAATATCAAGACGATGATACTCTTGGATTACTCCATAAAATAATTTTCTTATTTGTTACCTTGTTATCGGATACCAACTGTAACGGTACGAGTAAAGTGAAAAATATATTCGCATCGGATTTCCATTCATCATCACCAGTAAACTTTTATTTATACGTACTTTTTCCGGAAATACCGTCATAACCTCACTTATTATACAAATTAAATTAAATTTACTAACTCCTTCCGGAGACAAACTCTCAATGACATCCATTTGAGCTAAAAGAATTCTTTGTGCTTTGTGATTTAACGAAGCCTGCAGGTTTACTTCAGCAATACATTCCAATACGGTGATTTTTTATTCAGGTGGATAATATCTAAGCTTTGCTTGATACACTAATCTATACATTGGATATAATTTACAATTATCTTCCGCTCAAATTACGAAGTCCCTGATACTGAGATTTGGAAATTATTTTTTCAACTATAAATGACAAAGCAGCATTACCAGAAAGAGCTTCTCATGAAATAGAATCGAAAGATTGTCTATACCTCCTAGCTCTGGATGGGCTTCCAAAGGTGACGTTTTTCACAATTCAGGGAGTATCTAATTTTCCCGTAGCTCGAAGGCTTATTCGAATGGCAAATGATAATTCTTCTGCAGTTGATTGTGTCCGTAGCTCTCCAGTCCACCTCCATTTTGAATATTTTTATATTTTTTATATTTTTAGGTCTTAAATAATTTCAAATTATTCAAGAAGGCCGACCCATTATTGATGATGGTCTGCAGAAACCTCATTGATGCCTTCAACTGAAACGAACACAATTAGCCAATCTCCTATCACAACTATATTTTCTTCCGTGCCTGTATTCTCTATAATTTCTTGTAGCCCCCCATTTATGATATTCCTGCAATATTGTATCACGTGGTTAACCTTCTTTTCTTATTTCCATTTCCTAATCCCTTCACCACTAATTAATACTTTCATTTGTTCATCCTTATATTTTTGCATACTTTTTTGTCCAACTTCTAACAATTGCCCTCCTTTGGTCCTCCCTTCCTTAAATAAAATTTTTTTTATGCCCAGCTATGTTCTATGAAACTACACTAATTTCCCTACTCACTCTGTTTGCTGCTTCTCCTGTTTCTCTCTTTTTCCTGTTCCCGAAAGCTATGTATCAGGCTGCCCCGTTTCTCGTTCCACTCGCTCCAAACTCCAGCCAGCAACATTATCATATAGCCCGCTTCTGCTTCCCTTCCCTTTGTTTCTTCCTCTCACTCTTTTTCTGATCCATTTGTTTTTTTCTCTAAATTCTACCAACATTCCTCCTTTCACCATTTTTACATTGTACATTGGATCCACTATTATTTTTCTCAGAATTA
The DNA here is from genome assembly GCA_030998225.1 of Diplolepis rosae. NCBI lineage: Eukaryota > Metazoa > Arthropoda > Insecta > Hymenoptera > Diplolepididae > Diplolepis > Diplolepis rosae. The sequence goes on from JAPYXD010000631.1 coordinate 1,656,145, forward strand.
TATCTCTTATTTCGCCTTTCATGCCGTGACCCTTTCGTTCTAGCCCACTTACTAGAATATTCTTTTTTTTTCTCTTCATTCATAATACTCATACCAACCCCCTTTCTGGCATTCCTCGGGAAGCAAATTAATATAATAACTATACGGCTGAAATGAAATAAAAAAATTAAATAACTGGAATTGCCATCTAAAATCTCATTTGCATTAGAAATCGACTCGGAATGGTTTTTTAGAGTCAACGTATAAGTAATCACGAGCGCCGATCATGTATCGAGTTAATTTCTCAAAAACAAAACAAAAAACCCTTCTGTCCTTCTGGGCTTTGAAAGTAGCAATCGCAAGCTCTAATTTGAGATAAAAGATAAAAGGGACCAGTTTAAAAAGACAATCAAAAATATTTTTAATTATTGAAAATAACGGTGAAATTTTGATATTTTCAAAAAACCGTTTAAACCATTTAATTCATCGTTCAAAAATAAATCGAAAAAATTAAGGTAAAAAAATTTCCCAACTTTTTTATGCCTTCCAAATAAGACGATTTGTCAAACCCTCCAAAATACCCTTCTGTTTCCCATTCAATTTCTTCGTTCGACTCAAAACGCCTACCACACAGACATCTCTTGAGGTTTGGGAACAGATAATAGTCGCTGAGGGCCAGGTCTGGAGAATGCGGTGGATGCGGAAGCGATTTAAAACTCAATTCATCCTTTTTGCCTGTAAAATGTTCGATGTGTAAGATAGTGCATTGTCATCATGAAAAAGGATTTTTCCCAACACGTCTAGTGAAAATTGTTCTTTCACCGTCTCTTTTGAATTGCGAAAATGGCTGATTTCACAACAGTTGCTATTTTCCCACGTGTAGTGAAAATAGCCATTTTCCCGTCTCAAAACAGACGGTGAAAGTACAATTGTCACTAAACTTGTTGGAAAAAATAACGTCTTTCACTCGTCGAGAACAAGCGATTGTTAAGTCGTGTGATTGCAGCACTCGCCTTTGGCTCGTGTTGCAATCTTCACACTCACTAAGAATTGCTCGTTTTCTCCATATGTTAAACAAACAGCTATATTTATTCTTCAAATTTGACTATTTCTTCCTGATTCCGTCAGCCAATCGATCTAATAATGCAGCATAACATGTTCCTTCCTTTCTCGAGGTGATCAATGAAGATTACTTAATGTGCGTCCTAAAAAACACCAGTCATAACTTCCCCAGCCAATTGTTGCGTTTTCGAACGCTTTGGTGCACTTTCACCAGGTTTAACCCACTGTTTTGACCATTCACGTGATTTCGGAGTATAGTGGTGGATCCATGTTTCATCCATCGTTACAAATCGACGCAAAAACTCTTTCGAATTGCAGTTAAAATAGGCCAAATTATTCTAAAAATTGTATAGATTTAAAATGTTGTTAACATAAACTGAATTGTTTTTCAAATTTGACCAAAATGTGGAAGAACAATAGTAAATATTATGTTCATCAAAGACTTCACTTTGTATATCCATTTCTACTTTACTACCCTGTCTATTTTGGATTTGTTCAATTCTTATTTTTATATTTATAATTTTAGATGTAGAAACCTAAAACAATAAAATTTGCTAATTGAAGGCAGTGCAGTGGTTCAGAAACGTTTCAATACTACTACCGCACTGCCATTAATAACAGGTATTTTGTTTTCTTAGTTTTTAACGCTAAAAAAAGAATTATTTTAGTAACTTTGACACCTTCAAACTATAAATGTATTGCACAATTATAATTAAACAATTTGAAAGTATTTTAATCTCTTCTTACTCATATTACACTCGAGATTCCTTCCAACGAGCGTCCCCTTATACGAGCACGTCACCGTTATGATAGTAAAAAAATTATTTTTATAATGATTTATAAATAATCATAAAACTCATTACAGTATTCATATGTTATGAGTATAAAGCGATCATAAAACAATAAATAATCATTTCCCATCACTTTTTGATAATAACGTTCTTGAAAAAGTAGACAGTAATACAGCATTAGTGGAAGTTGCGCTCGACGCCGTCGATCCAAGACCGTGATTCCACGCGCATCACTTTACAAAAAAATTCATATTTCGCACAATTTTCGAGTGCGTGCCTTAATTATATACCTAAAATTTGAGTAATACTTAAGGCTATCATTGTAAATTTTTTCAGATTTTTCAAAAATAGGGTTTTTACCAAAAAATTAATTTTTTTGTTATTATACAATTAGTATTTATTATTACAAACTTTTGCTAAAATTGAGTGTAACTAGAGCAATAATTGTTTTAATTGAAAGTTAAATTCGTCTAGTTATATCTTTAAGATTGACGTTCAAACTGTTGAAAAAAGTATACGTGATCCTGAATCCAAAACCATTTTAATAATAAGCATGCGATACTTAGAATATTAGCACATTTGATTATTTTTAGATTTCCATATGCTTCATAAACATGCAGAAACCTAAAATGTATAAAGTTCTCTAATATGGAGTAAAATTTGCAGTGTACTCGCCTACGATTTTGTTGTCGCCTAAATTTGTGTGTTTTTCTCACTGTTACGCCGCAACTACGTAGTGATTATAATAATATAATTAATGAATTGGGTTTGATTGAGACACGATATTCCTTCTATGAAATGGGTGAGAAGAATGTTTTTTTTTAAATTTATCTCAAAATAATAGAATTTCAGACAAATGTACCAAAATTCTTGGAAGTAGAAGATACTAGGTATGAAAGATGAAATGGTTCGATTAAAGTATAGAATTTTGAACAAGGAATGACGTTGCTATCGCTTTGGCTTTGGAGAGTTTGGCTTGTATGTGACGCCAACTCTAACTTAGCCCTGACTCAAACCTGGCTCACTCCTGACAAGCTTGGCGACGCCCTGGCTGAATACTGGCGCAGCACTGGCCCATGTCTGGCAAGCGAAATACTGTTGTTTAGTTAATAATAACGAAATTGCCATTACTTATTGGCTCCTGAGGTATAATTTCTATTATGCGATAAGATTACATCGCGACAGATAGTATTTTGAGTAAACAAGATTGGCTTTGATGTTTCGCAATTCTCTCGGATAACACTTCGGTTACGAGTGCAGGTAAACTTATGGACCTTGATCCGGACACCGTAATTAACGTAATTTTCGCTTAAAAGTGATATCGGCTCTTCAAAATACGTTGGCTCAATTTGAAACGTTCTTTACGCACCAGTCACCAGTGAAGAACGACACGTCAACCGCTGCAAGACATCATTCGGAATTGGAACTGCCCGCAAGCGCGCATCGCGTTATTCGCCGGGCCTCAAATATTCAGTATGGTATTGATGAATCTAGCCATCAACCTGCTAGTTCGGAAGTCAGAGCCCCGGAACTCATTTCCAACCCTCATTTAGACAGGCAAGCTAACCCGCCTAACGTAGTTGAAATGAATCGCCGGACTCAAATTAAAAGAGGTCTGGGTGCCGATCCACTTCCCCGCGCCGTAAATTATTCTCGACTGAGTGATCACTCATTAGGCCACTCGATGCAATTGAATATAGGAAGTGTAGCGCCCTTGGGCAGGATTTTCGCGGCAGGCAATATTGAGTCGCTTTCACCGTTCGACGCCAGGGGAAGTGCGCTTCATGCTCCTTACCAGCGTGGTGCGCACTCGTCGCCATTGCGGGAGCGTAAAGTAGTGGGGGACCATAGTTCTTCGTTTAGCCAGGCCAATAACGAAGCTGGCACTGGAATAGAACCGCGAGCCCCATCCGCTTCAGGTAGATTCAATCGGACACTTGTCACAGTTGTCGAGAATTGGGGCATCACGTATTCGGGTGATAAAAGGACAAGCGTCGACAACTTTCTCGCACGCCTGGAGAAAGGGTAGCGCAGTGTCTTTCCTCAGTAAGGACGAGCTAATGATAGCTATACCGCTTCTGCTCGATGGCCTGGCCCTACAGTTGTTCAGGCAGAACAAGAGCTCGTAGCCAACCTGGGCCCATTTCAGGGCAGCATTCCGTGCTAGGTTCGGCGATATAAATTATCAATGGAGACTAGATGAGCATGTGACCGGTAGGGTTCAAGGCGAGGACAAATTTACTGCCGACTATTTGAATTGTCCCCAAGGACTTTATCAGGAATTCGAGCGCCCGATTGCCCTGATCAAACAAATGGATAGGGCCTATATGAATATGCGACCCAGACTAAAGTGTGCCATTCGAAGGCAAAAATTTGGGGATTATAATCAATTAACTACCATAGCGACCGATGTCGAAAGAGTCCTTCCGCGGCCGGAAGGATCGTTCTTCTCCGGATTCGCCTATCCAAGTAACAATAAGCCGAGGTCGTTTCCATACAATAGAGAGAAGCCGGGTCGAAAAATCGATGCGACTGTGAATCGAATTCTCCATTCAGTAGCCGAAATTCTTAAATTCTATCATCACGGAAACCTTCTTCAACCATGATCTGACTCACATTGCAGACCCCTCCTTGACTTTCGATAATCAGAATAAGGCGAGCCTTGAATTGTCACAGTACTCAGCAAGTAACTCGCTTATGCGACATAATATAACTTATCTTCAGTCTTCTTTGGACATTAGGGGCATTAACCTCTTATGTCCTGAGAGTTCAATTAATCCAGATCTAATCATTCACTTTTAAATACTGAGTACGCGTGATTCCTGCTCAGAACCGAACATCTTGTCACAAGCGTACCTCGATATCGGGTTGGTAGTTACCACATTTTATTCATTGGTGGACACAGGTCATCAAAGACCTTCTTAGGTTCACTAAGCGTCCCACTTATCGCATCGGAAAAGTGTAACGTTGAACGGAGTCGAGCAAGCATCGTGCTGATGGCCAACGGAAATTCTAAATCCATGTTAGGCAAAGCCCTCTTGCCGGTCACCTTTAGTGGTGTCACTCACGTAATGACGTTCCGAATATTACCAGGATTTAACGACTCTTGTGTATTGGGCACAAATATCGTAACGCAATTTGGTCTGGTTATTGATGGCAAGGTCCGGCAACTGTCGCTAGCGGATAAGCGAATCATTAAGTTTGCCTTTGATTCTTAATTCAAGGAGGGCCTTGATACCTGTATGGGTTTCGCGTTGCTCTCTAATACCGAGAGAGATCAACTTAAAGTCTTCCTTATTCGGGTTATTCTGCCTTATCCAAATAAGTTACCTGCCGCTAACCTTGTGGAGCATGTTATCAAAACTCAAAGGCACCCGCCGATTAAGCAAAAGAACCATCGAATATCGCCTAAAGTGTGCAATGAATTCGTCAAAATCACTGATCAGTTGTTGGACCAAGAGCTGATCGAGCCTTGTATCAGTGAATGTTGTAATCAAGTAGTCATGGTTCGGAAGGGCGACGGCTCATACCGTTTATGCATAGACTTTCGCAAGGTAAATGAGAATTCTAAGAAAGACGCGTACTCGATCCCATTTATCACCGAAATATTGGCCAAATTGAGCGTAGCTTCTTATATCTCAACCATAGATTTGAATTAAGCATACCATCAGATACAACTCAGCGAGGAAAGTAAGCCGAAGACTGCTTTCATCATTCCGGGTAAGGGTCTCTACCAGTATAGACGCATGCCATTCGGTCTCACGGGAGCATTAGGAACCTTACAAAGGCTAATGGACCAGGTCATAACATCTGACATAAGACCGTACGTTTTTGCGTACCTGATCGACGTGATAGTCGTCACGGAGAACTTTAAGGAGCATCTGTACTGGCCAGAGAAAACAATGATTTGCGGAAGCAAAACTCACCTAAAATCATGACAAGTGTCATTTTTGCAGTTCAGAGTTCAAGTACTTTGGATTCAAAATTAACCAGGACGGCCTCGTCGTCAATGACGATAAGGTTCAGCCGTATTTGGAGTATCCGCGCCCGACAAACCTTAGACAATTAATCACAGATATTAATCGATTCACATGAAGCCTCAGAGTCCAGCCATCTTGGCACAGATAAAACATATCATCGGGCCGTAATCCACTATTACTGGCCAGGGTCGTCCGTGGGCACCGACATAATGGGACCGTTCCCTACGAGTAAACGGAGATTTGAATATCTAGTGCTCTTTCAGGATCTATACACGAAGTGAATTGAGGTCGAACCTCTAAGAGCTGCTAATGCGAAAAAAAATAATGGACATATTTCTGGACCTAGTCGTTACTCTCTTTGGAAACCAGAAGTCCTCCACTCAGATAACGGCACCGAATATAATAATAATTTAGTGAAGGAACTAGCAGCGACGTTCGATATTCACCATTCCTTCACACCTGTATATCATCCGCAGGCGAACCCAGTAAAATGGACCATAGGTCGGTATCATGGGTCGCACCTCCAAAGGTACCTACACGACGAGGACGAAGATCAACAGTTTGATCCTGAAAGGGTGGCAGCCCTGGATCGGGAGTTACTCAAGATAGAAGGTTAGGACACCGTTGACAATAATGGTGAGGAGCCAGGCGATGATTAACGTAGTAAAGCGTGCAATAGTAGTTCGCTTATATAGATAGTAATATGTAAGTCGATTAACCAGGGGGAGTTTTGGAGCTAACTGGAAGCGACAATGGATGGCAGTACCTGTATGGCTTATTTCATTTCAGCAGAAAGAGGCATAGTCCTGGGGTCCCTGACAGAGGACCGGGAGGTTGCTTCCACTAACGATCTGGCTCCACAGCCGAGCTCGTCGAAGAAGGCCCCGACACCTACAGCCCCAGCGTCGGGATCTACGACAAGCAGCCCAAGAACCAAGAATTCCGTTTCTTAATAATTAAAGATCGAGTCAGTGACCATGTGTTGCATCACATTGAGACAAATTAAAACTGTCGTTTACCCACAAGGGGGCTGTAAGCAGACGGATATAGCGCCCAGCTACGTATACGTAACAGGCGTCGGTAATTTGCATATGCGTTGGCGCTACTCCTTACCCTGTGCTCTCCGCGGGACCGAGTAAGCCTGTAGGCTCGGTAGTACACTGTCCAGGGTGACTCGTCACAAGTTGGCCGGTTACTCTTGGCCAGCCGGTCGTCAACATCGTAATTTAGTTATTTTTACATAAATAAAATGGCGTTCAACTTAACGGTCGCCTAGCCATCTTTTCTGACGCGTGTGGTTTCTGGATTATCGGGTTTGGTTGCTTGAGGTAAAGTGATTTACCCTAAACATTGTATATAACTTTTGTTTCAAATAAAACTTCAATTGTAACGACAGTTTGGGACTCCGATTGATTTTAATTTCAGGCGGAAGCTCAAACAACCTAACTTTAAAAATAATAATAATGTACAAAATAGGTTACAACCTACAATATAATGTAATTTATTGTTATATAAAGCATATATTTATTCATACTTAATATCAGAAGCAGAAATGTCTGGTGAATACGGTGAGTAGGGTAAAACTTCCCACTTGAGTATTTCCAAATAGGTTTTGACCAGTGCCGCAACATGTGGACGTACATTATCATACAGAAGAATAACTTTGTCGTGTCTGGAGTAGTAGCGGTCGTGCTTTCGCTTGACTGCTCGACTTCAATCACATCAATGGTGTTCGGTAGACAGCCTCAGTAACTGATTCGTTCGGTTTGAGCAACTCCTAATACACGACACCAAGCTGATAACATAACATATAACATAACATATATATATATATATATATATATATATATATTTGTTATATATATATATATATATGTTATATATATATATATATATCACAGTAATAAAAAATATGATCGTATAGAGATGTTCAAGCTTTATTAATTAATGAGACGCCGATATATACAACTCACGTACTACAAATGAGCGTTATAGTTAATATAATAAGTTTTGAGATGCTTATGTATATAACTCATGCTATTTCTCTGCTTGAGAAGAAAAGAGAAAGGTTTTGTCGTATAGTTCTCCTTCCTGGTAGCTGGATAACGGCACAATTCTGGCTGGAGTTATGTAGTGCTAGTCAAGTAGTACAAAAAGCGTGTCACCGTATCAGACAATCCAACTTGCTTGCTAAATACTGGTTAAGTTCGTTTTCCGTAGATTTCACTATCAGAACTCGATTTAATACGACGATACACGTATTTAACGATACTTAATGATTTACGGCTACCGGACTTGCACCACTTAGGGGCCAGAAGTTATATTTACCAAGTACCGAGGTAATCCTAGTATAAAACACCGATAAAGTCTCGAATATCGAAGTGTCAAATCACAAAACCGACAATATGACTTGTAGCCTGAGGCAAAACATCTTCCTCTTGTCTTTCCAGATATGTAATTAGCTATATATATGTTGACAAGCCGGTGAAATTGTACTAAGGTATAATTGCACTGACTCATCTTTTTATTTTATACAGTGGATATTAATCTCATTTCTTTAGTTTCAATATAATGTTTATTTGGATTATTCAGCAGACCCCAAATAATATGATTGCTCACTGCTGATTGAATGCTATTGATTGAATATTCATTATTGGTTATCGTTGACGATTCTCGGCTAGCAATAATTATTATTATCAACTTTCGTTAAATAATGATTAATATTCATCTACCTAGTTTTCTACATTACGCCACTCAGGGCTCACGGGTGGGTCCACTCTTGTGCAATATCATGTATAATGATTATCTGCGCATGGGCCTACTATCACAGACAAGAGATTCGTTTAGTGCCCGAAGATTGTTCTTGGATAACACGGAGTCGTTTGGAAGAAAAGTATCAAGTACTTGGAAGTGCAGTTAGATCGGAGGCTTAGCTTCAGAGAACACCTGCAGATCGCGACTGTCAAAGCCATCCAATGTGGAGCTAACTTGTCTCAGCTCATGTCCAACATTGGTGGACCCAGAGACGCTAAGAGAAGATTAGTGGCAAGCGTGGTCTACTCGAATCTGCTTTATGCGATTTCAATTTGGGCAAATGCCCTTGAAACCATCCTACCCAGGAAAGCATGTCTTCAGCACAGAGAGTTGTAGGGATGAGAATAGTCTCAACATGCCGAACTGTGTCGACGAGTGCTGTGTTGGTCCTGGCGAGCGTCCCGCCAATAGACTTATTGGCGAAGGAAAGGCAGAAACCTTTCAGCTTTGCAAGGCGCTTACCTGTACGACCAAGCAACAGGTAGTTGCTCGCGCGAAGGAAGTCATCCGTAAGGAAGGTAGACACTTACTCTTTGAGAGATGGAAGACGAGAGGGCATGATGAGCAGACCGAAAAATGTACTTACGATTTAATCCCGGAGCTCGCTACCAGGCTGGATATAAAGCACGGTGAAGTCAGCTTTTACCCAGCGCTGGCGCTTTCAGGCCATGGCTACTTTAATGCAACATGAAGCGCTTTACGAAAAGTGACGATGAATCATAAATAGAGGTTTCCTGTCTTATTCTCAATTCTAAAAGTACCTTTTGTATCTGACGCAAGAATGGATCATTAGTTTTAGAATTAATAGTAACATCACGCCTGGTTCGAAAGTATCAATATAAGATATAAAATGATATTTTTTGGAAAAAAGACGAACTTTTGAAATTGATTTAAAATAAACGCTTTAAGAGTGAGAAAATTGTGAGCCTATGAAGAATTTTTCTGCTTTGGAGTAAAAGTGTAAAATTAAAACCAAATAAACTCCAGATGCTAGTTGATTAAGGAGATTCATTAGATTTCTCGGAGAGCTGAAAAAGAAAAGAAGGATTAATATTGGACAAAGTTGGATGATTACATGTTATTGTATTTAGGTCAAGAAGTTTTTTTATTGAAAAAGCATAGCAAATAATCTACTAAATTTTGAAGAGTTTTGATATGGAAGTGAAGGGGCAAAATGTGTTGATTAGTCAGCTTTAAAAATATTCCGTCCACGGTACTCTTTTGCAGCATGCATTTGAGTGTTACAATATATTATTAATCGCAGTAATAGTTTGAATGCTGCTCTATTTTCTGCTGATTCACTAATAAATGCGGCGTATACAACAAAATGATCATTTATAATAATTTGAGCAAGAAAAATGGTTTCGTTTTTGAATTCGGATCAAAATAGTTTATCAAATTTAGTTGACATTCTTTGTCTTTTTGCAAAAGAGAACTAATCATTTTTATCGCAGCAAAATCCTTTGCTGTTTATATTGAGTTTGAAATTTTTATTTGTTTAATATTGTCAATGAAACAAATTGCTATGTACACTCGAGATTCCCTGTAACGTAAAGCTCGAGCATCGGAAACCTCTCTGTAACAAACGCGAGAGGGATCCCCTCCATATCCTACTTGTTGCTAAGCGCTGTTATGCGCATTATATAATGCGCGCAGTCTGTCTGTCAGTGAGGCTATGTGAATAATATATTTACATAGTTAAAACGGTATAAAAAAGATTTCTGTGAGTATTGAAGATGGAATTAACTTATTTGACGATATGTACTCAAAATACTAAAAATATAATAATATAATAATAAAAATATTTATGCTTATATCAGGTGTATTTTTTAATATTTTCAGAAAAAAAGAAATTACACTATCAAGTAATTTTTCAATAATTGACAAATAATTTTCTCATTAATTTGTGATAAAAGCCATCAAACTCATTGATTACTTTTTCAAATTCGAGCGCGCTTCATTCCGTAGTAGTGGGGAAAGAGGGGTCGATCGTCTGCACGTTATAGGGAGGCGTGACGCGCTTGTTACAGAGAGGTTTTGTTACAGGGAGGTTTTGTTACAGGGAATTCCGTTATAGGGAATCTCGAGTGTATGTTGAAACTTCTGATGAAATTATTTTGAGTGCAAATTTCGTTGCATTTTCTTGCAATTTTTATTGAAAAAATTTGGTTGGAAATTTTTCCGATTCATTAATTAAGGTTTTATATAAATACCGTTCTAGCTTTTGTTTTATAATTTGGTTACCTTCGCTACTACTTATAATTATGTAATTTTTATATTGCAAATGAACGTGAAATAGATAATCATTATTATTGGTTCGTTCAATAAGTATTTCACAATTTCACAATTAATTCAAAGTGAGGATAAAAAGTAGTCTTTCTATTATTGCGATATTTACCTGAATTGCTATTTGTGTTATTTGCTGAACTTTTAGGTGCCTCTTTCGAGTTTTGTGGCACTCAAGCTATAAGCAGTGGTTGATGGCTCTCAGCGGGAGGCCCAGTGGGTTGGTTGATAGCTACGTGTAATAAGGGGTTAGAAACCGAATCCCAAAAGGCACCTAATATATAAAGAGACCATCCAAATAATATGTATAACGCATATCCATGAATAATAGCGCCTGTTATCAATTCTATGTCTCTAATTATTATGACTAATTCAAATAGAACTGCACTAGTAGTTCCAAAACTTTCTAAAGCTGTCCAAAATCTACCGCAAGCGGTTTGAGTAATTTTATCGATTATTTCTTCATTACATGAATTTGTTAATGGTACTCCTTAATTAATAGTTGGTTGTCCTTTTATTTCTCTATATGAAGAATTCAAAATCATTGGCTTTTCTGCTAGAAACATAATGCGATCACGTAGTTTAACAAGGTCAGATTAAGAATAAATACCACTTGGCTCTAAGGATAAAGGATTTGTCTATTTCCAGGTTGCTTTTGTAAGAGGTTTGACTATAGTTAGTGTTATGGATTCAACAGGATTTGGAAGTAATTTGTATCATGTAAACATTGTAAACAGCCTTGAAAATATTTTTTTCAGTTTTGTTAAAATAAGACTAAATTCTTCTTCTCAGTTCTCTTTATGGTTTTCTTCAAACTTCTCTTCATAATTTTCCTCAAAATTCTCTTCAATTTTTCTTCGTAATTTTCTCCATAACTTCCTTCATGTGGTTTTAATGTCGTTGATTTCATTTTCTGAGGAAGAAAAATAATTTCCACTTTCTTCTCTTTCAGATTTAGTGATATTTGTCGTCTTTTTGACATTCGACTTTTCTTGTTTCTTGCTTGAGTTTGTTTTAAATAATCTGAATAATCAGAATCAGAGTCGAAATCTAATTCTAGTTTTGTTTGGCTTCGTTTTTGCGCATATATTTCTGGAAATTCATCTTCATGTATTTGTTTTCTTGTCTATCTCTTTTTCTTCTTGATTTAGAGAGAATAATCTTTAATTCATAAGTAGATATGCCCGTGGACTCAACTATTTCGCGCACTTTGATTCGTCGATCACTCAAAACCATATGATTTGGCAATCATTTCGGGGGTAGTCACTTCCACTAGACGTCCCGAACGATGTTCATTTTTTGTGACTTTAACAGCTGTCTGATGAGTAATGATGCGTACTAAAATCAAACCATTTCCCAAACTACGAGCGCCATCTCTTGGATGCTTTAAGGACTTATTGAACGACCCTCGTAATAAATTTTGTATTTGAGAATATTGTAGAATTATCACCCTACATAACAAGATGATCCAGAACAAGATGAAAGAATAAATTTTTTAGATATGACTTTAATCAGAAATAATAATATGATTATCACTAATTGGTTTCGTAAACACTACGCCTAGACCTCATGTATGTTACTACTTCTTCAGATATTCCTGTACCGGAATTTAAACACTTTCCATATGAATTCTGTAAGAAACAAGCTACATGACAATAGAGGCCTGCTGCATGAATCAGCTTATTGCCCACCTGATGATGCAAAAGCTTATACTTTTAAACTATTGCACCATGTACTACTTCTACAACCTAACGAATCATTGTGATCTATTCGTTAGATTTCTCTGGCGAAAATTGTGAACACTTTCCTCTTAATGTAGGCGTCATTTTGAGTAGCGTAAAATAGACCAGACGTATCAATGATATATCCGTCTGTTGCACAGATTGTTAAGGGCTTGCACAATGGTACTTTCTTTTTTCCTGAAAAGGACTTTCCTTGGTACTCAATGTTTGCACTTTTCTGTCCCATTAAAAAATGAGAATCAGCTGGTTCTCTTTCAAATCGTACAATTGTTCTGCAATAGGAGACGTATAATTAAGGATAACTTTATCTCTAGAAATCGCTTGCACTCCAAAAGACACAGGTAAAATATCTTTTTGGAACGCATTCAGCACTCATGCACTAAACTCTGATACTTGTTGCTTACGATTCAGCCCTAGAAATGCAGCAACAGTGGCATTAGCGTTGCCACTACGTAGCTTAATAAAAAATACAACCAGAGCTTGTTCAACGTTCCGGAAACTGGTATTTCTTATTGATGTTATTTTATTGCCCAGATGTATACTCGTATATTCTTCTTTTGATAAACGCTTGCACACAGGAATCAAGGGGTATAACAGTTAGATTTCTAGAATTGGAGCACAAAACACAGTATTGATGGGGGACAACAACATATTAGAGGGGTACACTTGGCAAATTTTACCCCATATCCCTGGAATCAGATGCCTATAATTTATGAATGAATGAAAATTTAAATGTATTTGTACAACTTCAATTTTTAATTGAAAATAGCAATAAAAAATTGTGTTTCAAACCTGTAACTTTTACTTTTTTTGCGCCTGAATAAGGGCAATACGTTTTATGCAAGTTCAAATGAACAGTAGAAATGAGAGCAGTGGGACTAAAAAAGGGCCTGTGAATAAATCCATTTTGAAACTAAATCATTTATCCAATTTGGACGTTTATTTTTTTTAACTAACGTATAATAAATTCCGCATTATTACCATTAAACACATTTAAAATTTTCTGGAATTTTTTAAAATGAAACAAGCAAAATAAAATAATAAAAATTTTGACTCAGCCAAATGATATTAAAATTATTTCATATTTACAGGGTGTATTTAAAATACTCTAGCAATGCTTAGAAGATCACTAAACAGTTTTAAACCGCTTATTGTTGAATAATATTCAATTGGGAAATGAGGTCAATCGATAACTGTTTTTTTCGTTTCGCCGATAAAAAGTATCTAGGGAACTTCAACTTTCAGTAAGTGATTTGTTCAGCAATGTTGAGCGAAGTTTTTTGAGTATATTCATATCGATTCGTTGAAAATTGACTGCAATATTCATATTTGAAAAAAGTACTCGATGTTTGTCGTGCTGTTAGCTACAGCATCGCAAGAACTGCTCTGTCAGGCATTTTCCGGTAATAATATAATTCATTCAATATTTCGGTTTATTTTCAACAAATCGATATAAAATTTGTTCATTAACTTTGTTCAGTATTGCACACTTGCATCACTTATTGAAAGTTAAAGTTCCCTAGATACTTTTTATCGTCGAAACGAAAAAAACAGTTATCGATTGACCTCATTTCCCAATTGAATATTATTCAACAATAAGCGGTTTAAAACTCTGTTATGATCTTGTGAGCACCAATACCCAAAGATCGTTCTCGGGGAATATGAAATTGAGTGGAAAAAGAGCATTAAATACCTGGGTGTGCAGTTGGATAAAAGGCTTGGCTTCTGCGAACACCTGCAGATCGCGACTGTCAAAGCCATCCAATGTGGAGCCGCGAGCATGGTAAATTCGAAGCTGCTTTATGCAGCTCCGGTCTGGACAAGTGCCCTTAACAACCATGCTATCCAGAAAAAGCTGTTCTCGGCACAGAGAGGTGTGGTGCTGAGAACTGTCTCAGCATACCGAACTGTGTCGACAAGTATAGACAAATATTTTAAAAAATTTTAATAATTAAGTTTCTGAACAATATGAAATGAAAAAATGTTCCTAAAACGATTCTAGGACATAAAATACACATTTTGCATGAGTCAATTAATACAAAATAAAGAAAAGAACACGTTAAACTTTGTAAAATATATACTGTGGAAACGCAAGAAGAATTCTTGAGAACCTGAACAAAATTTTTTTTATTTTATCCCCATATAACTGAAAATATATTAAAAAATAAATGAAAAGCTTAAGCTTCTAAATAGAAGTATTTTCCATTTTTATTTTCCAGCTTCAAACGAATGAAATGAAAAATAAATATTTTGTTAAGCCCTGTGTTCAACATAAAAAACCATGTGAAGGGAAATATATACTCAATTAAAAATTTGTAAAAGTAACAAAAAATATTCATTACTATAAAATTTGCTAGTACACATTTGAAGATAAAATTAAATTATATATGCTAACATCTCCACAGCTTCATTGGCATGTTCTTTGCATTGAAAACTAAATTTTGTTTCAAATGAAATTAAATCGTCTAGAATTAGATCAAAAGAATTGCTAGACCGGCAATGTTTGTTAAATAGATATTCGACAACTGTGATAAGCTTGTATAACTTAACATTTGGATGTATGAAATCTTTATTTATTTTTTCAAATCTACTCAAACTTTCAGGTAACTGATCACAAGAAAATAATATCGTATCTGCATGAATTTCAGAAGTAGTCAAAAATGCATTTAAGCATGTCGAACACTGAGTGTGCTGTTTAATGTAAGCAATTATACGACCAGTTGTGTAAAAAATCAAACAATCTCTAACAGCTGGTAAAGCATAATCGTGCGCTACTCCATCTACAAAATCACTAAAATCAGTGTCTTCACAATCGATTATTGCTTTTAACTTTTCTCGAATTTCTTGAATTGCGCTTTTACTATTCGACTGATGTAATTCTGTCAATTTTGAAATTGTTATTAAGGGCTGTGGTGGGTTGCCATCGAAAGTACTACAATTTCTAAGCTTTGGAGGTTTCAAAATGCTAAAGGCAGCTAATATCTTGTATATTTGCAAGAAGGTTGGTGTACATGGATGATCATTTGTTCCTCCAGCATATCTGATAGTGCCAAAAAATCTCTAAACAAAAGGAAAGGAACAAAAAGTTAGTGAAACTTTTATACAGTGTTGATAATATTCCATTCGAAATCTCATACTGAATAAAATATTTTTATCTTGTTCAGTTAAATTTTCTGAAATTAAGGAAGCTAAAGAAATACTAAATGGATTTTGAATGCAACATCAACGACACTATATTTCTTATATACAAATCCATTTTGTAAAAAAATATAAAAGTGCTTTCTTGGATATTTATATTTCACTGGAAGAATTCGGATGAAATGGAATGGCGTAGCCGAGACGTAGCTGAGACAAAGCCGAGACGAATCCGAGGCGCGATCAGTCGTGCGAGCATTGTCGCGAGTCTCGCAATGTCCCGAATTGTGTGCATTGGCACATATTCTATTTTATGTGACTGTGGTACGTATACGAGTTTTTATGCGTACATTGGAATCTAATCTAATACATATTGTAGTTGTTTGCTGCCTAGTTGTACGAAGCGGGCGCAAATTGGCGACTAGTCCCGGCCATTTTCATTTTATCGGTCTTGTGTAGTAGTCAGTGCTAACGCTGTACGAAGAAGAATAAGAAATAGACTGCGTTCCGCTGTAAGACTATAATGCGCATGCGCAGTTCAATTTCTACATTGTATTCCTCTGTAACGGAATATACAACATTGCTTTACTCTCAGCTGTAACGGAAAAACGAGTTTCCGCGGCTGAGGCACATAATAGTATATTATGTGCCTAGGCACACAATGAGGGTGATTGCGTGACGAGCGACAATGTTCGCAGGAGATCGAAGCCAAGGTGTAGTCGAGGCGTAGGTGAGGCATAGTCGAGGCGTAGCCGAGACGTAGCTGAGGCAAAGCCGAGACAAAGACGAGACGAATCCGAGGCGCAATCAATCCTGCGAGCATTGTCGCGAGTCTCGCAATGTCCCGAATTGTGTGCATTGGCACATATTCTATTTTATGTGACTGTGGTGCGGTTACGAGTTTTTATGCGTACATTGGAATCTAATCTAGTACTTATTGTAGTTGTTTGCTGCGCTAGTTGTACGAAGCGGGCGCAAATTAGCGACTAGTCCCGGCCATTTTAATTTTATCGGTCTTGTGTAGTAGTCAGTGCTAACGCTGTACGAAGAAGAAGTGAGAAGAAGAAGAATAAGAAATAGACTGCGTTCCGCTGTACGAAGAAGAAGTGAGAAGAAGAAGAATAAGAAATAGACTGCGTTCCGCTGTAAGACTATAATGCGCATGCGCATTTCAATTTCTACATTGTATTCCTCTGTAACGGAATATACAACATTGCTTTACTCTCAGCTGTAACGGAAAAACGAAATTCCGCGGCTGAGGCACATAAAATATTTATTTTTCATTTCATTCGTTTGAAGCTGGAAAATAAAAATGGAAAATACTTCTATTTAGAAGCTTAAGCTTTTTATTTATTTTTAAATATATTTTCAGTTATATGGGGATAACATAAAAAAAATTTTGTTCAGAGTCTCAAGAATTCTTCATGCGTATCCACAGTGTATATTTTACGAAGTTTAATGTGTTCTTTTTTTCATTTTGTATTAATTGATTTATGCAAAATGTGTATTTTATGTTCTAGAATCATTTTAGGAACATTTTTACATTTCATATTGTTCAGAAACTTAATATTTAAAATTTTTTAAAATATTTGTCTATTAGCATAATGCTTTTGTAGAGCGTGCCGCGTGCAGCGCCGCTCTGGTGAGAAAACTTAGCACATACAAACTATAGTCACTAAGGAACCGCCATTTTGTTTTTAGTCGGACAGGGCTGAAGAAAAGGTCCACGATCTGCAAAACTGACTCGAGACTTGAAGCAGTTGGCATATGTGGCAACGTTGCATTGTACACTTGTTAATTGTAACTGAAGTAACGAGATGTCACAACGCTATAAAAAGCTGAAATGCTTAAAATTTCAACGGAGAATAAATCAAGACATAAAATCTGTACAATAAATGTAATAAATTGTTATGATTATATGAAAATTGTGAGAGATTCAAATTGATATATTGATAAATTTTATATAAAAATTGTAGATCTCATTAAAGCGTAAAAATTTGCATCCTTACATTATTTCATATTTCACATATTCTGGGAAAAAATTGAATTTTCAATTTTCAATAGTATTTTTTAAATTAAAAAAATAAACATCTCATAAAAAATGTTATGATTCAAATTTTTTAATATCATTTCATAATTTTATTTGCGATGTTTATTTAAACTATAATTACAACTCCAATATTTAGTTATAATGATATTATATACAAAAATATATAAGAAATATGAACACCTTGGTTAGTATAATGTAATGTTAAGTAAGTATTTTCAAAATTCATTTAAAGAATGTTTTTATACAATTTTATCAATCATCTTGGTTTGAATTTCCATATAAATTTTAAATGTCGGCATTTTTTTTATTACTAATTAAAAATTATTCGTTATTATTATTTGAAATTTGTATTACAGATCTTATTATAAATTTGTATCATTGTTTAATTATAAATTTGAATTTTATGAAAAAAAATACGTGTTGAATTATAAATGTGAATTGGAATACGATTCCATTTGGAATTATAAAATTTTTATGACAAAATTAATTTTTTCTTCAAAAAATTAATTTCGTTTATATTTTTGAAAACTATGCAAATAGAATTAAACTTTGATCAAATTGGGATATTTAAACAGTTGTTATTTTAATAATTTCCAATAAATTATAAAAATAATATTGTACTTCGAAGAACAAAATAAAATCTATTTACTTTCTAAGATAACGATATTTTATTATATTCAGGAGACCAACGATAATTATCCCGGTTTTTTTTCCAACAGAGAAAAATTCTCGGATTTCATTAAATATAAATTTGAATAAATTAAGATTTTTAAGGCTATCTAGATTTTTTATGAAAACCATAATATTTAATGAAATTCAAGGACGCTTCACAAAATCATTAAAAAAAAGGACGACTGAAAACCATTCAACGGTCCGCTAGCCTCCAAATGTAATCCTCTAATAGTAAATGGATTTCTTTCCAGAGTTAAAAGAGATCGTTTTTTGGTAATAACTATTTTAGTTCTGGACTTTACACATGAGTTTTTTAACAGTGAAACAATTCTGTTGATAGGCAACAGAAATCTGCTTAATTTCAATGGATACATTTTGAAGGGAACGTAATTTCACTATCAATAAACTTTATTTCAGAGTGTATTATACTGATCCTTTAGCAACAAAAAATATGTTTTTTTAAACAATGACATTTTTAGCAAAACTTTACATAAAAACATTCAATTTTAAAATGTTTTCTGGTTCTTAATATATTAACCTCATCTTCATATGGTCATTTTTTCACTTTTTTGAGTCTTTTTTTGATAAGGGTGGTTTATCTAATTTCTTCCCCTATTTTTTGAAGATTTCAATTTTTAGGGCATCACTAGAGCTATTCAAAACGACCCGAAATTTTCATCTAAGCGAACGCGCTTGATACGATATAGTCATTTTTTACATATTTTCAGGCCATTATTCACTAAGGGTGGTTTATCTAATTTCTTCCCCTATTTTTTGAAGGAGTCAATTTTTAGGGCATCACTGGAGCTATTCAAAACGACCCGAAATTTTCATCTAAGCAAACGCGCTTGAAACGATATAGTCATTTTTTACATATTTTCAGGCCATTATTCACTAAGGGTGGTTCACCTAATTTCTTCCCCTATTTTTTGAAGATGTCAATTTTTAGGGCATCACTAGAGCTATTCAAAACGACCCGAAATTTTTATCTAAGCGAACGCGCTTGAATCGATATAGTCATTTTTTACATATTTTCAGGCCATTATTCACTAAGGGTGGTTCACCTAATTTCTTCCCCTATTTTTTGAAGATTTCAATTTTTAGGGCATCACTGGAGCTATTCAAAACGACCCGAAATTTTCATCTAAGCAAACGCGCTTGAAACGATATAGTCATTTTTTACATATTTTCAGGCCATTATTCACTAAGGGTGGTTCACCTAATTTCTTCCCCTATTTTTTAAAGGTGTCAATTTTTAGGGCATCACTATAGCTATTAAAAAGGCCCGAAATTTTCATCTAAGCGAACGCGCTTGAGACGATATCGTCATTTTTTCACTTTTTTTAGTCTTTTTTTTGATAAGGGTGGTTTATCTAATTTCTTCCCCTATTTTTTGATGGTGTAAATTTTTAGGGCATCACTAGAGCTATTCAAGACGATCCGTAATTTTCATCTAAGCGAACGCGCTTGATACGATATGGTCATTTTTTCACTTTTTTGAGTCTTTTTTTGATAAGGCTAGTTTATCTAATTTCTTCCCCTATTTTTTGAAGGTGTCAATTTTTAGGGCATCACTAGAGCTACACTGTAAAAAGTGTCAAGGAATTTTACCACGAGAATCATGGGTAATAAAAATACAAGTGATAATCGCTGGAAATTTACGGAAGTAGTGTAAAATTGCATTGGAATGGTAAAATTACCACGAAGCAACTTAGAGGCAATGTAATTGTACACTCGCTTTGTAAAATTCCAGTTCCAAATGTGAAAACGGGTTTGCGCATGCGCTCCAGCATACCCGGATAATTCAAATCGCAGAATTCAAATTCCTTGTTTCCCTTAAATCTTGAAATAAAAGAATAGTTCATATAAAAAGAAAATTTTTTATTTATATTTGAAATAACAAAAATGAAATAAAATAGAAGGTAATCTTTTTATAATTGAGGGGCTCAATGCAAGGGTTTCTGGCCCGCTCCGCCGAGTCAGATTGAGTATGATGTATAACGAATATACATTATACATAATACATAACAAATCTATTTTGTTAATAAGAATAGTGAAGTATTTCTTTTTTTTGAGTTCTCTGCAGAACACATGATGTAATAAGATTTTCAAATTTTTTCACAAGAAGTAAAAAAAAGGATTGAAATTTTCAATTCTGAAAAAACGACTTTAGGGTCAGCATTTTAATATGGTAAGTGATGCAAATATTCGCCTCCCTTGTGAAAAAGAAGTATTGGTAAGTATTGGATCCAATACTAGTTTTGCGAAAAAGTATATGATTTCTAATACTTATTCGCGAAAAAAGTATTAGATCTAATACTTACTAATACTTCTTTTTCATAAGGGCTAAAAAAAACAAGCACAATGAAATTTACAGGTTTCGAAAATTAAAATTGGAAACTTCGTTTTCAGAAGACAAGGAGCAACTCAATCTGATTCCGCTAGCGGGCCAGAAGTTACATCCATTTTTTCCATTCGGCGGCTCAATTGCGCTAAGCTGATCCCTTCAGCGATCAAGCTGAAGATTTTTCATATTTCACAAAGGAGATTCTTACATTCTTCGAATCCGTTTTTGGTTTTATAGTCCGCTGAAATACATATGTTTCAATAAATTTTCGCAGTTGAAGTGTATTATTAACATAAAAGAATAATACAATAATTATTAAGTTATTAATAATGTAATTATGAACTTGAACTTAACTTAAACTTACAATTTCTTAAGTAACTTTTATACTTGCTGTGAAGACCATACATAACCTCATATATGTCGCGAATGGTAACACAGCAAAGTCCCAGAACAGCATTGTCCTGAATACACAAAGTCCTGAAAACAAAGTATCCCCTTCTACCCCTTTTGAAGTGAAAAACAAGTACAGAAATTCGGGACAATGCTGTTTCTTCGGGACCTTGCAGTGTCACCGTCACGAATAGACCGTTACCCTTATAGTGGTCTATAAATAACTAAATTGAACAGTAATCTCCACTCGCATTGCAAGCACATGGGTTTTAAATAAGAGTGCACATCTCCACACTTTCTAAAACATGATATTTATATTGTTTTAAACTTACCTTTATCTCCTATGAAAACCGCGGATCGGATCGTCAAATCTAAAAATAGTCAAAATACAGAAGCAAATAAGACGCTGTCGCTGGCCGTCGCAAATCGCCATTACATTATACGTCACGCGCAGACGCGCCATCACACCGTGAAAAACCTAACAGAATGGTAATTTTACATTGGAATGGGTTTCTTACGTGCTTCGCTTTGGGAATTTACTTCAACATTGTGATATCACATTTTTATTTCTTTTCCACTTCATTGTAAATTTCCCACGATTATCACTGGTATGTTTATTACTCGTGATATTCGTGGTAACATTACAGTTCTACTGTAAAATTCATATAATTATAGAGAATTCATTCAGAAATCATAGGGTATTTACAATAAATTTGTAAGTTTCCCACGAATATCATAGGAAAGAATTACAAGGGAAAAATGTAATTTTCCTTGACACTTTTTACAGTGTATTCAAAACGATCCGAAATTTTCATCTAAGCGAACGCGCTTGAGACGATATGGTCATTTTTTCACTTTTTTGAGTCTTTTTTTGATAAGGGTGGTTTATATAATTTCTTTCCCCATTTTTTGAAGGTGTCAATTTTTAGGGCGTCACTAGAGCTAATCAAAACGACCCAAAATTTTCATCTAAGCGAACGCGCTTGAATCGATATAGTCATTTTTTACATATTTTCTGGCCATTATTCACTAAGGGTGGTTCACCTAATTTCTTCCCCTAATTTCTGAAGGTGTCAATTTTCAGGGCATCACTAGATCTATTCAAAACGACTCGAAACTTTCATCTAAGCGAACGCGAATGAAACGATATGGTCATTTTTTCACTTTTTTGAGTCTTTTTTTGATAAGGGTGGTTTATCTAATTTCTTCCCCTATTTTTTGAAGGTGTCTATTGTTAGGGCATCACTAGAGCTATTCAAAACGCACATAAATTTTCATCTAAGCGAACGTGTTCGAGACGATATAGTCATTTTTCATATTTTCAGGCCATTATTCACTAAGGGTGGTTTATCTAATTTCTTCCCCTATTTTATGAAGGTGTCAATTTTTAGGACATCACTAGAGCTATTAAAAAGGCCCGAAATTTTCATCTAAGCGAACGCGCTTGAGACGATATCGTCATTTTTTCACTTTTTTAGTCTTTTTTTTGATATGGGTGGTTTATCTAATTTCTTCCCCTATTTTTTGATGGTGAAAATTTTTTGGGCATCACTAGAGCTATTTAAAACGAACCGAAATTTTCATCTTAGCGAATGCGCTTGATACGATATAGTCATTTTTTCACTTTTTCGAGTATCTTTTTGGAGAAGGGTGGTTTATCTAATTTCTTCCCCTATTTTTTGAAGGTGTCAATTTTTAGGGCATCACTAGAGCTATTCAAAACGACCCGAAATTTTCATCTAAGCGAACGCGCTTGAGACGATATGGTCATTTTTTCAGTTTTTTGAGTCTTTTTTTGATAAGGGTGGTTTATCTAATTTCGTCCCCTATTTTTTGAAGGTGTCAATCTGTCGGTCATCACAAGACCCATTTTTAGCAACATGAAATTTTGCTCTAAGCGAACGCGCTTGAGACGATATAGCCATTTTTTCACTTTTTTGCTGCCTTTTTTTCATAAGGGTGGTTTATCTAATTTCTTCCCCATTTTTAGAATGTGTCAATTTATGGGGCATCACTAGAGCTATTTAAAACGACTCAAGATTTTCATCTAAGCGAACGCGCTTGAATGGATAAAGTCATTTTTTACATATTTTCAAGCCATTATTCACTAAGGGTGGTTCACCTAATTTCTTCCCCTAATTTCTGAAGGTGTCAATTTTCAGGGCATCACTAGATCTATTCAAAACGACTCGAAACTTTCATCTAAGCGAACGCGAATGAAACGATATGGTCATTTTTTCACTTTTTTGAGTCTTTTTTTGATAAGGGTGGTTTATCTAATTTCTTCCCCTATTTTTTGAAGGTGTCTATTGTTAGGGCATCACTAGAGCTATTCAAAACGCACATAAATTTTCATCTAAGCGAACGTGTTCGAGACGATATAGTCATTTTTCATATTTTCAGGCCATTATTCACTAAGGGTGGTTTATCTAATTTCTTCCCCTATTTTATGAAGGTGTCAATTTTTAGGACATCACTAGAGCTATTCAAAACGATCCGAAATTTTCATCTAAGCGAACGCGCTTGATACGATATGGTCATTTTTTCACTTTTTTGAGTCTTTTTTTGATAAGGGTGGTTTATCTAATTTCGTCCCCTATTTTTTGAAGATGTCAATCTGTCGGGCATCACAAGACCCATTTTCAGCAATATGAAATTTTCATCTAAGCGAGCGCACTTGAGACGATATAGCCATTTTTTCACTTTTTTAGGTCTTTTTTTGTTAAGGGTGTTTTATCTAATTTCGTCCCCTATTTTTTGAAAGTGCCAATCTATCGGGCATTCTAAGACCCATTTTTGGCAACATGAAATTTTGCTCTAAGCGGACGCGCTTGAGACGATATGGTCATTTTTTCACTTTTTTGAGTCTTTTTTTGATAAGGGTGGTTTACCTAATTTCTTCCCCTATTTTTTGAAGGTGTCTATTGTTAGGGCATCACTAGACCCATTTTTAGCAACATGAAATTTTGCTCTAAGCGAACGCGCTTGGGACGAAATAGTCATTTTTTCACGTTTTAAGTAATTAAGGGGTGTTTTCCACCCCTAGTATTAAAAACTTCAAAATTTGTTGTTGCTAATCGTTTTTTGGAGGGACCCTGATTCCATATATACCCAAAGTTTTGCTTTTGAAGAAAATGTTTTTCATCGTTCAATGAACGTTCAAAACTGTAAGTGCATTATCCAACGTATCCTAGAATTAGAATGCACTCATTGGCAATTTCTTATAAATAGAAAGCGAATGAATAAGCGTAGCCTGAACGTAAAGATGGAGTGTTGCTGGGGCTCCCACATTGCGGAAAACCTCTGTAGCAAAGCTTGCTAGCTTCCGCGCGCACGCCAGCCGATCGCGACGTCTTGAATCCCCTACTTTTCCGAGCCTTTCTTTCCACGCACTCGATTCACATCTACTGGTTTGTTCTTAAAGAATGCCTTTCTACCACGTAGAGTGCTAGGTGCTTCGGATTTTTTTTCTTTGTGTTATTTATTTTTAATTAGCAATATAAAGTATAAATCTAAAATGACTGATCAAGATCATCTAGATTTCGAAAATACAATTTTCAAAAACCGTGCCGAAAAGTATAAAGGTTATTATGAATCTTTATTTGAAAGCCGAGAATTTATTTGTATTTACTGCAATGAAAAAATTAGTTATAAAAGAAAATGTTTATTAGACCGCCACTTGAAAACAAGAACTCACCAGAAAAATTATGAAGATGTTCATATGAAAACAAAATTATCATCAAATGAGAATTTAAAACATTCTAATTATGAACCTAAATCGAATTGTAGCAGATGTACAGATCAAAATAAATTTAATGACGATCTGTGTGACATATTCCTGGGGGCTGACATTCCAATGGGAGAATCAAACAGTCGTTTTGTTAAAAAAATTTCTTTCTACTCATACCGGTAAAGAAGTTCATGATGAATCCATATCAAGAAGAAACTTTGTGCTTAAATTGTATGATGAGAGTTTGAATAAAATTCAAAATAAAATTGGTAAAAATTACATATGGGTATCTATTGATGAAATAACAGATTCTTATGGTAGAAACGTAGCAAACTTTATTATTGGAGGGTTGAATGAAAACCAATCTACGCAATACACTTCAATTCAGGGGCTATAAGCAGTCTTATTTCAGAAAGGACAGCCATGTCTATTTTTTTAGTGCTTACTAAATAAGGCCGAAGAAAATTACACTACAAGCGAAAAAGAACTTTTAGTTATAGTATGGACAGTGAAGAGGCTCAGACAATACCTACTAGGAAAAACCTTCAAGATCCAGACCGACCACAGTTCACGATTACTGAGATGAAAATTAAGGCTTAAAGAATACAAATATGAAATCGAGTTTGTGCAAGCGAAGAAAAACAAAGTTGCTAATTTTTTATCTAGACTTTTCCCTGTATTACAATGAATAGAAATGGACAATGAAATTAAAAAGTTCAATACATCAAAAAATGCGCTTTAGAGTTGAAATTTCCAGTGAGACATTTGTTTAACATAATATAAGGAAGATTTCTAAAAAAAATGTGGATCAATGCAATGAGAATTGGCGGAAATACGAATTTTTTAATATAGCACCCGACGCCAACAACGATAGCTCCATGATCACTGAGCACCATCGGGCATCATATTTACCATTCGCCTTACCACGCCTTCATTTTGCTCATGGAGGTACCGTTTCTTGCGTCGTCTGGTATATTCAAAATCTATATTACCGCCAATTTTCATTTCATTGACCTGAAACTTTTCAGAAATTTCCCCTATATAATGGTCAACAAATGTCTCACCGGAAGTTGTTTCAATTCTGAAGTTCCCTCGATATTTTTGCTCCGCGAAAAAACATAGTTACCGACCAGGCTCAATTTGCAATTGGATATTATTAAACAAAAGGGGGTTTTCATTCAGATTTGTGTTTACTTTGCGAATATCATTAGACCATTCATCAGGGGCCAACAGTTTTAGTGTGTACGAGCGTCGAACGAGTTATTCGATCCGAATTGAATTATTACATTACGTACCCATTAAATTCATCCGACCTCACTATGTTAAAAGAGCGAATGGTCCTTTTAGCCAATATTGTAGATCAGGAAACATTCCAAAATACTCAGATTAGCTTGGATAACGCCGAATTATCTTAGAATCAATAAAAGTATACAGGCTCCTAAGGACTTGGCAAGAAAAGTCCTTAGAATGGTTACAATATTTAGGATATGTAGCTTTAGGATTAATCGAACTTTTCTCAACAAATAAATTAGGATTTTTTGAATGTATATCAAAATGTATCCCACAGAAACTATGTATGTTTTGTGTCAAAACTAAGATAGAAACTCCAACACACGTGGTATGGAATAATACAAGTGTACAGCCACTAATATCCACAGATAAATTAATCAAACCTAAAAAGGTTAAAATCTAGATAATTCGTCTTCACCACTATAGTAAGCCTATATATTGCAGAGCATAGGGCTCGCTGGACAGTTCCATATCATACTATGTACCGTAACTTCTAATAAACAAGACTGAGCACCCTCCACGTGACTCAGCAGTATTACAAGGAAAACTTTCTAATCTATTTTTGAGCATAAAAAATTATATATATAGATTTTTACATAATTGCATCTCTTCAATTTTAATAGTTTCCCTAAATAAATAAATTTAAGTTCTAATACAAACCAGTGACAAGTTTTCACAATCAAAATGCATTGAGGAAGGCTTCCTTGAAGTCTACTTTACTAGCATGTGGGTGGTTACTTTTTGTTAAAAAGTAATTATACAAATTGATTTTTACAAAACTGTTTTCCTCAAGTTCGGATAGTTGTAATAGATATAAAAAAAAGATTAAATAAATTAAACTACAATGTCATTTTGTACTAGGTAGCTTCTAACTATTTTTTTGGCAAAGAGTAATAATATAAGATTGATTTTTTATTGAAACTTTTCTTAGAATTGTAACTTTCAATTTTCACGCCTAAAAAGTAAGTAATTTGTGGCTGGGTTGGCTGCCCTAAGTGTTATGAGTTGCGGTCATCTTCGGAGTCCGGTCACAATACTGCACTTTAAGGGCATTTGATACTTCAGAAAAGTAGCAAGTCCATGTGAACAATTTGGTCCAGTTTCTACATGTTTGTGTCCCAAATATATAAAATTTTGTTCTCAAAATTTGGAAAATTGTAGAGAAGATAAAAACGGATATAGATAGACTACTTATAATTTACCGATAAAAATAAATTTTCCGATATATTTTGCTAATGATACCCAGACACGACAATACTTACGAACTTGATAGTTAACACAATTAATAACTCCAAAAAGCAACTTAACGTTGAAACTACAAAAAGATACATTACTTATAGAAATAAAAATTCATCAAATGAAACTATCACTAGTAGCCTAGTAGCAAACTAGCAAAGTGTTATCCATGGAGAATAGACATAAGAAGACCAAACCAGTGATGAGGGGGGAGATTGCCAGTCCTTATGGATAAGAGATTTCAATAAAACTAGGCTGATAAATGCGCCCTCTTGGCGGATCCACCTAAGAGTTACGTCGTCGTGCTTCAGAGCTGTACATGATGCGTCGGTAAACGACGGAAGTTAAAGTCGACTTACCACCTGAGCTTTTCTACCATTGGAGTGACGATAAACACAAAAACGCAATGAAGCCAGATCAAGCACAATTTGTAAATTGTAAAACCTGGCACAGCTATTTATATCATATGCTGTACACTTTATCGGAGCCGAAAAAGTAAGGACAAGTTCGTTAACCAGCCACATCCAATCAAAATTGAGGGGTTGAGCACTACTTTTGTGTTTTTGAAAATAATTTTATGAAAAAATCAAAAATTTTAATACTGGTTTTAGATAGTGCTCATAAATCTGTACAAATTATCCTAATAACATTTTTTGATTTAATCGAAATTAGAAATGTTACAGCATATTCAAATTCGAAAAAAGTCAATATCAAAATTCCATTTTCCAGTTAAATTATACGAGATACGAAAAAACGTTATTATACAATATTATTGAATAAATAAAGACCTACAAATTTTAATTGTAACATTTTTTCATAAGAGGCATATTTTTCTTTTTATTTAAAAAAAAAAATATTGAAAATCCAAAATTCAATTTTTTAACTATAATATGTGAAATACGAAAAAAACGTAAGAAAACAAAGTTGTTCGTTTCAGAAAGATCTACAAGTTTTGTCTCACACAGTTTATGAAAAAACATATATTTTTGGTTTCAATTCCAAAAAATACGATTAAAATTCAAGAATCCCATTTTTTAGACAAAATATGTGAGATACAAAAAAAACTTTGAGATGAAAAATTGTTTGGCTAAATAAGGTCTACACATTCTTATCGAGAAATTTCTCGACAGGATGTATATTTTAATTTTTTGATTTTTAATATTGAAAAAATTCGATTTTTTTCACCAAAATATGTGAGATACGAAATAAGCGTTGTTCTGCAAAATCGTTCCCTTAAATAAAGTCTACGATTGTTTTTCCTTTTTGAGATATTTGGAAGAAAATAAATTTATCAATAATCATGTAATTTATTAAAAAGTTACAAAAATGCATACAGAAAATCGAGCGCGAGTGTCATGATGAGAATGTGTTCCTTAAGGCCGATAAAGCCTTAAGTAAATTGAATTTCCTGTTTCACTTAAACTGAAAAAGAAACTTAGTGAATTTGTAAAAATGACTAATTTACATCATCTTTAATATCATTAAATTGGTTTGAGCTTCAGTATTAAATTATAAGAAATAAACTTAAACGTATGCGAAGAGCACAAGACCGAGCGCGAAGCGCGACGATCGAATCGCGCGCGCTGGGCGCGCTCAAACTTGCGAGCGAAGCGAGCTGCGCGCAATGAGAATGTGCCCGCGACGCGGGCAGATTTTCTTCAATACTTTTAGTAAAGAAAACTTTAAAAGTGTTTTTCTCAAAACTGCACTTTTTCATATTGCGTTGATCGATTTTTCAAAACTACGGCATCGATTGACTTGAAATTTTGACAGCTTACTCTTCAGATATGTCTCTATGGCCCCTAATAGAATCAGACTGATAAATTGTTACTTAACAAAGTTTTAAATAATTAAAGTTGCAAAAATCGTGAAAAATTTCAAATAGCCGCCATTTTGTTTTTATTTTGGTTAATAATGTCTGATTCTAGTACGGGCCATAGCCAAAACTATACAAATTAAGAATCTGTTTTACTTTTTGATTTCAGGTCATCTGTCTTTAATTTTTCATCAACGCAACGAAAAGAGAGGTCATTTTTCACGCCGCTATTCTAACTATAAAAAGAGGCAAACAAAAATATATAAATTTTTTCTATCAATTTAAGATGTTTACTTTAACATGTAAAAATTTTGGAATCAAAATATTTTTTGTACTACGAAATACAAATGTTTAAACAAAATCTTAATTTCACCAGAATGCCCTCTTAATATTTTTATTTTTTGAGTTTAGACCTTCCATATAATTTTTTTTATGTTTAGTACCTTTAATTAGAAATTTTTTGGGAGTTTTAAAAAATTCCAGCACCTTTGTGTATTTTAAAATTAAAAATGTTGAGTTTTTTGGACATTTTATTGGTATTTTTTTCACTTTGAATAATTTTTTTGTTTTTTAACCAATTGTCATGATTCTTTTTTTAATTTGTTCCTTACAATGTATCAAAAATGTTAGGGTATGAACAGTACTCTAGGTTAAAAAATTAACTACAAACATTTTTTTTTATATTTTCGGATATTTTAATTAATTTTAATATTTTATTTTATTTGTAACTTTTTTTCAGCAATGATACCCTATTTTCCATAACCGAAAAGTTGCTACACATTGTAAGGGACAAAATAAAAAATGAATCGTAACAATTGGTTAAAAAACAAAAAATTTATTCAAAATCAAAATATG
The DNA here is from genome assembly GCA_030998225.1 of Diplolepis rosae. Lineage (NCBI taxonomy): Eukaryota > Metazoa > Arthropoda > Insecta > Hymenoptera > Diplolepididae > Diplolepis > Diplolepis rosae. The sequence continues at coordinate 1,686,320 of JAPYXD010000631.1, forward strand.
TCAATAAAATGCCCAAAAAACTCAAAATTTTTAGTTTAAAAATACATAAAGGTGCTGAAATTTTATAAAACCCCCAAAACATTTCTAATTAAAGGTACTAAACATTAAAAAAAATTAAGGAAGGTCTAAATTCATAAAATATTAAAGATGGCAGATTTCTTTAACATAACACTTGGTTTACTCTGTTACTTTTCTTTCTGGAATAGAATTGCGGTTTAGTGTGAGTTTTAAAAATAACCGACTCTTTAAATTTTCTTGAGTGAGTTTTTACTCTGATTGAATCGTATTTCTCATTAGAGTGAAAATATCACTCGAAAAGAGTGACATTTTATTCCAACAGAGTGGCACTTCGCAGCAGAGAAAAAATTCCAATCCTAAAAATTGTAGAAAGCGGCATGAAATTTATTAGCTAGCGATATTGTTTCAACGATGCAAAAAGATTACGTGAATACTGGGCCAGTATTTTCAGACAATAAACGAATTATTGAAATTTTCGAAATTTTTATGACAGTTGATTAATTATGTACTCCACTTTGGTAGACCATTAATTCCTCCGAATTCAAATATGCAGAAAACAATATTTACATGAAATAACTCGAATTTAACTTTAATTTATAATTTTAATCTGTTTTTTTAATGCGGATCAGGTAATGGCTCAAAACTGGTATAGCAGAGCCCAGATCACTATTCTTAGCCTTGCCTTGAGGCGAATGTCTAGGATTCTCAATTTTTCATTGAATATTATATGATTATAGGAAATGTCAAAACTAAAAGAGCAGAAGCGAAATTCCTAATTTGTAAATTTAGATTTAGTCTGCTTTCAATTTATATAGCGTGAGATTAAGATATAAGAAGTACACGTTCTATACATTCAATAAGTTACAATATACCATAATAATGTGTGATAATTGATTTTTTTTTGGAGTAATTTTCATAATTATTAAATTTTGTAATGAAACTTCAAACTTATAAAAAATTGTTAATTTATTTTAAAATTTATTAAAATTTTATTAAAATTCACAAGAAATTATTTGATTCAGGAAATCACCTTTCTAACCTTTTTTAAATGAAAGAAATTATTTGTTTAATTCTGTAATATTTATTTTGGCTTGGGGTCAATTTAGTTTCTAATTATTTATGTCATAGATAATGTTTATGTCCTCTATGACATAAATAATTAGAAACTAAACTGACCCCAAGCCAAAATAAATATTGCAGATTTATAACTGTGGGTCAATATAACAAAGAACATGTACAGGAACATGTCACGATATATTTTTACATTCTCATTTGTAGAAACTAGATGAGGTAAAAACCTCAGATCTAGATCTAATCGAAGACTGACACCCGTTAAAATTTGGGCTCATATTTATATGCCTTAACCCCCATAAGGGCTATGTGTAAGACAAGGAGAGCAAGAGTGTAGATAAGGATTATACCGAGTGTTCTCGTATTCTCCTTGCCTTTTACATGAATCTATTATTCATATCTTGCATTTGTTATCTCCTGTATGTTATAGTTTTTTTAAAATAACTTACTCTGTTAAGGGAAATTGTTATTTATGTGCGTAAGTTTATATTTGTAAGCCTGGGTTGAAATGAAAAATATTTCTATTTAGAATATAAGAAGGTAATATTTGTATATATTGAATTTATGGAAAGTCTATGTGAAATCTTAAATGATTATTATTTAAAATAATTTTATCAGGTTTTTAGATGTACATTTTTGATTGAACGCAATTCTTATTTGCATGCTTAGTATGTATAGTATTACAATATATATGTCTATATATTCAACTGTATATATATATATATTATAATACTTGCTTGTTAAAACTATTTTATACGCATACCTATATAGTTACATATATATTGGTAAAAAAAAGGAAAATATAATAAAATTATATTTGAATAGTTTAAAAGGTGGGTTGAGTCAATCAGTATATGCACCGGATATCGCACCTTGGACCGGCAGTTGCACTCTTATCTCCAGTGCTCAGTCTCTTTGTTAAGGGACAAGGTCCATTTTATAGGGCGTTTTTCCACATTTACCGGGTGATACAATTTCTTCTGATCTAAATCTAACCGATGTTACTAATTTGTTTAACTACACGTCTAATTCGATGGGACGTAACACCCCCACCCAAAAACGCTTGCTAGTAATTTTGATTTCTAGTGAGCGTACGCTGCGTAGACTACACATTGATTATCAGAGTTTGGTTATATCATGTTTTATAGGAGAAAAACCCCTTTTGTATTTCTTCGGATTCCTCTTTGCTTGATGATGCATCATCCCGTGTTGTCTTAGGACTTGTACTAGGCAAAAACTGTGCCTGAACTTCGACTTGTCCTAATTCCACGTCTTCTTGAACCTTGTACAATCTGGTTGGTGCAGGTCTGGATGATCCTCCGTTGACTTGGATAAGACATTGCGTGAGTGAACTCCAAATGGCACCCATCATGTGGACTGACCATCCGTAGATGCGATGTAACAGAAATCCGTTAATTATAATTTCTATTACCATTTTAACTCCTTGAAGTATCAGGAGGATGGCTATCACACCGGCGCTGGCTGTGCCGAATGTCATAAACTTTTCCCAGAGTTTTGCTCCAGTTGATTCCACAATCTTTTTCATCGTGTCTTCGTTTAATAACTTTAACAATGTTCCATCATGGTCAGTTGTAACGTGACCATGCATTTCCCGTGCAACATCATTTAATAAGGAAGTCCTTTCAACTGGAAACATGATTCGTTCCCTCAGGTCTTCTAAATCCTTTTCAGTATAAATTCCACTTGTTGCCAAAGATGCTGGATTAACGTATTCCCAGGTTGGCTGGGTCGATGGTTGGATTGTTATGGGTTTTAAGCCCTCCGTTGGTTTTGGTAATAGTTTGTACCAATTGCCTTCGATAAGATAGTATGAAGGTAAGATTGTATTACAGGTAACTCTTGTTCCTCTCGCCTTGATTATGTGTGTCCTTGGTGTGAGGAAATAGGTAGTGTTTCTGATCATTACTTTGAGTTCAGCATAACATTCTTCCCCTTGTTGAACCATGACTTCCACTGGTATGCATTTTATAATATGCACTACTTCTCCTGCAGTTACTGCCATGTATCCAGGACCCTTCATGAGGTTGTAAGCAAACTCATCTGATGCTTGTGTAGCTATTGCAAGTGCGTTCTTCAATGTTTCCCTCTCAAGATTACATCGTTGTAGCAAGACGTCTCTATACAAATTTCTTATTTGAGTCTTAATGTGTTTTTCCACATATACAAACTTAGAATTAACGTATTCAAATATATCGAGATTATCTATATTAAGGTTATAACTATCTGCAAAGGACTCTCCTTTGGTAGTCTCAAAAATAACTAACTTGGGGTGTTCGGTTTGTAATACAGTGTATCCGCAAACATTTACTGATGACTTAACCATTAAAGCAAACGTTGTATCTTCCGTTACTAGTGAGTACTGTCTGAACGCGATTATGAACTAAATCATCAATTTTATTTGTATAACCTTCATACAAAATACTATAATGGTGAAAATTACAATTATTTGTAGGAATAGAATTCCAAAACGTATATCCACCTTCTACATCTATGCATGCTGCATCAGACAACATACAATGTGTACCAGAGCGCAAGTATATCAGATTATTATTCAAATTTACTCTTGCTTTTTGCTCTTGTAGAGTTATTTTTAAAGTACCCTGTACAACAACAGACTCCCAATCCCCATAAGGATCTGAATATGCTGCTCCGTTACACCTTCCTTCATTATCTAAGTAACCCGCATAAAGTATAGGGTGTGACGTCGTGCTATTTACCTTAATTCCGCTAATAATATGGTTGTTAAACTCTAGTATTCCGGTATTATGAAGTGTTTGACAATTTTCCTTACTTATATCGTATATATATTGGCGCTCGCCATGTTTTACAATCGAAATGTGTGAATACATCCCGCAATAAAAAACAGTTCTATGTATCTCAAGTTTACATTGTATGGCTTGATTTTCTGTAAATTCGTTGACTTGTAATAATTGAACATATTTTCTGGTAACGTTGAGTGAGTTTGATGGTAGTTGACACTGCCCTACGTCTAGTAGTGATATTGTTGTAATATTTAGTGAGCGTGATCCACAATCATACCCTATTAACGCTGTAGTGGCATGGACCAGCAAGGCAATTGCTAATGACACGAACATCTGTAATCAGAACATGAATAAGGTTATTCATCTTCTGAATGTTTTTTTTCTTGCTTTAACTTTTATCTCTTGATTAATGTGTGACACTTTCAATCTATTAGCGTGTACCACCTTACTGTTCCCTTTGAATTGAATTTTGATATTGTTTTTACTTATAACCTCTAATATTCTATGAGGACCCGTATAATGATCCCCAAATTTACCTGGTTTCGGTCCTTTTAGCAAAAAGACGTAGTCACCTACCTTGAAATTTTTATCGTTCAATTTCCTATCATAGTAATTTTTGGATCGTTGTTTAGCATTCACAAGATTATTATAAACTGTTGTTCTTATTCCTATTAGGCGCGTGACTAAGTCTTTTATGTATCCTTGATAGGTTGGCTGCAAATCATCCTCTCGGAGTGGTTCGCATGACGGTGACCTAGCTAAACGTCCAAAAACCACTTCGAAAGGCGTATGTTTAGTGCCTTCATGCACACATGTGTTATAATTGAAAATTGCAATATCAACCCACTGATCCCACTCACAATCCTTCCCGGAATATTGCTTTAAAAATTCCCCTAGTGCATGATGTGAACGTTCTAATGAACCGTTGGATTGTGGGTGAAACGCAGTGGTTTTTATTCTTTTGATTTTGAATCGTTTAGCAATCTTTTGAATTAAGCTACTAAGGAAATTTCGTCCCTGATCGGTCAAGATAACCTTAGGTGTTCCAAAAATACATATGAACCTTTTTATAAATGCGTCGGCTATAGAAGTAGCTAAGGCATTTGGTAAAGGAACAGCAATGCTAAATTTTGATAACTGGTCTTGTATCGTCAGTATATATTCGTTATTGTCTTTAGTTTTAGGCAGAGGACCTACTATGTCCAGAGCAATTTTCTCAAAAACTGTACCAGGAGTGTCAGTTATTACCATAGGTTGTTTGGTCTTAAGTCTGACTAACTTTTTCAATTGACACTGTATGCATTGTTGTATACGTCTTTGTACGTCTTGTTTTAAATTTTCCCAGTAAAAATCCTGTCGGATTCTATGAAAGGTTTTTGATACCCCTCTATGACCTCCTATTGGCGAGTCATGGAGTTCTTTAAAGATTTGATCGCGTCGTTCTTCAGTTACGTATTGTAATGTCCCTTTACAAATAATAATTTTAATTGAATCATCCTTAAAAGTGGTTTTGATGATTTCAATGATATCTAACCATGGTATATTTTCAATATGAGAACTTTTGGCTATGCTAAATTCTTTTATATTTTTTGTTATCAAAGATTCGCGTAAAAGTGCAAATGTGTCGCGTAGATTGTTTTTAATTATTTGTTGTGATTCTGGGTTTTCTTTTCGAATGCACAAACCGAACAAGTACTTGTTGTTATTTCTCTTAGATTCGCTGATGTTGCCTACGCTTGCTGTTTGTTTAGCCGGGATTTTATTTGCTTCAATTAGTACCCGACTACCCTTATCGCAAGGACTTCCATCGCTAGCTATAAAGTATGCAATATTGTCTTTACGAAATTGTAACAACTCTTTACTTTCGATTATGTTACGCGAAAACACAGTTTGTGTTGTTTTCTTCCCCTCAGACTGTTGGTTATCTTCACTTGATAATCTGATACTTAATCCCTCTTCATTTTCTTCACATGTTGATCTTTGTTTTACTGGCGTAGGTTCATTAGATTCAGCATCAGTGAGTGACAAGTCAGTTCCTGTACTCTTATGGTCCATGTTCAATTCTACTGCACTTGGTTGAACTTTAACAGGTATATCATTAGTAGGACTAGTTTGATAATTCTTGGATTTTCCTCTGGGTATCCTAGTTCTTGCTTCGAAGTCACTATCAGTTTCACTTTCAGCGTAATTAATTCTTTTACTTCGGCTTCGTTTCTTCCTCAAATCGGCTCAATTTTCAAATGATACCTTGTTTGAGTTTGATTCCTCAATTTCTTTGTTGAAACCTTTTGTCTTATTTTCCTTTTTATTTTCCATCATGGCTTGTCTTCGAGTTAAGACACTGATTCGTTTGTATTCTACTGGGTTCCTTGACAGTGCGTCTGCATTAGCATTCTGTCGCCCAGGCTTATATATGATTTCATAGTCATATTCAGATAGCTTGAACCTCCACTTTTGAACTCTCGTGTTTAAATCAGCTGTCTTAAACCATATTAGAGGTTGATGATCTGTAACTATTGTAAATTTCCTTCCAAATACGTAGGGTCGAAATGTTCTAACAGCGTGTATCACTGCTAAAGCTTCCTTTTCGTATGTATCGTAATTCAGTTCCGGTCCTCTGAGTACCCTAGAAGTATAGGCAACGGGTAAATCACTCCCAATTTTTCCTTGTGATAAAATTCCACCGACAGCATAACCAGATGCATCTGTTGTTATAATAAATGGCTTGCTCATATCGGGCGGTTGCAATAATGGTGCTGTGCACAATAATTCCTTCAGTTTTACAAATGCCTTTTCTGCATCATCTAACCAATGAAATGTCTCATTCTTTTGTAGCAGCTTTGTTAGTGGTTTAGCGATTCTAGCAAAATCTTTAATGAATCGCCTATAATATCCCGCCAATCCTAAAAATTGCCTAACAGTCTTAACATTCTTGAGTTTGGGAAAGTCCTTAACAGCTTCAACCTTTTTGGGATCAGGATTGAGCCCTTCGGCACTAATAATGTGACCTAGGTATGTGACTTCTCGTCGCAGTAACTCGCATTTCTTTGGCTCTAGCTTCCAACTTGCTTTCCTTAATCGAGCCATTACTTCGTTGAATAATTTTTCATGTTCTTCTAAAGTTTTTGCGTAAATTACAATGTCATCTATATACACAAATACACCTTTTCCTATCATTCCATCGAATGTCATGTTCATAGCCCTCTGATATTCTGGGGCTGCATTTTTAAGTCCAAACGGCATCTTAACAAATTCAAAATGTCCACTTGGAGTAGAAAATGCGGTTTTATGAGCATCGGCTTCATCTAGAGGAATTTGATGAAACCCAGAGACACAGTCTATGACTGTAAAATAACATGCATTACCGACTTGGTCGAAAATATCAGTAATGTTGGGGAGGGGATATGCCATAGGAATTGTTTTCTCATTAAGTGGTCGAAAATCTAATACAACCCGCCATCTTGGTTTACCACTTTGATCAGGTTTTTTAGGAACTACCCATAGGCTTGTATTGTAGGGAGACTTCGAAGGTCTTATGATTCCTTTTTCCAATAGTTCATTTACTTGCTTATCTACTTCCGTTCTCAAATTGTGAGGCAATCGATATTGTTTCGTATTAACTGGATATTCATCTACCGTGAGAATTCGATATTTAGTTATGTTTGTGGCCGATAATTCATCCCCTTCTAGTTGAAATCTATCCGCGTGTTTTTCTAATAATCTATACACCTGTCTTCGTTCTTCAATATTTAACTGGTCCAATTCCAGAATTTCTTTTAATTTGTCAAGACGAGCTACGTGATCAAAATTGTTCCTGATTGAACTCCCGAGATGTTTCGTTATATCCTCTGAATCAAATATTGAGTATGCTTCAAAACAGCCTAAATTCACGTCATGTTTTATTTCAGGAATGCATAAATCTTCTATAGTATTTTGATTAACACTTTGAAAATGATGAAGTTCCCCTAGACTGATTTTATCATCCAATACGTCATAAACGTTGTCTTCAAATTCATCAGATTGATAATCTCCCTCTTCTATTTCTTGGGCTGAGGTATCGTCTCCTTTGGTCTTGGATGTGCCTGTACTGTTTTGTTCTGCTTCTTCTCTTGTGTGTTCCACTGGTTTTCTTTCTTTAAATGCGGAATATTTTTCGCCAATTCGTATAAATTTACGCTCGAAATCCAGCAACGCATGAGAGATCTCAAAGTATTCGGATCCTAATAACCCTTCGCAAGGAATTGAGAAATCCTCCGGCACTACTTGAAACTGAGTTAGGTGACCAAAAATTGTAATTTGGGCCGTACCCAACGTAGAAACGACCTCTCCACTAATCCCTTTTAAATATACAGTTTTATTAATATCAATTTCGCAATCAGATGGTAGAGAACTTATTTTGATTAGGTTCCCTTCAGAGCCGGTATCTAATAAAAACTGCCCTACGTATGTATGTTCTCGGTTTAAAACATCGATAAGTGGTAGGGTTTGCGTCTGATAAAGTTGGTTAACGTTGAATATTCTACCAACCTCATTGTCCTTATGCTGGTCTTTATTTTGTTTAAAAGGTATTATATAGCTACCAAAGTGTAAATTCTTATGATTAAAATCCATAGCTACTCCGTTTTCATAAAGAAAATCTATTCCTAATATACCGTCGTATGGAATATGTGATACATCCTGTATTACGTGATAATTAATCATATGGTTAAAAATTTTAAGTGTTACATTCCCTAATGTACAGAAAGGTTTGTCAGAAATCTCCTTAATCCAAATCTTTTTTGAATAATTTATTTTAATGTTACGTGGTAGTACGTTAATTTTAATTACGTTTCCCTGCGAACCGGAATCTATCATAAGGTCTATCCTTTGTTCATTACATGGATATTTAAAGGAAACAAATGGAATTAAATCGCAAAATCTATTCAATCTAATGGCAAGAGTTCGCAAGTTTGGTCTTCCATTTGAAGGAAATTTGTTGAGCGCGTCTGCCGTTGAAGAGTCTCCGTATTTGCGCTCGCGTTCGGGAGACTTTGTCTGTTTCCCGACCTCATCCTTTCATTGTACTGACGTTTGCGACATTCTTCAATTGTGTGCTCTAAGGTTTGACAGTACGCACAATTTTTATCGGTTTTTATCCGACAAGTGGCAGCTGTATGCCCTGTTCTACCGCAGATTTGGCAAGTTAAAAGTGACCTAGATTCTATTTGTGAGTTCAACCTATCTGTTGCTGTTTTAGATTGATAACACCGACTCGCAATGTGTCCAACTTTGTTACAAATTTGGCAAGTACTTATACCAGCAGTTTGCAACCGACATTGTCTTGCAGAATGTCCCATTTTTTCGCATATTTGACATTTTATTGAATTTTTACATTGACTCGCAGAGTGGCCATCCCTATTACATAATTGACAAACCACTTGAATGTGGTTTATTCTGGTCAGTCTATTCCGGCATTTATCTGCTGAATGTCCGGTTTTATTGCAAAATTGGCAAGTGACTACTGATTGGGGGCTAAAGGCGCGTACCCCATCCTTATTTTCCCCTGAATTATAGATTTGGGATAGGTATGTATTCTTTCTGAATTCCCTAGTTTGGGGCATAGTTCTAAAGTTATTTTTATCTTCGCTCCTTAATGCTCTCCTGGCCTCTACTAATCTTTCTGCCTTAATGGCATTCTGGACTATGTGTTCCATGTCCAATGCATTTTCTAATCTCTGCTCCACCTCAGGCTTCAAACCGCGCTTGAAGCATTCTATGCAATTATTTTCAATTGACGTTCTAAACGCGTTATCAATATTTCCAGTATTAACCCTTTGGATCTCTATTATACGCCTACCTAAGTCTCGAATACGGTTCGCAAATGAAATAACCGTCTCTTGATCCCTCTGGTATTCACTCCCCATTTCACCGAGTAGCTGGTGTACGGTTTTAGCAGGCGCGTAAATTGATTTAATGAAATCTTTTAATTCATCGATAGTACCGAAATTTTGCCCGTAAATGGCCTTTCGCGCCTCCCCTGTTAATTTTGATCTTACTAATTTAGTCAAGTTCGCTTCATTTTCAAGCGTGATCATCTCTTTCGCTTCATCACAACCTTCCAGGAATACGCTTAAAGGAATATTTTCGCCATTATATTCGGGTACAACCATCAAGGCATCTTTTAAGGGTATTGCTTGCACCGCTGCAGCTACCCCACTACCACTTACACTTGGAGCAGTCATAGTTTTGTCTGTATCAAACCTTTTAGACTTCAATTCAGACTGAGTACTTGATTTAATGTCTTCGACTGGGTCACCGCGTGATATCGACCTAATGGGAGTAAAAGGGTCAAATGCTTCCACTTCCGCTCTAAGTTCTTCGTCGCCTTTTGCTAAACTACGAGTTATCCTTAAGTTGCTCATGTGCAGTAAGTAATTGATATGATAATAACCTCAAATAAAATAAAATAAGCCTTATTATCCAAATTGGGCAGGTTAATTGAACGATAACAAAAATAGATAAATCGTGAAATTCAAGTCAAAAATTTATTGAAAGAGGAAAAACAAACAAACAAACAAAACAAAAAATCTTATTTTATAAAGAAAAATATACAAGTTTGTTCTTTTTAAATTCTCTATTATGATTATTTCCGAAAGCGAGATTTCTAAATCATTTAACATTTTGATTATCTAAACAACGCTTCATCTTGTATGAAGAGAAACCTTGATAGTAGAAGCCTTGATAGATTATTTGATGAAAATGGAGTCAGCAGTAGGACTATGGACGCAAAAGATGAACTCACGCCAAAAAGGAACGACTATATTACGCAAATTTACGAATATTGGCTGCGGCTTGCCTTACCCTATCGCACATTCACAGGTATCCCTCCGAGGCCTCCAAAAATTTTCTTTGTTACGTCCGGAAACGCACAAATTTAAAATCAACAAATGTTGTTGATTATCCTTTAGGCCAACACCCACGTGCTATAGCCTAGGGAACGCCTAATGTAAAATAGGTTGTTAGCAAACGTGAGCCACGAGATGATTACGGACCGATACTAAGCATTAAGTCCTTGTTTCGAGAAAATTTAAGGGTTGAACCCCAGAATCCTTAATTATGATGAAATTCTTAACAAATATAAATATATACCATAAGGTATGGAAAATTGAATATATGCTAGGCTCTATTATAGGCCTGGCACCATATAAGTTAAACACCTTGGCACTAAGATAAATCTGCGAGAAATGTACCTGTGCTAAACTCTATTAAAGGCCTGGCACTGTACTGATATAAAATACGAAACATTGGTAATACCAGAAGAAAAGATCGAATGTGTTAAGCTCTATTAAAGGCCTGACACTGCACTAATATAAAATACGAGAAATTGGTAAAATCAGAAGAAAACATCAAATATGTTAAGCTCTATTAGAGGCCTGACACTGCACTAATATAAAATACGAGAATTGGTAAAATCAGAAGAAAACATCAAATGTGTTAAGCTCTATTAGAGGCCTGACACTGCACTAATATAAAATACGAGAAATTGGTAAAGTCAAAGAAAAACATCAAATGTGTTAAGCTCTATTAGAGGCCTGACACCACATAAATATAAAATTCGAGAATTGATAAAGTCATAAAATCATAAACTGTGGTAAGCTCTATTAAAGGCCTGACCACACAAATATAAATTTCGAGAATTGGTAGAATCATAAAAACATAAACTGTGGTAAGCTCTATTAAAGGCCTGACCACACAAATATAAATTTAAGAATTGTTAGAGTCATAAAAACATAAACTGTGGCAAGCTCTATTAAAGACCTGACCACACAAATATAAATTTAAGAATTGTTAGAGTCATAAAAACATAAACTGTGGTAAGCTCTATTAAAGGCCTGACCACACAAATATAAATTTAAGAATTGTTAAAGTCATAAATACATAAGCTGTGGTAAGCTCTATTAAAGGCCCGACCACACAAATATAAATTTAAGAATTGTTAGAGTCATAAAAATATAAACTGTGGTAAGCTCTATTAAAGGCCTGACCACACAAATATAAATTTAAGAATTGTTAAAGTCATAAAAACATAAACTGTGGTAAGCTCTATTAAAGGCCTGACCACACAAATATAATTTTAAGAATTGTTAGAGTCATAAAAATATAAACTGTGGTAAGCTCTATTAAAGGCCTGACCACACAAATATAAATTTAAGAATTGTTAAAGTCATAAAAACATAAACTGTGGTAAGCTCTATTAAAGGCCTGACCACACAAATATAATTTTAAGAATTGTTAGAGTCATAAAAATATAAACTGTGGTAAGCTCTATTAGAGGCCTGACCACACAAATATAAATTTGAGAATTTGGAAAATTGTGAAAAATAAACTTAGAAAATTGAGAGTTGGGAGAACAATTGGATTTCAATGTAAAAGAAAATAGAAATTGAAGAAAAACGTTATTTTCTTACTTGTAATTTATTAAAGTTGAAGTTGTACAAATTGAACTCGAACGCCCCACAGTTGAACTAGTGCTTATTGTAGAAACTAGATGAGGTAAAAACCTCAGATCTAGATCTAATCGAAGACTGACACCCGTTAAAATTTGGGCTCATATTTATATGCCTTAACCCCCATAAGGGCTATGTGTAAGACAAGGAGAGCAAGAGTGTAGATAAGGATTATACCGAGTGTCCTCGTATTCTCCTTGCCTTTTACATGAATCTATTATTCATATCTTGCATTTGTTATCTCCTGTATGTTATAGTTTTTTTAAAATAACTTACTCTGTTAAGGGAAATTGTTATTTATGTGCGTAAGTTTATATTTGTAAGCCTGGGTTGAAATGAAAAATATTTCTATTTAGAATATAAGAAGGTAATATTTGTATATATTGAATTTATGGAAAGTCTATGTGAAATCTTAAATGATTATTATTTAAAATAATTTTATCAGGTTTTTAGATGTACATTTTTGATTGAACGCAATTCTTATTTGCATGCTTAGTATGTATAGTATTACAATATATATGTCTATATATTCAACTGTATATATATATATATTATAATACTTGCTTGTTAAAACTATTTTATACGCATACCTATATAGTTACATATATATTGGTAAAAAAAAGGAAAATATAATAAAATTATATTTGAATAGTTTAAAAGGTGGGTTGAGTCAATCAGTATATGCACCGGATATCGCACCTTGGACCGGCAGTTGCACTCTTATCTCCAGTGCTCAGTCTCTTTGTTAAGGGACAAGGTCCATTTTATAGGGCGTTTTTCCACATTTACCGGGTGATACAATTTCTTCTGATCTAAATCTAACCGATGTTACTAATTTGTTTAACTACACGTCTAATTCGATGGGACGTAACATGGTCAATACTATATTGAAGATTATATTAACATTTTTACATTTTCATCATGAATGAGAAGGTATTGCACTCTAAAAACAAGTGTGTTACTTTTACACGTGAATCACGATAGTAACTTTTTAGGCATTTGAAGTGTGTATTTTTAACACACATTTTGGGTACAAAACGTTAAAGTGTTTGAAAATTAAACGTTACGTTTGTAATGTGTATTAGAAATACACACTTCAAATGCCTAAAAAGTTACTATCGTATTTCACGTGTAGAAGTAACACACTTGTTTTTAGAGTGTGGTTTTTGCGAGAAAAATGACTTTCGAAATTTTCATCAAATCTCTACGTTTTGATCTCCCATGAGTAAGAACTGTTGAAATATGAGTAATTATTATGCTGTACACACATTGTTATAGTGAAAACTAAACTTTCTAATTTTTAAAGGTAGTGACATCAAACTGATGTCACTTTGTATGTTTTTATTCGTGAGAGATTTTAGAGAAGAACTGACGAGGCCTGCCTAAACCTCTACATATATAGACAGCTAAACCTAGGAGGGGGAGGTCATCAACCTCTACATATATGGATAACTAAACCTGGGGGAAGGAGGTCATCATCTGGCCTGGTAACACTCCCCTTTTTAGACATAAATTAGTCTCTTAATTTACTAAATTCTTACCCTCCTTACTTTTGGTATTTCGGTGATCACCAAGGGTTGCAAGCTAGAATTGTACGTGACGACGTTCGTCGGCGTTGTTACCTTTGTTTTTACACAGAATATACAGAGTTTTTTGGGCATACACTTTTGTATGAATTCGAGTATTTCTAATCTGTACAGAACATAGGCTGATCCTAATCCTAGCGCTGCGTAACCTAAATAGCTTAACCAATCCATAGTTGTTTCTCTCCATGTTCTTAGTCTTCTGTTAATGGCTATTGATTTTAACATATTTTCTGCATCGTCTAGGCTTAATTTGGCTTGTCGTAATTTATTGTTATCTATGATTTTAGGGAGACGTATTAATTTACTTTCTAAGGTTTTTAGATCGTCGTTAGAGTAACTAATGTTGTAGGTCGCATTGAATTCGTTGTAAAATTGTCCCTTTAGATTTTTGCTAAGGTACAGTGCGTCCATTCCATTATAGATTTTACAATTTGAGCCCGTTAGTAGTGAGGGTTGTTTAATCTTTAGGTGTTCTATTCCTGTTTCGCAGCTAATATCTAAATATACCTCGTTCATTAGTACTATTATGTATCCGTTTAGTACGGGTATGAAGGTTTCTTTGTGTAAAGCAAAAGTTGAAGTTTTACATTTGTTCTCTGAGTATCGCTTGAATATCGTAGCTTCGCATGTTTCACTGTCAGTCAGCCTAAGGTTTGGTTGGCTTCTTTCGCAAATTTTATATTCGCTTATCGTCGTACATTTATTTATTGTTTCCTTGTCAGTAATTACATATGAGTCTCTAAATTTTATTAAATAGTCATGGTCGGGAATTACTGCAAAATATAGGTTTTGGATAGGATAAGGGATAGGTATAATATGTTTGATGGTAGCCTCTTCCTGTTCTATAATGGGAATTTTGACGGTTGTAAGGTGTAGTTGGCTTTACAGTTGGCCATTGCCGCTATTAGAAGTACTAGAGTCCTCATCTAAAAAATAAGGCATACACTGATCTATGTGTACTCTCAGTATTTTATCTTTATTCCTAATGCGTAGATTATTATTATCTAGGTAATCTATAACTTCGTAAGGACCTTTCCAGGATTGTTCTAATTTGTTTTGTTTGGTGTTGTTAAGGATTTTGACTAGGCTTCCAGGCTTGTATAAAGGATGTGTTCTTATTATGCCTTCATCTAATCTTTTCTTAGTTTTTTCTAATTCTACTTGGATTCTCTCTCTAGCTTTTCTGATGTTTTCCTCGTGTTTTTTCCTCCATTTTCTAATCAGATCTTGATGGGTTAAATTGGGTGAGTTTTCAATTTGAGATGGTATATTTGGTAATCTTCCAAACGTGAGTTCAAAGGGTGTGAATCCCGTGGTTTGATTTACTGTTGAATTTATTGCGAATGTTACATATTTTAGATTTTCGTCCCAGTTATTCTGATTTTCTGCCATGCTAGTTTTGATCAGATTATTCAGGGTTGAGTGCATTCTTTCAATGTTTCCGTTGGATTGTGGATGGAATGCTGTAGTTTTAATATGTTTGATTTTCAAAGCTTTCTCAAATTGGTCCATTAACTCAGATAGAAAGTTAGACCCTTGATCAGTGAGAATAGTTTTAGGGGATCCATAAATGTAAATATATTGTTCTATCAGAGCTTCTACTATTGCTGTTGAGGTTTCACTTTCTAACGGTATTAAAGTGGTGTATCTGGTCAATCTATCCTGAATACTAAGTATGTATTTGTTACCTCTAGGTGTAGTGGGTAACGGTCCAAAAATATCCAGTGCTATTTTATCATTTGGATTGAGTGGTATGTCGGGTATTATACTTTCTGATTGATTCTTAATTCGCGTGGTCTTTTGTAGTTGGCATATAGGGCATTTTTTGACATAGTCCTTAATATCTTGGTCCATGTTGGTCCAAATTCCGATTCTCTTGGCTTTTTCGATAGTATTTTGTTCTCCAGTGTGATCCCTATGAGCTTCTTTAATAATTTGTTTTCCTTCTTCCTTAGTTAATTCTCGGGTTGTAGAGAAACAAATGTGGAAATTCTTATCTGGATAATAGTTTGATAGGAATTCCATTATTTCTTGAATTACTTCTCGCTCCAGAAATGTAAATAGAGGATCTCCAAAGGATAATCTAACAATTGAAAGTTTCCTGTTAACGAATTCTTCGATGAACCAACTTAATTTATACAGCCAATCTTCTTCGTTGTACATAGGCATTTCATCCTTAGTTACTTCTTTCCAAAGTTTGCCGATAGGGTTAGGCTTTGTTTTAATTTTGCCTTTGACTGGTTGTAGTTTCCAATTTATAAAATCCGTATATAAATTAGTATTGTCTCCTGGTGTTTCCGTGATTTCTTCTTCCGTTTCTGTGGTTTCATTTTCTGATGGTTCTCTCATTCGCCTTGCGGTTAATTTAATTTCTTCTTTTAATATTTCGTCTTTTGTTATTCGCGGCTTGTCGAATGTTTCTATTTCCGGTGACTGGTCTTCCAAGCTTGGTTCTTCTTCTTCAGTACTAATTCCGGTTTTTTCCATTGCTTCTTGTAATGTGTCCTTAGTGATGGGAAAAAGTCTGGATAGACAATCCGCTACTTTATTTTCTTTTCCTTTTACATATTCTATTTCGTATTCGTATTCTTCCATACGAAGTCTCCATCGTAAAAGTCTTGAGCTAGGGTCTTTCACATTGTGTAGCCAAACTAAAGCACGGTGGTCTGTTTGAATTTCTTTTCCGAGAAGATATTGTCTGAGGCGTTTCATAGCCCATACAATTGCTAAAAGTTCTTTTTCAGAGGTGGTGTATTTTTCTTCGGCTTTGTTCAATGTTCTTGATATAAAAAGACAAGGGTGCCCGTCTTGGCTCAATACTGCTCCTAATCCACAGTTGGATGCGTCCGTAGTCAGTATAAATTGTTTGGAAAAATCAGGGAATTTTAAAACTGGTGCGATTACCAATGCGTTCTTCAAATCGTAAAATGCTTTTTCGCAGTCTGGGGTCCAATCGAATATTGTCTCTTTCTGAGTTAGCTTTGTTAAGGGTCTCGCTATAGTAGAGAAATTCTTGATGAATTTCCTATAGTAACCTGCAAGTCCTAAAAATGATTGCACATCTTTTACAGTTTTCAATGGTCTGAATTCTTTTATGCAGCTTATTTTTTCAGGGTTGGGTTTGACTCCTTCTTTGGTTATTATATGTCCAAGGTATTCTAGTTCTGGTTTAAGGTATTCACATTTTCTCGGTTCTAATCTTAGTCCTAACTGGTAGATTCTTTCCATGACTGCTACTAAGTTCTCATTATGTTCCTGAATTGAGCTTCCGAATATCACAATGTCATCTATGTACGCAAAGCATTTTGTTCCGATTAATCCTCTGAATGCATTATCCATCATTCTTTGGAAAGTGGCTGGTGCGTTCTTTAAACCGAAAGGCATGCGATTGTATTCGAAATGTCCTTGGGTTGTAGAAAACGCAGTGTACTTTTTGTCTTCTTCCTTCATCGGGATTTGGTGGAATCCAGCTGAGAGGTCAAAGGCAGAAAAGAACTTAGCTTTTCCTAAGTGATCTAGTATATCACCGATTATTGGTAATGGGTAAGCATCTTGATCCGTGTCTTCATTCATCTTTCTGTAGTCAATTACCATTCTTAATTTATTTCCTTTTTTCGGTACTATCCATAAAGGTGAGTTGTATGGTGATTGGCTTTCTCTTATAATTCCCTTTCTTAATAACTTTTCTGTTTCTTCTAGGGCAAACTGTCGGTGTTTTTCGGGTAATTTGTGGGATCTTAGATTGATTATTTTTCCATTTTTAAGTACTATTTGATGTTCGGTAAGGTTAGTACATGGAAGTGGGTCTGATTCTAACGTGAAAACTTCCGAGTATCTGGCTATCATTTTTTTGATGAATTCTCTCTGGTCTTTTTCTAAATGATCTAATCTTGAAGCTTTCAATGATTCATTTAGTCGAAATGTCATTTGAGGTCCATTACTTTCATTTGTGATTATTTTTAATATAGGTTCGTAGCTAATCTGGAGATTTACTTCTTTAGGGTAATCCTCATTATTTTTCAATGGGATTTTTATTTGTCCGTTTCGTATAGTGTAGAGTCCGTCGGGGATTTCCTTATCATCTATAATGATAATATCTTGATCTTCTGCGTCAGTTGAAATGGTACATATCTTTTCGGATTTTCCTGGTATGAAATCATTGCTTAGGTGCAAAGGTAGCTTTACCTTTATTTAGCACGAGCTGACTGTTCGTGATCGCATATCTTGGATATTTTTCAAAGAATTTAATTCCAATTATACCTCCTTCTGGTAAGGGAAAATCGTTGGGTACTATGTAGAAAACGTGTTCTTGTCCAAAAAAGTTTAATTTTGTAGAATATTTAGAGATATGCCGATCGTTACCCATTAGGAATGTTTTGTGGGTAGATTTCCTTTCGTCTCTATCATCCAATATTTCTTCTTTGATTATGTTTATAGCAGCTCCTGAGTCTACTAATAATCTGTATCTTCCAGTTTTTCTTCTGGCATCGATTGTTCGTAATCTTCCGCATATGGAAGAAATTCGGCTGATTCCTCGAAGATCAGTTGCTCCGTTATTTCTTCCTCTGTCATGTTTTCCGCTTCTGTTTCTTCCTCTTGGATTGCTCTTACCGGAGGTGGTCGCTTGAAACCATGGCCTGGGGGAAAACCCTGCTTCACTTGGCACTGTGAAGATATATGACCTATTTTGCCGCACTTGAAGCAATTCATTTTAAATCTGTCACTCAGTGGTATGGTACTATTCTGTGCTCTAGGTGTAGTATTTGCACTGAGTCGAGGTGGTCCGGGTGATTTGGCCCATATTTTTACTGGTGGTTTGATAATTTGTCTGACAGGTTGGCTGTCTTTTAACCATGTTTCAGTTTCGATGGCTAATGCTTGAGCCTCGTTTACTGTGTTCGGTTTTAACAGACGTACCTGCATTCTAATTTCTCTTTTTAAATTTAATAAGTAACGGTTAACGGCTTCTTCTTCTTCCAATTCTATTTTAAGTCTTCGTTTAGTGGGGTTTACGTGCTGGGATTGGACTAGGTAATTTATTTCATTTGTTATTTGTCGAAACCTCGTCGTGAAGTTCTGAACCGTTTCTGTTAAGCCTTGCTTGCAGCTTTCTAATTTAGATTTTAATGAAATTAATGAACTGGTTTGTCTCAAATTTTGTCTGAGTGCCGCGTATAAATCTTCATAGGAGTTTATTTGCATATATCTAATGGCTTTTTCTGCCACGTGTGTAATTTTCTTTGCTAAAATTAAATCTAAAAGAATTTCTGGTTCTTCGCATCTTATTCTAGCTCTCTTTACCGTTTTTATAAAATCTTCTACTCCCATGTCGTCCTGACCGTTAATTGGCTTTATTGTTTCAATTGCTAACTTGGCTCCCATTTTCCGTTCCTCGTGTGGTGCTGTTGGGACAGTTGTTGGGAAAAATTGTGATTGACCGTAAATATTTTCCTGTCTTGGTCTAAATGTTTCTTTTCTTTGGAATGTTTTTTCTTCGACCGAAGAATGATCGTCTATCGCTTCTGGTCGTTGCTGGGATTCACTATCTGTTTCTACTGTCCCCGCTCCTCCTAATTTCTTTGATAATCTTGAAATTTCATCTATCCTATTTTCGTTTTCTTTTTTCAGGGCGTTGAATGAGATAGTCAGAGTTTCCATTTGGCTGAGAACCCTTACTAGTAATTCGTCAGTGGTGTAAGAGGGGGACTGGGCCCTGACGGGAGATTGTGCTCGAGACATGAGAGTGGTTGTGATTGGGAAATTTAAAGAGGATGAGTCCGTATCGTAGGATGAGTCAGTTTGATAGAGCGTGCTATCTCGGTGTTTATCAAACGCCAGTGTACCTACTTATCTATTGTTTGTGACTCGGGTGTAGAATGTCGCGGTAAAATTTTAAATGTTTATTTTTTAATACAACAAAATGCAGTATAAGTTGCTACAAACTGCTACTGATTTTGAGGTAGTGATACTTAATTTGTTAAGGGTGGCCAGTGCTTGTGAACACACAGAGTATAGCCAACCCGATCTTGCCTCAACTTTACCTCACCTGTACCGTAGTACAGTCGCCGTGCAACGTACGTAAAGAGGATTTATACTCTAAGGCCCAAGATCGATTGAGAAATGTTTACAATACTTTCACTTTCTAGAAGTAATGCTTACTGTGCTACTCGTGGCCTGATGTGGGATCCGTAGACCGCCTGCCTTCCTTGACGTGTCGAAGA
Source organism: Diplolepis rosae (assembly GCA_030998225.1). Taxonomy (NCBI): domain Eukaryota; kingdom Metazoa; phylum Arthropoda; class Insecta; order Hymenoptera; family Diplolepididae; genus Diplolepis; species Diplolepis rosae. The sequence goes on from JAPYXD010000631.1 coordinate 1,706,485, forward strand.
GATGAGTCAGCTTCTCACTGCTGCTAACCGGTTGCCTGGCTGGGCGTTGGCTGCTTACCTACGCAGATGCGTCTTCCGCCTGATTGCGCGCCTCGTTCAATTTTAATGGAATCTTTCACTGATAATTTACGTGATATAGTGGCTACTAAATTCACCAACTAATTTTTATTATCAGCTACTTATTCCTGTTTTCGGGCTTACCGTAGTGAAGTCTGGAGTTCTTCTTATTTTTAAAACTTCGTAAAGTTTCTTTAGCTTCTTGGGTCCGTGGATTCCAAGTCTCGCACAGGTCCGCGTTCTATGTGGATTTTCGTAGAAATTAAAAACCGAGAACTTAAGCGGATCCTGGCAGGATCGCCAAAATGTTATAGTGAAAACTAAACTTTCTAATTTTTAAAGGTAGTGACATCAAACTGATGTCACTTTGTATGTTTTTATTCGTGAGAGATTTTAGAGAAGAACTGACGAGGCCTGCCTAAACCTCTACATATATAGACAGCTAAACCTAGGAGGGGGGGGTCATCAACCTCTACATATATGGATAACTAAACCTGGGGGAAGGAGGTCATCATCTGGCCTGGTAACAACATATGTAAATATATATATCTATGAGCGATCTATGCGCGCGCAGCTCTGAGTATGCATGTGAGTTGAGTGTGTGTGGGTGTTTGATGAAGATATCAATTAAGTTAGTCATGTAGCATCCGAATGATCGAAACTAGTTATAGTGTTATACACAGGGTATGCAATATATAATAAATATATGTATTATAAATAACAAATGGAATATAATAATATAATTAGTATATAATGATAATGTTTTCCTCAATCAGAAATAATCTTAACAAGAACAAAAAACGATTTTTAGAAAAGTATCTATCTGTAGTAGTAGCAGGTCGGATACGCGATAACTCTCGATAGACTTATCCGATTGAATTGAGCTTTGGCATACTTTATCATAGCCCAAAAAATAAGCAAAACTTTATTAATCAGCTTCATCTGAACAAAATTGAGAAAATAAGACCATTTTTTTTGTTTTTGAGAAAAATTCTTTCTTTTTAAATTTATATCATGTCTTGTTTGAAAAATCGCACTTTTTACTGAAATTCTATAATTTATTGTAAGAAATCTGCGTTTACTAAATGTACCAGATGTGGCGTAAATTTGATTTTTTCTTGCTTTATGACCAGTAACACTCTGATCCGTGTGATACGTCTGATAATTCTGATTAAAGAATTATACCATGTAAATTTATTAGATTGTACTATGCACATTCATCAGACTATGAATACATTAAACATAATTGACCATTATTCCTGAAATTTGCTTTTTGTAGTTTAAAAAAAAAAAATTTCGTATTTAACACTGCACTGAGAAAAATGGATCATAAAACCTGGATGTTAAAAGTAAGGATAGTATTCGGTAACATAAAATATGTTTAAGCGTATGATCTATAATCTTTATCTAATATATAAAGATATTACTAAACATAATCTCCAGATGTTACATTTCACGTAATTTTTTTCTTATGCATTTGGTGGCAAGATTCAGGGGGCTGCTTCGTAGTGTGATCATACAAATAAGTTATTACGAGTTTTGTCTCACCGATTGTGATTGGTGGAAGCAATATTAGCCCATAAAATTAAAATTCAAGATGGAGGCTGCCATGAAGCTAGTAGAAATACGTATATTTCGAGTTTTATTACAAACCAGGATGGTGTAAAATTTGCCAATTAGCAATCTCATAGGTTTTAATCATCACTAAATTCGAATCTTAGGTGAGTTTTTCGAAATTTAAAATGGCTCATCCAATATGGCGGACCCGTTATGTAAAATTTGATATTCCTGAAATAAAAAAATACTGCTGCATTCTACGTAAAATTTAAAATCAAAATTATTCTTGATGTTTTTTTTTATTACAAGAGTTGTTTTCGAGAAAAAAATTCAAAAATTATGAGGCTTCCCGAAATTATTAGAAATTTGAGTATGTATGAAAAATCGACATTTATGGATTTTTATGGTAAGATAGAGTATCAGCAATTATAAAATGCAAGCGAATTTACTAATTCCCCAACATTTATGAGTGTCTCCTTCACACCCTACCATTTATCTACAAGCGTTCATCTACTTCTATAACATAATTAGTAAGTTACACCAGCATCAGAATGACATATTATCATAAGTAAGTTTCATGTATGATTCATATGAACATTATTTTATGAAATATTAGCAAAGTCTGAGACGAAAAATATAGATATATGTAAATTTTGAATAATTTCGGGAAGCCTCATAATTTTGGAATTTTTTTCTCGAAAACAACTCTTGTAATTACAAAAACATCAAGAATAATTTTGATTTTAAATTTTGCGTAGAATGCGGCAGTATTTTTTTATTTCAGGAATATCAAATTTTACATAACGGGTCCGCCATATTGGATGAGCCATTTTAAATTTCGAAAAACTCACCTAAGATTCGAATTTAGTGATGACTTAAACCTATGAGATTGCTAATTGGCAAATTTTACACCATCCTGGTTTGTAATAAAACTCGAAATATACGTATTTCTACTAGCTTCATGGCAGCCGCTATCTTGAATTTTAATTTTATGAGCTAATATTCCTTCCACCAATCACAATAGGTGAGACAAAACTCGTAATAACTTATTTGTATGATCACACCATGAAGTAACCTGGAAAATCCGAAATATGATCAATATTCTCAATTTCAAAAAATTTCAAACGTCCAGAAGCCATTTTGAATTAGAAAACAAAGAAAAACAAAATATTTCAATGCATATTTTAAAAGTACAAGTCTCGAGAACACGTTTCTGATAACCTGATTGCCTAAGTGTCGGGAACATAGTGAAAATTTAAATTAAAAAAAAAATCGTACCCCAAAAATAGCGTTTTTTTGCGTATTTTTGGGAAAATAAAGGATTTAGCGTCATTTTTTGAGAATTCTGACTGTGCCATTCGAAAGAGCAACCCCAAAAACCGTAGGATATGGAGTTTCCGATCCTTTTTCATCTTTTTTCTATAAATGGTACGACATTGTAGTCAACGTGAAAATTCTGCACATCTGGGCGTTAAAGGGTTAATTTAATTAATCAATTATTATAACTATGATTATTGATATATATATAATATAATTATTAAATTACATTTAGTATAGATTTTTATTATAACGACGTATGAAGTTTAGTGAAACTAAATTTCCAAATGTACATTTAAAAATTTCATTATTATTAAGAAGTATCTTGTATAAAAACATTTAAAAGAAGGTTCTTTTATTTTCTGTGTTTTATATTTTCAAAATATGGGTTTTACATTTGCGAATTCCAAATTATTATTCTGCCTGAGTAATTTATGTGATATTTCATATTTTATGTAATACACTTATCGACTTTTTTTTGTTTAAATTTTCATAATATCAATTTAATTTTAAGAATTTAAATTTTTGAAATTAAAAATTTTTTATGTGTGCCCAAGGCGCAGATTACTTTCATTCGTTCCTGCGTGAATAGATGTAGCTGTTGGAATAAATCTTGCGATTCACGGTTTACTCAACTCTCGATTGCAGCGTAGAGTAGAATGAACGGAAAGCTCTACTATTTTTGTGATTTAATAAAAGATTGGTTTTTTATAGTTATACTACGAGTAATAATATATATATTTAAAAATTTTTAATGCACGCTTTCATACTTAACCCGACACTTCTGAATTTTACTCAACTTTGATTCATTTTCGAACATTTAATATATCACAAATAAATACAGTGATACTAAATAACTTCTAACTTGTCCTTATGTCCCAAATTTGATCGTAAGTTGAGTAAAATTACTTCAACTATTTTTCTCCGTGTATGCTATAGAATTAGTAACATATTTATTGGTTCTTGTAGTATATTTTTATGAATTAATAGTATACATGCTTTTGGAAAGAAATGCTTTTGATTCAATAGCATTTTTTTCTCAGTGTAACCCCTATTTGAAACCTCTAGAATACCAGGTTTAATTTATATAACAACTCGTGAAAAAATAATCTGAGTGTCATCATAAATTTCTGTTCTTAACTAAAATTCCTCGAGAAAGATGTATTAACAACACTTGCTTTAAGATCATAAGTTTTTAATCATTTTGATATTTAATTTTAATTACTAAATAATTCTCAGTATTTAGTAAATATTTCAAGCAGTCGAAAGCGTCTTTTTTTCCACAGAAAGATTTAAAATTCTTTCAATTTGAATTTAGTAAATATATTTAAAATCTTTGGCGGTATAAGTTGATCACCTCAACAAAAAGTACACTGAGAAAAATATATCTGAATTTTTCCTGTTTTTTATAGGAATTCTACCTCAGGGGGTAGACAATAGGAAAATTTGCTAGTTGAAAAGAAGTATATACTATTGGGAAAGTGAAATAAGAGGATAAAAAATGAAAGTATTTACTTTTTTTTACACTGAGAGAAATCGGCTTTGGTTCCTGTGCACATAGCACATAAATTTTTTGTACAGCAGTTGCCTTGACCAAAAAAGTTGAGAGAAGCTACTACTTTTATAGTTATCATGACAGTAATTTGGACTTTTTTGTGTATTCGGTTGTTGTGACCAAAGTTGATGATTAGAATGAGCTTTATACGTACCCCAACGGTTAGTACACGTACATTTTCTTTATGTGTACTGCCAAGCTCCTTTGGTTACTACAACCGCAGCGTTCGCTGTTGCGCTAGACTAATCAAGTATAACTTTCAGTTTTTACAACGAGGTAAGCCTGTCGTGACAACTATTAAATCTTGTAATAGTCACACAATTCAACTTGCACTGCACTGGAGATGAGTAGTTACTTCCAAAAAGATATGCAGCCTAAGTTGAATCCTGCCAATTCTCGTTCTCGATTCCTGGACTATATTTCACCGTGCCAAGCATTATCAGGTAAATAATTCTATTATAAATATAGTTTGACAATTCTTTCTAAATGATAAACGATTTTGTTCGGGGACAATGCAATGCGTTCCAATTTTGCTGTCTGGTCGTATTTTGTCAAAACTATAGTCAGTCAAAAAAAGTTTATGGTGATGAAAAAAGTGACAATTTTTTAACTTAATCGACGAAAGTTATCATAAATATCATTATACCGGATTATTCTTCTTAGATCTTTTCGGTGAAACTTTATTTTTTCTAATCAAATTGAATTTGTATTTTGATAACTAAGAGAACCATACCTATAACCTCAAAAATAATTTTGGCTGGGTATTTACTGTCCGTAGACTTAGTCATTTCAACTAAACTCTATGCGCGGCTTTACGATGAACTTTGGTTCCTATAACCGCAGCGCTATGGTATTTCAAGTACCAGAATCGTGGTCTCAGTAACGTTCCTTGCAGTTGAAGTAAACACTTTTCCAATGTATGACAGCCACTACCATGATTGTCATGAGAACTTTAACATTTTTGTAAAGACGATTTTAACAAAAAAACTTTGGTCAGTGAAACCTAAAATTTCTCTCTGTGTATAGGAAAGTTGTCATTCAAATTTTGACGGAAATAGTACCTTACTTACAGAAAATACACGGAGAAACTCTTCATTGTAAAATCTAGTATTATTATATTTATTTTTACTAAAAGTCAATAGGAAGCGAGGATATATTAACAAAACTAGTTTTATTTACCATAACGGTAGGAGGAAATACATTTTCAGAACCAATTGTAAATATAGTGCAACTTTATAAATCACCATTGAGAGTTGCAAAGATCAATATCTTTTATGGCAAATTGAAACTAGAAATAAGTGATACCTATATAGATAAAAAGTAAAACTATCTATGCAAGAATTGGTCTTTTGAATAATATGAATTGCAAAATACTTTAGAGAAATTACCATTGTCAATAGTAATGAACAATGAAGAGAGAAAGACTTGAATATTTTGCAATCGAATACATCATATATTGGAATAGTACGTTGTCAAAATTCTCATTGGAAATATTAAATGTACTGCCGAGTGACGTCAGATACGCCGAACGTTTCTGATATTACCCGAGAATCGCGCCATGTGCTCGTTATAATTATTTGTCGGTAGCCGATATAGTAATATATTTTTTTACATTTGAATATGGCGCCTTCCTAACTTACGATTTTTTCTAGCAGAGGGACTACCCAGCTTTTCCTCACAAATCGTAAAAGTTCCCACAGTTCAGTATATAATGAAGTTGCTACATTGTAATTTTCATATCACTGCGATGCGTTTATGAATGTGTGCGTTGTGCAGTTAGGTTAAGTTGCGTTGAATTAGTATTTGAGCGTGCATTGGTGTATTTATTATTTACCATATATTGATATATATATATGTACGTGTATGGGTATGTAAATATGTAACTATGTTTATAAATACTCTCTCTATGTAGCTCACAAAATCTAATAAGAACTATCCCAGATAGCACAAAAACTTGCGTGAAGATTTCCTGAAACTCGCACTGCAAGTTTGGCAATGTAGCATTGAGAGGTTAAAGCGTGTTTCATGCAAAGAAGACAATGTCCGCTTGTCAGGCAATATTGACAAGGAATGTTGAGGGAAGATTGTGCGGTGATTTTCCTGAAAGTTTCGGTAAAAATACTCAGAAAATATTAGTTGAATATTTTTTTGGAAGGTTCAGATAAATTATTAAGGCAATTTCATTAAGAAATAATGTGGATAGATTCTGTAAAAGGTATTCAAAATAATTTAAAATTAAATTACAAATTAAATGAAAGGTAAATAAATTATGATTAGTAAAGTTTTAATATTGTTTCTGAAATTTACATGAGATATACAATGACAATTTTCTGATGATATCTTCCGCAAATAAACATTTCTATATTATTATTAAATTATATTATTCTTCGTCGGCTGATTCTTCCATTTGCATTTGTTGTTCCTTTTCTTTGATCGATTTGGCCTTGTCCCTAAAATGCAGATAAAACGTTTTTCATTAGTTAAGGGCATGTCAGCATAATCTATAAAAGTTTTAAGTTGTCTCACGGAGAAAAACGGAGGGTCGAAGTTAGAGGTTCAAAATTTTGAGAGTCAGACCGACCCTCTAGATTATCAAATAGTCCTTCCATAATTTTATGGACATAATCACGGAGACTCTCGATTTATAATCAGCTTGATTACCACAGAGAAACAGTCACACTATCAAGATAATCAAATCGATCCTCTGGGATGGTCAAGTTGAATATCTTGTTTTAAATTTTCATTTCGACCCTCAAGGATGATCAAATCGACCTTCTACAATGATCAAATCGATTATTTTTTTCTGACCCTCTACAGATGATCAGTTTGATTATCTAGAAGGCTGTCCTATAGTCGATCATCATATTTGGTCGACCTGACCCTTTAGATATTCAGGCTGACCCTCCACTTTTTCTCCGTGCTGCAGTAACTTATTGAAAGACTAATTAATAAAATTACTTTTGCATAGTAGATAAATATTTGTGCTACTTTTCTCTAGGTTTGTACAATACAAAAAATAAATTATTTTCAGAATTGATCTAGTAATAAAGTGTGTCCCTTGAAATATGAATCATTTGTATTTAAAGATTTCAGGCAACTCTATACAAGCCTTCATAATCGATTCGACGTGAAATATATCTATCTAGCGTTGAAAACTACTTTAAAACAAACATTAATACCCTTTACAATGCAAACTAGGTACTATTCAATGTTCTTTATGTTATCAGCAGAGCTACTTTTTCAGCAACTTTAATGAGTTTCGGTTAACACAATTCTTGGAATTTAAAAAAATCCAAAAACTAAGAATTTCTTTCGAATTTCAGATTTGCTTCATTTCCTTTTAATATTTATCTTTTTATAATATATTTTTAATAATAATGAATAACTAAGAATTTTAATGAAAATATTCACAAAAAAAGAAGAAGAAGACGTTTGACACTTATTTTATGATCTGATATATCCAGCAACTGGGTCAGAATGCATGTAGTAACGGGATAACAATTCTAGACCAAGCAACAGGGAATTTGTTATGACATTATTTATTTCATAAAACGGACTGCGCCATCGGAAGAGAGGTTGGTCATAGAGTAATTGTGACATATTTTGGACAACGAAATATGATTTATAAATTTGTTATTAACATTTAAGACAAAAAAATCGCACTTTTTTTAGTTTTTTGTTTACAACATTAAAGGTAATTACCCAATATTAATGACATTAATTGAAAAGTCGTAGAAAATTGAATTGCGAACAAAATGAGACCCCGTTCGATCTGGTTGGATAATTAGAAGCGGAGAAAATTCGGAAAAATCGGGAAATTGAGCTTTTGTTAAACAAATTAATATCTCAGTTAATTTTTAACTTTTCAGGTTGAGGTTTGGTGGAAAGGTAACCGACTTTCTGCTCTTCAAATGTATAAAAAAAGAACACTTTAAGATAATACGCTTCCGCGCTATTGACATTTTAATTTATTTCATGCGTTAATTGTAAAATGTCTGCTTGCCGCAGAGGTGGTCCGATTTTTATTTTGAAAACGGCTTTTAAAAATATAAATCAAGCACAACAGAACGTCAATCTTGGTTTTTCGCTAAAATGTTGCAAAGTTTATTAAAAAAAGGTCTAAACATGGCTCTGAACGCTTGAACGCAGCAAAGTGACAGTGGTGGGGGAAGAAGGCGAGTAGGCTCATTGTGTCACTTTGCTGCGTTCAAGCGTTTAGAGCCATGTTTGGACCTTTTTTTAATAAACTTTGCAACATTTTAGCGAAAAACCAAGATTGACGTTCTGTTGTGCTTGATTTATATTTTTAAAAGCCGTTTTCAAAATAAAAATCGGACCACCTCTGCGGCAAGCAGACATTTTACAATTAACGCATGAAATAAATTAAAATGTCAATAGCGCGGAAGCGTATTATCTTGAAGTGTTCTTTTTTTTATACATTTGAAGAGCAGAAAGTCGGTTACCTTTCCACCAAACCTCAACCTGAAAAGTTAAAAACTAACTGAGATATTAATTTGTTTAACAAAAGCCCAATTTCCCGATTTTTCCGAATTTTCTCCGCTTCTAATTATCCAATCAGATCGAACGGGGGCTCATTTTGTTCGCAATTCAATTTTCTACGACTTTTCAATTAATGTCATTAATATTGGGTAATTACCTTTAATGTTATAAACAAAAAACTAAAAAAAGTGCGATTTTTTGGTCTTAAATGTTAATAAAAAATGTATAAATCATATTTCGTTGTCCAAAACATGACACAATTACTCTATAACCAACCTCTCTTCTGATGGCGCAGTCCGTTTTCTGAAATAAATAATGTCATGAATCATTCATAACAAATTCCCTGTTGCTTGGTCTATTCTTCCTTTTTGGCATGGTACTTTCCATACCTTACTTTTTACTTCTTGTAAGGGCCACGAGTACTGCAATGAGTTTAAACTTTTAACAATGTGAATGTTAAACATACTAAAGTTAGGATTGTTATACAAGTTTTCGTAGGGCAAGAGTTCTTTGCCAACGAATCGAATTTCGTTATTTTGCAATTGAACGATATTGCTTATTGACGCAAAGTTTCCGTTCTTCAGAAGTAAGCAATTGTCCTTGAAAGTATTGCAGTCGATGGAGAATGATTCATTTTTATACATTTTATACTGTTTTGAAACGTATATACAGTCCTTACTTAATGGTCCGTTACTGTGTGATTGCTGTAGATTTGGTTCAGTAGTAAAGTGCGACTTCTGTAATGTCTCCATCTCAACTATGTCCTTTTCAGCAGCTTCCACTTCAGCATATCGACGAGCTATCTGTTTCAACGGGTTGTCTCCTTTTCGAATCATTGCTTTTATTTTTGACATGTAATTTTCGAAACGAAAAGCGCTGAATTTGTCTAACGTTCCATATTTTTTTGCATCTGAGAAGATGTGCAGTAAATTGTGCACATTTTGAGAAACTTGTTCCTTACCGTAGATTCGTGCGAAGTTCTTCACGAATAGTTGCAGCATTTCGTGAGCAGAATCCACTTTTGTTTCAATTTGTATATGTGGCTCACTTATTAAAATTGTCACCGCAGAGTGCAATAACAAAAAATGTGAGTACAATTCTCTCGGTAGAATGTTTTTCACAACAATTGGTCCAGTATAAAGAAGAAAAGTACGGAACTCTGTAGCTTTCCAAAACGCGTACTCCAAAAGAGTTCGTGGTCGTCGTCCAAATTCGCTTGGTGTACTGTAACGAAGTGTCAATAGCTTTTGGGATATTTTATTGACAGCAACTGCACCTAGCCTTACTTTCAAAGGCCCTGTCAACCAAAGTCCAATGAGTCTCTTCATAACACCTAATAATATCAGATGCATATAGTCTAAGGGAACATTGGATATGCAACCGAATCCTGGAATTGTTTTTAGAATTGATTCTTTCTCTGAATGAAAATCTTGGTAAGCGTAACGCGCGAAGTCTTCATCTTTCTTCATCTCGAAGGGTCCTATTCCTGGGAAAAAAATCCTTCCTTTTTCTTTAGCGTTCTTCCTTGTACTTTTAGTTCTCACGTATCTCCGCTTATTTGACACTTGGAACAACTGTCGTATCCCGTATGTCCTTTCAAATTCAAAACAAAAGCTTTTGCGGGAGTACCGCAGATCAAAGCCATACAAGACACTGAAATATTTGTATCCTTCAATCCATTATTTGTCAGTTCAATTGCCTCTTCAATAAACGGTTTGAGGAATTCGTTAGCACTTTTAGGCTTCTTTTTCCCAAAGAAGGCTCCAACAGGATATACTTTTGTTGAATCCAATTCCGAACATAAAATGAGCCACAACCCTTCGCCTGCTGATTTAAAAACTGGTAGACCATCAATATTAATTGACAGCCTTACATGGGTCGATTCCTTCTGTCTACGTTTATAATCTCGAATTATAGACCTAACAGCTCTTTCCAATCCAAAATGATAATATTCTCCACCATCCATTTGAGAAATTATAGTAAATCGTGGAGTACCTAGTAAAGTACGAGCGTCCTTCGGTATTTGTACGCAAATGATCGTTTTTAAGATCAGTAACAGTGCATTTGATGCAACTAGGGTTATTCGAAATGCAAGCGCCCATAAACGCAATTTCCTTCGTAACGTCCTTCCTGTTACCGGAGTATTTTCTTCATGTGAATCTTGTTCATCATTACTTGTCGTGTGTAAATCATTTTCAAACTTTTCTTGCAAAATTTCTGCATCAGACGATTCATTTTCAAATGCTTTTTCGTATTCTGCTTGTAGCGATCCCAGTTCTGGTAATGAGCAGTCACTGCTCACATCAGACTTCAAGAATTCCTCATCATTGTAAGAGTGTTCGCTGTCATCTAATTGTGAAATCGTTTGTGGATTAGTCTCCAAAGGCTCTGCTATTTTTTGAAAAACATATGAGCTTTCTTGTGGATAATCGTCATTTTCCGATTCTGGGGAGCTGCATATATCCAGAATGTAAGTTGTTTCTTGTCCGGTTCCATCAACCTGTGAGTTTTCTTCTTCATTTTGTTTCTCACCATTAAGTATATCTCGACTTGTTCCTTCAATAAAAGGAGCATCATGCTTTTGAGAATCGTTATATTTTGTTTTCAAATGTTGACTATCCATGTGAAGTAAATTTTTAACTTTACGACGTAAATGACGCGTAGAATAGCCACCTAGATGTGAATCTTTCCTCTTTTTCATTGACGACATAGCAAAGCCGATTGAAAGAAATATAAATATATAAATATTGAACTAAAGGGCATAGCCGGGTTTCTATGTGAAATCGGGTTTAGAACCAAATCAAATTTTGCATCAACCATATGGAAGGGGTTGGGCAAGAGATGATTTTGCCAAATTTTCAGATCATTATCTGCCATTTTAAATGAGTAATGGCGGATTTTACCATTTTCGTTTTTTTCTTTTTTTAGCTAAACTAATCATAGGAAAATTAAAAAAAAAATTAGGATCGTTTTTTCCAATAGAAGACACATTTGTAAATTTTTGCAGATTTTTCGATGCATAATTTGCGATGCAAATAATTGCGAAAATTTGTGCACGCAATTTTGTTCATGTTTGATTTGCGCGACCACTCTTTTGAATTATTCTATTCATCAGTTACCTATCGATGATTAAAACTGAATTGTAGCAGATTTTTGTAGTGCAATAAAAGACGGTATTTTTCTTGTTATTTCGATTTTTTGGAGTGCTTAATAGATGCATAGATATGGATACTCATCATAAGCAGGTAAGATTATGAAATACACAGTTTTAAACTGTACGACTATTTTACCTAACATGAATTTATTGTTCTCTGCCATGTGTAAAATGAATATTTCATTTATTGAAACATAATTTTCTCCACATTCAATATTATTTCTATGTACAAAAGTATTGTTTGATTTTGGTTTAACACTTGAAAGATGAAAGATAAAAATGAACCCTTAAAACTGTACATCAATGGTAACATCCATCGGAAGATTATCAACAAACGATGGATTTTTGTCAAATAGTAATTTTAAGGTGACACATTTTTTGTGATACTAAATATTCCCAGATGTGACACAGTACTAAAGAAATAATTCCCAAAACTTGAAATGTCAAAGAAATGTACATATCCAAAAAATCCATGAAAAACATGAAATAAAATACACTCGTCCCGCGAATTTAGTCCAACCTCGGGGGTGGCCAGACTAAATTCATGAGGAAAGAAAATCTATTCTTAACCAGATTTAATGTGATTCTCTAGATTTTTGCAAAATACTCATAGAAGTAAGAATACAATTTTTTACATTCTCATCAGAGAAGGTATTATTTCTCAAACGGTTCTTAGAATATTACTTAAACACAAGCAAATAGAGAGCATGCAGAAAATTTTAGATAACGAGCTTTTCGGAAGAGTTCGCCGTAATCGAATTTGAGGATGGGATGGAGATCATGCGTACAAAATGGGCTAAATTTGATGAGAATAATAAAATGGTAGCAAGCTATTTTCCTCCCTATCAGACGGAGAAAGAAATAAAAAAAATTGTACAAGAAGATCCACAAATGGAAGATCATTGGGGTGATGAGGATGGAAATCCATATCCTATTCAGAAAGTTTTGCGTTATGCGAGTAAGTTATATGTATTTAATTATCACTTATGTACTTGATTTATATTAAAAATTAAGTTTTTTCCCCTATTGAAATAAACTATTTTAAATTCAATAAACACAACCTGAATATAAATCGAATAAAGGTAACAAATACAAGTAATGACAGGTAATTTTATTTTTTGGTACTTTCGAATTAGCGAATAAGAAAATGACTTTACTAATGGATTTGTCCGAAGCAGATAGTGATGATGCTATCAATATGGACATGTTAAAAAAAGCCAGACATGAACGTTGTACGAAAGATTTCAACAAAGAATTATATGACTCAAAACCAAAGATTTCAAAAGCACTCATACCAAAGGTGCCTTTCATTCCATCGGTTTCGGCAATCGCGAAATCAAAAAACCTGGTTGCTACGCATAAGGACGGTAAGTCAATGCATTTATTCGATTTTTTGTAATGTGAAAATAATAAAAAGCAAGCAGAAAATACGAAGAGAGATTTCTATGTAATGCATGGAAAATGCCAGATTTATGCAACGAACAGATACAATAGAATAGACTGAAACTACAAACAGTATTTATTATTGTAAGATATAATTGAAGCCTACACGGGTTTTGAAATAAAATTAATGGTATTTTTATTATTATTAGAAAACAAGAAAAATTCACTTCAACCCGGAGTCGAACCGCGAGCTTCCTCTTTTTTATAGCGGACGCGTTACCAATTACGCCATCCAGGCGTAATTTTACATCTTACATGTATAATATGGTACAAATTCCAAATTTAATATTTATTACTGTTTTTCTTTTCATTACTATCTTTTCGCTTCAGTCCAAACAAAAGACAGTATTGAAGAATTTTTCTTTTCTTTATAAATTGAATCGACAAAAAATACGAAAAGCTAACTTTTTCGTACAGATGTAAAAATAAATTAGTTTCGACAATGATTATTTGAAATCAGGATTCCTTTGCAATATTTTACTTTTTATGCAGGAAACTGTAACAAATCAGAAATTTCTCAAAAGGAAAACACTTCTCGCCAAGAGGTTTATTTAAATGAAGAGAACGAATCTCCAAATGCTGCGAACCAATCAGAAATTTCTCAAAAGAAAAACACTTATCGCCAAGAAGATTATTTGAATAAAGAGAACCAGCCCCTCCAAATGCTGCGAACAAGTGAAGAATCTACAGGACACTCTAACAAATCAGAAAATGGTTTGAATCTGTTAACATATTTACATATACCTCCTAATAAGTTTTAAAATTCCTTTAAATATTTGTAAATTAATCAATTCACTGGAATGTTTGAAGCAGGTTTTACTGACGGCTCTGAAAATATAAACGAGAGGGTCATAATAAGAAAACGCAGTCGCTTTGAAGATCCTATACACGAACTTGCTGAGTGTGAACGTAAGTAGAATAAAAAAACTCATATTTACAGTGGTTTTACAATGTTAACATTCCACAAAAAACTGTTAAATTTGTATATTCTTCAAAATTATAATTAAAACGTTATTTGTTTCACTCAACAATCGCAAAAAGAACATTTTATTGTTTAAAAAAGTGAACACTATATGAGTACTTCTTGAATCGCTTTGCAGGAGCCAGCAACAAACCAACAATAACTATACAGACCAACGCCCAACTGATCTCATATCTTTTCTTAATAGAGACGAAGATTTAAACCTTTTCCCTGCACGAAGTCAACATGAAGTTAATGAGATAGAGAAAAAAATGAAAAGAAGTACATTTTACAACAAAGTGGTATGAGTTTTTCATATTTTAACATCACTTCTTCAAGATATAATTGTAAACTTATTTTGTTGGTAAAAATATTTCTTTTCTAAATGTTTTTTTATGTTATTTTTTAGACCGATGCAGTAAAGCAACTATGCAAATATTCAACTCTTAGTATAACGGTAAAAAATTTCATGCACCACCTTCTCACATATGAAGCTGGAACCCAGTACACTTTTCAAGGAAGAGGCGAGAAGAAACCTTCTTTCAAAAATCTTCACATGTATAAAGCAGTAATGAGTAAGTATATAACTTCTACATAATTTAAATTCATCCTATATATATGCCCTAGCGTACCCGATTAAGAGAACGGTCAGAGAATACTCTGACCGTTCTCTGACCTCGAATTATTATGGCTAAGAACGATAAAAAAACATTTAAAACATTGCAATTATGATTCCGTGGCGAAATCTGGAATAGAATGTGTAGGAATAAATACAATAATTTTATTTTTCAGCGATAAAAACTAGGAAAACATCATGTGCCTGTTATTGAAGGCAGTGACGTGGTTCGCCATTGGCGGAACATCTCCACCGTGAAGGTTTACTATTGGTGGAGCGAGACGCAACTACTTTTGTCTCACTTCTAACAATAGCCAATCCTGACGGTGGAGACGTTCCGCAAATGGTGAACCACTGCACTGCCTTCAATGACAGGTCTACGATGTTTTTCTAGTTTCTAATGTTTCTATCGCTAAAAAATAAAATTATTCTATTTATTCCTACACCTTCTATTCCAGATTTCGCCACGGAATCATAATTGCAATATTTTAAATGTTTTGTTATCGTTCTTAGCCATAATAATGCGAGGTCAGAGAACGGTCAGAGAATAAATCGGGTCCGCTAGGGTATATATATATCTCGGAAGCTCTTACCCTATTCAAATATTAATCCTACAAAGTTTCAGGTGCTGCGACGTATCATTTTCCAGTAGAAAGTATTGCGAATATTGAAAAATGGATTAATGACTGGCTGGTTCATTGCAAACAACAAAACGAGAGACTACAGTAAGTGCAATTGTTTTGCAGTAACGGTAATTTACACTTTCAAAAATAAGTATGTCTGCTTCAAAGACATATCTCTGCATAACCTACAAGCTATACTTTTTTTGCAACAACTTATTGGAAAACGAATGAATAAAATTGATTTTCCGTAGTAGATAAATATTCTTGCTACTTTTCTTTATGTTTGTGTTTAATATTATTTATTACTTCTTCAGTAAATTGCTTGACATTTTCAATTATAAATTATTCATATTTCAAGGGGTTACAGCTTTTATAGATTATGCTGACACGCCCTTAACTAATGAAAACGTTTTATCTGCATTTTAGGGACAAGGCCAAATCGATCAAAGAAAAGGAACAACAAATGCAAATGGAAATGGAGGAATCTGCCGACGAAGAATAATATAATTTAATAATAATATAGAAATGTTTATTTGCGGAAGATATCAGAAAATTGTTATTGTATATCTCATGTAAATTTCAGAAACAATATTAAAACTTTACTAATCATAATTTATTTACCTTTCATTTAATTTGTAATTTAATTTTAAATTATTTTGAATGCCTTTTTCAGAATCTATCCACATTATTTCTTAATGAAATTGCCTTAATAATTTATCTGAACCTTCCAAAAAAATATTCAACTAATATTTTCTGAGTATTTTTACCGAAACTTTCAGGAAATACACCGCACAATCTTCCCTCAACCAGTGATTCCAGAACGTGGGAGCTGGCGGCCCCCACCATAGATGCCTCGAGCTCATTGTGTCTTCCTCATTCAACCAACCTATGGACGTCAAGCGAAGAACAATCCATGAGCTGGGGGGTCTATGGTGGGGGCCGCCAGCTCCCACGTTCTGGGATCACTGCCCTCAACATTCCTTGTTAACATTATTGCCTGACAAGCGGACATTGTCTTCTTTGCATGAAACACGCTTCAACCTCTCAATGCTACATTGCCAAACTTGCAGTGCGAGTTTCAGGAAATCTTCACGCAAGTTTTTGTGCTATTTGGGATGGTAAAATTTACGAATGACTGATTTCTTTATATTATGGAGGTGCAATTATTTCCTATTTTCGATAGGAAAAGTTATAAATATGGTTCCACTATCTCCAAAAGACCATGGTAATTCGGTTAGACAGAATATGTGACTTTAATATTGTCTTTTGTAAACTTAACATTCTTTTTTAGCAATTAATGAAACATTTATTGGGTTTACTTCAATATAATTCGTTCGATGTGTCGATTACGATTTTACTATTTCAAGTAATAAAACCTGCTTTTGTTTTTAGGCATAAGTACAATTATATCACCAATTTCTCCAATATTATTAGTAACTTCATAGTTTAATATTCAAAATAGTAATTTCTAAAAAAGTGACGTTATATCCTCGTTTCCTATTGACTTTTAGGAGAAATTCTGACAAATTTATATGAACTTTTTAGTGTTCCAATCACGGGAAAAAATCCAATAAAAAACAGTAAAAATTCCGGAATCAAAACAGTGGTATTTTACTGTTTTGAAAAAGTATTAATTGGACATTTGAGTAGGAAATTATATGATGTTTTTTCGGAGAAAGCCCCCTATTTTATTGCACAATTTCCGATGGTAAGTAAAGTTCGATAAAAAATAGGAAAATGTTCTACAAGGATTTTCTGGGGTTAAAATGCTATAAATTATAGGAGAATTTAACCTAAAAAAAAGGAAGAAACTGAGATATATTTTTCTCAGTGTATACACTTAGGGTCATCTCTGTTGCTTTATTTAAATTTCTTTACCTACTTGAAGCTATTTCACATAGTAAAAAATTCAGCAATAAATAAACAAGTAACAATTTCCGCTCGACAGATACGAGTGAACTTGTACACATATTTCTTCTTTGACTTTCAAAAGTGGATCATTTTGATAAACGAGACGACTAGATCTTTGAAAAACCCATCCGGAAATCTTAAATTTCTATTAGAACTGTCAAAAGTAAGCTTTGAAATGAAATGCATTTTTTAAAGTTAAAACTTTTTCAAAATGATAGCATGGAAGTCAATAAAATGATGCATCTAATGAGCTCAGGTTGAAAGTAAAATATCAATTTTATAGAAAGATATTACGAAAAACGTCAAATTTTGATCTCTGAAGGATATTAATGAGTCTGTGAAAAATTAACTTTTTAAAAGGTTTTTTTTAAGTATGTCTTCTCAGTATTTTGTTAACTAATCAAAATATTTTTAGAATTTTCCCCATAGATTCTATCTTGGGGTTAAACATGATGCAAGAAAAATTCGTGTCATTTTAAAAATGTGTAAATTTTTACAAGAAATTTTAAAAAATCGATACACAATAGGTATATAATATTTTATGTGGACTCCGGCGCATAAACTCGTTTTTACGCTACAGTGGAGAATAGCGTAATGTTGTGTATTACGATACAGAGGAATGTAATCCTAGCGATAGCCCTTTACGCTGTAGCGTAAAGCTATCGTAAAGGTATCGTAAAGCTATCGTAAAGTAGCATTATAACTCATGAAAGAGGCAAAATAAATATTCAAAATGTTTTTATCCTTATTCTACGTTATAAGTAACGTTAACTGGTAATTGAAATATGCAATAATTTCATTTATTTACGCTTCACCTTTTGTGGAACTTCTCCGTTAAAGTTGACCATTGGTTGGAGTGAGATGAAAGTATAGCGGTGTCTCACTCCAACCAATGGTCAACTTTAAACGTAAATCTTTCTTTTATGACCAGGTAATGTAACACCCAGGAAAAATTAATTATGTCGATACTGAACTCCGCTAAATAATGTGTCAAGCAAGCCCGCCAAATTCAAATATATAAAAGAAATGGCTCGCAAATTCTCCTTTGATATAAGTCAGCTGATTACTAATTTTTATAAAAGTGTTTAATAAATATGATTCAAATAAATTACCGCTTAATGAAAAGCTTATACACGCAAGAAATAAAATAGAAAATTTTTAAATGCAGATGATAAGTTAAATTTAAAACACAATTATACTTAATAAATTAAATATTCGAAATTGAAACCCAACACGGTTGAGATTTACACCGCTAAACTCTGCACAAAATAATCATTTTAATTTTAATGAATTAAACTGAATTTTCTTAATCTCTACACAATTCAATTCTAAACATTAGAAATATTTAATTATTTGCAAAATTCATTTTTCACTCTGCACTATTAAATCCTAAAACGCAAAACTCTACCAGGGGTGTTAATTGAAGTTTGCCGGTTTTTTCAATAAAGAAAACAATTCTCAAGGGAATCACAAAAAAATTTTATTCAAAGTATTGACCATTGGATTCTACACATTTTGCCTATCTTTCAGGCAAGTCATGGATACCATTCCAAAAAAACTTTTTCTCTTTCAAGGCAAACCATTCAACGAGCCATTTTTCAACTTCTCCAAAATTGGCGAAGCGCTGCTCAGCGAGTGAGTGTCCCATAGTTGTGAAAAGGTGATAGTCAGAAGGGGCGAGGTCTGGAGAGTACAGCGGGTGTGTTACATCCCGGTAACATTAAATTTTAAAATTTTAATTATTGCCCCTACATATGAGCAATACGTAATACACAAGCGTAAATAAGTACTAAATACTCTTTAAATTTAGTCTTATGGTAATTACTACCTGGACCGGGTAACTGTTCTACGGAGGTAAACTAATGCGCTACCTCACATCGATAAATCGGCTCGACACTTGGTAACAAGTGATAAAGAAGAGCATCGGTCGGTCCATATGGTAATTACCCGCGCGGTAATTAGTCAGTGAATCATGCCACAATATAGTGATGCAGCGCTAGTGACCTGACGAGATGGTAACAGGTTACTGGCATGGCGCCACTAACATTGACTAATTACTGTTTTAATTAATAATTAATATACCATCCCTGTTAGTATTTAAGCATACAATTATTACTTATATTGATAAAAATAATTAATTAATCTTAAACCAGCCACAAATAAGAAAACATGTTATCACAAATATTGATTGATTGATTATAGAAAACCAATCAATCAATCAATTATTAATAAATAAATAAATAAAAATAATTAATTAATATTAAACCAGCCACAAATAAGAAAACATGTTATCACAAATATTGATTGATTGATTATAGAAAATCAATCAATCAATCAATTATAGGCTGTAACACATAAAACATAAGCTACAACTAGGTAGATGCAGGTATTCTTAAATATACCTGGCTTTACTTGTTGATTAGAAATAAGAATAGGTAAGAGAGAGAATAGAAGGGATATAAAATTCAAATTGCAGATCAACATTGATCAATAGTAATAGACCGTGGTGGGAGAAAACATAGATCTTTGATCGAACGTGACTTTATACAGAATTGCGCCAAACGTGACTTTATACAAATTTGCACGGCGCGTGACTTTATTCAATTTTGTGCGATCCACTCCCACTGCAGTCACTATTGGAAGATCCAATAATATATATACCCCAGATTCACCACTGGAGGTTTGTCATTAAGTTCCGAACAGTTGTACGGTTGTTAGGTCTGGACCGGTAATTCAACGTCGTGAGCAGACCCTTCGATAAACGTAAGTCTCATTGGATTTCTATGAGCAACTCAACATTCGGTACTTGGTAAATAAAATCCTTGGTCCTTAAGTGGTGCAAGTCCGGAAACCGTAGTGCTAGATAGTTCCTTTGGATTACGTGTATCGTCGTATTTAGTCGTGTCGGTTAATAGTGATTTATTTCTGAAATCGGGACGAACTAACCTATCTTGTTAACAAGTGCATGTTTGATTCATTTCTCGTGTACTCAACAAGATACGTAAGCGGATAATTGATCACATCAGTTGCTGGTGGACTTGCATCCCTTACAACATACCTCCTGCAAAATTTATCGTTGTTTTGATACCTCACGGAGACTCAAACGAAACTCAACTATCCTGCAAGGATTTGTGCGCGTTGACTTGCAATAACAGGAGTAATAAACGACAATTCTCTCTTTTGCCCTCTAATTTAAGAGGTAGACAAGTAAGTTATATAAATATAAATAAGCATCTCAAAACTTATTATATTAACTATAACGCTGAATGTGGAGCGTGAGTTGTATACCTAGGCATCTCAAAACCTAGTATATTAGCGTAAAACGTCCACAATCAACTGCGGAAGTTACATATATAGGCATCTCAAAACCTGTATATTTGGCTCATAACCGCATAAAACTCATAACATTGCCTTCTCATCTTGAGAAGTAGTATAAGTTACCAACTAAGTATCATTTTATGAAAACTTGTGCAACAACTTATTTATTTATAATAAATTACCTTATATATTCGTAAATTCAGCGTTTTATTATCATTGTGAACAACTCAGGGCCCATAGACCTGACAAGTTACAACGTACCCACAAACAAAAATAAATTATCCGGCCTTACCAACCTGATATAATCAGCTAACCTCCTCCCTTACACCCAAAAATCCAACCTACCCTCGCCTTTTGCTCGGGACGTAACAGCTGATTTGGTGGCAGCGGCGGGATTGTCACTTTTGTTGTCACAATTGATAATAATTTTAAAAAATATTTAATTGAAGCTAATCAAAATTATATGTGCAGTTATTTCGATTAAAAATTGTACATAAATAAAGCTTCAAATTTTAGGAATTTTCAAAATTACAAAATTATAAGTTTAGTAGTAATAATTGGATAACATATTTCTACTTGTCAACATTTAAATATTTAGGACTAAAATCTTAAAATAAATTATCTTATTTTAAGCGTTGGTATACTTCGTGTGATCACAAGCTCTGCCATCGTCAATAACATCATCGAATCACCCCGAATAAACCTTGCATGTATTCTTTATAGCAAGATTGTGCAAGTGAAGGGTTTAAAAAGTATAAGAAAAAGTAAAACATCATTATTTTGATTTAAAATAAATTTAAAGTTCAGAAGTTTTTCTACCTAGAGTTTACGCAGGCAATTGTGTCTCAACCATTACCTGAATAAACTTATAGTATTAAAACATTGAATATTTAAATTCAAAATATTAAAATTATCTGAATTTCTGAAAGTACTAAAATTACACAAGGTTTTGAGCTTGAGCCTGGCTTGTTTAGTTTCGTACTACTGAAATTTCCAAATTGTTAACTAAGTTTGAATTTAAGTTCAAAGCAAAACAAGAACAGCACACGAGAGTATAAGTCCTTTTTAGATTCGTTGAACGGTCACCATCGATGACGATCGACTGAGTAAGGCACAGTTCGAAGTGCTAGCATTGTAATTGTTTAAAACTTTCATTTTAACTTTGTTAACTAACAGAATAGTTTTGATTGCAAAGATTGTCCAAGAATCTGTGCTTGAGTCTAGCTTGTCCAATCTTGCATCTCCAAAATTCTGTGACATTAAATAAAAATTTTTTTTTTGTTTATTAACAATAAACATTTTCTGTGATTTTAAAGATTAATTAAGGGTTTGTGCTTGAGTCTGGCTTAATTAATTTTGTATCACCGAAAACGCAAGTTGTTAATACACATAATCAAATTATAAATTCAAATATTGCAAAGATTTGCTCAGGAATTCGCGGTCGCGGCTGGCCTGACCCGCCTTATATCACTGAAAACATATAATCCAAGGTTATACGCTGCAGCGACTGCGCGCGCCACAGCAAGAATTTGCAGTGCAGTAATAGCTAGAATAAATCATTGACAATAATAGTTCAAAAATTAGTATTACCGCACCCATTTAACAATAAACAATTACAGACGAACAAGTAATCACATTTAGCAATAAATAAAATTGTCTAAATTAACAATTAAAAATAAAATTCAAGGATTATAGTATACAATAATAATTGAATTATAATAGTTTTTTTTTTAAATATAAATTCAACACTTTGAACAGATTCTCATACAAAAACGATAAAGAATCAATTTCATACTGAAACAGCTGATTTGGTAGCTGCAATCAAAATTCGCGACCATACGGTCAAGGCAATAAAGGAAGAAGAAATTAAGGTCTACAGAATAGTTTATCAAAATTCTAATAATCAAAAAATTCTCAATTTTGCTCACAAAAGGACAAAATTTAGGGACAATTATATAAAATATTATTATCCGGAATAAGTTGAAAAAATAAGATCGGTAAATTACAATTAAAAATAAGAACACAGAGATAAAAATTATATGGCACATAAAAACTCGCATATAGTGTTTAAACACGATTCAAGCACTATAATTTCAGTTTATTCCGACTTATTAAAAGGCAAAGTAGGCGACTTTCTATACGACCCAAATTTAACAATTAATCTAATCCAGAAGGAAAAATTAGCCTCTTTTAACAACATCAACCATCTCAAAATTTACATTATACACAACGCCACCCTTACAACAAGTGGTGTAGTAAAAATCTCCATATTAAAGCAAGAAATCGAATTCAACATTATAAATCCAGAAATAGGTACAGGTATATCCGGAGTAATTGGAAAATTATTTCCAACTCTTTTTAAAATAAATATTCCGGACAAAGTCTAAATATGTATTAGAAAAATTACAATACTAGAAATAAAAATAGATATAATTATAATAATAATAACAATAAACATTTCATATAGGGCAACTTAATTTTGGAAGGACTAATTACTGGTTTCGAAAACAAATTTTGACATTGCACTGGCAATTTAATTAATTTAGTAATTTTTAATCAATAATAATTAATAAATAATAATGATTAATTAAATTAATTTAATTAATTTTTGAAAAAGTCGGTTTTTTTTATTAATAATCAAAATTGAGTATCAGGTATTAAATTCAATATAATTTCACACATAAGGAGCATTCGAAACTCCCGTTTTCTAGAAAAACCATATTATAACGGATTGTATTTAACTTGCCGAATAACAAAAAAAAAAAATAAATCAAAATGCCTCAAGACAAAAATAGTACCACTCATGACAAAACGCAGGGTGGAGAGTTCACAGGGAACATCTCACGCACCCTTAGTGACGCAATGGTCACTTCAATGGCGGAATGTTTTGCTATACAGCAAGGAGTGATGAATATACCCACTTTTAACGGAAAAAATATGCCAGTTAGGGACTTTATTCAAGATGTTCTAAACGGAGAATCCAGTGTACCTGCAAATTGCGAAAGGCAGTACATAATGGCGGTACTAGCGCGATTAAAGGGTGCTGCAAGAGATAGAACTCACGGAAAAACATTTTCCACAATAAGCGATTTAATACAGCATCTCAAATAGCGTTTTGCCCCCCACAAAACTTACTCGTGGTATTTGCACGAGATATCTACAATTAGGATGTCTCGCACTGAAAGTGTAAGCGAGTTTTATGACAGAATCACCCTACTTAAATCCGGAGCTCAAGCAGCGCTAGAAAACAAATATCAGAACGCAGAGCAAATGTTACTACCCTTAAATGATTGCGCCTTAGAAGCTTTCATCCGAGGACTACCCGATGTAATATCAGGAATGGTGGAATCACGGAATCCATCGTCATTGGAATCAGCATTAAAATACGCACTCGAGTATGAGGCTCGACATGAATTAAACCCCCATTTTCCTATGAATAATATGGCGGAAAATAGATATTCCACACCCTATACAGGATCAAGGGATGGAAGCCCGAGCCCTCACGTTAGGTTTGCGTCATCACCGGATAGGAATAGAGCAATGGAACCCAGACAAGGACCAACAGGGATAATAAGGAGACCTACATCACCAATAGTGCCTAATTACCCAAATAATTACGCACCCCCATTTCAATACCCACCTTATTTACCCTATCAACCTTATCCGTACTACCCAGGTTCGCTCGCATCAAACAACCCTTACGCTAACCACAATTACCCATATAAAGGAACTAATACACCCCCGAGAGCACAATCACCCGCTCCAGCTAATAAAAATGATTTAAACTTCGACTCCGCTCGCCGAACAGACGCGACGACGAGCGTAGAGAAAACAGAGCTTCAGAACAGCGTGAGATTTCTGAAGAAGCAAGAATATCTTCTGTACCAAACTCAGTCGAGAATCCCCAGTAGTAGAGCTTTCGTCAAAGGAACTTTTACAGTCAAAGGCAAGGTTTCTAGTGGACACAGGTGCAGACATAAATGTTATTAAATTAGATGCTTTAGATGAGGACCTACTGGTTAATGAAAATGAAGCAATAGAAATTACAGGAATCACACAAAGTAGAATTTCGACCATAGGCACTGTAAACATCGAATTAATGAAATCTAACATCACTTTTCATGTCGTACATTCTGATTTCCCCATAAGCACAGATGGAATATTAGGTCGAGAATATCTTCGACAAGAGAAGGTGGAAATATCCTTTTGGCATAACACTATCGTAACGCATTCCAACCCCACAAAACCTATACCGTTCATAGACAATGAATCTAGAGTAGCGTTAGAAAATACCACAGATTACAAAGGACCTCTACTAGGACCAATCAAGGTAGGAGCCAGGACTCGACGAGCTATCCCAATAGCAGTGATAAATTCAGAATTAAAAGAAGGGTACTTACCCTTAATAAAAACCACAGAAGGCGTGCTAGTAGGCGAAGCAGCCGTAAACAACTCGAATGGAATTTGTCATGTCACACCACAGATGACGACCTCGAAATAGAAATACCCCCGCAAGAAATCATCCCCTTTGAATGTTACAAATTTCCAGGAGAAGATTTCGACGAATACTCCACCGACGAAGATTATTCACCCCCAGTAAATAAGGCTGAAGAGGTGATAAAACACCTTCTACTAGATCATTTAAACCCAGAGGAAAAAGAACACGTGCTAGAGATAATTAGAGACTTTCCTGATAATTTTTATCTTCCAGGAGAATCCCTAACCCGCACTCATTTAGTACGGCACAGAATTCACACCTTGGACGACGTACCTATTAACACCAGACCATACCGATTTTCACCCTCTCAAAGGGAAGAAGTTGAGAGAGTAATACAAAAAATGAAGACAGAAGGAGCAATTCAAAACTCAAAATCTCCTTATAACTCACCCCTACTGATTATACCCAAAAAGATAGACGCCACAGGAAAGAAGAAATGGAGAATAGTAATTGACTTTCGGCTTCTAAACGAGAAAACAATTGGGGATGCATACCCATTGCCAAATATTGCAGATACTTTAGATCACTTAGGTACTGCACAATATTTCTCTATTTTTGATCTGGCCAGTGGTTTCCATCAAATAGAACTAGACCCGAATGATAGACAAAAAACAGCCTTTTCATCATTGAATGGGCACTACGAGTACGTCAGAATGCCCATGGGATTGAAAAATTCACCGGCTACATTCCAGCGCCTAATGGACCAAGTCCTATTAGGGCTACAGGGGACAGAACTATTTGTCTACCTGGACGACATAGTAATATACGCCAAAGACTTAGAAGATCACGGAAAAAAGGTAAGACGTCTCCTCAAACAACTGAGAGAAGCCAACCTGTCACTACAACCGGAAAAGTGCGAATTTCTTTTCAAAGAAATAGCATATCTAGGGCACATAATTACAGACAAAGGAGTAAAGCCAGATCCTAAAAAGATCGAGGCTGTTCAAAATTTTCCCAGACCAAAAACACCAAAAAGCATAAAACAATTTTTAGGACTAGCTGGATATTACAGAAGATTCATCAAGGACTTCTCAGCAAGAACAAAACCTCTATCAAATTTATTAAAAAAGGAAGTAGTATTTAAATGGGGACCGGAGGAAGAGAAGAGCTTCAAGGATTTACGACAGGCTCTGTGCGAAAGCCCCATATTACAATACCCTGATTTTGAAAAACCCTTTACAGTAACCACTGACGCTTCAGACTATGCAATAGGAGCCGTTCTAAGCCAAGAAAAGGATGGAATGGATCTCCGTGTAGCATATATGTCAAGGGTGTTAGTTGGACCTGAATTAAATTATTCTACCACGGAGAAAGAATGCCTTGCGGTTCTCTACGCGGTACAACAATTTCGACCCTACATTTATGGAAGAAAATTTACCCTCATGAGCGACCATGAGCCCCTCAGGTGGATAGATTAAAGACTAATTCGCTGGAGACTAAAATTAAGGGACTATGAATATGAATTTAAATACAAACCAGGAAAATTAAATACTAATGCTGATGCCCTATCGAGAAATCCAATCGTAGAAAATTCTGAAAAAGAAGGCGAAGACGAAAAACAGCCTGCCAGGTTACTGCCAATGTTGACTAGGCAAGCTAATAAAAAGGAAAACAGCACGAAGCTTGGTTCAAAACCTAAAGCCGAAAATAAGCCCGCTGTTCAAACTAGAAAAGGATTCACTTCCAGAATTTTGCCCTGCAAACCATCTGGACAGGAGCACCATCACTAAACGCCTGATTAGGCGACGGGTAGAGACTCAACGAGTTCAGAATCGAACAGATTATAAAGAAGATAGTAGTTCGGAAGACACAGAAGAGGATCAAGAACCACCCCCAATCCTCAGAAAGAGAAAAAGTGTGTTACCGAGCCTGAATTTACCACCTGCAGCGTACCCATCGTGAACAATACCTAAGAGTGCACCGGCAGAAGCACCAGAGTACTCAACTGAATTCTTCCCAGAAGATCAGGAAGAGTTAACCCCTATGACCGAAAAGGAAGAAGCAGGACCCATTAAAACGGTGAGCCCGCCACCCAGCGACAGTGATGACAGTACGACAGAAGAAGAACAGGAAAAAGACCAGATGGAACAAAAAAGGCCTGATTTCACTAAAGAAAATATAGAGAAATCATTTTCACGATTTGAACAATCCTTGAAGGCACATGAAGACTGGCTGGAGAAGACAGAAGTGAAAGAGGAAGCCCCACTTCTTGAAGTCACAGCAGTTTCGGAAGGAGAAAATAATCAACAGCTCCTTGATGCCATTGAAGAAATGGAGCCTGAAAGCGAGACCGAATTCACGAACAGATTTGAATCAGCTATAAAAATAGCTGAAGAATTACTAAAAGAGACTCAGGAAAAAGGAAAGGTGATAAATTCCGAAAGTAAGGAAAATCTGGACCCCGGTATCTCATCCTCAGATGAAGAAGCTCCGGTCAGAAATCCACACGCTCACACCAGAAAAAGTGTCACTTTTCACCCTGGAATAGCTTCAACCGCGGATGCTTTAGGGAAATATACCCCCTCAGCACTAAGAAAACCCAGGGCTATTTCCACGCCCTTTCCAGAAAAATTCGATAACGACCCTAATTTCAATCTATCAACTGACAAAAATAATACTCGCAGAATGGGAATAAATATACCTACATACTCAGACGAACTTACCATGGATACCACTAGTTTGCCGTCTGACCATTCGCGACCGTCAATCACTTGCATCCCTCCGGCACTGCCTAGGGCCTGTGAAATGTCCAGTAGAACGGAGACGCACAGTAGTAAAAACGTGCCGGTCAGACTAAATAGCTGTCGAGAGAATCTCACTTATTTAAAAAATAACTATGTACATTTTCTCTCGGCTGACTGTGAGTTTGTCACCACCGTGAGCCGACTACTAGTGGACTTGGGAGTAATAGACCCTCAGGACCTGAAAGATAGAAAACCTAAAATAGGAGAAGTGCTTATCACCCCTCATAAACATTTTAACATATATTCACTCATAGTCAAACAAAACCATTTTGATGAATTAAACGAAGAATACGTTAGAGTAGCCGTACATAATTTGAGAATAGCTTTAGAAAAGGAAAATATTTCGGGATTTCGCATTTCAAAACATGGAGATTTTAGTGACACATTGCCAAAAGGAAAATTGCGCGAGATACTAACTCAAGAATTCACTAATTCAAAAATAGAAATAACGATATGTTATGGCAACGTAAATATACCTCCCGAGGAGTTACGTACTCAAATTATTTCTGAAAATCATGAGAGTAAAATTGGGGGTCACAAAGGCATAAATAAAACGTATCGAAGAATTAGAGAAAGATACATGTGGCCAGGACTAAAAGATCAAGTTACTGAATTTGTCAGAACATGTGACAATTGCCAGAAACAAAAAATTGTACGGGAAAAAATTCACGAACCCATGTTAATCACCGATACACCCCTCGACACCTTCGACAAAGTATCCTTAGACACAGTAGGATAATTGCCTACCACCCCTGACGGTAATAAACATATTCTCACTATGCAGGACAATTTATCTAAATACTGCATAGCCGTCCCCATACCGGACATTTCGGCAACTACTATCGCTCATGCAATAGCAAAACACTTATTCTCCCAATACCGAGCCCCGAGAGCCATACTCACAGACAGGGGAGGAAGTTTCATCAATAATTTACTCAGAAAATTATCAAAAATTTTCGGGGTAAAACAAATTACCACCTCTGGATATAGACCGCAATCAAACGGATCCCTGGAAAGGAGCCATGCCGTGTTAATGGATTACATAAGGACGTATGCAGAAACCTACGACGATTGGGACCAACTTCTACCCTTCGCGATGTTTGCATACAACACCTCGATACATGAAGCCACTAAATTTACACCCTTCGAAATGGTATTTGGTAAAACCGCACGCACCCCCAGTTCATTTCCAGACCCCGAAAAATTAGAAACCTACGGAACCTATCTGCAGGAATTGATATTAAGACTATCGGAAATTAAATTAATAGCAGCAAAAAATTTGATCACCGCAAAGGAACACTCAAAAGAAAATTATGACCGAAAGGTAAAGCCATTTTTAGGAAAGGTAGGAGATCAAGTATACGTCCAAAGGAAAGTTAAAACGCACGGGAAATTGGATAGTAAATATCATGGCCCCTACACCCTTATAAAAATATTAGACAAAAACAACGCTATATTGGAAAAACCCGACGGAAAACTATTCCAGAAACATTTTAATAAACTTAAGTTAGTACACAACTAAAATTTAAAATTACTAACCTAATTTTCTTTTACAGGAAAGTCATGTCCGTCATTAATACGCAACCACCAAAGGGAAAGATATACCCCGCTACCCTCCATCCAAAAGGGGAGATAAATAACCTACGGTTCGCTAAAGGACAGTTAGAGGAGCTGGCGACAGAGTACGGCTTTACAAAACCAAAATACACGTTAGAGGAAACCGCGGGAACCGATAACGCAAAAATTTTCGTCATTAGATGCGAAGTAGAAGACCGTAGACGCGGGAATAAATTCAGTACCGTAAGCAACGGGGAAAGAAAAATACGTAGCGCAGAACATGAGGCCGCGAGAAAAATGTTAACAGCCCTTGAAAAAATGTATTTTTTTAGCGAGGAAAAAAATGATTGTAACATTAGGGATGAACAGTACGTTATTTGTATGGACAACCCCGCGACTTTATTAATCAAATTGTACAAATGGGAAGCTTGCTGCGAATACTGTTATTTGAGGGGCCATACTATGGCAAATTGTAAAAAACAAATTAAACGAAACAAGCGGCTTCCCGACGATCAGGAACCAAATGAAGAAGACTTCTGGGGTCCTCCACAAGGGGATGAAAATACAAATCTTATCTATCTGACGCCCTAAAGAAGTCTTCCTTCAATAGAAAATTCACAGAATACAACTTAGCTAGTAAAATTCGCTAGGAAACCCCTACTAAGCATCGACAGACGCATTACTACTAATGTTATAACAAACAACCATCTTCATTATTATCTTTCAACTTATAAAGCTAAATATTATAGTATTAACAAAGTTATAATTAGTTAGCATTACCCATGATTCATACCATGTATCACTATTAGTATTATAGATATATTCTCAGATACATATTATAACTAGAGTAGGCGTACCTTACCGTTATACGAATGTACAAATTATATTATACCCAACTATACAAACTTTGTAAAATAAATTTCAAAGAGTTTAAACATAACATGTTCAAGCAATAATTCAAATCCCAAAACACCTATAGTATTTGGTAAAATTTATGCAATTGATTGGTAGTCTCAAAAACTCATTAACTATTTCATATTCTTATATATAATTGTTTCACTTTTATATCTAACAATTTTTTTTTGTTTCACGTCGGCATATTCTGAGTTCATAAAAATAAGGGAATAAAGAAATCAAGGGAGAGGATATGGAGGTTGCCTTATTCTTTCTTCCCTTATCAACACAATAAAGTAACAAAAGATAACATCCCTGATAAAACTTTAATAAAATTCTAACACAAACCTTACTTTTGTAGACAAGTAGACAAGCAACAGGATGATTGCCCAGATCCTAGGCCAAGCAACAATGATCTGTACAGGAATACTACTCATCATGACAGGCACGTCAGGAAACCCACAAAACTACGAAATCCAACCATTCAATAACAACCCAGGACTATTCTACGAAAAATTGGAAAATATCCGCACTACTCAAAACCATTGGAGGTTTGTTATATTCATGGACCCCCAAAAACTACAGGAACATATTCAATTCGACAGAATAAAATCAGAAATTCAGGAAATCTACAAGACATGCCCAAATCGATTGAAAAGTACTAATTGCAAAGAAATGATAAAATTGGATCGCCTCAATGAAAAGCTACACCAACTCGAAACTATAAATGAGGATTTAAGTACAATATTAATGGAATTACACCAGGACATACCCCATGAAATAATTCCTCCCAGGACCATGCTTAGGCGAAGAGCACCTCTTCTAGGATTCATAGGCAGCATTCTAGGACCAGTAATAGGAGTCATGACTTCCGACGACGCAGAGGAATACAACGAAGCAATAAATGATATTTATGAAAAGCAAAATAACATCAGTAAAATAATTGGAAAACAAACCCACATAATGAAAGCAGAAGTGAATAATATTCACCAAGATTTAAACAAGAAAACTAACCAAATTCAAATCCTTCAAAAAGAATTAAATGAAACTATCAACAAAATAGAATCGCAAGGACAATACTGGAATGATTACATGTATTATGAAAAAATGATGCAATGGTCAACACATTTGGAACTAAAATTGGAAAATTTATATGAAATAATAAAACAATTCATTAAAATAACAGAATACGCACGAGAAGGCAAATTACACCCTTCGACAATTTCCAAAGCCCAACTACAAGAAGTAATTACTGAAATACACACAAAAATGGAAGATTACGAATTTCCGATTCCTACTTCACACGTTAGAGTGGAATTACTTTCACAAATTGGCAAGACAGACCTGAAAATTAAATCTGGAAAATTACTAATATCAGTAGACATTCCATTGCTAGATAGAAAAGCACTACAATTATATAAAATTTACCCATTTCCTGTGTTCCAAGACATTTCAGGAAATTACACAAGAGCCATCTACATTTTGCCAAGAAAACAATATATTGCCCTGACAGAAGACGAACGAAAATTCCTTTTGGCAGATAAAGAGTACTATGACACCTGCCAGAAAACAATCTATCACACAATTTGCGAAAACATCCAACCAATACACGAAACAGTCACAACAACGTCCTGCGAATGTCAAATGCTTACACGCCCTTCAACGGAAATTTTAAAGCAATGTGATATCAAAATAAACACAAAAAATTCAGTTTTTTGGAAACATATTCCATCCTTAAACGCATGGATATTTTCAACTAGAAAACCAGAGCCGATCAGCATCACCTGTATAAAGGGAAAAACAGAAAAGGGACATATTACAAATTCAGGAATATTAAGATTAAATGCAGGGTGTATTGCCAGAACGGAACATACAACTTTAATTGGAACTAAAATAAACGTAAACTCAGAAGAATTTATCTACAACCCCGGATTTTCATTGAACATATCAGAAATTTCCCCAATAATCTATAAAACGATGCATATTCCTACGATAACATCATTTTTTTGGGAAACGGAAAAGGATAAAAAATTAAAAAATCTGCATACGGAAGAATCACTCTCTACCATAGAAGAACAACTTCTCAACATGGAAAACAATCATTATAGACATAAACTAACCCAAAAATATTGGTTAGGAGGGTCCAGTATCCTAACCTTATTAACAATAACAACAGTAATATACCTCACACAAGAAATAATCCATAAAAACTGTAAAATCTGTAATAATAAAAATATAAACATAAAAGAAAACCTAGAGGAAGTAGAACTACAACCCCTTTCGGTAGACAACCAAACAAACACAGAAGAAATTCACCCCCTCCAGGGAGTATTAACAATCCCAACAACAAATGTTAGAATTGCATAAACAAATGCAAGTCGTTGAGGACAACGAAACTTTTAAGGAGGGAGGACAAGTACCCAGGTAGACAAAATTTTTGCCAAAAATCACCCTGAATTACGATACATCATTACGGATACCACCAGGAAAACACAATAAATAATCATGAAACATAATGGCAGCTATAATAAAATAAAAATCAAGCAACAGAGGAAAAAGAATAAGGATCATAGAAAGTACCAAGAGTTTAGCCGTAGCAAGCTAACAAAACACTCCCACTTGAGAAAGAAATTAATCACACCCACCGAGAGCAACCATAATGAATTATAATCCAATCACATAAAGAAATGCAATGTGACACCTTACTGGACGCAGCGTATCACTAGCAGTCGAGACTCCCGACAACATGTCCAGAGCGTAACTTGAACCGCCCAGCGATAAGAAGACTCGCGACCGCCTGCAATGAATCATATATACTAAGCAGTTCTCCTGTATCTATATGAATGCCTATTACAAGTTCTTTATTAGACTTGCCAAAAACCCACATGGCAGCGGGCCTTATACCAATGGATGCACCGACAAGATGGTTATCATTATCAAAAACTCAATGGCAGCCCTGCAACAATGGCCACCTAAAATACAAGTATTATTGGATATGCCACCATCATGGAGGCACAAGTGTGATACATATAGGTAAGCAGAACAGCGAACTCCACATACGGTATGCTATCTGGTCAGAAAATTTTTAACGAACAATCAAATTCGGGAGATTCCATTAACATTAATTGAATAATATCCGCGAAGAATAAAATATGTGCATTGCTATATATCCATAAACCTTTAATTATGTAAATCAATCAGAATTGAGCCACATAACTAAGGGTTTCTCCGAATTATAAGGGCACATATCTCCATTGATAACAGAATACTAGAATTAACTGCAGCGATATTTCGAGTAATTGATTAATTAACTATTTAATGGGATAAGGCCAAATTTTGTCTAAGAAAAATATTTACGAGCATGCCGTTATTGGTAAAATCGGGTAACAACTAAACTTAACCACGAATTTTCAATTATAAATTGCCCGATTTGGCCAATAAATGAGCTCGTGCCAGCCAAATTAACCTAGAAATAAGCAACAAATGGAAATCACTAAAATAACTACAAAATGGATTCCCAGAATTTGGATTATAATCAGACTATAAGTTAAAAATAGGGTAGAATTTTGTAAAATATCAATACTTTTAAGAAAATGTTTTAATTTTAATTACACAGAACTAAGTTAACATTTTGGTCAACTGAAGTTTTATGCAGTGACATGTAAAAGAAATTTTTTTTAGCAGAACTATAATTTTATGAAAAATTTTATAAAGACTATTTTACAGCTTCATAAGATTAAGAAAATTCCAAAAGATTCAGGGCAATTTGCAATTTTAAATACCTATAATCAAAACATCATGAATAACATCAAATTGTGTTAGCTTTGTAAAATACAAATTTGGATGTTTTCAAGAGTTTCTAGCAATGTTCAATTATATTAACTAATGAGAGACACAAGTTTGATGTTCTTTCTTTTGATCAAGAAATAATGTCGATAAAATTGTGAATGCATTGTGAGTATCTATGCAACGTCATAAATGCATATACAATTTCGACATACTTAACGAACACTTACAAAAACAAGGCATGGCTTTTAAACCACTACCATGAAAGCTTCAGGGAGATGTAACAGCATGAATGCTCCTCAATCTTTATGCTACCCTAATACAGCTATATTAACACAGCAACCAAATTCGGGTGGTCCTGTGTCGAAATTGATAGAATTCATTTTGCAATTTTAAAATACCTATTGATTAAAACCCTGTACACCCTCAATCATGTGTCTCAATCGATTTTAAGCCGCATAATTTTGGGTCTCCACATACGTATGTATGCACATATGTGTGTCTGTGTGTGCACAGGTGTGTAAGGGGCCAGCTATCACATGCCAATAAGCCCAAATCTCGAATCATGAAAATTACAGTTAGAAACTAATCAATAGGATATAATCGGTCCTAACGATTTTTGGTATAACTTACAATTTCAAAACTATCCAATAATAAATACAAATACAACCAAGGAATAGATATAGCAGAAGAAAAATAGTTTTATTGTTAAAAATGATGATATTTTGTTTTTCTTTATTATTATTTAATTTTATTTATGGTTTATTCAAAGTATATATATATATATATATATATCTATTTTGTAAAATACTAAGGAAAGCGTAAACCAAAACTCTGTAATAAGAGAAACTGGCAGAAGGGAGAGGGTTCCCGCATAAAAGAAAAATTAGAATTATTATCTGCCAGTCTCTCAGGCGATTTCCTTGTTTTGACATGTTTAATTAGAGATAAAAAGAAGGTATTTACAAATTTATATGGTACAACTAAATAAGTATAAAAAGCGAGTAAAATTAGCCCTAACTAGAAAATAGATGATATAATAATACAAGCACTTAACGCTAAGATACAACTATTTTAACTAAATTAATAATAATCACAAGTTGCTCGTTCACTGGCCAGCTCTTGGTGGATCATAGCCACCTGCTCGAGGGAAGCAAGGCGATGAGCCACGAAAACGTCATTTTGGGCCCTACCCTGGCTCAGACCCCCAGCAGTGCCCCTAGCACGTCCAACATAGGCCGCCCGGTTACAGCGTTGACCCTCGAACAGGTGGTTGGCAATCTCAGTTCCCAAGAGCCTGACTTTGGCCAAGAATAACCCGGGTCGACACCGCAGCTGTCTACGAGGAGTTTTAGGACAACGGTCGGCACACGCAATAAAACTCCGTACCGTCAGCGATCAAGTTCCCGAACCAGGGTGAAATCAGTTTCTTTGACCCGCAACCCTAGTTCATTGCGAGACAGCAAAACTATTAAAGGTATCGCTGCACTAGGAGAAACGCGCCAAAACGCGAACTGATACACTCCCAGGAGGTCTTCGATCTCCGAGAGCCGGAGCTTCATGCTATCCCGGCATGAGGCGGCACCATTGGACACAGCTACGGGGGCTGTTTCAACCGCAGGCTCACCTTCACCGACCGGCCCTAACAACGACAAATCAAAGTCAGACACACTTTGAACCACCGAGTCGCACGTTGATTCCGTTACGTCACTATCAATTATCGACGTGGGAACATCGTGGCAAAGGGATCAAAAGCGAGCAAAGACTCAAAAGAGTCGGCTTGACTTAATGAACCCGACATATCTTAAACGCACTTATGAAAAAAAAAATTTTTTTACTAGCAACCGGTCAGACGCACTGCACTTAGCGAAGTGAACACGGAGTACTGACCACCAGTATCAGGAACCACAGAAGCTCCCCTCTGCATGGAAAGGAGGTGGCCCTGATCAATGTAATAGTCCTCGTAGGACATGGTGACGGAGCTGGAGCTGGATGTATCGCTGTCCATGATTACAAGAAAACTGACGGTGAAAACAAGCAGATGGCCCTGCATCCAGCACATGACATCACTATAAAGCCCTGGATCAGCTATAATTCCCACCAAGACGAAAGCATGAAACCTAGGTGCACCACGGCAAAGTAAAGGATCCAAAACCGCCATGTCAACTTCTACAGAAAATTGACTCACGGCAGTCAAAGCATGGCATCACTATCCAGCATCTCTGGAAAATGACATCACTTCACGTCAGCTGAATCCTCGGGTAACAAAATTCTCAGGATGCACAAAGCCTAGGCGAAAGAACAAAACACCAAAAACGCCGCGTCTGATTAGGACGAAAATTATGTCATCCGATGAAACCATCCATAAGCAGCTGCAGTATAACATTACTACTTGTAGAAATAAAAGAATACAAAATTAAAAAACAATGCTCTTATGACAACTGGAAATAAGAAGATCTGCCGCACTTACCTGGGATACCTGGAGCCTCCACGCATCACACGCACAACCAGCCATCGAGTCAAGACGCAATCACTCATCAAAAACGGAATTCGCTTAAACCCGAAAACTCCTATAATTTTCATCGGGGACGATGATTATTCTAAGGAGGGAGGACTGATACATCCCGGTAACATTAAATTTTAAAATTTTAATTATTGCCCCTGCATATGAGCAATACGTAATACACAAGCGTAAATAAGTACTAAATACTCTTTAAATTTAGTCTTATGGTAATTACTACCTGGACCGGGTAACTGTTCTACGGACGTAAACTAATGCGCTACCTCACATCGATAAATCGGCTCGACACTTGGTAACAAGTGATAAAGAAGAGCATCGGTCGGTCCATATGGTAATTACCCGCGCGGTAAATAGTCAGTGAATAATGCCACGCGTCGATAATATAGTGATGCAGCGCTAGTGACCTGACGAGATAGTAACAGGTTACTGGCATGGCGCCACTAACATTGACTAATTACTGTTTTAATTAATAATTAATATACCATCCCTGTTAGTATTTAAGCATACAATTATTACTTATATTGATAAAAATAATTAATTAATCTTAAACCAGCCACAAATAAGAAAACATGTTATCACAAATATTGATTGATTGATTATAGAAAATCAATCAATCAATCAATTATTAATAAATAAATAAATAAAAAAAATTAATTAATCTTAAACCAGCCACAAATAAGAAAACATGTTATCACAAATATTGATTGATTGATTATAGAAAATCAATCAATCAATCAATTATAGGCTGTAACACATAAAACATAAGCTACAACTAGGTAGATGCAGGTATTCTTAAACATACCTGGCTTTACTTGTTGATTAGAAATAAGAATAGGTAAGAGAGAGAATAGAAGGGATATAAAATCCAAATTGCAGACGACATTGACCAATAGTAATAGACCGTGGTGGGAGAAAACATAGATCTTTGATCGAACGTGACTTTATACAGAATTGCGCCAAACGTGACTTTATACAAATTTGCACGGCGCGTGACTTTATTCAATTTTGCGCGATCCACTCCCACTGCAGTCACTATTGGTAGATCCAATAATATATATACCCCAGATTCACCACTGGAGGTTTGTCATTAAGTTCCGAACAGTTGTACGGTTGTTAGGTCTGGACCGGTAATTCAACGTCGTGAGCAGACCCTTCGATAAACGTAAGTCTCATTGGATTTCTATGAGCAACTCAACATTCGGTACTTGGTAAATAAAATCCTTGGTCCTTAAGTGGTGCAAGTCCGGAAACCGTAGTGCTAGATAGTTCCTTTGGATTACGTGTATCGTCGTATTTAGTCGTGTCGGTTAATAGTGATTTATTTCTGAAATCGGGAGGAACTAACCTATCTTGTTAACAAGTGCATGTTTGATTCATTTCTCGTGTACTCAACAAGATACGTAAGCGGATAATTGATCACATCAGTTGCTGGTGGACTTGCATCCCTTACAACATACCTCCTGCAAAATTTATCGTTGTTTTGATACCTCACGGAGACTCAAACGAAACTCAACTATCCTGCAAGGATTTGTGCGCGTTGACTTGCAATAACAGGAGTAATAAACGACAATTCTCTCTTTTGCCCTCTAATTTAAGAGGCAGACAAGTAAGTTATATAAATATAAATAAGCATCTCAAAACTTATTATATTAACTATAACGCTGAATGTGGAGCGTGAGTTGTATACGTAGGCATCTCAAAACCTAGTATATTAGCGTAAAACGTCCACAATCAACTGCGGAAGTTACATATATAGGCATCTCAAAACCTGTATATTTGGCTCATAACCGCATAAAACTAATAACATTGCCTTCTCATCTTGAGAAGTAGTATAAGTTACCAACTAAGTATCATTTTATGAAAACTTGTGCAACAACTTATTTATTTATAATAAATTACCTTATATATTCGTAAATTCAGTGTTTTATTATCATTGTGAACAACTCAGGGCCCATAGACCTGACAAGTGACAACGTACCCACAAACAAAAATAAATTATCAGGCCTTACCAACCTGATATAATCAGCTAACCTCCTCCCTTACACCCAAAAATCCAACCTACCCTCGCCTTTTGCTCGAGACGTAACAGGTGCGATAATATTTCCCAATTCAATGATTTTAATGTGTTCTTCACCACTTTAGCGGTATGAGACGGTGCATTGTCATGTTGTAGGATAACTTTGCCATGTCTTCGGGCCCATTCCGGCCGTTTTTCGATCAACGCATGATTCAAATTGATAATTTGTTGTCGGTAGCGATCCGTATTCACCGTCTCACCAGGTTTTAATAACTCGAAGTACAACACACCACACTGGTCCCACCAAACACAGAGCATTGTCTTACGGCCAAAGCGATTTGGCCTTGGAGTCGATGGGCCGACCTCACCAGGTGAAAGCCATGATTTTTTCCGCTTCGGGTTCTCGAAATAAATCCATTTTTCGTCCCCCGTGACAATTCGATGCAGAAAAGATTTCCTTTCAAACCGTTGAAGCAGCATTTCACAAATACTTTTGGATTTTTCCCATGGCTTTTAAATGTTGGCAAATTGCTCCTCGGGTCACATTTAGTGTTTGTGCCAATTGTTGTTGCGATTGGGTTGGATCTTTATCCAATAACCCCTGCAATTCCTCGTCTTCTAACTTTTTCACTGCACCAGGATGTTCATTGTCTATTAAATCGAAATCTCTACTTTTAAATTGACGAAACCATGTCTCACATGTTCTTATCACTGGAGCATGTTCACCATAAGTTTCTACCAGCAATCGATGAGCTTCAACTGCTTTTTTCTTTTGATGAAATAAGAAAAGCAACGAATGCCGCAAATGCGATTTACTTGGAACGAAACTCCACATATTCACTGAGGTAAACAACTATGATGCTATTATATTGGCAGAATGTAATTGTGTATTTATGAAGGTTATTGTCCATAGAAAAATATGACATAGATGCCAAATCATAGAAATGTATACATATCTCTAACGACATCTATGAGTAAAACCGGCAAATTTCAACTAACACCCCTGGTATACAAAATAAAGAGTGTTTTTATTTTGCTGTGCCCCTCCTAGGAGCTGTAGGACCTTGTCGTTGGTGGAGGGGCTTAGCACGCGGCCCGGGGCCGCGGCGGTCCCTGATCCTGTCGGTTCGGGTGTAGGATCTCTATAAACGGGCTCTCCTGAATGAATGCAGGACCCCCACAAATGGGAGTCCTGGAGTGAATGAAGGACCCCTATAAACGGGCTCTCCTCGTGTGGATGGGTAGGGTCGGGGGCCGTTCCGGTCCCTGGCTCGCGTTGCGACCAAGAAACGGCTGCCCGTAAGCCAGGGTGTGCGCAACCGTGCCCATTGGCTCTCTTGACACCCGGGGGCAAGACAGGGTGCCTCGCATGGTGCCTCGGGAACACCAGGCGACCTTTCCGAGTACTTAGCCTTAAACCTGCAAGCGGGCTTCTATAGGGTCGGACCTTATGTTTCCCTAGCTTCTCGCGGGACTAAAGATGGAACCACTTAAAAATAAATTAATAAATAGCAAGGTGGGGGAGGCGGGAGCTGGGGTGGATGTGGAGCTGGGCTTGCAAAGGTCTAGCACAAATCCACCCCTGCAAACCGCCGCTGAGGAATCGCAGGTGCTGACGGTGGCTGCTGGTCCTGGCTCTTCGGGCTCGGGTACTAATGTGGTCCCTCAGCAGATTGCGATGGAAGAGGATGCAAACCAGAAGGTAACTGCTGGGACATCCTCTGATAGAAAGAGACTCACCGGGTCTCAGAAGAGGAAGCTGCGGCGGCAGGCCCTTCATGCTAACGAAGCGGCTTGTAGCGCCGTAGCTCTTCAGTCTCCTGTGGCGAGTACAGTGGCCCCCAGGAGACAAAAGGACTCTAAGGACCCTCCGCCGCAAGGGATGAGGAGTCCGAAGTGGCCCAAGCCCGCGCGCCTGCCGACGACGAACACAGAGTTGGCAGGCTTTCGGCTGCTCAGAGGACCAACCCTCTGACGGTGATAGTGGCGGACTCCGGTTACCCGGAGTCGGTCCTGTCACCAGAGCAGTTCGAACTCTTCAGGGAGGCCACGTTGCATGCCCTGGACAAAGAACGGGCCAGCAACTGGTCGAGATTTGAGACCTCCTTTTGCAGGGGAGGTGTATTTATTTTCGTGGCGTCAAACCGAGAGGCCAAAGCATGGCTAACCAAAACGGTGGCCGAGCTGAGGCCCTGGGAAGGCGCCATCCTGAAAGTAGGCGGGGTGGAGATACTCCAAAGGATGCCAAAGGCGACGGCCTGGATCCCCGGGAAACCTGAGGACCGTGCTGTCGTCCTGCGGCGTCTGGAGGGGTTCAACCCCTCGCTGAAAACATCATCCTGGCGCATCGTCAGGCATGAGAGACCTCAGGAGGCTAGCGCGACGGGAGGATTAAAACACCTCCTAATCGTTCAGGTCCCTGAGTCTCAGGCGAGAACCCTAGCAGGCCTCAACGACAAGCCCTTCTACCATCTTGGCCAGATTGATCTGGGTCACGTCCCCAAAGCCTGGAGAGGGACAAAGGTTATTTTTATACCCAAAGCAGGCAGGAACGGATGGACGTCCCCCAAGGATTTCCGACCAATCAGCCTTACCTCCTTCGTACTAAAAACGGTGGAGAGACTCGTGGGCAGATACATCCGCGATAAGATCCTGACGGTAAAACCACTACATAGCCATCAGCATGCCTACAGGGCCGGTCGCTCGACCGAAGCTGCCCTGAGCAAAGCGGTGAATCTGATTGAGGACCAAATGAACCTTAAAGGATTCGCTATTGGAACATTCATGGATATTGAGGGTACCGTTAACCACAGATCCAGTGAAATGATCCAAGGGATCGTTGATTCAGGATGCCCGCAGGGAGGACTACTATCTCCCCTGCTGTAGAGTCTAGTGGTGGATGAACTACTGCATCTACTAACCGACCAAGGATGTCACCCCATTGGATATGCTGACGACATTCTAGTCGATTGTCGCTAAAAGCTGTGGATACCTGGTGTCGAACAACAGGACTCTCGGTGAACCCAGGTAAGACTGACGGAGTCATTTTTACCAAGCGGTACAAATGGAGTACAACTAGAACACTGGAACTGAAAAAGCAGCGTCTAGAAATTTCCAAGAGCGCTAAACATCTAGGAGTTATCTTGGACAATAAGACCACTTCGAAAACAAGTGCAATAAATTTATATCAACCCTTTGGCTCTGCAGAAGAGCTATTGGCAATAATTGGGGCTTGAAACCCGACACACTACTGTGGATCTTCACGGCGATTCTGCGACCCAGACTAACGTATGCGTCATTGGTCTGGTGGAGCAGAGTCAAGCAGAAGACAGCCATGGCCAGGTTGGAACAACTTCGAGGGCTGATCCTTAGAGGGATCACTGGCGCCTCAAAGATTGGAGGGTGGGTCCCGCACACCTCCCAGGGGACGGAGACAACTGGTTTACAGACGGCTCCAAAAACAGGGAGGGTGCGGGGGCTGGTGTCTATGGGAAGAACTGCGACACACGCCTCATGGTCCCGCTGGGACCCCACTCCACAGTTCTTCAAACCGAGATTGCGGCCATACTCCAATGCGCACACGCAGCACAGAATCATGGTCGCAGCAGGATCATCCGCATCTGCTCAGATAGTAGAGCGGCCATCATGACACTAGATAAGTCAGTGACTACCTCGACGCTGGTCTGGGATAGAGGTGTGCAAAAAGATTCGATCCGATTTTCGATCCGATATTGGCCTCCGTCGAATGTCGAATATTCGACATCCGAAACACCCTTCTTCGGATGTCGAACATTCGACATTCGAAGCACCCTTCTTCGGATCGGATTTTTTCGATCCGATATTGGCCTCCGCCGAATGTCGAATATTCGACATCCAAAACACCCTTCTTCGGATGTCGAACATTCGACATTCGAAGCACCCTTCTTCGGATCGGATTTTTTCGACTCGATCGGCCGTCCGTCGAATGTCGAATATTCGACATCCGAAGTGCGTCCGTCGAATGTAGAATAATCGACACCCGAAGCACGTCCGATCGAATGACGGATTTGTAACTTTCGACCGGCGCAGTATGTAGTTTGCAATTTTTAATCAGACATTACACAATATACATTGAATAGTTGTA
Organism: Diplolepis rosae; assembly: GCA_030998225.1. Classification (NCBI taxonomy): domain Eukaryota; kingdom Metazoa; phylum Arthropoda; class Insecta; order Hymenoptera; family Diplolepididae; genus Diplolepis; species Diplolepis rosae. The sequence goes on from JAPYXD010000631.1 coordinate 1,749,637, forward strand.
TTTTAATTTTACATCGTCATATTTAAAGAATAAAAAAATATTAATTATTTCAATTTGACACATTAATGTTACATAATTTTAACTAATTTTTTAAAAATATATAATTATTCATTTTATTAAATGTAAATATAATATTAAATTTAAAATAATTTGTAAATACATTTTTGAAGTTATTATTAGTCGTTTATCATATCGGAATCGTGAGTCGAAAGAATTCGTTTTTTTCATATGCGATTTATTCATATCATTTAAAGGAATGTGTTTTAAAATTGTTTGAAGAATCAGGCAACGTGATTTGTATTTAATAAAATAACTACAAAATAAAATTCTGTACGCCTGAAAATTCGAGAAAAATATTTATACGCACAGGGACTATACACAGTTATATATATATAACAATTTTAATATTTTCAACCAACTCACCAAAATTTATCCTATACTATAAATCTCTACAACTGAAACGAGACATAATAATTTTAATTTTGGAAATTTAAATAAACTTTACACAATAAAACTCTGTACGATAAAAGAGAAAACCCTACTGAACATAAGTTTATTAATAATTTTTTAAGCACAATGAAATTGTACAATAAATTATAGAAATTAAATTTTGTACATTTAAATGAACTCTATTAGAATCTACGAGAAGATATTATGCACCCGATTAGACACTTTTTTATTAGTTTAATTTAAGGGCCATGGCACACTTACCCGATTACTACCTTACTTTTTTAAACCAACTTCCAGCCACTCGAAATAAGATATCGATTTGAAGTTTTGAGAACTTAAATGAAAGGCACTAAGAAATTTTTATGATTAAAAAATAATTTTTTTCCAAAAATTTTTATCTAAATTGTTGTTGGAATTGTAAAAATTTTGAAGTAAAAAAAGTCCCTTCGTTTTCTAAAATTTCAACTCGATATCTTATCTCGATATCTTAAGATAGTCGAAAAAAATGTTATATCTATACACTGCTGTTCAGCATTATTTACAAATTCCCGCAACATCCAGAAGTTCTGACAGATTGTTCACGAGTAAACGAACCATCTTTGAAGAGAAAAGAGATCTGTTGCCACCCTCTTATGTAAAAGAGTATATTTATTTGTATAAAATCATGAGTTCTTAAAGCAATCATAATGAAGTTAAAAATTTCTTTATAACATTACTCCTATTTATCTTATACCTACACACTTCTATTCGGTCTTGTGCTTTTCGCATACATTTAAGTTTATTTCTTATAATTTGATACTGAAGCTCAAACCAATTTTATAATAATATTAGAGATGATGTGAATTACACATTGTCTCAAAGTCACTCAATTTCTTTTTGAATATAAGTGAAACAGGAAATTCAATTTACTTAAGGCTCTATCAGCCTTAAGGAACACATTCTCATCATGACGCTCGCGCTTGGCGCTCGATTTTCTGTATACATTTCAGTAACTTTTTAATAAATTACATGATTAAAATAATTTATTTTCTTCCAAATCTCTTAAAAAGAAAAAACAATCGTAGACTTTATTTAAGGAAACGATTTTGCAGAACAACGCTTATTTCGTATCTCACATATTTTGTTGAAAAAAATCGAATTTTTTTAATATTAAAAATCAAAACATAAAATATACATCCTGTCCCGAAATGTCCTAACGAGAATTTGTAGACCTCATTTAGGCAAACAATTTTCCATCTAAACGTTTTTTCTGTATCTCACATATTTTGTCTAAAAAATGGATTTTTGAATTTTAATCGTATTTTTTGGAATTGAAACGAAAAATATATGTTTCATCAGAAACTGTGTCAAACAAAATTTGTAGATCTTTTTGAAACAAACAACTTTGTATTCTTACGTTTTTTTCGCATTTCACATATTATTGTTAAAAAATTGAATTTTGGATTTTCAATAGTTTTTTTTTTTAATTAAAAAGAAAAATATGCATCTTATGAAAAAATGTTACAATTCAAATTTGTAGGTCTTTATGTAGAAAATAATATTGTGTCATAACGTTTTTTCGTATCTCGTATAATTTAACTGGAAAATGGAATTTTGATGTTGACTTTTTTTCGAATTGGAATATGCTGTAACATTTCTAATCTTGATTTAATCAAAAAATGTTATGGGGATAATTTGTAGAGATTTATGAGCACTATCAAAAACCAGTATCGAAATTTTTGATTTTTTCAAAAAGTTATTTTCTAAAACACAAAAGTAGTGCTCAATCCCTCAATTTTGATTGGATGTGGCTGGTTAATGAACTTGTCCTTACGTTTTCGGCTCCGATAAAGTGTACCAAAACTCAATTCAATCTGATAATTCTATCGAGAGTTATGCCGCACACGACCTACTACAGGCAGACAGGCAGACACTTTCGTAAAAACCGTTTTTTCTGACTCAAGGGGTCTCAAAACGTAAAGATTTGATGAAAATTTCGAAAGTCATTTTTCACATAAAACCAATACCTTCTCATCCATGATGAGAATGTAATAAATTCTTTCGACTATGGCGATATAAAATCAAAATACAATTATACAATGTATGTATATTGTGTGATGTCTGGTTAAATGTTGCAAACTACATCCTGCGCTTATCGAATGTTCAATATCCGAATTGAGGCACTTCGGGTGTCGAATATTCGACATCCGAAGAAGAGTGCTTCGGATGTCGAATATTCGACATTCGACTATGCGGCCCATCGAATCAAAAAAATCCGATCCGACAAATAAGGCGAATCGAATCGAATTTGCGACATTCGATCCGACAGAATGCACACGTCTAGTCTGGGAATGCTACGAAGCATTGAACAAACTAGCGGAAGACAACCGAGTCACAGTCCTCTGGATTCCTGGACACAGGGGTATCAAGGGCAACGAGACAGCGGATAGACTAGCTAAGCTAGCGACGAAAAAACAAAACCCATCTGGTCTAGAACCAGTAATAGGCATTTCGAACAGGTCGGCCACAAAAGACATTAAAAAGTGGCTGGCCGAAAAACACCAGGAAGACTTAGTAGAACCGAGGTAAAGACCATAACAGAAGTGTTTATTGGTCACGGCAACCGCGCCTACCATAGACACAAGAAAGGGCTTGCCAAAAGTCCACTTTGTCGACTATGTGGGGAAGACAATGAAACTTCCACCCATATACTCTGCCATTGTCCTGCAATTGGGGACAAACGACAGTTTCTCACGTGCAAGAACTGCGTCACGTGCGGCTTTATTTTGACCTTGATTACGCGTGGTTAGAGTTCTAAAGAGTTTATGTGACCGAGAATATGTCTGGGAGCACGGGAATATGACTGAGAATTTCTCTGATGAATGTGCTCTCCGAGAATTTATGAGAATTTAAAAATATTTTTCCGTAACGGTTCAAGCTTTCAATTGTTTTTGATAAATGCTTTGTTCTGGAAATTCGTGTAACGTGCGCAATAAAAATGGAAAAAAAAATATATAGTTTGGAATTTTTTTTTTTAAATTATTGATAAACAAAATAAAGCTTCTTTCAAGTGCAAATACTGTGATCAGATGAACAGAAAGCATGCCACTCGACAAATAGAGCACTTAAAAAAGTGCATAAACTGTCCCGAAACTGTCAAAAAATTATTTAAATCAAAGCGTAATTTGTGCGAAGAAAACTTGAATTACTTGTTCTTTATGTTTGAATTTAATAAAATGGCTATAAAAAAATTTTGATATTGAATTCCGATAAATCTTGACATTTTTCGTAGTTTTATTTTTATGAAACCTTCACTATTGCCATTCATAGTGTTTGGAAATAAATTTACAATGTTATAAAGGTGCCATCCCATGACTGCAGAAAACGCAAAGCAGAAAACGAACATCCAATTACAGAACGCCTTTGAGAAGAAAGAAATCTAAAGATTTTCTGTAATTGGCTGTCCGATTCCTGCTTTGCGTTTTCTGTTGTCATGGGATTTCACCTTAAGGTTTAATGATAAAGAAAATATTGGGGATGATAAAATTCTCTTAAATTATCTGTAAATTCTCAAGTTGTCTTAAAATGACGGTCACAGTCACGAGAACATGACCGGATTTTAAATGTCCGAGAAATTTAGAACTACGTGTGGTCCGCGTGTGTTCGTTTTTTCTCTCTTTCTCTATTTCGATTGTCCTTTTCTAGAATCTCTTAAGGGGCATTCATAGCATAAAGGTGTATTCCTAATTTTGAGACATCGTAACAATATTAAGATAATTTTACATTATTTTTTCTCTTTTTATGCTATTCTATTCCATACTTAATTTAATAATCTTTACTAATTTAAAATCATAAAACAGTCAGTCTGCCTTATTCGTCTCTTTCATTGTCTCTCTCTTTCTCTCTTTTTATTTATTTAGCTATCTCTTTCTTACCTACCCACTAGGTTAAACTCTTGGTTTTTCTTATTTTCAAAAAGGGACTAAAATAGTTGTTTTTAATGACCTCGTTATTTGAAAAACTCTATCTTATTTAAATAGTACAGGCATCCCTCATTATCGTATATAACGCAAATTGATGCGTTACAAGCCTAAAAAACGAACACTTCGTGTACCTTTGTATGCATGCAGGTTGTCATGGTAACATATATTTATTATAAGACTGTTTACAAACATTTACAAATATTAACCTTAATTTGCGGTTATGCTAGAATATTTTGAGCGAACAGAAGGAGGCGGCCATTTTTTTAGGCCACTTGAATTCGTGCCATCAACCCGGAAGTTCTTGTACCTTTTCCATGTACTTCCGACCAGCCCCCTGCATCTTAGCCAGAATGCACGTAATCCGCGAAACGAAAATGTCATAAGAAATGACCGTGGCCGCTAGGGGAGCTGATTGTTCATGAGGCCTGAATTCATTTTAATGCATGGGAAAAATGCATAAAAATTAAATTTTTGGGGATAAAAACTACTTGATCATATTTTTTTTTACAAGACATTAAACTAGAAAGTTTTAAATATTATTTAAAGCAATTTTTACTGATATAAAGGGTAATGTGCTTGAAATTTGGGCGAAAATTGTCTTTGTAATTCTGGCTGGAAATTGAAATCAAAGTTCTGTTATCTTCGTTTTAACATTAATATTTACATTGTGATTATTAAATAAAAATACAATATTTATTTATATTATCAATATTATTGATATTATATCAGTCTTACATATTGTAATAGAAAAATTGGCTATTGAAATTCATTCAAATTGAATTATAATACGGGTATTAATTATATCATTTTGATTTGGTTAGAAAAATTAGATTTTATTATAGGACATTTTGTATTTTATATTTTAAAACTTCTCAGTAATTGAAAAAATTACATTTTTACCAACAAAACTTTCACATAAGGAATGAACGTACATTTGAAAAAGTAACAAATATAAAGAATTTATAAAATTCCTTTATAAGTATTTGAAAACACTAAGAACAAAGATGTTTGTAATAAATAATAATCAACATAATATACTATATTTCATAATAATATAATGGATATTTAGATCTCATATGCACATAATTTATTATGTGTATTTTATCTATAATTAGCATAATTAGGGATGGGCGATCTCGATTCGATTCTACGGAGATCGATCTTTTTTACTCGATTAATCGGTTGGATTGATATTTTTTTTCGATCTTTACGAACGATTCTCCTTTCTTTTTTTCCTGTTTCCTATTTCTTTATAATAATACTTCATATTTATGCCAGAAATTTTATCATAAATAATACTTTAAGTGATATGCAAAGTTCAAAGTATATTAATATTATAAACTTTATAGTAATACTTCATATTTATGCCAGAAATTTTCTCATAAATAATACTTTAAGTGGTATGCAAAATTCAAAGTATATTAATATTATAAACTTTATAGTAATACTTCATATTTTTGTCAGAAACTTTACCACTAATAATACGCATTGCTTTAGAAATTGTGCAATTTAAAAAAATAAAAAACGTTCCTGATTCGCAAATATAGTGTGTTTTTTAAGCCTAATTTCCTTTTTTATTGATATAAACACTTTTTTATTTTGATAATTTAAATTCACAAAATATGCAAGTAACAATTATATCTCCAATTATTATAAAACATTTTAAAAAAAGGTTATTTTACAGAAATTTATCATTTTGAGAAAAAGGTATCGATTTTTGAAGATCGATTCAAAAATCGATCTTTTTAATCGATTAATCGATCAAATTGAATCAATAATTTCAAAATTGATCCTTTTTTTGAAGATCGCCCATCCCTATCTATAATACCTTCAGTTCAGTCAGTCAGCTTTGTTGATTTTTTTATTCAAAGCGTTTTAAATTTAGTAAAGATTAAATTTTAATAAGTTAAAGGCGCTCATGATAAATAAACCACAAAACAATGCACTTTTTCAGAGCATTACCTGTAGCCTGTTTTGCAACCTACAGCAACAAATTTCCGCACTTTCACTTAAATTTTTATATCACCGACTGTTAAAACCATTCCAATTTACCTAAAAAGCACACAAAAGCACTTCAGACACCAATTTTTCACAAAAAACGTTAAATTTCAATGTTCTATAATGCTAATCTGTATAAGGTCGGCCTCATGAACAGCCAGCGCCACGGTGGCCAACGGTCAACATCTGTGACATTTTCAACTCCAGAGATTCCGGGGGCTGCTTCCGACAAAAACGAGCTCAACTTTTGTGAAGTTCATGCATAAGAGATCAGTCTCCTTATGTCTATTCTCCATGTAGTAGAGAATCGATCTTCAAAGAATCGAGTTAGAATTGAACGGTAGGTTTACATTGTACCCATGGAGAGGGTATATAAGGAGACCAATCTCCATATATCCATTCCCGAAATGAAGTTCTGCCAAGTACATAGTTACAAAACTTCCCAATGAGGGCATGTGTGTTCCCTAGGTGCAAAATGGCGACGCGTAATACACGATGCTTATAAACCGTAGATGCCGCCATTTTGCACCCAGGGAACACACGTTCCCTCATCGGGAAGTTTTTTAACTAAGTACTTGGCAGAAATTCATTTCGTGTTTTGTGAAGTACGGCCATAAGAGATTGGTCTCCTTATATCTAGTCTCCATGATTGTACCATAGTTTTAGTTGCCCAAAGTTTCAATTGCCCATAAAATCACCAGACGTCACTATATTTGAAAAGCAGTGTTATACGAAGATTATGAAAGGAATGTGTTGGCAAAAACTGCGAGAATTGCAAGATGCGGGATTCCTGTACATTTCCCTGAAGCGCTCTCTACCGCATATATTTGATATATACTTGCAATTTTTGCCAACGCATTCCTTTCATAATCTTCGTCAAACACTGCTTTTCAAATATAGTGACTTCTGGTGATTTTATGGGCAATTGAAACTTTGGGCAACTAAAACTATGGTACAATCAGGCCTATCCGACTCAAAGATATTATCTTTGTCCGACTGTCTGCATGGAACGGCGAGAACTTAATTCCCTTAGTGATTATAGTTTGTATGTGCGAAGTTCTCTCACCAGAGCGGCGCTGTACGCGACACGCTCTACGAAAGCATTATACTAATAGACAAATATTTAAAAAAAATTTAATAATTAAGTTTCTAAACAATATGAAATGAAAAAATGTTCCTAAAATGATTCTAGGACATAAAATATACATCTTGCATGAATCAATTAATACAAAATAAAAAAAGGAACACATTAAACTTCGTAAAATATATACTGTGGAAACGCATGAAGAATTCTTGAGAACCTGAACAAAATTTTTTTTATGTTATCCCCATATAACTGAAAATATATTCAAAAATAAATAAAAAGCTTAAGCTTCTAAATAGAAGTATTTTCCATTTTTATTTTCCAACTTCAAACAAATGAAATGAAAAATAAATATTTTGTTAAGCCCTGTGTTCAATATAAAAAACCATGTGAAGGGAAATATATACTCAATTAAAAATTTGTAAATGTAACAAAAAATATTCATTACTATAAAATTTGCTAGTACATATTTTTAACATATTTTAAATTTTTAATATGCACAGATCGATGATGACTAGTTAAGTGTCGCTAAGCTTGGCTGCTTTTTTCTTCAAGACGCTAACTTTTTTAATCTCAGCCATTTCCTGTCTTACGAATTGTCTCATCCGTATTTGAAGATAAAATTAAATTATATATGCTAACATCTCCACAGCTTCATTGGCATGTTCTTTGCATTGAAAACTAAATTTTGTTTCAGATGAAATTAAATCGTCTAGAATTAGATCAAAAGAATTGCTAGACCGGCAATGTTTGTTAAATAGATATTCGACAACTGTGATAAGCTTGTATAACTTAACATTTGGATGTATGAAATCTTTATTTATTTTTGCAAATCTACTCAAACTTTCAGGTAACTGATCACAAGAAAAAGTTATCGTATCTGCATGAATTTCAGAAGTAGTCAATAAAGCATTTAAGCATGTCGAAAACTGAGTGTGCTGTTTAATGTAAGCAGTTATACGACCAGTTGTGTAAAAAATCAAACAATCTCTAACAGCTGGTAAAGCATAATCGTGCGCTACTCCATCTACAAAATCACTAAAATCAGTGTCTTCACAATCGATTATTGCTTTTAACTTTTCTCGAATTTCTTGAATTGCGCTTTTACTATTCGACTGATGTAATTCTGTCAATTTTGAAATTGTTATTAAGGGCTGTGGTGGGTTGCCATCGAAAGTACTACAATTTCCAAGCTTTGGAGGTTTCAAAATGCTAAAGCAGCTAATATCTTGTATATTTGCAAGAAGGTTGGTGTACAAGGATGATCATTTGTTCCTCCAGCTAATCTGATAGTGCCAAAAAATCTCTAAACAAAAGGAAAGGAACAAAAAATTAGTGAAACTTTTATACAGTATTGATAATTTCCATTCGAAATCTCATACTAAATATAATATTTTTATCTTGTTCAGTTAAATTTTCTGAAATTAAGGAAGCTAAAGAAATACTAAATGGATTTTGAATGCAACATCAACAACACTATATTGAGACGGGCCAGCCTCGAGTTTCCGCCTTTTATGGGCAAACGGGAACAAAGACTAGAAAAATAGACTCGACATAAGAACAATCATAGTCACACGAAACTCGCACGAAAGAATTGCGAGTTTTCGTTAAGTATTGGCCCCGTAATTGACGATTAACTTCCTAACCGGAAGTGTATCTGTCACGAACTCGGCGATCTAGTCTTCACCAACATTTTCATTCGCACTCTCAACGAGCGCCGCACTAACCTGTGGTTGCTCCCACTTGACCGATTACTCAGGTCAAGCACATAGAGATATTATAGATAGAGGAGACAAGCCATAGGCCTAGAGTTCGTAGTCGGTTATATTACATTGTGAACGGTAACGAGAATGAGAATATTACCGAGAATATAACCGGCAGATAAATTCTCTTAGAATTTATGAGAATTTCTCATTTTGACTTTTTAAATGTTTTAAACAATCAGAATCAATTATTTATTGCGTATAAAATTATAGTTCAATATTTCAAACATATTCTGATTGTATATGATAAGCGTCTGTCGAAATTTAATAAATATCATAACCACAACACGTCGTTTGCCTGTTGCCGGTGGTTGCCGGGTCTGCAAGTACTTATCACGAAAAGTTGATCCTGATGAGACTAAATGAGACGAAGCGAAGGATATCAAATGCAATGGAAACATTAGTTTATTTAATTAGAATACTGTAACGTGGTAGATTACGCTAATTTTTTTACCTCGACCGGCAACGACAGGATCGAGCTCAAGCCACCTTTTTTTTTAATCAAAACTCAACACTGTCAGGGATAGTCTGAGAGTTGCTCATAAGATTCTTTATTTTTGATTGTTTTTCAGGCCGTTTCTCTTCTTTTTTGTTTCATCATTAACACCAGCTTGAAAGGCGCCGCCAAAAAGAGATCGCTATGTTACCATCGCACGTCAGAGGGGTTCACAGGCAAGCCACAGAGGGCATCACCCAGCAGGCATGGCATCTGAAACGACCACGTGCTGCAACCTATGGTTTCCAACACCGTCGCACCATTATTATTATAATTAATATAGAAAGAGCATGGCGAGTTGGAACACTTATAAATTACATTATATATTGTATATTAGATTGTTCTGTTTGTAACCGCTGTGTTGTGCAGTACAAACTCAACGTAGTTTAAACGCACCCCTCTACGTTTTAAGCCAATGGGGCAAGCCGACCGATAGACGCTTCAGCTCATTGGTTGCCTGGCGCCGTCGTCCTCACAAGACGAGTCGCCCGCGCAAACCTGAGCTTCATGCGCGTGCGCTAGCCTTTCCAGCTGATGCAATAAAACTGCGCGTCATCTTTGGCGCGCAGCTTTATTCTGTCGTTGCCACGCGAGAGTCAAACAATCTCGAGAGCGAAATAAATCATGGACGCCACAATGGACTTCGATTTGGACGAAGTTATTCGCGAGATCGCGGCCAGATCCTCGGTAAGTCTTTGAGACTCTATTCTGGGCCATTATAAAATTTTTTCTTTTGAATTTATATCGAGCCAGGGCCTTGCCCGATAACTAAATAAATTGTAGCTTAGTTATTATTGTTTAATTTATTTTATTATTTTACTTGCACAAGAGCTTCTATGTTTAGGTTAAGATTCCTTTCCTAACCTAAAACCTTACATAATCCGGACTCCCGAATTCATAATCACCCTAGCCGGAGCCCCTGCTTGGCTTCGCTTTTTTTTTCTTGTTGCCCGCTAAGCTTTTATTTTCAGGGTCGTTGCTTTTTATAAATATGGCGTCGAGAGACGCCAGGCGCTCATATTAGAAGCCGCCTTAGTAACGCCGGTGACACCGAGGGTAATCCCGAATCCTCGGGTCCTCCTTGTTAAATGCATTTTATTTTTGATGTTTCAGCGGAGGTCACCCGTTATAATACACTACCGGTCAAAATTGGGGGACCACGTGTTTTTCGATGATTACTTAAATTATTTTAATTTTGTGAGTGATGAAATTTGCTCTCATTATGAATTGAATGCCATCAAAATTCTCTATAAAATGAGTCCAGAATGAAGTTGTTTTGTTAAATTTTGAAGAAGGTATTGCAAAAAAAGTATAAATTTCAATGTTTTCTTAAATTTTAAAAAGCTTTCAAACTAATCAACATTTATTAATGTTCTTGGGCTTATTTTAAAGCTAAGATTCTTCCAAATCGCAGTAAATGGTCATTATAAATTGATAATTTTTTTCTTGCATTATGCGAAGAGTTAAAATTGTAACAGAAACGAAGGGAAAATTCGAAAACATTTTATCTGCAGAGAAATCATAATAAAAATCATATAAATATATGTTTGAAGGGAGTACTATAGAAAATTCATGATTATATGTTTTATATACCTTATAAAAATGTTTTTCTTAGCAAAAGCAATATTGGAATTTTTCCAATTTTTTTATTCGAACTTCAACCTAGTGCACTGTGCAAGAAAAAAATTATTGGATTTCCATGAATCATGGCTTATTCTTTTGGGGAAAAGATTATCTATAACTCTACTGTTTCCAATTTTAAATGTACAGTTTTCTGTTATTAAAAGCGTTGAAGCAATTTTTCAAAAAGAATTTTTTTTCAAAATAGCTATATTTAGAGATTTTCCACTTATTTTCAAACTGGGAAACAGTAGGGTTATAGAGAATATTTTCCCTGGTAAAGAAGGCCATGATTTATGAAAATTCAATTATTTTCAAAAAATTGATAAGAAGGTTTAGTAAGGAAAGATTCTATTACAACAAATAATGTTAAAAGTATTATTTTTCGTGATTTTTAAATTTTCTCCATAAGAAATAATTTTTTCTGTTTCATATGAAACGACTAATGATATCATTTCAAGTCTCAAAATCATAAAAGAACTTTTTTTTTCAGAGACCTGTTTCTTGGCACGACAACTACCTTAATGATAATATGTTAGCCTCATATTTTTCGACAACGATGGGTACATACTTAGGAATAGGTAGAGAATAGGTATAAGTGATATCAATATTTTTTTACTAAAGTTGCATTCTCAAAAGTTTTTATACTACGATTTAAGCGTTTATGAAGGTCAAATGTTGAATATTTTTTTTTAAATGTAGCTTAAGCTATATTACTCTATATTTTATATGCTAGGTCTTAAAAAGTTGAATAGTATTGAGGAAAATGAAAACAAAAGGCTGAAAATGATTACTAAGATTCTCAAGCTCATTAATGTAATGTGTTTTACATAATTAAAATATAATAATGTTCTATTTTTATTTTGAAGAATTTCAGGCAAATAAGACGTTTAATTTACTGAAGAAATTAATATAATTCATTGAAATTTTTATAATTATGGAGATAATGTTAATTTAATATCTTTAGTATTAAATTCAAAGTGAACATAACCTAAAATTTCAGCGGTGAAAAGTTTTAATATCTTGAGAGTAAAACAATTTCAAGGTTCTTTTTCATTTCAAACACATGTACACAATCAAATGCCTCTTATTTAATAACAAACATGTTTTCAAAATTGACAAGTACGCATAAATTGATATTTAAAACATAAATTCTCCAAATTCTCTTTATATTCTCTTATATTCTTTAAATTCTGTAATATTCTCGGTTACATTCCAGCAACTTAAATTCTCGAGAATTTAAGAACTCTACATAGGCCGCTCTATAAGTGGCAACGTCAGTCTGCAAACTCGGTGAGAGCGAAAGAGAGAGACGTTAAGTGGTTTTTTCTGTCTTTGTCTACGCGTACCGCGTTAGCCTCGGCGTTAGCGAGAGACAGCCTAACCAGTGTGCACAGATCTGATACCGACGCAGTCACAACTACAGAAGCACTTCCTGTCAGTGAGAAGGGAGTAGGGAAAGGCGGTGGCGCGCGCTGCCTCTCTTTCTTCCTCGTCGCTCTTAGACGCGAGAACGACTAGTCCCACTTCTCCTTTTTCTCCTCGCTTCCTCCTTGCAATGCTATTTTTAGATTTCACGATTTCGGTATTTCGGATATCGAGTCGAAATTGAGAATTGTATTTCTCTGGACTCCGCACAAAAGAGGCACGAAGCAGACGACAATTTCAAATTTACGAAATATGTTATTTAAGATACGGCACTTTTTTTCCCGATATTTTGTAAAAAATCTGCCTGAAATAAACATCTAAAAGATCATGTAAACTTTTAAAAGCATTTGAACACTAAAAGAATTATATAAGAATTAACACTTTAAATTTTCACTAGAATTTGAGGCCAATAAATGTTCCAAATTATAATCAATATATATTTTTATATTTGAATTTCCATACTTCTTATTAATTTTGTAAATTAAAAAAAAATTTCAGTCAGAGAGATATTTTCTATTAAAAAGAGATAAACATAAAATTCAAGTTTAAAATTTACATTCTCAGTTTTATGTTAGAAATATTTTCATTTTTTCAAATTTTCAAGCACAGACTTTTCATTCAAAAAATGAAATGCTCTACAAAAAGGAAAAATTTTCTAATAGAAATGGATAAATTAAAAGCTAAAATATATGTTCATTGATATCTTGAAATGAACATGTAAATATTTATCCATATCAAATTTTACATTAAATTTTTTGTTCGACGTGTTTAAACCTTGTTACAATTTGACAAGATCATATGGACGAGTTCAATCTTTTAAATGAAATATCTTGTAATTTTTAATTTGTCTGTTCTTCTGAAATCGGGGGAAGATTTAAACAGTAAAAAAAAATTTCCAATGGAATTCAAGGTCAATAAATGCTCAAAGTTCTATATCAAGATTATAATTACTAAATTTTGAAGCTTTGTAAATAAACTACTTCATTCAGAAAGTAATTCAGCTCTGTAGAGCATTTTTATATTTTGAATTCAAAATCTGTGCTTAGGCCACAAAAAAATAAGATACAAATTTTTTCACCATAAAACTAAGAATGTAGATTTTAAATTTATTATGTCATATATTTATCTCTTCTTAATGGAAAATACTCTGCACATAATTCTCTGTTTCGATATTTTTTAAATGTACGCGAATATTTAAGAAATTCATAAGTATTTCACCTTTTTATGAAAATTAAAAATTTCCAAATAACACTTTAATTGACAAAGCTAAAAATTCGTCAATAATTGATATATTGTATTGTAAGTTTAAACATAGGACGACTTAAAATTTCACAATGACATTATTTTTCAAGTACTTCTTCAATTTTGAGAATTCTTTCAGAGGTTTATTTCAGGTGAGTGACTTTTCCTTTTTTTAATGAAAAATTTTATAATTCTAAATTTGACTCATCTTGTATCATTGTAAAAAGATTTTAAAACTTCAAAAAAAAGTTGTCAGTTTAATTCAAAGTCAATAAATATTCAATGTTTGAAATTGAAATATTAAGTGAAAGATTTTCAAGCTCTGGGAATCAACTACTTTAATAACACAATTTTTCTTGTTTGTAAAGCATCTCAATTTTCAAATTAAAAGTCTCCGCATAGGTTACAAAAACGTAAAATGAAAATACCTCTTATTATAAAATATAAAATATCGATTGCAAACTCAAATATTATTTGTCTGAAATAAACGTCTTGAAGATCTTGTAAAAATAATGGGAGATTTGAATACTTCTAAAATAAACTTTCAGTGAAATGGTGAACTCAATAAATGTTCAAAACTTAAATCAAGATATCAGTTTACAAATTTTTAGTTGCGTAAATTAACTACTTGAATTTGAAAATTACTTGAAAAAATTTTACTCAAAATTTAATCTTTCAGCGTTCAAATCTTTTTACAATTGTACAAAATCTTATAAATATTTATTTTAAGCAAATGTTTTTATAATATTCGAAATTCTTAAGAGTAAAAAATCAATAATAATTACAATAATAAACAAAATAATAAATAAATAATAAAAAATAATAAATAAAATCATTGTTTTCTTTTAAGAATTGTTTATTTATTACTTTTTCATGTAGTTTAAAAATTAAGGTGTTGAATTAGTTACTACTTTAGTTTGACATTTTAAACTTTTTGTTTGTGATACTCTGGTGATTTTTGATTAAGTGATTTGCTGCTTGTGAAGTACTTTCGTACCTGATGTTTTGTACTATTTAGTGATAATCTTCTATATTATTACTTAGGTCTTTATAGAATTGGATTCTATTATATAGTAACATACTAGTCACAGCATGTACATACTTATTTTTAATGTAATATCTGCATTCAGTATTAATTATATTTTAGGGTTTGTTTTTTTCCAATTTTATTATTTTCTAATAAATTAAAATGTTCGTAAACGACCAAAATACAATAGTTTATAATTTTTGTATATATTCAAAATTATTTCTATTACTTCTTTCAGTTGGAGCAAATTATTACTCCTGAGCAATTTAAACGTATGATGAAATACGCCAACAAGATCGAGTAATTCAACATTTTTTTAAACAGAAGGGTATGGAGCTTTTTTCCAGTTCTCAAAACCGTTAATATACAGGTACATAAGGTTTGAATTATGAACAACGAATTAATTTCATTTCATTAGTTTAATTATGGATACTATCAATACTTTTTTTTTTTTTTTTTTTTTTTTTGGTGAGGAGGAAAAATGGCAAAATCTTTTATAGACGTTGTACAGGACTCTCCTAAGACGGGTCTAGGCATACCTGTTAAAACCAAAAAACCCCCTCCCTCGAACCAATACACCACCCGCTGAACCGCCTTTCGGCTTCAAACTTCACAGGTGGTTGGTTCCATTAAAGTCGCGTACGAATCCTCCGTCATCCGTTCGCTCGGAACTTCCATCCGCGGCCACACGCCCACTAGGATAACCGACCAGCTGCGCCACCCAGGGGAGAAACAAACAGATTCCTCCCCCGAACGACGCGGACAGTCAAGTCTACCCGAGACGCAGGACCGCGGGTGCAGGCCCCGATGCGATTTCTACTGGCCCTCCCCGTTGTTTCGCTCTCGACGCCCATCAAGTTCTCTCGTCTTCATTGCAAGTGTGATGAATGACTCGATGAGCGTCCAGAACCGTTCAGACTGGAGCATAAGAGGGACCATCGTGTCGGGAGTGAGTTCGGAACCCACCGCCTGACCGAGGGCCTCCCTAGCCACACGCCATTTTGCGCAGACGAAGATTGCGTGCTCCGCGTTATCCACCAGGAAATCGCAGTAGCGACACGTCTCCTCGTCTCTCTTCTTAAAGCGCCTCAGGTACGCGTTAAAACAGCCATGGCCCGAGAGCGCTTGCGCTAAGTTAAAGCCGACTTCCCCGTGCTTTCTGTTCAGCCAGGTGGCGAGCTCCGGGATCAGGCGGTAGGTCCATCTCCCTGTCTGCTCACCATGCCATCTCATCTGCCATTTCTCGACGAGTCTGCGCCTTCCATCCTTGCGGATGGCCTCCTTCGCGCGAGCGATTTCCTGCTTTTCGGCACAGGTAAGCTCCTTGCGAAGCTGAAAGGTTTCCTGCCTTTCCTCCGCCAATAAATCTATTGGCGGGACGCTCGCCAGGACCAGCAAAGCGATCGTCGAGATAGTTCTATATGCCGAAACTATTCTCAGCGCGACAACTCTCTGCGCCGAGAACAGCTTCTTCTGGATAGCATGGTTTTGCAAGGCATTGGCCCAGACCGGAGCTGCATAAAGCAGCTTCGAATGGACCACGCTCGACACCAATCTTCTTTTCGCTTCCCTGGGTCTTCTTGAAGAGACCATTTGTCGCCCTCATATATCACCCACCTGTCGCTCAGATAGTCATCTATCATTCGCAACAGGTAGTCTGGAACCTTTTTCCGCATCATCGCCTCGATGCAGATGTCCCATCTCGCGGTATTGAACGCATTGCGTATGTCAATGCTAATTAACGCACAGAACCCCTTACGCTTACCAGTTCCTTTTCTTGCATTTGTGGCGATGTTAACCACAGCTTGGATAGCGTCCACAGTGGACCTGCCTTTCCTGAAACCGAACTGGTTCTCCGAGAGACCGTTCTCCCCGACCAAGAGAGCCTGAAGCCGTTGTAGAATCAACTCTATGAATCAACTATACGACGAGGCAAACCCTAGAGGTTTGTTGCCCTTCCTCAGCAGGACCAGCCTCTGCTTCTTTCAATGTGCGAAGAACCTCCCATCTTGAAGACAGGAGTTGAAGGCTTCTAGGAGGATCTCCGGGTATGCCCCGATCACCTCTTTGAGGATCTCGTTCGGCACCCCGTCGATACCCGGCGCTGTATTTGCCTTAAGCCTTCCACCCGCTCTTTTTAGTTCTTCGAGAGTGAAGAGTTCTTCGCGCCGGACCACGCAGCAACTTCGGTCCTGTCTTTGGAACGGCTCCACGTGTGGAAACAAGCTTCGCACAATGTACTTGACTCGATCGGGATTATCCAGGCCCGGGGTCTTTCTTCTAGCCACTAATCTCTTGGTGACTATTTTGAAGGCGAGACCCCATGGGTCCTTCTCGACCTCACCGATCAAGTCTTTCCAGCTTTGAAGTCGGCTTTTCTTTATGCCTCGCCTCAAAGCTGTTCTTGCCCTCTTCCATGCCTCGTGCAGCGCGGCATGCTCGACGTAGGGCTGCCAACTGGTCGTTCCACCAATACTTCGAACCCTTGGCTTGCCTGCGCTTACGGCGAGGCATCGAGTAGTCAGAAGCCGCGACCAGCTTTTGCCTCACCGAGCGCACAGCAACTTCAAACGACCCAGCAGGGCAGACCCAACCTATGAGGGATCGCCCGATAGCCTCACCGAGGCTTTCCTCCGTACCCAAGGCCGTACCCAAGGCACCTGAAGCAGCGGGCGACTTCCACGTGCTCGCGAATGCGGCACGCTACCCACCCGATCTTCAATTTACCTAGCTGAAGCAGACACGTGGCGTCTGCCTCAGCTAGCCGGATCACCGCAGTCTTCACCCTACCAAAGCGGGTAAAGAGCCTGCAGGACCCCTCAAAAGTTGGTCTGCCCAATGCCAAGCACAGGGCAGACACAACCTCCTCTTTTTCAACGGTCTCGTTGAAGTCCCTAATTTCGAGGGACCTCGTCGAGACCAGGGCCGAAATCTCTACCCTCTCCCCGACCGCCAGGTCGAGCTCCTTTCGGAAAGCCGAAACATCTCCCCCTCTTTTGAGGACCAGAAGGACTTCTTCCTTCCTCGTCCTGCGGATAGACAGGACCTCAAGTCCTGCCTTCCGGGGGTCGACTTTCGCCTTCATTTCCCTCAAGATGTCGGCGTAGGACTGGCCGTCCTTCGCCGACTCCTTAATGGCGTCGCCCGACCTGGCGGGCGTGGAGCGCTTCGACTGAGGAGTGCCGGTGATCCCCTGCGCTTTTTGCGCAGGGTCCTCCGCCCTTTTCCCTTTTTTTTCTTTTTTTTTCTTTTTTTCGTGACCACATGCCAGTCCCCTTCTTTATTTGGGGGCTGGCTCGTGGCCACCTCAGCATAGGAGGGCGAATAGCCACCCTTCCCCCTCTTGGGAGTTTTTTCCAGAGGGGGAGAGGGCGCAGATCTTTTTTCGCCCTTCGCCTGCGTTTTTGGGGTATCTCCCAGAGACGCCGAACGTGGTCTCTGAAAGATCCCCAATTTCTTCATAGCGAGGTGTGATTCCATTTTCTTCCGAATTTTCACCCCGCTCTCTAGGAGGCACTTGTGGGTGTTGAGCATACCGGTCAACACCTCAGTTGCCTCGTTCACTGAATCTTTTACAAAGCCAGGGTTATTCCTCAGCATACCCTGTTGGATAACGCTGAGGGCCCTGGCTAACTTCTCCATCTTATCATTGTGCTCCTTCAGTAGCTGAAGGACGTCCTTCCATCCTTCAGCTCCAGAAGAAGCACCCAAGTCTTCTTTCCCCATCGTCTTATTTTTAAA
Organism: Diplolepis rosae; assembly: GCA_030998225.1. Taxonomy (NCBI): domain Eukaryota; kingdom Metazoa; phylum Arthropoda; class Insecta; order Hymenoptera; family Diplolepididae; genus Diplolepis; species Diplolepis rosae. Next base: position 1,768,448 of record JAPYXD010000631.1, read on the forward strand.
AGCCATAAATCATTTTTACCAGCGCATCGTGCGTAGAGGTGCGGGTCGGAATAGTTGAGAACGGGTGTACCCTCGGACCGAAGTCCTACCCCAGTTCCCTGAGGCCCAAACTCCGCTTAGCCGGTCCCGAAATACACGGACAGACCGGACTCGCTCAAGGCAACACAGGCTCCGACACCTGTGTTCAATACGCACTACCTGATCAGGGTCCCGAAGGGGCGTGCTTCTGATCCCGCATGGCACACTACCTCGGGAGAGCTAGGCTCACAGCAGCCTCGCCTCCTCGTGGGCCGGGGAAGACACCACTCGGCGACGAAGCACTCCCAGTGGGATGCCATACGGAAACGATCGTTTGGACTGTTCTCGGTCACAGACTGCGGAGGCTTTGCAGTGTCCCCCAGGAGATTCCATACACCAATTCGTTCTTAGCCTCTTTCAAGAGGTTGACCGTCTATAGGTTCTCCTCTCATATTCGAAGGACACATATCACAGTCATGCGGCGCTGAAATTCGTTCAGTTCACTCATTCCTCACAAGCACTCGCAGACTCACTCTCAGCGCCGCTACCTGGGGCATACATCCTTCTCCATGCATGGGGATAGACGCGTTTATAGCGTCCCCCACTCTCAACCTGGGATAGACCCGTTTATAGGGCACCCTTCACGCAATGGGAAGATGCCCGTCTATAGAGCCCCCTGCACTTGTTCACCGATTCATCGGGACACTAAAACCTCCATGACCCGAGGGCCGTCTGCTAAGCCTCCCCACCCGTCCTTTTTTGGCATAGCCAAGAGAAGGACTTCGTCAAGGTACCAATCCGAGGGGAGGGATACTATCAATACTAATACCGGTAAAAAAAAAAAAAAAAAAGCATGGATTTCATATTGTTTCTTTAATATTTACACTTTTTCCTTTTTACTATATTTGAATTTACCACAACATTCTTTGTAATCAATCTAAGTAAAGGTAGATATTAGATTTAAATTTATTCAACAATGCAACTGCAGCGCCATAGCATGAGTGAACTAAAGGAGGCTGTTCGAGAACTTTTACAATGTATTATAATGGGATTTAGTTATAAAAATGTTTGTTATCAATAAAAAAACAAACAAAAAAACAATTTGATTCACTTTAAAATTCGATTGTTTTTCCTTGTGAAGTATTTGTGTGAAATCAGCAGTAAAAAGTAAGTATTTTCCATAATAAAAATGATATAGAAACCAGTAAATATGAGGTTAAGGTAGTTGTCGTGCCAAAAATCAGTCTCTGGAAAAAGAAGTTTTTCTATGATTTCAATACTGGAAATTATATCATCAGCCGTGTCATATGTAAGGAAAGACACTTTTTTTAAAAAAGAAATTTAAAAATTACGAAAAATAATTTTTTAATAATGTTTTTTGTAATAGGATTTTTCCTTACTATCGCATCTTATCAATTTTTTAAAAATGATTGTAGTTTCTTAAATCATTGCTTATTTTTTCGGGAAAAATATTCTCTACAACTTGACCGTTTCCAATTTTTGAAAATAAATTCTTTAATGGCTGAAATAATTAAAAATCAATTTTCCAAAACAAAATTTTTATAAACAAATTGCTGTATTTGATAATAATTGGTTTATTTTCAAAAATTGGAAACGGTTAAGTTGTAGAGAATATTTCCCCCGAAAAAATAAGCTATGATTTAAGAAACTTCAATCATTTTCAAAATATTGGTAAGAAGCAATAGTAAGGAAATAGCCTATTACAAAAACATTATTAAAATATTATTTTTCGTCATTTTCAAATTTTTTTTATTAAAAAGAGTGTCTTTCCTTACATATGACACGGCTGATGATATAATTCTCAGTCTTGAAATCATAGAAAAACTTCTTTTTCCAGAGACTGATTTTTGGCATGACGACTACCTTAAGTTAATGACAGATTAAAACAGACTAGAAAAATAATAAAGAATTAAATTGTAATTTCATGATGGCAGTTTTAGGTACTTGTTGAGTAAATAAATATTAATTGTTTATTTTCAGATTCAAATTCATCATGGATATAAAAAAAGAACACGTACGAGATGTCCAAGAGTTCCGTAGAAATAATAACTTTTGCCTTCTTACTGCAGCTACCCACTTATTCCTTTGATTTATTTTCCATTTAGACGTTCGAAATTTATAAAAACTACACTCACTTTTCCTGCTTGTATTTTTACAATGCACAACAAAACAACTTCAGTGGCTCATTTCAGCTATATTCAGGGGCGGATCCAGGCAAGGGTTTCGGGGGGGGTGCTACCAAAGCTAGTTGGGAACATCGCTAAAAAAAGGTCATCAAAAAAGTCTGAACAATTTTTATTTATTTATTTATTATAAATAAATATACTTATATAAACTATTAAATATTTATTTGAAATAAATTTTTTTAAAAACTTAATAAATGTAGTCAACAATTTCAAACATGAAATGTAAGTCTGGGTTTTCGGGGGGGGGGGGGGGGGGTGATGCCTCCATGCCCCCACCCCCTGGGTCCGCGCCTGGCTATATTTTTTTAATTAAAACAAAATTTAGATTTGCACATGTATTTTGATTGCTCGGAAATATAAAACAGCCTCCTTTACCGCCTAAATTATCCACTGCGTGCGCTGGCGTTGATTTAACTCTTCCTACCATGACTTCGCACGGTGCCTATAGAGATCAGTGGAGTAAACGTTCGCCCAGGGTTAGGAAATCATGCTTCAACAACAGGACAGAAGGACCATCTAAATATCTCCGACAAAAGTGTTACATAAAAATTTTTGTGTCAGAAGTGGGATGGTCGCTGACCATCCCTTGATATTATTCAGCAAAAGAAATCAAATTAAAACAAGGAAATATTCTAAACTGGTCGCAGTCTGCTGCCCAGTTTTAGGGAGTTTCTGGGTAAACATAGCGGCAAAAGGCCGGGACTGTTAAAGCACCATAGGACTCCCCACCCTCAAACAAAATAGGATTGTATCCCGTGGATTGTAAGACCCAACGAGAACCAAAACGAGAACGAGATTTGTCATCAGAACTAGACTTATCATCAGAACGAAGACCAAAACGAGAACGAGACTTGTCATCTGAACGAGGAACTTTTGAAGGAAGAAAGAACTGAGAAGCTAAATAGTGAGTGAAAGGAAGAAAAAAAAACAACTGCTGTGTTTATGTAAAAAGTGGGAACAAAGGTGTAAAGGTGTATGTGTTTGAAAAAAGGGGGGGAAGAAACATTTTTTTTCAATAGTAGCATTATAAGGTAAGTCAGTTTGCCATTGGAAAGTCTCACTCACTGCTTAAATAAAGAAGTAGGCTCTCTTTCTCTCTAATAAAAAGGGTTGAACCAAAAAAAAAACACAATGATAGTCAGACTAATAGGTGGGAGTTGCGAAATAGACAGAATAACAATCAAAATATTCCTAGCACTAGTAAGTGGGAAATTACACAATCAGTAAATTTTGACGAAATGATATCTGAAAGCAATGAATTGGACGTTTTGAAAAGTAGGTCTAAAGGAACAGAAATTTTTGATAAAGATAAAAATTTTGAAAAACCAAACAAATATATTTCATTAAAATCTGCATTCTAAATAATACCTCAAGAATTCACTGGAAGCAATATGACAATTCAAAAGTTCGCGCGCGAGTGCACGGTGGCGAACGATTTAGTTGATCCAGACGACCGGCAAAATTTATTCAATGTTATTCGCATCAAAATTACAGGTAACGGAGAAAATTGTATTCAAGAAGGGTAAATTTCAAATTCAAATGAATTATTAGAAAGGTTAAAGTTAATTTATGTGGAACATCGAAGTTTGGGTCAATTTAATACGATTTTTTCCACCGTTGCACAAGGTGAAAACGAAACTGTGACTGAATATGGACTTGAGGTTGGAGAAATTTTAGCTAAAATAAGTGAAGTAGCCGAAAGAGAAGGTTTGGGAATAATTAGTAGAGAAATCTAAAAATCTGCAACTCAAAGTTTTATAATGGGATTGAAATCTGAATTATGAGTAAGGGTTGGAATCGAAAGACCTAAAGAATTACAAGCTACTATTAATGCTGCCAGAACAGCGGAATGGGAGGAAAATTATGCAAAACCGTTAAAAAGAAGAATTTTAGGAAACCAAATTAACAATGAAAAGTAAAACTTGGAAAAGCACAAGAATCTCTCCACCATATAAAGAAAGTTCTCGAGTGTATCATGTAATAAATAAAAGTAATAAACAACGTTTAGATCATGAGGTACAAGGTTATGGTAGAATAGGGTTACAAACCGGCAGAGATGAGTTGGGAGATTGCTAAAGTAATGGAAAAAGAGAATTTCACAAAAGTGGGCTGATAAACGCGCCTTCTGATTTCTGAACGCGTTGCGCAAAAGGTGTACTTTGCGCGTCGGTAAATAATGAACGTTAGAAAATCCAGAAATGATTTACCATCAGAATTTCTTTGGAGGGGCAGCGGCGCGCGCTGCCCTTGTTTCTTCCTCGTCGCTCTTGCACGTGAGATGTTCCAAATTTGAATCAATATATATTTTCCTATTCATATTTCCATACTGTTTATCAATTTTGTACATTTAAAAACTTTTTAGTTAGAGAGATATTTTCTATTAAGAAAAGATAAACATAAAATTCAAGTTTAAAATTTACATTCTCAGTTTTATGTTAGAAATATTTTCATCTCACATTTTTGTAGCCTAAGCACAGACTTTTCATTAAAAAAATGAAATGGTCTATGGAAAGGAAAAATTTTCTAACAGATGTGGATAAATTAAAAAGCTAAAATATGTGTTCATTAATATCTTCATATGAATATGTAGATATTTATCGATATTAAATTTTACATAAAAATTTTTGTCCGAAGTGTTCAAATCTTGTTACAATATGACAAGATCATATGGACGAGTTCAATTTTTTTAATGAAATATTTTGTAATTTTTAATTTGTCTGTTCTTCTGAAATCGGAGGAAGATTTGAACAGTAAACAAAAACTTTTCCAATGGAATTCAAGGTCAATAAATGCTTAAAGTTTTATATTAAAATTTTAATTACAAAATTTTGAAGCTTTGTAACTATAACATTTTTTGGAATTTACATCTTCTACATGACAATTTGTATATATATATAAAAATTACCATCGGAAATTACAGGTTGACCTGGAGTTTCAACTTTCGTTAAAGTGATTTATTTTATGGAAAGATATACACAAAAGAAATTTTAATTTAGATATCTTTGAAGGAAATTAATAAGTATGTAAAGAAATTAAAATTTTAAAAGATTTTTTTTATCATGTCTTCATAGTGATTTGTTAACCTAATTAAAATATTTTTAGAAAGTCTTTTCTCGATTCTATATGCTGGGGTTGAAGATGTTACAAAAAGTCGTGTATTTTAAAAATGTGTATCCCCATACCAATGAAATCTTAAAGTGTGCTGTTCGATAAAATATTAGATATAATATATTTTACTTTTGAATAATCAAACCTTTTATTTATACTTATATATTGAAATTTTCATTTAAAATATGTTATGTATTCTGAAGGTTTTTTTAAAAAATCAGCCTTAAAGAACACATTCTTATCATAACACTTGCGCTTCGCGCTCGATTTTCTATATACATTTCTGTAACTTTCTAATAATTTACAAGATTACAAAAAATCTATTTTCTTCCAAATATTTAAAAACGGAAGAGAATTCATAGACTCTTTTTGAGGAAACGATTTTTTGTATTATCGCTTATTTTGTATCTCACATATTTTGGTTCAAAAATGGAATTTTTTATTTTCAATAGTGTTTTTTTAAAACCAAAACATAAAATATACATCTTGTCAAAAATGTCCTACTGAGAATTTGTAGACCTCATTTAGGCAAATAATTTTCCATCTCAACGTTTTTTTCGTATGTCACATATTTTGTTCAAATAATGGAATTTTTTAATTTTAATCGTATTTTTTTAAATTAAAATGAAAAATATACGTTTCATCAGAAACTATATCTGAAAATATTTGTATATATTATTGAAACGAACAATTTTCCATTCTTACGTTTTTTTCGTATTTCACATATTTTAGTTAAAAAATTGAATTTCGTATTTTCAATGGTATTTTTTTTTTTTTTAATTAAAAAGAAAAATATACATCTTATGAAAAAATGTTGCAGTTCAAACTTCTATAGATCTTTATATCATATTGGTTTGGTTTCGTCGGTCTTGCGGTCAATAAAACAACATTCTATAAAAAACTCCTTCATTATATTTGGTCAAAAATTCTCCTATGTTTCAACCTCACTGCGGGTCTTTTTCTAGGACAGACAGCAACATGACACTACATCATTACAGCGACACTGAACGCAACACAACCAATACCCGAGACGACGTTTCGCGGGAGGGCAGCGTCTTGCCCAGAGGAATGTGTGAGGCCATGCACGGAGCAGACGCGTCCTGCAGCCCGCCAACGGTAGTACCCGAAAGGACTCTGCCAGCAGCTGGGCTGTTGCCGTCAGGATGGCCGTTAAGGGAGCCTTATAGACAGGCTTTCCCTAGCGGTGGGCCTGCCTGGCGCACGCGTTTGAATGGTTTCTCCTCAACCTTCGGGCGCGCGAGGACGCGGTGTGGAGCAAAAGCATCAGGGGACCTTGAACAGGTTCCTTGATGCCGCATGAGTGGAAACAGTGTAAATGCGGGGGGCCCCTTAATCGGGGTATCAACCCAAATGCGCATGCGGCGGTGACGCTGAACTTCCCTAGTACCCTTCTCGCGGTCACATCACAACCACATGCATGATACCGACACCTACACATACCAGTATGAATGCGTTGCTGAGTGAATGGGCTGCGGCCGGCGCCTGGTGGATATTCCCGATAGACTAGCCAAGGGAGGAGTAGTAGCCTCCCGACCAGGGTAGGACGCGATGTCAGTACCTTACCTCTGTGGAAGTAATATGGGTAAATGTAAGTCCCTCCGATGTTCGGCCGCGAAGGGCAAAGATCCCGTGCAACCACATATTAAACTGGGAAAACCGCTCACGTTTCTACTGTCTGGAGCCAATTTCGGGGTTGAAATCATGGACGCCCGGGCGCAGGAATGAAGGATTACCTGGTCAGTATTTCCTTATACCCGACGCTGCGTAGGATAAATCGCACACCGTCTAGCCTGAAGTCCTGGTCAGGTGTCGGGGCGGACCCGGCACCGCTCGGTCGATCGGGGTGACGTTAAACCTTTAGCGTCATTATGGCGCGGGCCTATCCCGTAACCTTTTTACTAGCTTCATTTAATGTGCTGATAGGATCGACCATCCGACAAGCCGCTTCTGGTTTCGGTGCACATAACTAGGGATCTATACAGGCGGGGATAGCAGCCCTACTGCGGCAGGGCTCCCATGATGGGCGAACCGTCTTAAGACACGACGAGACTAATATGAATTTGGAACGTAATAAAGGAGATGAAGCGGTGAAGGCGCCTGATGCGCACTCACACACTCCTCCAGGGGCTGATGGGCGGAAAGACGTCCTTCAGCTCCTGAAGGAGCAAAGTAAGCAAATGGAGAGGTTGGCCAGGGCTCTCAGCGTTATCCAGCAGGGTATGCTGAGAAACAACCCTGGCCATGTTAAGGACAGTGTCAGTGAGGCTTCGGAGGTGTTGAGCGGAATGCTCAACACCCACAAGTGCTTACTGGAGAGCGGGGTGGAAATCAAGAAAAGGCTGGAATCTCACCCCGCCTCAAAAAAGATGGGCATCTTCCGGAGACTGCGCTTTGCGTCTCTGGGAGATACCCCGAAAAAGCTGACAAAGGGAGAGAAGAGGGTTGCTCCTTCTCCCCCCGAAGATCGGCTTCCCAAGAAAGGTAAGGGCGGCATTTCGCCAACTTACGCTGCGGCCACCAGAGGCCAAACCCCCAAAAAGGATGGGGAATGGCAGCTGGTGGAGAAGAAAAAAAAGAAAAAAAGATAAGAAAAAGAAAGAGGTTCCTGTGCCCTCTGCGCAGGAACATAAAACAAAGGGGAAGTTGGCGAGGCGGTGGTCCGTTTAACCGTTGAGTGAAGATAGTTATAGAGGAGAAATCGAGGGCGATTGAATGGTCCAAACCTTGCGGGGAAAGACGCCAGGGGTAGGTAAAGTTCCAAACCCGAACACCAGGATCGACACTTTCGAAAATCGCCAAAATCTCACGGATAAGTAGTAAGTTGTAGGAGTAAGGCCCAAACTTGTGTTGGTGAGTCTGCTGTATTCGTGATGGGTCAGGTAGTCCACGTCAATTCAACCCTAGCTTGTCGACAAGATTTTACAAAATAGCTATTTACCTCTTTTCCTTCTACTTCGCTCTTTACTAGTCTTTTCCTAAGATCGGATATATATTTAAAATATATATATATATATATAAATAAAATAATATATAAAATATTTTATACTATAAATTTTGAATTATAATATATAAAAGAATATATATAAGTATTAAATATATATAAAAGAACAATTTATTGAAATTAACAATTTTTTTTATTGATAAATTACATATTTATTGACAAATTGTTTTCAATATTCTTTCATTACCTTGATTACAATAATGAAGACATATAGAAAATGGGAATAAATTATCAATGATGATATTTTGAAAGTTTAATATTCATACAATATATTTTTCCTTTATACAATACGGTTACAAAATTAATATTATTCTCTATAGGGATACAATAATAATCGATTTTTTAAGGAAATTTACAATTCTCAGAGAAATTAAAATTAAAACAAAGTATTCCTCTTAATATATAATAATTTTTTAGAGAATGTAAATGACCAGCTTCAGATCTGAAGTTATTTTATAGACTTTGAGAGTAAGATAGGCGAAAGGGCTCTTTTACGACTACTTAACAGTTACTGTAAAGCAGCATCGTAATTATAAAGAACCATCTCTTCGATCGTCATCTTTTCCGATTATAAATCTCAAATCCAACTATCTGCAGGTGCAAAGTATAGGCGTTATGAAAGAATTTTTACAAAGGATTAATAAAATCTTAACTTAGTTTTCTGATCTACAGAATTATGACATGAATAAACATTATTATTTGTACAAATACATCAATATTTTTCTTTGAATTTAAAAAATTTGATTGTAAACTAATTCCTGTAAATTATCTGACTTATTTCAATCAATTCAATTCACAATTTTTTTGGAAGTTATTACATATTACAAACCAAAAATAAAAAATGACTCATTTTAACTTTATTACTTGTTTAATAGACATTAAATGAAATAATTTTTCTCCGTTTCAGTGATGAAAAAACATTATTAATCATAATTAAAAATTGCTGGAGACTCAAATAATTGATTTACGTAAATTCAGAACTGTGAAGAGTGTCTTTTAACTCTTGTTGATAGTAGTAAACAAATAAAGTTCGGACATCAGTTACTTACGCACTTTAAAGCTTATCCAAGGAAAGATGATTGTGGTGATATATTTTCCACCGGAAATCTGACAGTAGTTACCGAAGAGTATCGAAAAGTCTGTGAATTGCAGTTAAATGCTTTGGCTGAAAGATATGCTTACGTGCGTTCAGATTACGGTCAAATTGAAAAATTGGAAAACTATATTATACAAAAAACTAATGAAAAATATCCTACATGGTTTCAGACAGCTTGCAAAGAGCACAGACTTTTCTTGCTTCCAAAACTAGTTGTCTCGAGGGTATCTCGTGGTTTGAAATGGGAATCTATAGACAAGAGGCAAACGAAAAAAAGGTCGCGCAAGCCTTTAAAGAGTAATGACCCTAGCTTGAAAAAACACAGCCACGAATAAGCATGAAGCTGAAGCTAGACTTTTTTTTACTGTAGTGTTCAAATATTTTTTTTAAATAATAACAACTGCTGGTAAAAACGCGTAAAAAATCTTTAGAGTAAAAAATTGAAATGTAGCGAATAAATTCAAATAATCACTATTGGAAATTAAAAATTCCATTTTTCAACTAAAATATGTGAGGTACGAAGTAAGCGTTAAAATGTTAAAATTATTATATGATAACGAAAGTTATTCAACGACTGGATGATATTCTACATTAGACAAATCATCATATAGATATGTACATTATTATTATATTATTATACAGAGAAATTATTATCTATTAATAGCAATAATTTGTTTTAATTTCAATTTCTCTGAGAATTGTAAATTTCTTTAAAAAAGCAATTATTATTGTATCCCTATATTTCAATTTATTATTTCAATTAATGTATAGTAAAGAAGTAATAAATTTTAAATGATTCATTTTTTATTTTTGGTTTGTAATATGTAATAACTTCCAAAAAAATTGTGAATTGAATTGGTTGAAATAAGTCAGATAATTTACAGGAATTAGTTTACAATCAAATTTTTTAAATTCAAAGAAAAATATTGATGTATTTGTACAAATAATAATGTTCATTCATGTCATAATTCTGTAGATCTGAAAACTAAGTTAACATTTAATTAATCCATTGTAAAGATTCTTTCATAACGCCTATACTTTGCACCTGCAGATAGGTGGATTTGAGATTTATAATCGGAAAAGATGACGATCGAAGAGATGGTTCTTTATAATTACGATGCTGCTTTACAGTAACTGTTAAGTAGTCGTAAAAGAGCCCTTTCGCCTATCTTACTATCAAAGCCTATAAAATAACTTCAGATCTGAATATTCTCTAATTATATATTAAGAGGAATACTTTGTTTTAATTTTAATTTCTCTGAGAATTGTAAATTTCCTTAAAAAATCGATTATTATTGTATCCCTACAGAGAATTATATTAATTTTGTAACCGTATTGTATAAAGGAAAAATATATTGTATGAATATTAAACTTTCAAAATATCATCATTGATAATTTATTCCCATTTTCTATATGTCTTCAATAATCTAATGAAGATAATGAAAGAATATTGAAAACAATTTGTCAATAAATATGTAATTTATCAATAAAAAAAATTGTTAATTTCAATACATGGTTTATTTACATATATTTAATATTTATATATATTCTTTCATATATTACAATACAAAATTTATAATATAAAATATTTTATATATATATTATATTAGAAAATTTATAATATAAAATATTTTATATATTATTTTATTTATATATATATATATATATATTTTAAATATATATCCGATCTTAGGAAAAGACTAGTAAAGAGCGAAGTAGAAGGAAAAGAGGTATAAAGCTATTTTGTAAAATCTTGTCGACAAGCTAGGGTTGAATTGACGTGGACTACCTGACCCATCACGAATACAGCAGACTCACCAACACAAGTTTGGGCCTTACTCCTACAACTTACTACTTATCCGTGAGATTTTGGCGATTTTCGAAAGTGTCGATCCTGGTGTTCGGGTTTGGAACTTTACCTACCCCTGGCGTCTTTCCCCGCAAGGTTTGGACCATTCAATCGCCCTCGATTTCTCCTCTATACCTATCTTCACTCAACGGTTTAACCGAGGCGGACGCCCGGAGCTTGCTCGGGCTCGGTAGGCTAAGGGTGGGGTGGGTGAACTGCTGCATCCGAGAGCATGTCGAGGTTGTCCGGTGCTTCAGGTGCCAGGGATATGGCCATGTGTCGCGTGGCTGCACGCTTCCAGCCAGGAAGGATGCCTGCTGGAGGTGTGGGGGCGCGTCACACGTGGCCAAGGAGTGCAAGGCTTCCCCGCGGTGCCTGACTTGCACCGATAGGGGCGAAAAAGATGTCGCCTATGCTTCGGGGAGCGGTTCTGGCCCAATATGCAGGGCGGAACTCCGGAGGTTGAGAGGTGGAAAGTGAAATTTCTACAGCTGCACCTCGGGAGAGGGAATGAAGTGCAGAACCTTCTGATGCAGACTGCCAGGGAGATGGGGGCCGATGTGTTGCTCATTAGTGAGCAACACAAATGGTGAGAAAACTCTGCTTGGTATCAGGATGCATCAAGGAGGGCTGGGATCCTTGTCTGCAGCCCTGATTTGAGCATCGGGGATTTCCTGGAGACCGATGCGGCGTTCGTTTGGGTGGAGGTGGCAGGGGTACGTGTGTACAGCTGCTACTTCTCCCCCAACGATCCTTTCGAGATCTTTGAGACCCAGGTCCTCCTCCTTGAGGAAAGCCTCAAAAAGGCTTGTGGGAGGTCCCATATTGCGGGCGACTTTAATAGTAAGTCGCCCGAGTGGGGATAAGCCCGTCTGGACAGGAGGGGAATCTTGGTCGGTGAGATGGTCGCCAGGAATGACCTGATTGTATTGAATCGAAGCAGGGATTTTACGTTCAGACGAGGAGCGGGGGGGGGTCGATTATCGACCTCACGATTCCCGCGCCCCGACTTGCCTCAAAGATAGGCGACTGGTGCCTCCTCGATGTAATAACATTGAGCGACCATCAGTGCATTGAGTTTAGCATCCAGGAACGGAGTCACCCAGTGAATACGGGAAGGGGCGGCAAGGTAAGGAACCCCTCCTGGAACACAAAACGACTCAGCAAAGACAAGCTTCGTGAACACCTTGAAGAAACCAGGCTCATAGATGAGCTTGGTTGGGCAATGTCTGCTGAGTCGTTGGAGGACACTGTGCGGGCGGCAAGGCGGAAAGTGGTCGCAGCATGTGACCACTCCATGCTTCGCCGCGGGCACAGGCGTACCGGGGACTCGATATACTGGTGGAACGACCAGTTGTCCGTCCTGCGTCGAAAATGCCTTACAGCGCGGCGGAGGTTTACCCGCTCAAAGGGTGATCCTCTGCTGCGCGAGGCATGGAAAAGAGCAAAATCAGCTCTGAGGCAAGGCACAAAGAAAAGACGACTTCAGTGCTGGAAAGACTTGATCGGGGAAATCGAGAAGGACCCATGGGGTCTCGCCTTCAAAATAGTCACTAAGAGATTGGTGACTAGAAGAAAGACCCCGGGCCTAAATAATGCCGATCGACTTAAGTACATCGTGCGAAGCTTGTTCCCGCAAGTAGAGCCGTTCCAAAGACTGGACCGAAGTTCCTGCGTGGTCCGGAGCGAAGAACTCTTCACTCTCGAAGAACTAGAGAGAGCGGGTGGAAGGCTCAAGGCAAACACAGCGCCAAGGATCGACGGGTTGCCGAACGAGATCCTCAAAGAGGTGATCGGGGTATACCCGGAGATCCTCCTAGAAGTCTTTAACTCCTGTCTTCGGGAGGGGAGGTTCTTCGCAGACTGGAAGAAGCAGAGGTTGGTCCTGTTGAGGAAGGGCAACAAACCTCTAGGGGATCCCTCATCGTATAGACCGATATGTTTATTGGATACGATGGGGAAACTTCTGCAGGAAATGATCCTACAAAGACTACAGGGCCACATGGTCCGCGAGAATGGTCTCTCGGAAAACCAGTTCGGCTTTCGGAAAGGCAGGTCCACATTTGACCCCATCCAGGCAGTGGTGGACATCGCCACTAATGCAAGAAGAGGAACTGGCAAGCGTAAGGGATTCTGCGCGTTGATCAGCATTGACATACGCAATGCGTTCAATACCGCGAGATGGAACATCTGCATCGAGGCGATGGTGCGGAAAAAGGTTCCAGACTACCTGTTGCGAATGATAGATGACTATCTGAGCGACAGGTGGGTGATATATGAGGGCGACAAATGGTCTCTCAAGGAAGAGATGACATGTGGCGCCCCTCAAGGGTCGCGGGTGGGTCCACTCGTTTGGAATGTCATGTACAATTTCCCGCGCATGGACCTGCCTGCTGGAACGAGCATCATCGGCTTCGCGGACGACGCACTTGTCGTATGCGCTGCCGACAACGTCGGAATTCTGGAGCTGAGGATCAATGATACTCTGTGGCGGGCAAAGCGTTGGTTAGATAGCAGAGGCCTGAAAATGGCCCCTGAGAAGACCGAGGCTTTGCTGGTCACAGACAGGGGATCCTTCCAATATCCGAAGATCGCTCTCGGGGAACATGAAATCGAGTGGAAAAAGAGCATTAAGTACCTAGGAGTGCAGTTGGATCGAAGGCTTAGCTTCGGCGAACACCTGCAGATCGCGACTGCCAAAGCCATCCAATGTGGGGCCAACATTGGTGGACCCAGGGAAGGTAAGAGAAGGCTGGTGGCGAGCGTGGTAAACTCGAAGCTGCTTTACGCAGCTCCAATTTGGACAAGTGCCCTTAACAACCATGCTATCCTGAAGAGGCTGTTCTCGGCACAGAGAGGTGTGGTGATGAGAATTGTCTCAGCATACCGAACTGTGTCGACGAGTGCTGTGTTGGTCCTGGCGAGCGTCCCGCCAATTGACTTATTGGCGGAGGAAAGGAAAGAGACCTTTCAGCTCCGTAAGGAACTCACCTGCTTAACAAACCTGCAGGAAATCGCTCGCGCGAAGGAGGCCATCCGCAAGGATGGAAGGCGCAGACTTGTCGAGAAATGGCAGGCGAGATGGCATGGTGATCAATCCGGGAGATGGACACACCGTCTAATCCCGGAGTTCACCACCTGGCTGGATAGAAAGCACGGTCAAGTCGGCTTTTACCTGGCGCAAGCGCTTTCAGGCCATGGCTGCTTTAATGCGTACCTGAAGCGCTTCAAGAAGAGAGACGACGAGTCGTGTAACTACTGCGGATCCCTTGTGGAAAATGCAGAGCACACACTTTTTTTCTGTGCCAGGTGGGGCGTGGCAAGAGAGGCTGTCGGTCGGGAAGTGAGCGCACAACTCACCCCTGACACGATGGTGCCTCTCATGCTCCAGTCTGAACGGAAATAGATGCTTATCGAGTCATTCGTCACCCTGGTGATGAAGACGAGGGAGCTCGATGGGCGTGTAGAGCGCGGCAACAACGAGGGCCAGTAGAAATCGCATCGGGCCTTGCACCTGCGGTCCTGCGCCCTGGGTGGACCTGGCTGTCCGCGCAGACCGGGGGAGAAACCTTGTTGTGGCCGCGGATGGGAGTTCCGGGCGAACGGATGACGGAAGAGTCGTACGCGACTTTAAGCTGGAACCAACCACCCGTGAAGTTTAAAGCCGAAAGGCGGTTCCGCGGGTGGTGTTTTGGTTCGAGAGAGGGGGTTTTGGTTTTAACAGGTATGCCTAGACCCGTCCTAGGAGAGTCCTGTACAACGTCTATAAAAGATTTCGCCATTTTTCCTCCTCACCAAAAAAAAAAATAAAATAAAATATATGTTAAATAATTTCATGGCAAATTCGATTAATATTCATAATTTCAGCCTTAAAATTTATGAAATATTAATATTTTGATTGATATAAATTGATTCAATAATTTTTCTTTAATGCTGTTTTATTGACCTTAAGACCGACAAAACCAAACCTATATGATATAATAATATAACGGTCGAAGAAATGGTCATCCGTTCCTTGTAAAGGAAAAAAAACAAACAAAAATTCTGGCCTGTTGTTTACAAATTTCTAAGTTTTTCGTTCATTTTATCCGGTTTTCTATATACAGTGAATTCTACATATTTTTTCCAATTCGTGTTGTTGCTTACTGGACTTCTTCATTTCGAATTGCAAGCAATGAGATAAGTTTTTGAGTTCCATTGTTATCCTTATTTTAACTATCTTCTTCATTTTTATCTTTTACGAAAATTTTGAATTAATCTTTTAATTTATGGCACTGAAGATGGCCCCTGCTTATGTAGCCGAAACGTTTGCCTTCTCTCTTTTTTTGCGTTTTTTATTGTAAGTAACATTGATAATATTAATAGAAGAAAATAAAAAGAGGCTGACCCAATGCCAAAAAAATGAGAAATTAACAAAAATTCTGTGAATTTTGGGTCAATATAATAGCAGACATGTCATCAAGCATGTCACTTTACGAATATTTTTACAAATTCTTTTCAAGTTTTAATATACTGTCACTTTCTTAATTTTATTTTAATTGCAAAATATTATGAGGATAATTAGTAGAGCTTTACGAGAATTATCAGAAACCAGTCTTAAAATTTTTGATTTTTTCATAAAGTTTTTTCTATCCAGAGTTATTGAGTACATGACCTATTACTACTGCAGACGGACAGACAGACAGACAGGCAGACAGACACTTTCGTAAAAACCGTTTTTTCTGACTCAAGGGATCTCAAAACGTAAAGATTTGACGAAAATTCCGAAAATGATTTTTTGCATAAAACCAAAACTTTAATTCTCATATGATGAGAATCTAAAAGACATCAAATTTAGATCTTTCTTAATAATATTAATAACTCTAAAATTAATTAACATTGTGAAAAGTCTGTAGTCTCATTTCAAAGTTAAGTTTTCATAGTATTTTTTTAACTAATTAAGATGTTTTTGGAATTTTTCTGCTAGATTCTGCTCTAGAATCAAACATAATAATGAAAAATCATCAAATTTCAAATGATGATTGTACTACATTCATTTGAAGAATTCAAAAAATCCAAACTATCAATATTTTGATAAAAATTTCTAAATTTATTAAAATATGATATACATCGATTTTTAAAAACTTCTTGAAGAAGCTACATATTTTAAAAATTGCATGACTGTTTTGAATTCTGTTCAACCTCAAGATAGAATCCAGGAAAGAATTTCTAAAAATATTTTGATTAGGTTAAGAAATCACTATGAAGACATACTGAAACAAACCTTTTTTAAATCTAAATCTAAATTAAAATTTCTTTGGTAATATCTTTCTATAAAATAAAACACTTTGACGAGTGTTGAAACTCCAGGTCAATCTGTAATTTCCGATGGTAGTTTATATATATATATACGAGTTGTCATGTAAAAGATGTTAAATTCCAAAAAATTTTATTCAATGTATTTTATTTTTTAGTAAATATTTGTCGACTTAGCTTCATATCAAGAAAAGTTTGAGGTGTAAATTCACATATAATTTATTTATTTTCTTAAATCAGCAAACACTTCATTTACATTCATCTATTGAAATTTCCATATGTATAAGATGTTTCATACTTCAAAAAATTTAAGGTGTAAATTCATATTGAGAATTCAGATATAATTTATGTACTTTCTTCGTAGTTTATCTTTAAAAATCAGATCTTAGGTAAAAAAAAATAATTTTGCTTCCAAATATAGAAAAATTATTATTGAAGAGATCATTTCAAAGAAAAGAGATTAATTTCCAAGAAAAATATTTGAAGCATTAGAAAAAATAAATTTAACAAATTTTATTTTTACCCCGACTTTTTTTCTTATCGCTTCATACCAAATTTAAAAAACATAATGTGATTCAAATAAATCAAGAATCGTTTTTTCAGGCAAAAGACCTAATACAACCTAGCCGTTTCCATATTTCTAAAATGAATAAGTTTTTACCAAATTCAGTCATTTTTTTACAAGAATTTTGTTTTGGAAAATTTATTTTTAATAGTTTCAGCCATTGAAGAATTTATTATAATTTCCAAAAAATGGAAACGGTTAAGTTGTGGAAAGCCTTTTTCTTAAAAAAAATTATCCGTGATTTCACAGAATCACATCATTTTTTAAAATTTGGCTCGAAGCGATAAGAAAACAAGTCTGGGTAAAAATAAAATTTGTTAAATGCATTATTTGTTTATATTTTAATTTTTTTTTCTTGAAAACTAATCTCTTTCCTTCCAAATGATCTCTTCAATAATAATATTGCTATTCTTGAAAAAAAATTTATCTATTTTTGCCTGAAGTCTAATTTTTGTGGATGAACTACCTTAAATCAGCAAACACTTCATTTACGTTTATTTATCGAAATTTTCATACAAAAGATGTTACCTATTATGAAAATGTTCAAACCCTTCATTTTTTAGACTTGTATCTCATCTTGAATTATATCTTATTATAAAATATTCTCTACATAATTTAAAAAAAAAATGCTGAAATCGTTATTTTGTTTCGAATCTTTAAGCATTTATTGACTTTAAATTTCATTTAAAAAATTTTTTCAAGTATTTGAATCATCTTAAAATTTCACAAAATCTTTTAGATACTTATTTCAGATCAATATTTTTCAAAGTATATAGAAAAAAAGTGTAATTTTCTTAATGTTATATTCCGTAATTTTGAATTCTGTGTCTATTTCGCGCCTCCTTTGCATGAAGTCGAGAAAAATACAATTTCTGATTTTAACTGGACAACAGACAGTGTGAAATCGAAGCGAGTTAGTGGGGATACACTGACATGACGCGCTTCATTGTGTGTGCTCCCACATTTTATTGGAGCAATGCGGACCTTTAATTTTAGTTCGAAAAAGCCACGGAAAAAGATTTACGCAATTGGGGGCGCTGCAAAAGTGATAAACAGTAGCTCTGTTTTACCCTTCAAGTAGTAGCATGAACCTTTCATTTTAGTTCCCAAGAGCATTTCGCAATAAGGCGCGCTGCGGAAAATCACTCGAAATTAAATTCATTACTTTAGCAATGTCCCAACTCATCTCTGGAACCGGTAAGCAGGGGTTTAATCATGGAGACTAGATATAAGGAGACCAATCTCTTATGGCCGTACTTCACAAAACACGAAATGAAGTTCTGCCAAGTACTTAGTTAGGAAACTTTCCGATGAGGGCACGTGTGTTCCCTGGTTGCAAAATGGCGGCATCCACGGTTTATAAGCATCGTGTATTAGACGTCGCCATTTTGCACCCAGGGAACACACATGCCCTCATCGGGAAGTTTTGTAACTATGTACTTGGCTGAACTTCATTTCGGGAATGGATACATGGAGATTGGTCTCCTTATATCTAGTCTCCATGGGTTTAATAGTCATGGAAAAGACAAACGAATAATTCACTCATTAAATGGCAAACCGCGTCTCTGTTACAATTGTAAGGAAGAGGGTCACTATAAATATGAATGTCCAAAGTTTGCAGAAAGTTCAGACCACGAAGGAATAATTAGGAGACCAAACTGCCATGGGAAACTTTTCCGAATCTGGCAGGAGCAACGGCACGGTAAGTGCCCGGCTTGTAGGTTGGAAGTAGTGGAAAGGAGTGCGCAAGTGCGCAGTTGTCCTCTTCTTACTTACGGGAAAATGTGCGAGTGAGACGAACTTGTCAAATTGATCTAAGCCAGAGAGGTTATGCAACCCGGTACGCGACACGACATTGCTAAGAAAAAAATTTATTATATTAAATGCATTATATTATATTACATGCGATCTTCAAAATCTTGAAAATTTCTCGGATTAAATTCTCTCACCTTTAAAGGAAAAAACTATTTAACATTATTTAACACACAATTAATGAAGTAATAACAAATACCATAATTTCAAGATTTACAATCTTATTATATTCGATATATACTTACCACCTTTATAATGCACTCCTTTAGCTTTATAGGAGTCCTGAGATAATAATTTATTGTTTTTTACACTAAATTGAAATCGAACAAATATCTGCCACTTGCAAATGATCAATATATCAATCAACATAACTACTCTGGCTTAGATCAATTTCACAATTTGACAAATTCGTCTCACTCGCACATTTTCTCGTGAGTAAGAAGAGATACCGTGCCGTTGCTCCTGCCAAGTCGCTTACATGGAGATAGGTCTCCTTATTATTCCTTCGTGGTTCAGACCCTCCTATTTGTTTTAATTGTAGTAAATCAGGGCATATCGCAAGAAATTATTTTAAAAGAAATAATGATAACCATAATGAAAGAATCATCTGTTCTTATTGTCAAATGCAGGGACATTCGATAGAAGAATGTAGAGTTTTGAAAAATAGTGAGGAAAATAAAATGAAAGATGAAAAATTAGAAGAAAATTTAAACTTAAAACAGACTTAGATTGTTGGCACGATTCTAAGTCTATATTATACGAAGTGCCCGAAAAACGAATACTGTTAACGAATGAGTCAATAAATAAAGAAACCTCTCCTATAGTTAAAATTAATAGTAAAGATTTGCAAAACGAAAAAGTAAGTCTTATAGTAGACACGGGAGCGGAACTAAATTTAATAAAAGAAGGACATTTGAGATCAAACGTTTTTATTAATACAGAAAATCACTATCAAATTTTCGGTATAACAAAGGAAGGAATGACAACTCGTGGCATGGTTGAATTAATGATTGAGGGAAAACCTTGTCCTTTTCAAGTAGTTTCAGATGAATTTCCCATAAATCAGGATGGTATGTTAGGAATGCCGTTTTCAAAAGGAGCCGTTGTCGATCTGAAAGAAAACATTGAGACATGAATTAGGTAATTTTGAATTGAGTAAAAATTATATAGGTATAATATAAAAAATAAAAGCTAGAACAAAAAAGCTAGTAACGATACCCATTGTAAAATCAAAATTAGAAACGGGATACTTATCATAAATTGAGATAGGAGCAGGAATCTATTTAGGAAAATGTTTGGTTAAACCACAAAATAATAAGGTAAAACTGTATTGCATGAATACAAATTGTAAAAATATAGAACTAACTATACCTCCATTCGAATTACTGGAATATCAAGAACTATGATGCGAACATAGTCAACAAAACCAGGGTTTTGGTAATGAAACTGGTAGATTGAAAAAATTAAAAGAAAATCTAATTTTGAATAATTTAAATGAAGAAGAGAAAAAGGAGATATGGGATATACCCTCTAAATTCCCTTATCAATTTTTTCTTCCAGGAGATAAGTTGGGACATACTAACGTAACGCAGCATTCTATAGAACTCACTGATAATATACCAATAAACAGTAAATACCCAAGATACCCAAAAATACATATTGACGAAATTAAAAAACAAACTGAGGATTTGTTGAAGAATGAATTAATTTTACCTTCAAACCCACCATACAACTCACCAGTTTGGATAATACTGAAGAAGGAAGATCCAAAGGGTAATAAACGGTGGCGTATGGTAACGGAAAAACTATCGGGGACGCTTACCCTTTGCCAAATATTACCGACGTTTTGGACCAATTAGGGGGGGGGGGGGGCTAAATATTTTAAAATTTTGGATCTAGCAATGGGATTTCATCAAATTGAAGTAAAACCATCAGACAGGCATAAAACTGCCTATTCTACACCATTTGGGCATTACGAGTTCAAACGAATGCCATTTGGATTAAAAAATGCACCTGCCACCTTTCAGAGAGTTATGGATAAAGTGTTATCTTGATTGCAAGGAATAGAATTATTTGTGTATATGGATGATATAGTAATTTATGCAACATCCTTATAGAAGAACATCGAGTAAAATTTGAAAGATTCTTAAAAAGATTACAAAATGTTAACTTACTTTTACAACCAGATAAATGTAAATTTTTAAATAAAGAAATAGTTTATCTAGGACATCAAATTTCTGAAGAGGGAGTGAAACCAGACCCAAAAAAGGTGGATTTCGTACAAAAATTTCAACAACCTAAGACTAGAATAGTACATTGTACAACAAGGGGGTAAAGTTGAGAAATGTAAACATCGCACGAGATTTTAAATGATCTTACCCCTGTGTTGTACACGGTACTTCATGCAACAAAAGCATGTTTTTCTCGCTTTTTGACGTGTGTTTTACGGGCGTAAAGTTTGTTATTTAAGTCCTGCGGACGTAAATAGGGAGTGGGGGGTGCTTAAATGAGTACTTTTAAGCACTCCATCCCTATTTACGCCCTAGGGCTTAAATGACAAACTTTATGCCCGCAAAACAAGCGTCAAAAAGCGAGAAAAACATGCTTGTGTTGTATAAAAAATATTAAGCAATTTTTAGGGTTAGCCGGATATTATAGACGATTTATTTATGAATTTTCTAAAGTAGCTAAACCTCTCCCTGCGCGTGGAGTGACGAAGCTCAATTAGCTTTTGAAAATTAAAGGAGATTCTTTGTGGACGTCCTTTGTTACAATTTCCCGATTTTAATAAACTATTCATAGTAACTACAGACGCTTCCACCTTTGCACTAGGATCTATTTTAAGTCAGAGTGAAATAGAAAAGGATTCGCCAGTAGGGTATGCTCCGCGAACTCTGATAGGGGCCGAACTAAAGTATACAACTACGGAAAAAGAACTTTTAGCGATGATATTTGCTGTAGGACATTTTAGACCATATATTTTCGGTAGAAAGTTTAAATTAACAACGGATCATAAAGCATTAACTTGGTTAGCCCAGTTGAACGACCCGACTATCAGTTCACGTTTAGCTAGATGGAAAATAAAACTACAGGATTAAGATTATGAAATAGTTTATAAACCACCCTGGCGAACTGGCTGAACGATAGCTTTACGCTGTAGCGTAACATTATCGTAAAGTTATCGTAAAGTAGCATTATAACTCATGAATGAGGCAAAATAAACATTCAAAATGTTGATATCCTTATTCTACGTTGAAAATAACGTTAACTAGTAATTGAAATATGCAATAATTTTATTTGTTTACGCTAAAAATTAAAAAAAACATAATACCTGTCATTGAAGGCAGTGCAGTGGTTCATCACTTTCCATGTCTTCACCGTTAGGATTGACTATTTGTTAGAGTGAGATGAAAGTATAGTTGTGACTCACTCCAACCAATGATCAATTTTAACCGTAGAGACGTTCCACAAAAGGTAAACCACTGCAGTGTGTCCAGATTTGACACGCGAACGTTACGCAAACAACGCCAACAGCAGCGCGTAGGTGAGAATGGTTGCGTGCGCAGCGTAGTGTGTCTGCTGTTCGCAGTGGTTCTCTGAGTTTTCTCTGGCTAAAGGCTCCTTGTACCTACAGCTGATATTGCGTGCGCGAGGAATCACATGTACGCACTGTTAGCTAAAGTTGTGTAAGTTAGATTGCTATATGAAACTCAATAGTGTATAGGAGCACTGCTTACAAAATACAAATCGACAGCTTGCTCGGTTTTTATGTTTCTTTCGACTCGGCTGGATTCCGTGCAAAAGAGGCGCGAAAGAGTTGCCAAATTCGAAATGACGGAAGATATAATTTGAAAACTTAACCCTAAAATCAAAATTTTATAATGTGTAAAATCTTTTACATGATAGTTTTAATAAACAAGTGTTAATTAAGGGGTTCAATATTTAAGCAATTTAATAATTTATATTCTAATTCACATACGAAATTACAATTACTAAACAATTTTTTTGTATGAACTTGATTCGACAAACCTTTACTATGGAGTAAAATACTTTAAATACCATATTTTGAAATACATAACATCTTTTACGTGACAGTTTCAATATATAAGTGTAAACAAAAGGTTTCTTTTCTTTTTTGATGAATAAATTATATTTACATTTTCATACGAAATTACTCATTGTGATTCTTTGTTATTAAGTAAAAGTGACCAATATTATAAAAATAAAATACTTTAAAAAAAAGTTTTAGAATACTTAAAACTTTGTATATGACAATTTTAATGTATAAATGTAAATGAAAGGTTTGATTATTAAAAAAAGCCAATTAATTATATCTGAATTCGCATGCGAAACTACAAATTGAGATTTCTTTGGTATGAAGATAATTCGACAAACTTTTATAGTAAACTAAAATACTTTAAATAATTTTTTTGGAATACGTAAGATCTTTTAAAAGATAATTTTAGTATATGCACTGCCATCAGAAATTACAGGTTCACTTGTACTTTTATCTACTATTAAAGCATCTTCATTTTTATAATAACACGTGATGTAAAAGATTTTAACTATTCCACAAATTTTTAATGATATTTTATTCCAAATAAATATTTTCCACTTCATATCAGAGAAATCTCAACATGTAATTTAGTATTCAGATTTAAATATAATATATTTGATATTTAAAGAATCAAACTATTTATTCACACTTCGATAGTCTCTAAATCATCTATATCCAAATACAATATAATTTATTTTTGAATAATCAAATATTTTATTTACATTTATTTGATGAAATTTTCATGTAAAAGGTTTTAAGTATTCTAAAAACTTTTTTGAGGTACTTTATTCTAAAGGAAATTTTTTGAAATTTATTTCTTACTAGACAAATTTCAAAGTTAAATTTCTTATGCTAAATTAAACATGTTTTTCAATTTTTTAAATAATCAAATCTCTTATTCACACTTGTATACTAGAATTTTCTAAAAATAATTTTGGTTAATTAAGAAATTTTGTTCCCAAATATTTGATTATTAAATTTGTAAAATTTATTTTATATTATAAAACTCTTCAGATGCAATTTCATATGAACTTTCAGCAGATATTGCGTGCGCGAGGATTCACACATACGCACTGACATTTAAAGTTGTGTAAGTTTGATCGCTATATGAAATCAAAGCGTGTATTAAAGAACTTCTTAAAAATTGACAGCATGCTCAGATTTTATGTTTTTCTCGATTCAATTCAAAAAGGGCGCGAAAGAGACGCCAAATTCAAAATATATTATTTAAAACATTACCCTTCTTATTTAAATATTTTTAAAAGCATTCACCTGAAATAAATATATGAAAGATTTTATATATATTTTCAGATGTTTTAAACACTCAAAAAAATGTTTCAGTAAAAATTAATATCAATAAATATTTATGGTTACAAGACGAGATATAAAAAAATGTTTAGCTTCATGAATTAAAGCTTCAATCACAAATTTTAAATACTTAAAAAGATTTAAAAAATGTTTGAACAATCATAAAAATTTCAATTACAAAATTAGGAGCAAAATTTTTCTTAGTGAAAAAAGATAAACAAGTCAAGGAAGTTAATTTGAAGCGATATTAAGAAAATATTTTTCAATAGAACTTTTACTTATGACGTAAAATGTTTTCTATGTAGGCAAATACAATTTGTTTGATTATGGTGGGGATTTGACGAATGAGAACTTTTTTTTTAGGGAAAAATATTCTCCAAAATTTTACCACATCCAATTGGTAACCAAATAAGTGTTTTACTTTCTTAAAGTAATGAAAAAATTAATTTAAAAAATATGATATAATTACTACTGGAAAGGTACACTATCTTCTGTGCTTAAATTTTGTTTCAAATCTTTTTTCATAAAATCGCTTTTTTACCAAAATAGCATTATTCTCTCAATTTAAGGAGGTTCGACCGTGACTAGGAAGCCCTTGGAAAACGTGACTAATTCCCAGTTTAAAAAATCTGAATGCTGTTATCCTATGCATAATATTTCATAGTTTAATTAGTAGTTTCTTTTACTGTTCTTTAATACACGCTTTGATTTCATATAGCGATCAAACTTACACAACTTTAAATGTCAGTGCGTATGTGTGAATCCTCGCGCACGCAATATCTGCTGAAAGTTCATATGAAATTGCATCTGAAGAGTTTTATAATATAAAATAAATTTTACAAATTTAATAATCAAATATTTGGGAACAAAATTTCTTAATTAACCAAAATTATTTTTAGAAAATTCTAGTATACAAGTGTGAATAAGAGATTTGATTATTTAAAAAATTGAAAAACATGTTTAATTTAGCATAAGAAATTTAACTTTGAAATTTGTCTAGTAAGAAATAAATTTCAAAAAATTTCCTTTAGAATAAAGTACCTCAAAAAAGTTTTTAGAATACTTAAAACCTTTTACATGAAAATTTCATCAAATAAATGTAAATAAAATATTTGATTATTCAAAAATAAATTATATTGTATTTGGATATAAATGATTTAGAGACTATCGAAGTGTGAATAAATAGTTTGATTCTTTAAATATCAAATATATTATATTTAAATCTGAATACTAAATTACATGTTGAGATTTCTCTGATATGAAGTGGAAAATATTTATTTGGAATAAAATATCATTAAAAATTTGTGGAATAGTTAAAATCTTTTACATCACGTGTTATTATAAAAATGAAGATGCTTTAATAGTAGATAAAAGTACAAGTGAACCTGTAATTTCTGATGGCAGTGAATATACTAAAATTATCTTTTAAAAGATCTTACGTATTCCAAAAAAATTATTTAAAGTATTTTAGTTTACTATAAAAGTTTGTCGAATTATCTTCATACCAAAGAAATCTCAATTTGTAGTTTCGCATGCGAATTCAGATATAATTAATTGGCTTTTTTTAATAATCAAACCTTTCATTTACATTTATACATTAAAATTGTCATATACAAAGTTTTAAGTATTCTAAAACTTTTTTTTAAAGTATTTTATTTTTATAATATTGGTCACTTTTACTTAATAACAAAGAATCACAATGAGTAATTTCGTATGAAAATGTAAATATAATTTATTCATCAAAAAAGAAAAGAAACCTTTTGTTTACACTTATATATTGAAACTGTCACGTAAAAGATGTTATGTATTTCAAAATATGGTATTTAAAGTATTTTACTCCATAGTAAAGGTTTGTCGAATCAAGTTCATACAAAAAAATTGTTTAGTAATTGTAATTTCGTATGTGAATTAGAATATAAATTATTAAATTGCTTAAATATTGAACCCCTTAATTAACACTTGTTTATTAAAACTATCATGTAAAAGATTTTACACATTATAAAATTTTGATTTTAGGGTTAAGTTTTCAAATTATATCTTCCGTCATTTCGAATTTGGCAACTCTTTCGCGCCTCTTTTGCACGGAATCCAGCCGAGTCGAAAGAAACATAAAAACCGAGCAAGCTGTCGATTTGTATTTTGTAAGCAGTGCTCCTATACACTATTGAGTTTCATATAGCAATCTAACTTACACAACTTTAGCTAACAGTGCGTACATGTGATTCCTCGCGCACGCAATATCAGCTGTAGGTACAAGGAGCCTTTAGCCAGAGAAAACTCAGAGAACCACTGCGAACAGCAGACACACTACGCTGCGCACGCAACCATTCTCACCTACGCGCTGCTGTTGGCGTTGTGTGCGTAACGTTCGCGTGTCAAATCTGGACACACTGAACCACTGCACTGCCTCCAATGACAGGTATTATGTTTTTTTAATTTTTAGCGTAAATAAATAAAATTATTGCATATTTCAATTACCAGTTAACGTTATTTTTAACGTAGAATAAGGATAAAAACATTTTGAATATTTATTTTGCCTCATTCATGAGTTATAATGCTACTTTACGATAACTTTTACGATAATGTTACGATAATGTTACACTACAGCGTAAAGCTATCGTTCAGCCAGTTCGCTAGGGCAGGAAGAGTAAATTCTAACGCAGATGCTCTTTCTAGAAATCCCATACCAGAAACTAACAATAGTAAAGTGATGAAAATAAATGAAAAAATAAAAATGTAAAGGTTAATATCAATAAAAACTTTCAATTTTGAAAAAATCCAATAGAAAGGGTCTTTATAACCCGACTAGGCACAGACATTATTTTGACAGACAGACCAACAGACAAAGATGTTGATATGACAAGGAAGGAAAGAAGGAATAAAGAGAAACTTGAAGTAATTGAAAAAAAATAGGGCGGGTCGTGTCGTGCTCTCGACCAGCCTGGAGGGAAGTGCGCAACCCTCATCACGGGATGGGTCGGGGTCACGATGGGACAGCTCTGTAAAAAGAAAAGCTCTTGATGATCTTGAACTAGGTGTCGAAGGGTCAGTTTAAAAGAAAATTTTCAATGAATCTGGATTGAGTGTCCAGGGAATTGTCGAGGAGAGCTCCGAAAGTTGGAGTTTAAAAGAAAAGGCGATTCAGAGTGACCGAGGCACTAGAGCTGTGGTTGTGACTCCTGGAGGCTCTGAACGTAAGACCAATTTGGCAGTTGGGAGCTGCCGGGACCCCACGAAGGAATAATAAGGAGACCAAACTGTCTGGGAAACTTTACCGAATCTGGCAGGAGCAATGGCACGGTAAGTGCCCGGCTTGTAAGTTGGACACGACGTTGCTAAGAAAAAAGTTTATTATATTATATGCGATCTTCCAAATCTTGAAAATTTCTCGGATTAAATTCTCTCACTTTTAAAGGAAAAAACTATTTAACATTATTTAACACACAATTAACGAAGTAATAACAAATACCATAATTTCAATTTCAAGATTTACAATCTTATTATATTCGATATATACTTACCATCTTTATAATGCACTCCTTTAGCTTTATAGGAGTCCTGAGATAATAATTTATTGTTTTTTACACTAAATTGAAATCGAACAAATATCTGCCACTTGCAAATGATCAATATATCAATCAACATAACCACTCTGGCTTAGATCAATTTCACAATTTGACAAATTCGTCTCACTCGCACATTTTCTCGTGAGTAAGAAGAGGACAACTGCGCACTTGCGCACTCCTTTCCAATACTTCTAACCTACAAGCCGGGCACTTACCGTGCCATTGCTCCTGCCAAGTTTTTATTATTCCTCCGTTCGGGACCCCGAGCTTCCGGTTTGTTATATCCGCCAATCGCTGCTGTGAAAAGAATCCTCTTAGATCCAACGTTGATTGGCAGTCATCCGTGGTCCGTTGCGGACTTGCTCTAATTTGAAAATCAGCTACCGCAAACTGGGAATTGTAATTGATAAAATAAATTTGCGTCAAACAAATAAAACACGAAAATTCATAATGCAAATGTTCACACTTTATTAATTCGATGACACCATAATTATATAAGTTTGGTTCAAAAGTGATCGCACTTCACGTCAAATTTTAAGTTATTCTCAAAGTATTCTAAGTCCAACGTGGACTTAAAGGTTTCACTACGTACTTTTTCCGTTTAGCGGCTCCGAAATCAAAATCTGAATCAAAATCTGACGTTCCGCGCTCTCCGCACATTTATTTATAATCTTAGATTTAGGCAAGTAAAGTAAGGGTTTAGCCAATCTTTAAAACGATGTCGACATCATCATCCAATCACGACAAGCTTGAAGTCGACATCTCTAGCCAATCAGGCTTACCTAATCACGTGCAAAATGGCTGAAGTCGATTCAAACTGACTCATGCATGGGTTCCAGAAATCGTTTCTAATACCCTTCCTAAGGCACGTTCTGTCGCGACTTCAGGGCACCGGTCCCAGGATGTTTATACTACAATTTGATCGCTAGAGCTTAGTTTCTTATATATTTCTACGAATCAAATAAATATATCCTTATTCTATGGCTAATCGAAACTTTGGTTTACATAGTACATTCTTTTGCAGTCTCTATAGCAAGCCAAAAATCTAATGTTAAAACTTCTTTCTTTAGATTATTTCTTTACAGAATATATTTCCCTGAAATATTTCTACTTGCTTATCTGAATTCAGCTATTTCTATAAGAGAGAGAGACAGAGAGAGAGAGAGAGAGAGAATCTCAGAGAACCATTGTGAACAGCAGACACACTACGCTGCGCGCGCAACCATTCTCACCTACCTACTGCTGTTGGCGTTGTGTGCGTAACGTTCGCGTGTCAAATCTGGACACACTGTTGATACCTCTAGTAACTCGAGATGTAAGACCCGAATGGTAATTTCTAGTGTTTGGAAAAGTGAATTTGTGCTGGCTAGGGATGGGCGATTCTGCTAAAAAGAATCGATACCTCAGAATCGATACTTTTGAATAATCGATACGTAGGAATCGATTGTTTTTTTTAAGGAATCGAAGAATCGATACTTAAAGGTACAAAGAAATTGATTTTAGCGCATTTTGATCACTAAAAAAGTTAAAACTGTACTTCAAAATTAGAATTCACGTATAAAATATAAAATATCGTTCTAAACATACAGAAAAAATTCAAAAAATCGAAGTTGCCAATCCCATATTAAACTTGCTTGTAAATTAAAGAATCTAAAATAGGAAGGACATTTATTCAAAACAAGGATATATTTTATATATATATTTAAATATATCCACGCAAATGTATTTAGGATACTTGATTTTCATTTTTTTATTTATTCATGGAATCTGGAACATAAATAAAATATTAGAAATATTCTTAATAATATGTGTATACAATTATTCAATTTTGGGATAATTGTACTTTAATTTTAATTGTTTTTCGAAATATAGACACCGACATCGGTAATCACAAACACAACGCACACATTAAACAAATATACTATCCAAATCCACTTGCACTTTGAATTGTCAAGTTGAAAATTTGTTAAATGATTAAAGTAATTATTATTTATTATCACATGAACTCTTTACTTACCTTTGTTTACTTGAAATTTCGGAAGAGAATGGGACATACACATTGATGCACAATGTTAAAAAGTGAGTCGATTCTGGTTGACCGATTCTTCGTTGAAACAGAATCGATACTTCAAGAATCGTTTTCGAAAATAATCGATTCCAGAATCGATTCTGAAGGCAAGAGAATCGAATGATTCAAAAGAATCGAGTAGAATCGCCCATCCCTAGTGCTGGCTGTTTCTAAAAATGGAAAAGATGAAGCCAGGGACTTATTGACTGAAATGACGAAAGTAGAAAAGAAAAGAAAAATGCAAAGTAATAGTAAATCTGAAATTAAAATTGAATATGAGTTAGGAGGATATTTTTTAATAAAAAATAAAGCTCAAGATGGATTATTTAATTTAGAAAAAAAACATAAGTCGGGAAAAGAGAAAGACGCGCGTATATTAATAACACCTGGAAGTTCAAATTCAATAATAAATACATTGTTCAAAGAAAGTAGAGAAAAGTTGTGGATGAGAAACGACCATGTTTTATATTTTATGTCTTGTGACTGTATTTTGAATACTCCTGTAGGAAGAGAACTGATAGAACAATCTTTAATAAATATAAACGATTTAAAAGATGAAAACCCTCAAGTCGGACAAATATTTAGTGTAATGATAGGAAAGTACGAAATATTTCATTTATTTATTAAAAAAAAATTTAATGATAAGTTTTATACTAAAAATTTTGAAAGTGTCATGCAAACATTGTTAATCGGTTTAAAACAAAAAGCTTACATTAGTTTCAGTATGGCTAGAGATGGCAATGGGTTTGATAAAATATCTTGGGAACTTATAAAACAAATATTACGAACTATCTTCGGAAGAGGGGAATACCAAATTACTATTTGTACCGGGGAAATTGAAATTCCAAAAAAGGAAATTAGAAAACGAATAATAGAAGAAAATGATGATTCCACTTTAGGAGGTCACAAAGAGGAAATCAAAACATATGAGAGAGTACGGGAAAATTACAATTGGAAGGGTATGAAGAAAGAAATACAAGATAACGTTCGAACATGCGAAAATTGTCAAAAGAAAAAATTAGTTAGGATAAAGACCAAGCAGCCTATGCAAATAACTGACACTCTCATCAGAATATTTCAAAAAATACAAATGGCTATAGTAGGTCCACTGCCAACAACATACTTACTTACTTGGCAAGATTGCCTTAGTAAATATTCAGGAGCAATTCCTTTGATAAATATTGAAGCACCAACTATCGCAGTGGCTTTTGCTGAAAGTTTTATTTGCCTTTTTGGATGTCCAAAATCTATTCAAACAGATCAGGGAAAACAATTTTTAGGTGCTATAATGGAAAATTTAGCTAAAATATTTAAGATAAAGCAACCCTAGCGAACTGGTTGAACGGTAGTTTTACGCTGTAGCTTAAAGCTATCGTAAAGTAGCATTATAACTCATGAATGGGGCAAAATAAACATTCAAAATCTTTTTATCCTTATTCTACGTTGAAAATAACGTTAAATGGTAATTGAAATATGCAATAATTTTATTTATTTACGCTAAAAATTAAAAACACATAATACCTGTCATTGAAGGCAGTGCAGTGGTTCATCACTTTCCATGTCTTCACTGTCAGGATTGACTATTTGTTAGAGTGAGATGAAAGTATAGTTGTGTCTCACTCCAACCAATGGTCAACTTCAACGGAGACGTTCCACAAAAGGTGAACCACTGCGCTGCCTACAATGACAGGTATTATGTTTTTTTAAATTTTTATCGTAAACAAATAAAATTATTGCATATTTCAATTACCAGTTAACGTTATTTTTAACGTAGAATAAGTATAAAAACATTTTGAATATTTATTTTGCCTCATTCATGAGTTATAATGCTACTTTACGATAGCGACAAGTAGGTACTCAAAATAGGCGGAAATGAATTTTGCACTTGAAAAATATAATTATTAATAAATTTATGACTTACTTTTACGCTGAAAATTTTTTTTTCATCAATCTCCCAACGATTCCCATATATTTCTTTCGTCCAAGACCAACCTTACCTACAGTCTATCCCTACCACATGGCCTGTGACGTCAACTTGGTTATCTCAATAAATCGACAGCATATGAATATATCATCCGCAGTCTTTGGGAGCTTTAGAGAGAAGTCATCACACCTTTGTAGAATCCCTAGCGGACCCGTGTGAGAGAACGGTCATAGAATACTCTGACCGTTCTATGACCGTTCTATGACCGTTCTATGACCTCGCATTATTACGGCTAAGAACGGTAAAAAAGACATTAAAAGCATTGCAATTATGATTCTGTGGCGAAATTTGGATTAGATGGTGTAGCAATAAATACAATTATCTTATTTTTCAATGATAAAAACTAGAAAAACATAATACCTGCCACTGAAGGCGGCTTCACCTGCTCTCGGTAGCATTTTGCGCGCTAAATTTAAAAACAGAATTAAAGATTGAGAAATGCGAATGTGTAAGGTAAATGAATTTACTAATGAACTTTACGTAATAAAAGCTGCTGAAATTAATTAAATTTGCATGAATAATGTAAAGTCTCTGATGTCATTCAATTGTCATTTTTTACTTTTATGCATGATGCGAATTCATGGACCACAGTCACAAATCCTAAAAAGTATTTTCTAAAAAGTATTGATAAATGATTTGGGGTAATTCAAAATACGCAAAATATAGGAAATTTTTTTTATAATTTGACAGTATTTATATGTACATTTATTCAAAATTAAATTTCACATCGATTTAATAAAATTAAGTTTTCACATCAAATTGATTCAGAATCTAATTCCAAATAAGATCTATA
This sequence comes from Diplolepis rosae, assembly GCA_030998225.1. NCBI lineage: Eukaryota > Metazoa > Arthropoda > Insecta > Hymenoptera > Diplolepididae > Diplolepis > Diplolepis rosae. Next base: position 1,801,196 of record JAPYXD010000631.1, read on the forward strand.
TTACAAATGAATTATATAAATCCACAATAAACTTCTAAAAAATATAACATAATATTACGCTTATAGCTAACACAAAAATGAATTCCATGACTAATTCAGAAAAACTTTTTACAACAATTGCAAGAAATTTTATGATATAAGTACGCACGTGTATTAATTTTAATTGTATACCGTGCTCTTTTGTAAATTCGACATAATTCTGTATAGAAAAACTTTTTTTTGCTATTGACTCAATAATATCAATTCCCCAAGATTTTTCAACAATAATGAATTTTGTTACCTGAAAATTTAGAACATAATAAAGGTCACATTAGCGGATGGCTGTAGACTTTATTTAGTTTTAAACAATAAAAAATAATAATTCCTGTTTTACCGACACTAAAACTTATTTAATTGTTCAAAACTAATTAAAGTCTACAGCCATCCGCTAATGTGACCTTTATTATGTTCTAAATTTTCAGGTAACAAAATTCATTATTGTTGAAAAATCTTGGGGAATTGATATTATTGAGTCAATAGCAAAAAAAAGTTTTTCTATACAGAATTATGTCGAATTTACAAAAGAGCACGGTATACAATTAAAATTAATACACGTGCGTACTTATATCATAAAATTTCTTGCAATTGTTGTAAAAAGTTTTTCTGAATTAGTCATGGAATTCATTTTTGTGTTAGCTATAAGCGTAATATTATGTTATATTTTTTAGAAGTTTATTGTGGATTTATATAATTCATTTGTAATATAGATCTTATTTGGAATTAGATTCTGAATCAATTTGATGTGAAAACTTAATTTTATTAAATCGATGTGAAATTTAATTTTGAATAAATGTACATATAAATACTGTCAAATTATAAAAAAAATTTCCTATATTTTGCGTATTTTGAATTACCCCAAATCATTTATCAATACCTTTTAGAAAATACTTTTTAGGATTTGTGACTGTGGTCCATGAATTCGCATCATGCATAAAAGTAAAAAATGACAATTGAATGACATCAGAGACTTTACATTATTCATGCAAATTTAATTAATATCAGCAACTTTTATTACGTAACTGTCATTATTAAATTAATTTATTTTACACAGTTGCATTCCTTAATCCAAATGATTTGTTTGATTTGTTACGGCGGTCGGTAAAGTCGCATCATGTACAAAAGTAAAAAATGACAATTGAATGACATAAGAGACTATACATTATTCGTGCAACTCTAATTAATATCAGAAACTTTTATTACTTAAAGGTCACTATTGAATTCATTCATTTTACACATTTGCATTTCTCAATCCAAATGATTTGTTTGATTAGTTACGGCAGTCGGTAAAGTCGCATCATGCACAAAAAAAAAAAAATTACAATTGAATGACATCAGAGGCTTTAAAAAATACTGTTTACATTATTCATGCAACTTTAATTAATTTCAGCAACTTTTATTACGTAAAGTTCATTAGTAAATTCATTTACCTTACACATTTGCATTTCTCAATCTTTAATTCTGTTTTTAAATTTAGAGCGCAAAATGCTACCGAGAGCAGGTGAAGCCGCTTTCAGTGACAGGTATCATGTTTTTCTAGTTTTTATCACTGAAAAATAATATAATTGTATTTATTGCTACACCATCTAATCCAAATTTCGCCACAGAATCATAATTGCAATGCTTTTAATGTCTTTTTTACCGTTCTTAGCCGTAATAATGCGAGGTCATAGAACGGTCATAGAACGGTCATAGAACGGTCAGAGTATTCTATGACCGTTCTCTCACACGGGTCCGCTAGGGATGCTTGAGAAATTATTGCGAAAAGATAGATTGGGACTGATTGGGACTGATTGGGACTTTTGGATAGCTTACTCAATTTTTTATTTCAATACTTTTGTACATGAATCTACAGGTTTGACTCCACATGAAATTGTTTTTGGTAAAAAAGCACGAATTCCCTCTGAATTCGCTAAGGAAAAAATCCTCATAACATATAATGCTCTTGTAGATGAAATGTTAAAACGATTAGAAGAAACTGAGTCCTTAGTAGCAGACAGATTAATATCTGCAAAAGAAAGATGCAAGTATTATTATGACAGGAAATTAAATCAGAAAACTTTTGAAATAGGAGAATATGTGTACTTATTGAAGGAAAATAGACAAGGTAAACTAGACGAACATTATGATGGACCATTTAAAATAATACAGATATTAAGTAATCTAAACGTAGAGTTACGTATTACTGAAAAAAAAAACACAAATAGTTCATGTAAATAGATAAAACATGCATTTTTAAGATTCGAATAAATAAATGAGAAAATATATGAAAATCACACTGACAACGTAAAAATCAAAGCGACTATGTGAAAATTTCGGCAAATGAGGATACCCGTCTAATGAAAAGTAATGATCCATGGCAAAGATGGTAAGTATACATTGTACCATAGTCTTAGTTGCCCAAAGTTTCAATTGCCCATAAAATCACTAGACGTCACTGGTAGATATACATTGTACCATAGTTTTAGTTGCCCAATGTTTCAATTGCCCATAAAATCACCAGACGTCACTATATTTGAAAAGCAGTGTTAGACGAAGATTATGAAAGGAATGTGTTGGCAAAAACTGCGAGGATTGCAAAATGCAGAATTCCTGTACATTTCCCTGAAGCGCTCTCTACCGCCCATATTTGATGTATACTTGCAATTTTTGCCAACGCATTCCTTTCATAATCTTCGTCAAACACTGCTTTTCAAATATAGTGACTTCTGGTGATTTTATGGGCAATTGAAACTTTGGGCAACTAAAACTATGGTACAATGTATACCTACCGGCAAAGATAACTACGCAAAAGAAAGAAAAGGTGAAAAAGAGCTCTCTGAAGAAATTTTGAGAAAAAGAAACAAGAAAAAGGGAAAGAAGAAGAAATGTGGTTAGCATCCAAAAATTATGAGAACGGAAAACTGAAGTGGGTAAGTAAAATAATTCCAAACCAATTCCAAAAATTATTCTAGATTCCTGAAGAAAATAGAAAAGATTTTGAGACTAAAAGTACAATGTGGCAACTCCTTTCGTAAATAAAATAAATTCTGTTCAGAATTTATTGAATACCATCACAAAGAACTTACGATTCATCATTGGGGACCCAATTTGACCTGTGAATGGTGCGCAGGAGAATTTAAAGATTAGTAAAAAAAGAGGAAGGCTTCTACGAAATAGAACCAACAATCATGACTGGTCGTAAAGTTAATCGAATGATGACATACCAAAAGCATCACGAAGAACAAGGAACTGATCCCATATGTTTTAGATGCAGCACGGCTCTCATCAATTTTACAGGACCTAGTGAGGACTGCAAGACCTGTCAACAGATGTAAATTGATGATTGGGAAGAATGTCAATATAAAAAAACACAAGTGTATACAGAAGAGATTTTTTTATTTAAAATAACGTTTTCTTTGAAAAATACCCAAAAACGCAACTCCGTTTTGAATTCGTATTATTCAGGGTCCAGAAAATTTTCGGCTCCTTCTTGAAGACGCATTGTGTCGGCGCTGGTTCGTCTCGAATATGTTTTGAATGTTCTGAAATGGCCGCTAAATTGGGCGTCTGCTGTTGCTTAAAGCGGGTTGCAAAAAAGCGTGTCAAATCCATTCCCGACCCGCATTAAATCGTATTGACAATTGCGAGCACTGGATTTACTGGCAACTCTTGAATAGAGGCCCAGGATCGTGTTTAAGATGATCCAGTGTCGGTATTTTTGTCCACTTCTGGACCGTATTCAATCCTTAGCAATATCCTTCTTCGATACACGCTATATTCACTGGAAACACTGATATTCTATACAGTAAATAAAAAAAATCATCAACAATTGTAGAAATCAATACAGGTAGGTAAAGTTCAATCAAAAGTATTTTATTTTATAAATATAACAGTTTTTTTACGAAATTCTACAGTTACGAGCCCTTATAATGAAGATATAACATAACATTTTCATAACTTGAATATTTCAAGGACGGACGTTCATATATTACTGTGAATTATCAAATTTGGGCTATCTAATTGATAAAGATGACAGTACTATGAATACTTTTACAATTCTCGTTGTTGCAATCGCCTCGGTACTTTTATACGCCGATAAAAAAGAAAAAACGACTTGCAAAATCGAATGCTATGTTTTGACATATTGGAAATATTAATATATTTATATGTTAAAAAATATATTTGAATCGATGCTACATCTCATTTAAAAACAGTAAGTAGTATAAAAAAATGCCAAACTTTTTTCGCAAAAGAAATGCACATTGTCGTTCATGCTCGATTATTTTTGCACGAAAGCAAGGAAATTGTTACCAACCCTAGCGGACCCGGTTGAGAGAATGGTCAGAGAATACTCTAATCGTTCTCTGACCTAGCATTATTATAGCTTAGAACGGTAAAAAAAACATTTAAAGCATTGCAATTGTGATTGTGTGTCGAAATTTGGAATGGAAGGTGTCAGGATTGTCTATTGCTAGATGTGACATAAGCGTAGTTGCGTCTCACTCCAACAAATGGTCAACCCTGACGGTGGAGACGTTTCGCAAATGGTGAACGACTACACTGCCTTCAATGACAGGCATATGATGTTTTCCTAGTTTTTTATCGCTAAAAAATAAAATTATTGTATTTATTCCTACACCTTCCATTCCAAATTTCGACACACAATCATGATTGCAATGCTTTAAATGTTTTTTTTACCGTTCTTAGCCATAATAATGCGAGGTCAGAGAACGATCAGAGTATTCTCTGACCATTCTCTCAACCGGGTCCGCTATGGAAAACAAAAAAAATGAAAAAACTCACGAAAGAAAATGTATTTTGTTGAAAAAAAAGAAAGAAAAATGATGGAAAGAACTAGCATCCAAATTTCACTCATACCCGGGAATTCTTCGCTATTTCTTAATATAGAGCTTTTGTAGTTATATAAAATTTGAGGGCCATAAAGATGGGAACTGCAGGAATTCTGTTTGAAAAAGAAAAATTTAGTTATGCAACCTTACGTTGCTTGATTAATAAACGACTTATTCGTCGCTTTCTTCACTGCTCTCACGTGGTATTTTACTCTTCACCTTCAAATGATGTGTGACTCTTCCATCTGAGCGCTTTTCTGTTTGTAGTTTAGTCATCTCTTCTGTCACCTTAGTTCAACATACGACGTCGTTTAGGTAGTGTTTTTTGTTTATCTGCGATGTTTTTCCTTTTTTGAATCCTCGTTTTTTGAATCCGACTTCCTCCTTATTCAAACCAGTTACTGATGATGTCGACTACCTCTTGCTCCTCAATGTCGTGTTCTTTGCTGATAACATCTGTATGTACGAAACACTTTTATAATTTATCATACTGTTTTAATTCAAGATAATTTCATATTACAACACCTTTTATTATGGCGCAAATTTTCAATTTTTTAGCATCCAGTTAGGCAATACCATCCCATTCGTATAATTTTGCAATGTTGTCACTAAAGGTGGCTTTCAAAGAATTTCCCACGCTTTCTGGTGCCTCATTCAAAAGTAAAGACTGTACTCGACTCTTCTATAAACAAAAATAAGAATCTTTTCAATATGACTACCACTTCTTTTGCTTTATTAAATCATGCAAATCTCCAATGATTTTCGCTATAAGCTTCAATTTTGTATAAAGTTAATTATATTTTGATCTATCTTTAATGTAAAGTTTCTCCACTTACGAAATTGCCAGCCTCTTCATCTTTTGTGAAAACTTTTTCGAATTTTTGAATTTCTAACACTCCTTTGAAAGGGAAAGAAGTTGTTTTTGATTCTTTCTTCTTGCGACGATCAACTTTGCCTGGGCAGTTTTTGAACCAATTTTGCATTACAACAACAACTTGACTACGAGTCAGCACTGTTATCGAAGTCCCAATACCTAGAATACAATTTCGAATTTGTTCCGATAAAGTAAAACTCCAGTCGCTTAAATTGTTTGCAATGATACTTTTAAAACATTGAAGAAACTGCGACCTACGAACGACAATTTCAGACAATAATAAATCATCGAATATTGATTTTTCTTCACTCCTTGTTTTTGTATAAGTCGAGCCGAGTCTCTGGGTCATTATTTTGTCCATCATTTTGCAGATAACGTAGCTAGGAGAAGTACCTCCCAAATTCGATAAATAGAATTCCTGTAAAAATTGCCCATGAGTCACGTTATCTATGGTATAACGATGGATAGATAGATGTCGAATACGATTTTCCAAAAGTTTCGTATTCGGACGTAAATGCAGTATAATCCTGTTTGCTTACAAATTGTTCTCTTTTCTTCTCGTCTCTCTTTAATTCTTCACTGAAATTCGTAAGTTCTTCTTGCGTATCGTATGGCAAGTTTTTATCGAAATCTTTACGGCATTTTTCATCGACAACTTAATTATCCATTTCGTTCAATTCGTTAAGTAAACTTCATGTTCGTTCTCGCATTCTTTTCAAGTCAAACATCGAGTCAGTAAGTATTTTCGAAATATCAACGTTATCTGAGAAGAACAGTGAATCGACATGTAAAAATGAACACAACAATAGTTATTAAAATTATTACTTTCACAAGTGATGCTTTCATCGCGTTCTGAAGACATTTGAGTATGAGATATTACACATACACTCATTTGCGAGTAACATTGTTCGCATTTTGCTTACGAATATTTGAAGTAGAGCTATGAGGTACGTTTGGAACATGTTCAATTGACTCCAAAAGGCTAACGTCATCTTCATGAGGTTCACTGCTCGACATTTTTGTTTGAGCTATAAATAATTTTGACTTATTTCCACAAATCTCGTTATACATCCACATTCATACACAATGCATTGCACATGATGAATGATTAAATTTTATTGATAATTTTGCCTGATGCATGTACTTCACTAGTCGGCTCGATTGTTGTTTTTAGTGATTTTTCTGGAGATTTCCTATCCGCAGTACTTGAAGTATTTATCGAAGCACCTACTTCTACGTCCTATTAATAATAGAAAATTAAATAATAATATAATGGCTACAGTTTCTTTTCTTTTCTTAATAAAATTTTAAATCCGATGTTTTCATATTTTTTCATAGATTGAGTATTTTTCATATCAAAATCCAAGTTGATTATTTGACGCCAAACTACATTAAAGATCTACCGTTGCTTCGACTTGAGATGGTACGGTTTTTACGCAATCCTTCAAAAAATGCAGCCACTCCATGCACTCTCTCTTGGAATCACATAAAACATCGATGGTCGTTGTTTCACCTGTAAATACAGCGGAAAATCGATGTCAAAGTGTGAAAATCTACACATTTTGTTACAATTCACATCACAATTATAATGCAGAGTCATGGGTGACTAAAAATAAAATTATAAGGTACTACCTACTTGACAATTTGAAGCAATTTTCATCTGCGTTTTCGGATGTTAACGTTGAAACTGCCATCTCCTTTAATTTCATTCGTGCCTGTAAATTCGAAATTTCCATGAATGAAATTATTTATTAGAAGGTAAATTTACTAGTCATTGAACAGATTATATTTGGTCCTAGTCGTTTAACACTTATTTCAAATGAATTACTTATCTCTCTCGCTCACATAGGATGTCAGTTTCATCTTTTTTTATTTGATTAAAAATATCACTATTAGATGTGAAAATGCGCAAAAAGAAAGAAAGGCAAACGTTTCGGCCACATATGGGGGCCCTCTTCAATGCCATAAATTCAAAGATTAATTCAAAATTTCTGTAGAACATTAGAATATAGGAAATAAATTAGGAATTATCACGGAATTCAAAAACTTATCTTATAGCTTGAAATTCAAAATGAAGTAGTCCAGTATGCAGCATCATGAATTGAAAAAAATATCTAGAGTTCACTGTGAATAAAAAACCGGATAAATGAAAAAAACATAACAAATTTTGCACACGAACCGACCGGAATTTTTTAGAAAATTTTATTATTAAGCCAAATTGGTTATCAATGGCAAAACGCGAACATATTTTACATTTTTGAAAACTTTGCGGTGAAGACTTTGTTACCGGAGTCTCTCACAGAATGATCTGAACTGTTTTAAAAACCGACTTGAGACAAGTGGCTTTGCTGACCGAAAATTTTTTTATATAAGCAATCTTGAGAGGTTCTTTTCCTCCTTGAAGAAGACTATTGTCCTATACCTAGTAAAGAATTTCGAGACGTTTATGTTCACGATATAACAATATAACAAGAAATTAACAAAAATTATATTGAATAAGACTTACGATACATGAAAAACTTTTCGTTCCCAAGGTGCATGTCAACACAACTAAATCTGAGCCAAAAAGTAATATACATCCATGATTCAAGGTTTCATCGATGGAAAGAGTGGCTTTTCCAGCGTGCTTCTGTAAACCATATTTGTGAAATTCACTGTGCTCCATATTGCTGACACCATGCTCTATAATGTCTAGTATTAGTCGTTGTTTCTTATAAATTTCCATGCACTCTTTCTGTAACGATATTCGATTTATCCCGATTCATCGGGAGGAATCATTGATAAAGTATTTTCTGAAGGTGATAACTATGTCTCTTGCAATGATGTGAGTAACTTCATGCAAAAGCTAGGAGTACTTTATGATGCCTCGCAATGGAGACTATTCATTGATTCCTCAAAGACAAGCTTGAAAGGTGTTTTATTGCATAATTCAAATGAATAGGCATCTATACCAATTGCTCATTCTTTTTACTTAAAGGAATCACATGAAAATATGAAAACCATTCTTGAAGCAATTAAATATGAACAATGTGAATGGCAAATATGCGGAGATTTCAAAGTTCTTTCCATACTTCTTGGACAAAAATTTGGTTTTAGAAAATACACGTGTTTTTTATGTTAATGGGATAGTAGAGATAGAAAACAGCATTATGTTAGAAAAGAATGGCCTCTCCGCGTGACTCTAAAACCAGGAGATCCAAACATTCTAAACAAACCACTGATTGATCCTAAAAAAGTTCCGTTACCTCCGTTTCATATAAAATTAGGATTAATGAAGCAGTTTGTAAAGGCCCTTGATCGTGAAGGTGCATTATTTAAGTATCTTGCGCGAAAATTTTCTTATTTACGTGACGCCAAAATAAAAGAGGGAATATTTGTTGGACCACAGATACGAGAATTGATGAAAACAACAGAAGTTGGAAATGTTATGACAACTGTCGAAAAAGAAGCCTGGATCAGCTTCAAAAAAGTTGTCAAAGGTTTTTTAGGCAACAGCAAAGCTAGTAACTACAAAGAACTTATAGCAAATATGCTTGAAAAATATCACAATTTAGGTTGTTACATGAGCATCAAAATGCACTATTTACACTCCCATCTAGATCGGTTTCCAGAAAACTGTGGCGATGTTAGCGACGAGCAGAGAGAACGATTTCGTCAGGATATCAAAGGAATGGAAAGACGTTATCAGGGAATATGGTCTTCATCAATGCTAGCTGACTATTGCTGGTCTCTCCAACGTCATGATCCAAATGTTCATTATAAAAGACGTTCTGGGTCAAGGACTTTACTGAGTAAAAGAGATTTTATTAGTAAAACTTAAGTTGTTTCCAGAAAACATTAGAGACGAGTGAATTCACTTAAATTTAGCACACAGGATCGTGATAGGCAAGGGGACTCACGTTAAAAAAGCACCCCGAATGGCAAGAGGCGAGGGGACTCTCTTAAATTAAGCACCCTGAAAAGTGAGAGGCAAGGGGAATTATGCTAATAAAGCACCCCGAATGATGAGAGGCAAGGGGACTTACGTTAATAAAGCACCCTTAATAGTGAGAGGCGAGGGGACTCATGTAAATAAAGCACCCCAAAAGGTAGAAAATCCTATTACGTCCACGTGGTAGTTCCTGGGTAATGCTAAAAATAGGAATTTTCGGACCCTGAGAAATTTAAGGTTGTTTACGCTAGACCAGTAAATTGACTCATGAAAGTTGACCTTCGTAATACAGAGAAAAAACTTCGCATATTGTACACTTGCATTCGTAATCAGTGACTCAAAAAACTCTCAAGTACAGAATTTTAGAGACCAATATTGTTTTCCCCGTAAATTTCAGTTCGCCATTTTAAAACGGCCGGCCATCTTGTAAATGAAAATGTCAATCTTGCGGCCTTATTTTCGTAATCAGCAACACATTTGACGCGCACTCTCAATTACGGTCAAAAGGACAAAATTATGAATTAAAAGAACACCCGTAGTTTATTTAGCGAGAGAGAAAATGAAATTCGGGAAGAAAAGAGAACTCGCGAACACTGAGTAAGAGGCAAAGTGGTCCCGGTGGGTGATAAGCGCCATAAGGCGTTAGTCAATTCACCATTGTGAATTACACTACCTGTACCACATCCCTAAGTTCTGGAACAAAGCGTAGAATGAATTCTCCTTCCAGCGACATCCTTGAGGGGCGTTAGTAAAATTTCATTTTAAATTCCCTTCGAAAGACAAAATTCGGTCGGCACTTGTTACTAATAGTCGCAGGACGAAAGTGATCAAGGAAGTCGCGACGCCGGCAAAATTCCCGACCTGTCCCACGAATTAATCGCTTGACCCAATCGCGAACCCAGAAGCAGGTCACATGTCACATTTCTAATAGATGACTAGGCAACTCGTGCCTAGTATAATAATTGCCTTCGGCAAATATTTCTGTTGACACGCAGTTCTCACTTACACGGCAAACAATGCGCGTGGTAGGGTGGCACTATGTTAGTTGCAGCTGGTCATCCTGTGAGAAATGGCGACGATAATCGATCAGTCGATGTATCAATGTTCGATTAGGCGTCATGGCTGCCAGTGTTTACTTCTGCTAGAACCGGTCACATCGCTTCTCTAACGCCGCTGCTCTCTAGTGCCGTCGTCCACGTATCGTGCATGAAACAGACGGGACAGGACGCATAAGTACGAAAATAAGCACCATAATGAACATAAAACTATTACGTCCACGCCGTTGTTTCTGAATAAAGCTAAAAGTTGTGCTTAAAATTGAATGGTGCTCCTGGAATCATCCAACACATCTTATTCATCTTTCGCTTAGAAGCGCATTGCTTGAAATGATCAACAATTTTATTTTTAGCCATTAGAGCGCCATCCGTCGCAGATAAAAAAAAAATTGAAATTAAACTTACGTATATAATATATATATATATATATATATACTGATTTTTTAATTACAAATATTATAGGATATTTTTACTTTTTAAGTAAAAAAGGAAAGTAATAACGATTTTACTAAATAATATTTCTTCTTATCAGTATAAGTTTTGTACAATACATAAAGTAAACTGTGTTATATATACGAATTATATAATTTACCTTAATCGAAAAAGTCTTATTTACGTATATATAATTTATGTTTTGTGGCAAATTTTCATCCTGTAGTGTCCCGAATTTTACTTATATGAATGAACTTATTATATTCAAATTGATTTTTTGCAAAACACGCACTAAAGCAGTGCTTGGAGTTCCTGTAAAGCAGTATCAAGGACGTTCATTTACGACCGGCGTTTTCATAATGTATTTGTTTTCGTTCCTTAGGTCCTACTTTTGTTTCTTACGTTCGCTAAACAGCTGTGACAATATGGATTACATTTTTCCAATGTGCGTTGTCGGTACGAGTCCTACGTTTTCGATATGGCTAGTATTCATGTACGCGATTTCAAATTCCCCATCGAGTACGTACTATATTTAAACATATTATCGATATAACATGTTCGTAGTGCACCGAGTCGTAAATGGACACCCTTAATACCCCTCCATATCCTAGCGAACTTCCTGAACGCTAGCTTGACGCTGTAGCGTAAAGCTAGAAGCAAAGATAGCGTAAAATAAAATTAAAACTCATGAATGAGGTGAAATAAATAATTAACATTTTTTTATCCTTATTCTAAGTTAAAAATAACGTTAATTGGTAATTGAAATATGCAATAAGTTTATTTATTAACGCTAAAAATTAAAAAAACATAATACCTGTCATTAAAGGCAGTGCAGTGGTTCATCACTTTCCATGTCTTCACCGTCAGGATTGACTATTTGTTAGAGTGAGATGAAAGTATAGTTGTGTCTCACTCCAACCAATGGTCAACTTCAACGGAGACGTTCCACAAAAGGTGAACCACTGCGCTGCCTACAATGACAGGTATTATGTTTTTTTAAATTTTTATCGTAAACAAATAAAATTATTGCATATTTCAATTACCAGTTAACGTTATTTTTAACGTAGAATAAGTATAAAAACATGTTAATTATTTATTTTACCTCATTCTTGAGTTATAATGCTACTTTAAGTTCCCTCGATCCTTTTCGTCGTCGAAACTAAGAAAATGTAGTTACCGACCTGCCTCAATTTGCAATTAAATATTATAGAACAATAAGTGAGTTCTGGCACACAGGACGACTTAGCAAAAACAAGCTTCGAGCATATATCGAGGAAACTAGGCTCATTGATGGGCTTGGTTGGCTGAACGACCAGTTCTCTGTCCTGCACCGTGAAGGCTTGGCAGCACGGTGGAAATACATCTGTTCAAAGGGTGATGCTGCGCTGCACGAGGCGTGGAAAATAGCAAAATCGGCTCTAAAGCGAGGCATAAAGAAGAGCCGAATCCAGTGCTGGAAGAACCTTATCAGTGACGTCGATAAGGACATATGGGGTATCGCCTTCAACATAGTTACCAAGAGATTGGTGACTAGAACAAAGACCACCGGCCTGGACAATTTTGATCGGGTTAGATACATCGTGCAAAGCTTATTTCCACGAGTAGAGTCATTCCCTCAAAAGCACAGAAGTTCCTGCTTAGTCCAATATGGGGAGCTTTTCACACTCTAGGAACAAAAAAGATCGGGAGCTGAAAGCCAATACGGCCCTGACGATTGACGGGGATGCTAAACGAGATCCTTAAAGAGGTGAACATTATATACCCGGAAATCCTTTTAAAAGACCTTTAACTTCGAGTGGAAGTCCGTCTCAGAAAGAAAGAGAAGCCTTCAGATAAAGCTTCATCCTATAGACCAATATATCTATTGGACCCAATGGGAAAGCTGCTAGAGGAATTGCATCTGCAAAGACTACGAAGTCACATGGAAGGTGAAAACAATTTGTCGGGGAAACAGTTTGGCTTTAGAAAAGGCAGCCCCACAGTGGATGTCATCCGGACAGTGGTAGACATCACCAAAAAAGCAAGTAGAGAAAGTGTGAAGCGAAAGGGATTCATCGCGTTGGTCAGCATTGATATAAACAATATGTTCAATGTCGCGAGATGGAAAAATCAAGGGGTTGAAAGTCAAACAGGACCATAGTGCACTAAATGAGTCACCCTAGAAGATATCTGTCAGAATTCCTAATAATCTGGTCATCGACGATTTTTCACAATCAAAATACTTGATCCTAGTTCACAGTCGATATAAGTCATGTACAAGTTTTGCTGATATTCTTTGGCTAGCACTACAGCGACACAGTAGATAACTAAAATTTTTTCCTCGCAAGTTTCGGCAACAGCCTTTCCAATCTTCTGTAAGGATGTTGTTTTGTTCGCATTAGACATAGACCTTATCAAGAATATCAGCAGTGAAAATATTGTGAATGTGTGATAGATTTTAATAATTTTCAAATATATCTTAGAAATAGGTCAATTTTTACTAATATCTGTTGCTAAGGTCTCTTAAAAGTGATAGACTTCCACCATGAGCATTAAGAATATATAGTTTGATGCACTATTTTAATAAAAAAGATTCATGACAAACATTAAAATACATATAACATTAATATGTGGAAAACATATGTCATTGTGCAAGCAAATCTCGTTAAATATAACTATTTGTGATCTAATACAGGCTCAATAGTTTCGCCTCCACGAATTTGACCCCATCCAATTAGACGCCAATGCTTTTCTACTCGTCTCGACAAGGCAATTTTTTCATCTACCTCTGTACACACTGGGTTGGTTAAACTGATTTTGGCAAGATCGGCCCTCGTAGCCAAAACACGACCTCCGGTACTAAGTGATCCAATGTTGACCAAAAGCACTTCATTCCTTGACAATTTCGGAACCTGTGTAAGATTAAAAAAATAAAATAATTATTATGCAGGAAAAACCAGCTGCTAGAAGCATTTGAATAACTTCGAAATATACAATAAACTTATATCATAAACAGAAATATTTAGTTTTGTTTGGAGGTATATTGTGAATTCAGGAATTGGTTTTCTTTGAAATAAACGAGTAAAAAGATTTTAAAATATAGAAAAATTACATAAGAGCCATTCACAATTAAAATTTTTTATATTATGTGAATGAATAAATCTGCGATTCATACCATCAAGGGGAGGGGCAGACCCATGATCAAACATTTTTTAGTATTTCATCTCGCTGTGAATTGGCGCCACATTTTTGGTATTGCGTACGGATATTTATAATTAAAATCATGTACAAAATCGGGGGGATGAAAATGTTTCATATAAGTTTAGGCAATTTGCCGCAGACGGTCCAAACTAACAAATTTTGAGTTTAAAAAAAATGGATTCTAGTCTTGTCTCCTGTGAACGGACGTGGAGGCTGTGGATGTGAATGGATGTTTCGTTCGTTGCCACTAGGGAAATTATATTCCGTTTGTAATTCATACAAGCATGCACGAACACGAATATCTGTGTTTTCACTTTTATTCACTTTTATTAATCTCGGCATGGATAACAGAGTTTTCCTACGCCTTTGGATACCTAGGGTACACGAGTAGCACTCTGTTGAATTTGGTTATATAATACATTTGCGTTGTGATCTGAAGTTACATCATGTGAAATAATTCAGCATGTATGCTTGTATCATGCGCGTACCATGCAGGAGGGAAGAGAAGGATTACCTATGCCACAAAGGTGAGAAGGAAAATAATGCGCCTTATATTTTCTAGCCTGAATCACTGTACTATACCAAGAAAAGGGGCTCCAGATCTTGCAATTTTTGACGAAAAAACAATTCTTCCCTCTATTAGAACACATCTCTTTATTTCCATGGACAAATCAACCCTGAAATTCTTGCTCCAAGCCAGCAGTTGAATAGAAATAAAAGTGCCATGTTTTGTTCGAAATTAGTACGTTTTTCTGTAAGAAGCCGCACCCAGCTTTAACCTGCGGTAAGTCATCAACTTGAATAAGACCACGTTAAACCTACTCTTTACATACTATCTCCCACGCCTCTGAACAGCTAGAAGGCCTTTACCTTGACAATTTTGAGCCTCTGCGAGCCAGTAGGCCTTCCTACTTTCAGATTTTTTATTCTTCGCCATTTAAAAGCCACAGAGGCTTAGTCGAGAAGGAGACCGTATCTACACTAGCCTATTTGCCTACACCAAAAGCTCACCAGGCCGGTTATATCAAATAAATCACTGACAAGTACGACAACTCCATTGACAACCTCCATCGCTAACTTTCTTGCCGTCGTTCTCAACCTTCTGCTGACTATTACATCCACCTCAATCGTCAATGACGCTCATTTCTTTACCCCGTTGAAACCGTGTCATAGAGTGCTGTTTATAAGAGACCTTAGAAAAAAGACAACCGAGTAGGCTTCCAGCCGACATCTTGAGTTCGCCAATGCCCCGTCTATGTGGGGCAAACACCCGATACATTGGTAGCCCTCCTAGAATCTGGCCAGCGGGTCGACTCCGTGTTTCCGGTCTGACATATAGATGGCACCACTGTTGTCAAATCCGTATGATTTCTGGATAGCACTAATCTTCAAACGTTAAGTGTCCAAATTTCATGACAATCTGACGTTTAGTTCAGAAGTTACAGAGGTTTTGGTGAAGCAACTTTTGTCATTTTCAAAACAGTAGATAGAAAAGAGTTTTGAGTGTTAATTAAACATTGCTTTTCAATGGGACAAAATACTGTTGAAACCAAGCAGTGGCTTAATAAGCGTTATGGGGACTCTGCACCAGGTAAATCAACAATCATCGACTGGTATGCTGAATTTAAACGCGGTCGTACAAACACCCATGACGCTGAACGCTCTAGTCGCCCAAAATTGGCAGTTGTTCCAGAAACATGACAAAAGTCCACAAAAGATCAAAAGTCCTTAAAGATATCAGAAGGTAGTGTCTTTACAATTTTGCACGAATTTTTGGGGATGCGTAAGTTGTTTTCGAAGTGGGTGCCGCGTTTGCTCACACCCGACCAAAAACAACAACGCGTTGAGGATTTAGAGCGCTGTTTGGAGCTGCTCAAGCAAGGTAAAAAGAATTTTCTGCTTCGGTATGTGACAATGGATGAAACGAGGATCCACCACCACTACATATCTGAGACAAAAAGATCGTCATCTAAGTGGACAGCAGATGGTGAAAGCCGACCAAAGCGATCAAAAAGTCAACAGTGGGCTGACAAGGTTATGGAATCAGTATTTTGGGACGCGCATGGTATTTTCTTTATCGACTATCTTGAGAAAGGTAATAGTATATTATGTGTCTAGGCGCATAATGAGGGTTATTACGCGATGAGCGACAATGCTCGCAGTAGATCGAAGCCGAGACGAAGCCGAGGCGCGATCAGTCCTGCGAGCATTTTAAGCGAGTCCCGTAATTACCCGAATTGTGTGCATTGGCACATATTCTATTTTATGTGTTTCGGTGCGTATACGAGTTTTTATGCTTACACTCGAATCCAATCTGAAAAGGTCGAAATTGCCGTGATTATCGCCTATCTCACTTGACATTTCGGGAATACTTCCGGCCATTCTTGTTTCCTCGATCTTGTGTAGTAGTAGCGTATTGTAATAGACGTATGTGTAGTTCAAATACACAAGGCTTTGTCAGAACGGCGACAACGCTGTACGAAGAAGAAGAAGAATAAGAAGAAGATTACGCTCTGCTGTATCGTAATAGGCGCATGCGAAGATAAATTTTTACATTACATTCCTCTCTATCGTAATACACAACATTACGCTACTCTCAACTGTAGCTTAAAAGCGAGTTTACGCGCCGGAGGCACATAAAACCATTAACAGCGACTATTACATGGCATTAGTGGATCGATTGAATGCAGAAATCAAGACAAAGGGCCTCACATGCAAAAGAAAAAAGTGCTCCAGGGAAAGAGATTTGGCTCTAATGAAAAACTGATTATTGAAACTGAGGCCTATTTTAAGAGCAAAGACGAATCATTCTACAAAAAAAGGCATCGAAAAGTTAGAGAAGCGTTGAAATGAATATTAGGTGTACAAATAAGTTTTGAGGGATTGACAAAAGATGGTGTAACTAGTATTAAATCGCATCAGTCAATCTTGTAACTATATTCATGTTAAAGCGTCACCATTTTCCTCTAATAATCAGTATGTGTCATTTCGATGAAGTGTCAAC
The DNA here is from genome assembly GCA_030998225.1 of Diplolepis rosae. Classification (NCBI taxonomy): domain Eukaryota; kingdom Metazoa; phylum Arthropoda; class Insecta; order Hymenoptera; family Diplolepididae; genus Diplolepis; species Diplolepis rosae. The sequence continues at coordinate 1,818,540 of JAPYXD010000631.1, forward strand.
AACATGCCTTCTTTGTGCTGTAACCATTTCAACTTTTGTGCCAACAAAACAACATTTGCGGGAAGCACTGCTTTTTTGCTCTAACTTGATGAAAAGTGCAGCTGAAGGACATCGATTGCTATGTAAAGCATATTGGGAACATGCTCCATCAATAAAAACATGTGAATATTGGTTCCTGCGTTTCAAGAGTGGCAAGAAGCTAATGCTGTGCAATTGAGCCGAGCATTGAAGTTTAAATGCCCCCAATATGCCAAAAGACATGACAAAGTAATCTTTCAGCACGACAATGCTCGGCCACACGTTGCCAAAGTCGTCAAGGAAACTTCGGAAGCACTTAAATGGGATGTCCTATCCCACCCCCCATATTCGCCAGACATTGCTCCTTCAGACTACTACTTGTTACAGTCGATGGCTCATGGCCTGGCTGAGCAGCCTTTCACTTCTTATGAAGGAGCCAAAAATTGGGTCGATTCTTGGATCGCCTCAAATGATGAGGAATTTTTTGAACGCGGTATCCGTATGCTGCCTGAAGGATGGTCAAAGGTAGTAGAAAGAGATGGGCAATACTTTGAATAACATACATTGTACCAATTTCTCTGAATAAAGCTTCAAAATCACCAAAAAAACCCTTAAAACTAATTTGCACACATAATATATTACGCTTGAAGGAAACTATGTTGATGAATAAAGTCGAATTTCTCGAAAAAACTGTATTTCTTAGTTAGATTGGAAACTTATTGAGTGATGTGTTATGTACCTATCCCTTGTCCAACTACTACGACAGGTTCTTATCACTTTCCAAGTAACCCCCATTAATATTGATACATTTTTGCAGTCATATACACTGTACTATATTGATGAATTTGATCAGATCTCTATACCTAATGAGTTAATTAAATACTAAGTTGGGCGTGGTTAATAATACCTTAGCTCCCTTTTTATCTCCTTCAGTTCTTACACCCAGCAACCGTTTCAAAAGATAGTAAGATATTTCCAGTTCTATGAAAATTTTAGGCAGTGCTCCAACAGCTCCTAAAATTTGTCCAACCAAACGATCTGCACGACAGAGAGTCGGCTCAATTTTCGTTCCTACACCTGTAAAACGGCATAAAAGGACATAGTAGGATCATTATATGTTCACCTCCTCTAGTCAGGTCTGGTTAACATTTTTAAAGTGAGTTGTTATTAATGTACGATTAAACCCAAAAGATTTTATCTAAAGCAAATGTATGGGGAGTTTTGGGGTCATGATAAAAAATCGCCAAAATTTTGTTTCTGAGAATTACTGAACCGATTTTGATGAACAAAAAGTATATTATGGGTTTAAATTGCATGTAGCCAAGAAATTATTACGAGGTGTCTCTGTAAAAAACCGTTTAAAAAAATGTGATCTTTTTGGATTTTTTGCCCAAGATGCGTTTCATACACTATTACCAATTTTTCCCTGAAAAATTTTGGAATACTCTAGTATGACAAATCAAAGTTTCTGATTCTACAATTTCGTATTGTTACGTAAGACGTTCGAACTTTGAAAATTATAAAATAATTATATTATCGAATTCGAGCGTTTCCAATTGTCCTTTCTCGACATTTGGTTCTTCAGATACTTTCTGGCACGCTTGTTGCTATTGGATTGTGTGTAGCTGAGTTAATTTAAACACCGTAATAAAGCAACAATCACAGTGAATGTTATTTATTGAATAGGTGAATTTTGTTCCGAACTAGGGTACAAGAGCCCATCAGATTATAGAGGTAGTATTTATTGCTTCTATTTTTTTCATTTCTCTCCTTGTTTAGGTATAAATTTCGTTCCTTAAGAGAATTTTTTTCCTAATATTTCATTCAACTATTCGTCAAACAATGCGTCACAAGCTTGAAAGTAAGACGTCTCAAACTTTTATATCACTATAAAATGTTATAAAGTCAGTATAGACAATCCATGTGAATAATATTAATAATAAATGTTCTCGATAATTTTTTTCTATTTTTTGTTCACCCTTATGGCTCATATAAAATTTTTGCTTAAGGGGACTTTTACTTTCAAAATTTTCAAAAAAATTCGAAATAGAAAGAATGTTATAGCTGTATTTATAATACATTTTTTATAGTAAAAAAACTTTAAACGCGTTTTTCTCGAAATCACGTATTTTAAATTTGGGAGACGTTTTTCTCAAAATCTACTAAACCAATCTCAGTAAACCAAAAGTTTTTTGATACTTTATACAAACAACTGGTAAATAAACCTCTAAAAAGTTGAAAAAAGCACCCCATCTTTTTAGCACAGGGGTAAATTCATCCCCAAAACAGGCGTTTTTTCGAACTTTTTATAAAATCGCGTATAAAGGCCATACAAATATAAAAAAATTAACTTTTTAAAGGTTTATTGTTTAGTTTCAAGTCTCATGAATTGAATCGCGTTGCAATTTAAAATAAATTTGTTACAGGAAGGCAGAAAAGTGTTCCGCAAATTAAAATGCATTTTTTGGAAGACGCTCTCTGCAGTGGTAAAAAGTAATTAAAAGTGCGCAAAAAAATTTTTTTGTACACCTTAAAACATTTTTAACAATGTATCAAAAAAATTATGATTATAAATAAAATAGTTTTTTTTTAAATATTTAAATATTGTCTTTTTTTTCAATTTGAAAGTATAAGTCCCCTTGAAAGAATTTTCTTGGAAAACTAATTTTGCAAAAATGCCAATTAATCATAAAATTTATGACTAAATTTGAGCTGGGACGATGTGTGATTTTGTTTACCTTTCCTCGCCAAAATAATTATGCCAGCAAAGTTAAAATAAATATTTTATAGAAGTTATGACATGAAAAATAATTGTGTTTTTCCAGATAATTCGAAATACTAGAACATTACAATTAAATTTAGAAACTTGCCTATCAGTCCACCAGGGACAGCAAACTGTAATTCATTTTGCTCAGCGAATAAGGAGACTATCCGAGAGAATATCGGACGACAAGTTAGTTTCCCTTCATTATCTTTGGAAACCAGTCCAGGTCTAACTTCTATTTCCATTCCAACCTGCAAAAGAAATTTAAAAATTATATAACTACACTCGACTCGCACTAAGGCGACGCAAATAAAACCAAGTATTCGCGTTAAGGTGCCCACAAGAGGGGATTCTACTCACTTCCTGCGACCTGCGTCGTGCGTTCAGTTTTAATGTCTGCGCATGTAAATAGAGTCACGTTGGCAACTCATGGTTCGTGGTGGAGGTAAAGGGAGAAGAACGCCCGACGCCTTACCGAGAACTTTGCCGCCGCCTTAGTGGAGGTCGCCTTAACGCGAGTCTAGTGTACGTGAACTTTTAGGAATTACAGAAATTTTTATTAGAACAGCCGTATAAGAATGCAGGATGGTCGAATCTCCTTAACTTGGATTTGGGCTATGTTGACAGGGTGAATTATGACTATTATGGGGAAATTTTTAAAAATCGGAAAGTACATATAAAAAGTGTTTTGACGATTGGGTTATTCGTTGGCATAAGTGTACCGCAGCAAACGGGGCCTATTTTGAAGGTGTCCAAATAAATTTGGAAGATTAAACTAATATTTTGTGTTTTATTGAACAATTTCCGATATTTATTTAACTAAATGTATACTAGTATTATTATATGTGTGTGTGTGTGAAACATTGCTATACCAATTCTTAAGATAGTAAAGGAAATAATAAATTTTCTTAGCAATTATTTATAAATCTGTAACACATCAATCAATTCTTCAAAAACTAAACAAATTTTGAAGAATATGAAAGATTGTTTCTTGATTTATTGTGAATATCGCTTAAAAATAAAATTTTCAGGAAATTATGAATTTACTAAATCCGTAATTTTGGGTATCATTATTTTAGTTTTTCATTGTTAAAACAAAACCAGGGAAAAAAGCGAGTTTCGCGTGCTTATTAAACATTATTTTCTACGAGAAAAAACAATCAAAGAAACTGAAGAAAAGCTCGCAAAATATTATAAGGAGTCTGCTCCATCACATGGCATGGTTCATAAGTGGTTCACTAAATTTCGTTGCGGCCGTATTAGCACAAGTGATGCTGAGCGTCCTGGTCGTCCAAAAGAGGTGACTTCTCAAGAAATGATCGATAAAATCCACGACATCGTTCTCAACGATCGTCGGTTGAAAGTGCGTGAGATTAGTGAGACTGTAAACATTTCAGTAGGACGCGTATGGTACATTTTACATGAATGTTTGGGCATGAGGAAGGTGTCTGCAAGATGGGTGCCGCGTTTGCTCACAGCCGATCACAAGCGGGCTCGTGTGGTTGTGTCTGAGCAATGTTTGGACATGTTTCAACATAATTTAAAGGAATTTTTGCGACGTTGTGTAACTGTTGATGAAACTTGGATTCATAATTATAGGCCAGAAACAAAAAATCAGTCGAAAATGTGGACGGTGCCTGGCGAATCTGCGCCGAAAAAAGCGAAGACTGTTCGATCAGCCGGTATGTTCATGACCACAATTTTTTTGGACTCACATGATATAATATTAATCAATTATCTACAGAAGAAAAAAACTATTACAGGAGAATATAATGCTTAATTATTAGATCGATTTGATGCCATACTGAAGGAAGAGCGGCCCTATCTGGCGAAAAAAAAGTGCTTTTCCACCACGACAATGCACCAGTTCACACGAGTTCATTACAACGACCAAATTATTTGATTTACGCTACGAAATACTTCCTCGTCCACCTTATTCCCGAGATTTGGCTCCTTCCGATTATTTTTTTGTTTCCTAACATGAAAACTTGGCTTGGAGGTAAAAGATTTTCATCGAACGAAGAGAACATTGCTTCGACAAATGAGTATTTTTAGGGGTTTAATAAAAATTACTTTTCAGAGGACATAAAGAAGCTTGAGTACCGCTACAATAAATTTATACAGTTAAAAGGGAACTATGTTGAGAAATAAATTGTAATTTTTGTTATAAAAAGTGTTCTTCATTTCAAAGTCACGGACTTATTGGACAGCCCTCGTATTTCTATGTATTTTAAGTCGCTAAATCTGAATCTGAGGTCAAAATAGCACCTTTCACGATTTGTTTTCGACATAACCTCGAAAAATTATATTTTAGAGTATATGATAATAACACATGATTTTATTATAGATTTCAAGCTGCTGAATTCATATATAGTATCAGTTCAGTGATATAACTAGCAAATATGGAACATAACCTTAAAAAAAATTATTTGAGTGGTTCTTTGCAGGACATAATTTGATTCGTGTACTTTCAGGCATCAAATCCGATACGTAGGTCAAACTAACGTTTATTTTGCATGAATTTACTCCCTGAATCAGAATCAGTGCAATTTCTAGCCGTTGATTAGATAGTCCCTAGCTAACGTGGCTTCCTGATATAGTTCTGCATACCATTGACTTTCGATAGAAGAACAGCTATTTGTTCTTAATATAACGCACTCTTCTGGATTCGAAAGATATTCTTAACAGAATTTTTCTTTCGTTCTGAGGCAAATCTCTTTTTAACATTCGTTATTAAAGAAAAAACACAACCGTGTTAGCAATGGAATAAGATTAGTTCGAGACAATTGGGTTGTTGAAATTTCAAATTTTGTTGGAAAATATTTGTGCGGTACCTGTCGACTTGAAATCAACCGAAAGAAAGTTCACGTCTATCCTCCAATGCAAAAAGATGCAAAATGCTTAGAACTTGTGTTTTTTCTTTAATAAACGATTACAAAATCGGTTTGGACGTGATATGGTGACGGATATTATAAGATTCTAACCTGAAACTATTGCTCTCAACGATCGATCATAACGAACTGATATTGATACTAGTACATTATGACTAAATTACGCGTGAATCTTGGGAAATACCAGTTACTCATGAAACGTCAAAAAAAAAAACGACTAAGAGTATTGCCGATATTGAAAAGTATTACTTCAATGAAAGGTATTATATTTTTCTAGTTTTTAACGCTCAAAAATGAAATTATTGTATTAATTTCGATACCTTCAAACTCAAAATGTACCGTAGAATCATAATTAAAACAATTTAAATGTTTTTTGTGTTCTTTTTATTCATATTATTACGAAATCAGCGAATTGTCAGCGAACGGTTAATGAACGCTCAGCGAATTGCTGATCGTTCATTGAACTGGGTCCACAAGTGTTTATATTAAAATTATACAATGTGTCCCAGAATGAGACGTTTAAGACTTCCATATTCAATAAATCCTTAAAGTTTTATATGAATAAATTAATTAAAATAATAAATTTGGAAGTTTTATATTCTTTCCCAAAATACTTAAACCCTGTAGAGGATTTTTATATTTTAAAATCAAAATGTATGCTTAGGTTTAAAAAAAGTAAGATGAAAATAATTTTAGTATAGAATTGAATATATCGATTTTGAACTTGAAAAATACTTGCCTAAATTAAACTGGTGGAAGATCTTGTAAAATTAATAGGAGATTTAAAAAATCGAAATATAATTTACTAGTAAAATCAAAAGTCAAGAAATATTTAAAATTTTACGTCAATATATGTGTCACGTCCTGTGACCTTTTCTTATTAATACTAACCTACACTCATAAACGTTAATATTGATACTATGTAATGAATTTGAAGGTAATATTGACCATTGACGTATATAACCAAATTATTTAAGAATCAATGAGAATCGACTGGAAAGAAACTGCAGAGAAGGCAAATCAAAAGTATTATAAAAGAAAGCAGAGAAGTAAACAAGGAAGTCAGTATGCAAAATTCTGACTCAGACTCCGTGAAGAACAAAAAACTAGGCGCAGACTCCAAAAGGTGGTGTCTATTATTTAACGCTGCGTGGGAGGAACCGTACAAATAAAACTATAAAAACGCAGTAAACGAAATTGAATTTGGAGACCAACAAGGAGGAAGTACCAAAATTGGTCATAAACCGAAATGGAGTTTCTCATACATACTAAACCCTATCCCATTAATCGTGTCACATACACTGATTGACAGCACGTCTACCTAGAGAAAAAGCAACTCAGCTGACAAGGAATGAAATTAATTAAATTGGGAAATATCAAAGGGGGCCAAGTTCCAGAAAAACAAAGTCATAAAATAGGGTGAAATGATCAACCCCTAGGATATTTAAGCAGCCCAATTCCAAGGAGAGACGGGCAGTACTTCAGTTCCAGTTTGACTTCTGACCCGGAAGGTCCAACACCGTGCGACTAGCTCGGGCCACTTGGTCTTCAGTTCCAGTTAGCCTTTGCCCCGGAAACTATCACCTCGTGAAAAGTTAAAGTTCCCGTTGTCAGTCAAGTTCAACTAGTTTCGGCCACTTCGTCATAGTTCCAGTTTCACTTCTGACCCGGAAGGTCCAACACCTTGTCAAGGTTCAGTCCCCTATACCAAGTTCGTTCGTCCCTTGAAGTTGTTCTCGGGATACCCATCGAGTATGCGAGTTCATTTAATTTCATCAGCAAGAGGATTATCAGTGGCTCCAGCTCTCAACTCCAGTCGGTTCCCTAATAATTCCCCCTTTTTATTATTGGTTATCCTCGTCCCTGTTTCAGTTTAGAAATCATTCAGATTTCTTTACTGATCAAAAACGAGGAAAGTTCAAATATAAAATGAATAGGTATGTGACTAGAACGTTACATATGAATTGAAAAGTTCTGTAGTTTTTAAGTCAACTACTTCATTTTGAAAAATGCTCTTTTTCGTACAGCATTCAGGTTTCGAAATAAAAATATCTGCTTCAATATTTTTGAAAAAAATTCAATTCAAGTTTAAAATTGATATACTTAATTTTATGTTAGAAATATTTTCATCTTACGTTTTTTTAACGAAAAATGAAATACTGTACGTAAAGGAAAAACTTTCTAGTAGAAGTACATGAATTATAAAACTAAAAAATCTGGTATTTAATTATAATTTTTTGAATTTCAAAATAAGGATTAGACGATTGCTGCGCCCAATTTAAACTATTGCAGGGCTATAATTATAAGAATAACAGTTGATTTGAGTAATGGAATTAATATAATTGATTAAATTCATAAAGCAAAAACATTGTTTAATTAATATTTTCACTTGAACCTTCAAGCATTCTTCTATTCAAATCCCTGATTTCGACAACCAATCGATCCAATATTGCAGTATAATAAATATGATCCAGTAATATTCCTTCCTTTCTCAAGGTAGTCGAAGAAGATTACTTCATATGCATCCAAGAAATAGTAGCCATAACTTTCCCAGCCGATTGTTACGTTTTTGGACGATTTGGTACACTTTCACCAGGTTTAACCCACTATTTTCATCCTTCACGTGATTCCGGAGTATAGTTGTGCATCCATGTTTCATCTATCGTCACACATCGACGCAAAAACTCTTCCGGATCGATGTTAAAATAGGACAAATTTTGCTCCGAAGTGATCACACGAATGCGTTTTTGGTCGATTGTGAGAAATCGCGGCACCCATCTTACACAGAGCTTTCTCATACACAATCACGAAAAAGTTTAACTAGTCATAAGTTGTTAAAAAATGCAACAAGTAGAAAATTCGTCTGACGTTTTGTTGTTGATTTAGAAGCAATTAAACAACCGGTGTTAGTTGCAAAATGCAATAAACAATGAATATTTATAAACAAATGAAAAAATCAATTGTTTATGATAACGTGTACCCCTTAGAAGAGATCTTGACTGCGCTAAATTTTTTTCCGATTCTGATGGAAAAGTTACTGGCATTTTATTAGGTGCGCAACTAACTTCCCGCTGTCTGTCAATAGATGGCTGCAGCAGTAAGTGCTGGTCGATTTTGAAATATCCAAAACGTGATGAACCAAGCTTAGACATATGGTAAACAGACCGTGTTGAAACAGAGTGCTCGATGTTGTCAGTTTATCTCAAGTGTGTTTCGCAATTTTTCCAATGGATAAAAATATCGAACAAAGAATTTGTCTCAAATTTTGCATTGCAAATGGAATTTCGTGTGCGGAATCGATGAAAATCTTACAGAAGGCTTACGGCGAATCAACTCTATCAAAAGCACGTGCATATGAGTGGTATAGTGCATTCAAAAGCGGTCAAGATGTGGTGGAAGATTTTCCTCGCTTTGGTTGGCCATCAACGTCTTCAACTGAAGTTAACATCGCTAAAGTGAAGAAAATGGTGACTGAAAATCGTCATTTAAGTTCAAGAGAGACAGCCGCTGAACTTTCTGTGTCCCATGAATCAATTCGTACCATTTTAAATGATTTTTTAGGCATAAAACGCGTTGCTGCTTGACTAGTTCCGAAAGACCTGAATTTTCTTCAAAAACTCAATCGCGTAAAGACCAAAAACTCAACGAATGTTATCAAACAACCACCGTATTCACCTGATATGGTTCCGGACGAATTTTTTCTCTTTCCAAAACTGAAATTGCCACTTCGAGACACCCGTTTTTAGTCGATAAAAGACATAAAAGAGAATTCGCGGCGAAAATTGAAATCGATTCCGGAAGAGGCCTACTTTAAGGCGATAAAATAAATTTGGATGGATAATAAAGTTTGTGTTTTATTGACCAATTCCCGGTACTTTTTTGACAGAATATATATGAGGAAAATATATTATTATATTGTGTACATTTATAAAATGTTCCCGAATAGTCACTGAATAATTAAATTAAATTGTGCTTGAAAACAGAGGCATATATGATTTCATACTTTTAATACTCCCTTCAAAATACTGCCACCAGCAACTCCTCCTTTAAGATCATCAACTTCACAGCCAGGTTTATTTACATCAAATGAGCGGATCACAATTAATCTTGGTTGTGAAGTAAAATCACGTATAGGTACTGGAATCTTCTTAGTAATGTATTCACATAATACTTCAATATTGTACTTCAACTGAGCCGATATGGGAATTACTGGAGCTGCTTCGGCTACTGTTCCTGTTTACATAATTTAGAATGTTAATTATTTCCATAATAAAAGTATGAATCAACTTAGAAATATAAGGTGAATTTATATTGAAGGTCAGAATTAGGGTCCGCCATGTTACTTTTTGAAATACTTTTGCAAAAATTTAATTAATAAAATTTTCCCATGCATGGGAGGAAATATTTCCAATGCTCATTTCGTTTACTAGTTTCGGTAAGCCTAAGTCGCGCATATCGGGAACAATTATTTGTCTTTAAAATTCTGAACACTCAATGTTTTGTAGGGTGAAAAACTTGTCAGGGATACCCATGTGGCCTGCTATCCAAATTAAGATTATGGAGAGACTGCTATTGTGAGTGGTGTGCAGGAGATTTCAAAAGTTAGAAATTCAATAAGACGTTGAAGAAGCTTCAACATACCTGTGAAATATTTTTCGAATCAGAAAAAATAACTGAGAAGTGAATTTCCTTATTAAGGACATAGCCGATCGCCTAACAAATTGCAGCGGCCTCCACGGTAGAGATCAATTTATGTTCTAAAAATTTGAATATTAGCTTAGATTCTAATCGTGAAGAGTAAATCGTGAGATCAATAAAACGTACAAAACGTGATTCTAGACGTTTTGGGTAAAAATTAGATCTTACGAACCGAGAACTGTTTTTGGACAAAAAAAAGTTGAGCACGAAAAATCTCAGTTAATTAAACTTTCTTTTCGACTGCTTTACATTCACGGTAAGTGCTTTATTTCTCACATTTGCTATGAAAAATAATGTGTGTATCACATGCGAAAATCAGGCAATTCTGACTCGTGCAAAGTTTGCAGAACTTGTCTGAAATTACCTGCTTTCCGCACTTGTTGCACAAGATACTATTTTGCAGTTTCACAGTGCATAAAAACTAGACATGGCGCACTCTAATTACGTATAACGAAACAAGAAAGAAGTAGTAATAAAGCGAGTAGACTCTATGTTTAGTGCTTTGACTATGGTCTCTGCGGACCTGTAGCTTCTGTACTTCAAGTGACCAGGGCGTTAAAAAAAAACTAAATTATTGTAACTGCAGTTTACAATAGACGTATAATTTCATATGTGCACACAAGTCATAATAAAAATTTGGTCACCGTCTATTACTCCTTCGTGAAAACGAGTAACCAAGCTTCGATTATCACAAGTTCTTGACAGTCGAAGTTCACCCACTCTTCGCAAATAAATTTTAAATATTCTAATTCGCTTCTTCTTATAATATAACATAATTTTCTACCTTGAACAAACTTCTGTATCTGGTCATACTGCTCTTTTGCTTGACCCTCCTTTACTAAGTCTATTTTATTTTGTAAGATTACAATGTGTTTCAATTTCATTATTTCAATTGCAGCTAAGTGCTCCGATGTTTGTGGTTGAGGACAAGATTCATTCCCAGCTAGAAAAAAATATAAATCAGTGTAGATTAAAATTTCAATAAATACATATTTCTAAATCACGAAATAACACGAACAAAACAATTAAAATTTTTAATTATGAAATAGCTTGATTTTTCTTATTCTGTTTGAAAAGTAATAAATTCACCTGGTTTCTACTTTTTGCATTCTCAAATTGAATAATAATATAGGAAAAAAGGTCCCAGAAAAACTACTCTTAACTGTAATAATTCGAGAAAAAACACCCCTAGTAGTGGCCATATATCTAAAAACAGACTTTTTCTCATTTTCAGATCATACAGTATTGGCTACACGGAAAAAAATAGTTTAGCAAAGTTTATAGAACTGTTTAAGAGTTCAGGATACAGGCATTTACGGAACCGAGTTCTAGAAAATTTAAAGAACTTTTCAGAATAAAATCCAGAACGTTCAATGGTTTTTCCGGAATGTTTCGCATTTTATCCTGAAAAGTTCTGTAAATTTTCTAGAACTCTATTCCGTAAATGCCTGTATCCCCAATTCTTAAACAGTTCTATAAATTTGACTAAACTATTTTTTTCCGTGTAGGATTGTCAGTCCACTAAAAAAATCGTATTAAAAAAATGGCTCTATTGCTTCTCAGATATTCTAGTGGAAAATTAAGATGAAATATTTTTCAAAAAACTGTTGGGAAACTCATTGAATTTTGCGTTGAATGAGCTTCATTTGATTCATTCTTGATAAAAAGAGACCGAGTTAGCGTGTGAAAAAGACCGTCTGCATGCTCTAGGCAAGTAATGGGAAATTTTTCAATCCACATGTATGTCACGTCCTGTAACAATTATAAATGTTTAAAATTAACTTTGAATTGTTTAAAAATATGTATTATGAATTGTCTCAGTAATATCAAATATTTATGTTTTAGCTACTATTGAATCAAATGTAAGATGTATTCGAATTACGTGTTGGTATGTAACGTAAAAAGCAACAAGTGTCAAAAGTATTAATTGCAAGAGGATATCCAGGTCTGAGGAATGTTAATTTGATTAGAGGAAGGACGACTTCACCCCCTGTGAAGTTAAGAGGATTGAACTCTATAAATGAAAGTGACTCATGGGACGACTCATATAAAGAGGTTTTGTTTCTTAGGAAATCTTTTATGGCCTAGAATCTGAGTATAGTTCCATTCAGTTCTTCACCAATAAACTCTGTCAACAAAGTGGTGATTTGTGAGATTATCAGTGCATCTATCAAGAGGGATTCCAATAACCAAAATTTGGAAATCAGTGAGAGTCCAGGAGAAATGAGTCGAACCCTCACTTGGTAAAAAATATTTCGAGGATCTCTAAACAGGTTAGGACTCTTCGTAAACCTTTGTATCTCTTCTAATTTATACCTTGACTTGCTTACTTAAAATTAATTAATAAATAGTATTGGGTATGATTATTGTATTTCCAATTTTTCATTATTGGTTATCCCCGTTCCAGTTTCGGTTTAAAAATCTTTCAGATCTTTTCATCGACCTAAAACGAGGAACTAATAATAATATGAATAGACAAGTAATTACCACGTTACATATACATTTGCTCATTTTAAGATCATATATGTATTTTGAAACGATATGTTTAGCTACTTTGAACACGAAAAATTTGTCAAATAAATTGGGATGCTTTTTCATTGCGAGTCTCCTCTAATCTTACAAATTGGAGAGCTTTTTCTCGATTCCCGAGTGGTTGGTAAGGGTTGTAATAGCTTCGACATTTTTTCCAATATGGCATACATGTTCGGGGGTATGTTTGCTTCAATTTACATCAGGATGAAATAAATGAAAATAAGATCATAATTTTTTACATTTTAGAAATCCTATTAGTTAGGGGTGCTTTGTTAGGGTAGAAATGTTCTATGAGTTTCTGTTTTAGAACTTTCATCAAGGTTTTCATGATTTAATAATTATGTTTAATCATATTTTTTATGTCTATTCAGGTTTAAATATTATGTTTAATATTCATTTTATATAACTTTCGTAAATACTAAGGAAAGGTAAGGGGGGGAGGGTGTCAAAATGTTTTATAGCCATATTTTTTATCTTGAGACATGTAAATACCTCAAGAAATACGCATAGTAAGAAAAAAATGTCAAAAATAAACAATTTTTATTTTCGAGGGGGAAAAGCGACTGCAATAATTTATCCCACATAATAAGGATGGGATGAGCGTGACTTTAAAACTTCAAAACGGAACCTCTATTTTTTATTGAGAAAATTTATTTTTCATGCAATGCGTATTTCTTGAGATATTTTTATGCTTCAAGATAAAAACAACTCACCGTGCATAGTCATCGCACATGAAAGAAAATTTAAAAAAATTTATTACACCGTTTTTTAAGTCAATGTAGTAATGTTATGTATTAATTGTACCTACCGATCAATAGCAGCGCAGCATCCATGACTGCTGCTCCGTTAAGCATAGTTGCCATGAGAATATCGTGACCGGGGCAATCTACGAATGAAACATGACGGATCAATTGAAAACGGCCAGTGCATACTGGACGTAAACAAGGGAAAGAATCGTCTTTGCTAGATCCACCCGAGATGTAACATCCTGGTCTTGGACACTTGTCATTGTCACACTTATAAATCTTCGCATTCGCATACCCTGAAAAAAATACAGTCAGAAACAATGTAAACATTCTCATAATTTTTTAGAAAAAATTTTTGAAATAATTTTTATTCAGTATTAACCGTGAAAGTTTATTCAAATTTCAGAACATACCATTGGCAATGATTTCAAAACCAACTATCTATTCATTTTGCGATGTGTTCGATAACAATGTGTACAAAATATAATTACCATTAAGATAATTAGCATTCAGACCCCCCCCCATTCCCCTCACGGAATCACAAAGATGACCAAAAAAATAAAAAATCACAAAACAGCTTACCTATGGTAGATTTCAATACTTTTTATTCTATATCTGGATCAGTTGTAATTGAGGGGATCCGCTGAATAACGGTATAACTCGAAAAATAGCATTTTGGGAAAAAAAGATTATGCATAGGCCCACTTTTTTATTTTCATATTTTTTACAGCTTCATCAGTTTTTTTCGTCTCGATTCTGACATTTTGATTATGTGTCATTGTTTTTTGGACTTTAGCAGACGTTTTCATTTTTTTTCTTGCATTGAGTCCATGGTATTACAATTTTAATTAAATTAACATAATTTTTAATTGATATCGATATCTACCCTTATTTTCTTATTTTGTGTAATACATATATGACTTTCCAGCATTTTTTCTTTTCTTCCGCTTCAGATAATTATTTATTTTTGCATTGCATTTTCTCTTCTTGCATTTATTACTATCTTTTACAGCACATTCTTTCTCTGTTGTGAAATGATGTTGTAAAGAAACTTTAGAAAATTCACAATTTGAGTTCTCAACATCCATGCCCATTTCTATATGCTACGTTTCAAATCAGCTGTCACACTAATCGAAGTGTATTAGAAAACTGTAGAAGAGGCGAGAATTTGATGTTTATGTTTACTGTTGTTATCTGAGCGGTCATCACTGTACATTGCGAAAAGGACGCGAGCGCGTTATATACAGTCAAAACTCACCTCTATCAGTTCGAAGAATATTTTCGCGTAAGGAATCATTTATAATCAATTTCTAGGAAAATATTTGTAAAAACGGTATAACTCGATCTAATTCATTTCTGTTCTTTTAAATATAATTCGAGTTATACCATTTTTCCATGGATCGCCTTGAATACACGTATTTCGCCATATTATGACAGTTGACATGTTTTTAATAATTTAGTAACCCATTAATTTGTTTAAATAATTCATTTTTTTAATGCTTATTTTTTCTTCTTTTAATAGGATTCTCAGTTATATTGAAGGACAACACGTTTGGATAAATTTTTTTTCAGATTGTTTGAACGAATAATTATGAACTATTTGTAACTTTCTTTAGAAAAGATTTAGGAAAGTCTAGTTTTTCCAAATTTAGTAAACTATGCCGCTTGTTATTGGGTGTATAGTGAATACGCTAATTGTTCAAAAAATTATCATTTATTTCAATAATTTTTTCTAAAATAACTTTCAGAAATTATAATTTTTCTGCAATTGATGGGACAATTAGTTGATATAACGATCTCTAATTGCTGTTAACAAAATTTGTAAATTGTTTAAACAATTTATCATTAATTATTTCCAACTTTTCTCAGAAAGGAGGTAGAAATGTCTATTCCTTTTTAAATTTCGTAGACTGCGTCGCTTATTATTGAATATATACTCAATGCGCTATTTAACATTGCCATTTGTTTAAACAATTTTTTACTTAAGAACTCTTTACAATTTTATCTTTTCTGGAATTAATGAAGCAGTAAGTCAGCAACATAAATTTTCTTGTTTCATTATAATATTGTATAATTTAATTCATGATATGTGACGCCATCTGAGAAAAGGAACCTTAACGTCCAAAAATTATTTTCGGGTTTATGATCATTTTAGATTAATTCAATGTCGCTCTTTAATATTATGAAATCAGAATAATTTTGTATGCAATATCCTCTCTCTCTTCTCATAAAGTCTTCCTGTAAAATCTTCGCTGGGACGCTAAGGTCCCTTTTCTCAGATCACGTCACGCATAATTTAAATCAAACGTATTGTCCTCAAAAATGACAGAATCCTATGGAAAGAAGGGGAAAAAAGCACTTTAAAAAAAATGAATTATTTGAACAAATTAAAATTGTATGAAAAAATGTTAATGCAATTATAAATCATTGAAAACATGTCAACTGTCTAATAATAATGATAATTTATGGGAAAAAAAAGAGAATGAAAAGTATTAAATTTGTAAAATATTTTGTGATTTTGTATGGAAAACAACATGTAAAACCCAATGGGAAATTGCATACACTACCGTCGGGAAGCATCAAACCCCCAGCTGTTGCTGAATTTTCTTCATTTTTATTGTATTAAACTGAGAATGCGTTCCCCATAATAGCCTAAAAGCCAACAAAATTCTGCGTCTGATTAGCCTGGCGCGACCAAAAAGGGTCCGCTCTAAAGTGGTACTTATAAAACCCTCGGAGGGGGTTAGCTACGCGTCTATTCTGAAGAATCTGAAGAGTCGCATAAATTCTGAGGAGCTAGGGGTTAATATTGGAGGAATTCAAGAGACCAGGACGAAGGAGCTCCTGGTCGAGGTCAAATGTGCTGCGAAAAATAGAAGGAGACTTGACTCTGCCTTCGGCGACGTAGTCAGAGAGTCCCGATCGGTCTGTCATATCGTCCCCACGGTTGAGGCGGAGATTCAGGACGTCGATTCCACCTTGGAGGAAGAAGAAATTGCTGAAGCAGTCCGAAGCTGCTTACGGGAGGAGCCTTCTTCGAGAGTAAAGGTGTCCCTGACGAGGAAGGCCTTTATCAGAATGGAGGAAGAGCGAGCCCTGGCGTTACTCAAGGAGATCCACATTAAAATCGGGTGGGTTTCCTGCAGGGTCTGCAAAAAAAACGGAGATAAATCGGTACTATCGCTGCCTCGGCTTCGGCCATATGGCGGCAAATTTCTGGGGGCCCGATAGAAGCAGCTGTTGCTGGAGGTGCAGCGAGGAAGGATACGCTGCGGGGTCCTGCTCAAGGAAACCACGGTGCTACCTCTGCTACACTAGGGAAGATAAGCTCCGGGTCGATCATATCCCGGGGACTATGCGTTGCGCGGCTTTTCGGGAGGCGGCTCCAAATAGGAAACCTTTAAGAAGCCGCGATTAGAGTCCAAGCAGGTAAAACTGGAGGACGCCGAGGTACGGCGTATTGCGCCTTTGGACAAGGCCCTGAAGTTTAAAGCTAACGCGGTTCTGGGGTCATTATCTGTCGAGGAAACAGGGGAGTTTTGATTTTAGTGGGTATTGCTTCGGCCCAGTCCCACACAGCGTGGGTAAATGCATTCTCTTTTCTTCTCTAAAAACAAAAAAGCCTATTTCAAAGGCAGATTTACGCAGGATTCCCACAAATACATCTACATACTCTTGAAACCTCCTCCTTAGATGCAGCCACAGACTGAAAATGGCACAAAAAAATTGCAAAATTTAAAAAATGTATAACCACTTCGAAGAAGCTTCAAGAAATCAATATGTCACATTTAAAAGAATTTGATTATCTTTTTTATAGCATGACATACTTTCATTTTCAAAAACATCCTCCAAGCAGGCATAGATTTTTAAAATTTCACAACTCCTCTGCATCAAATTCAGTCTCTGGCTATGCAGGCCAGACAACACGTTTTTCGAAAAATATCATAATGTTATGAGCAAACACTTAAAAGAGACTGATAGAATAAACCATCATTTGCTATGGGAAAAAGCTACCGTATTGCATTATGAAACTAATTATCAAAAAAAAATCTTTGCATAAATGACTTATATAAAAAAGAAGTTAATGACAGCATAAACAAAATTACTGATATTATCAGCATTGACAAATTGAATATTTTTCCTTGTAAGACGTTATCTAGATTCCAAAACAAATGATAATCAGTTGGTGAAAGGTCTGGTAAATACGGAGGATCATTGATAATCTCCAAATCAAATTCCAGTATTTTTAATTGCTTCCGATTTGCAGTGTTGCATCTTGTTGTCCATTTGGTTACAGTAGGTTTTTGCTGTGATTGATTGACTAGATTATCTGAAGCTTAGATGAACTAAACTAAATGACTCAATAAAAGATTACATAATCGTATTACCGACAGTTTTAAAATCTAATTTAAGAGCAGAGCATCACTGTATTGCTCTTATATTATAATTATAAGTCCTTATACCATGGAGTTCAATAAATCCGTAGGATGACAAAGAATAAACAACTTTTTTGGCAAAAATCCTATTTATTCTTCAACGTAATCACCTTTCAGATCGATACACTTAATCTAACGATCTTTCGACATTCGATGCCTCTCTTATAATACGCTTTTTCAAGGTGGGGAAGAAATTCGGAACGTAATTTATTAATTCTTGCTGTCGTTTTTATCGATTTGTAAGCTAGTGCATTGTCTTGCAGAAAGACGCATTTTTTCTTCAACAAATGAGCCCGTTTTCTTGTGATTTATTTTTTCAATCGGTTCAATAATGCACAGTAATAATTGCTCTTGATTGTTTTTCCTCCTTCAAATTGCCGATGAACAATATGCTACTGATATCTCAAAGAACAGAAGCTATAACCTTTCCAGACGATTGTTGGATCTTTGCACGCTTTGGTACAGTTGCACCGAGTCTGCCCCCTGTTTCGCTTGTTGTTTTCATTCTGGTGTATAGTGGTGGATCCATGCTTCATTAATGGTGACTAACCGGCGTAAAAATCGCTTGGATTACAATTTGAAAGGTCAAAACAAGTTTTGAATCACGAACTCGTTAACGTTTTTAATTGATTGTTAACAAATGCGGCACTCATTTTGCGGCTAGCTTTTTCATGCTCAAATCCTCATGCCAAATTTCAACCACTGATTCAATTGATATGCCTGCGGCCTCATATAACTCACGCACTTTAATTTTTGGATTATATAATACAATGTCATGGATTTTTACGATGATTTCTTAAGTGGTAACGTCTTTTGGCCTTCCCGATCGTTCAGTATCATTTGTGCTCGTGCGGTCTTGTTTAAATTCACCAATCCACCACTCAACCATTTACCTTCATGGAGAAGATTCCTAATAACATTTATCAAGCCACTGTTTCCCCTGCATAGTATTTTTTCTGATTAGGAAATAGTGTTCAATGAGCACACGAAATTCTCATTTTTCCATTTTAATAAAAAAATCAAAGCTTGTTCCCTTCTATCGTCTGTAACAATGGAATGGACTCAAATTTTGATAGCTGACGTCTTAAAGATTGTATTTTATGGGGAAAATATGGAAAAATATTAGGTGCGCAACTAAGTTCCTACTGTTTTTTTTATGAAAATGCAACTTTATTGTGAAAAATGGTTACAAATGAATCATTCAAAGTATTGCCCATCGTTAGCTGCAACTTTTACCCATCTTTCTGGTAGAGCTCGAATACCGTTACGGTAAAAGTGTTCATCTTTTGAGGCTATCCACGAATCAAGCTATTTTTCGATGTCTTCATATGAGCGGAACTGTTGATCAGCCAGACAATGTGCCATCGACCGGAACAAGTAATAATCGCACGGCGCAATATCTGAGGAATACGGCGGGTGCGGAAGGACTTTCCATTTGAGCGTTTCCAGGTAGGTTTTAACGGGTTTGGCAACGTGATGCCGAACGTTGTCATGCTGTAGAAACACTTCTTTGTGCCTCTGCTCGTATTGTGGCCATTTTTAGCGCAGTTCTCGGCTTGTACATACCAGCAAAGCTCTACCATTTGCTGAAAAGTGGATAAATAGGTACGCGTATATGCATGTGTTTTCAAACAAAAGCATAAAGACGAACAATCGACGAGACACATACATATGCTTCTACACCCACTCCTAAAAAAATAATAGAACGGTGTGTTCTATAAGTCGACTTCATACGTAATAAACTGTCTTGTTTTTTACTTGCAATTATCGAGGCAGATTTTTATCTCTTATTATATATTTTTCTTTCGTTATTTTTGATTAATTTTTATTTGTACCTACAAATTTGTGTTCAAGTTGGAATAATATGTACTTTGCACTTTGCCTGTAATTGCTAGATCACGGTTTTTACTGGCCGAATTATTTTATTTTATCTATTTTCTTATAAGTTATAAGATTCTGTTCGAGTCCTTATTCACACTTTCACATTTTCTAAGGCAACTGATAGAGTTCGTGTGAAACAGATCCAAAAATATTATTAAAAAGGAAACTAACCGAAAAAGTTATTTTCTAGCGACTTTGCATAGGTTACGTCGTCTACATCTCTTCAAAGCGAAGGAATGAGTAGTAAATCTAGAAATTAGACAGATATACAGCCTGTATTACAAAGTTGTATACATGTAATATAGATTTATAGAATTGAAAAATGCTTATGGTATTTCAAAGTACATCAAATGCACTTCCTCGTCATTATCTAATAAATCATCTAGTCACCATGGTTGTCGAGTATAGCTTGACATCATCTTGGCATATTTTCAACGAGATTTTGGACATAAGTAGGAGGAAACGATCTTCATATCTGCCAAACTTGGCAAGACAGCTGCTTCAAGCTGAATACCACACGTTCTTAATTGGATTGGCGTTAGGAGACTGTGCAGGTCAATCTAAGTTCGCAATGCATTTTCTTCTTTTCAGCGTGTGCTGATCAGCGATAGACCTGAAGGTGTCTATAACCAAGAGACCCTTTAGAGATACCAACACGGCGTATGACATGCTGGAGAGAGCGTGGGCCCTGAAGCGGATTAAGGTGGCTTACATCAAGATTAGGAGGATCTCCTGCAGGGTTCGCAGAAGGAAGGTGACGAACAGGTGCTACTGCAGCTTTGGCTTTGGCCACATAGCGGCGGAATGCCGGGGGCCTGAAAGAAGCAGGAACTCCTGGAGGTACGCCAAGGAGGTAAACTCAGCTGGAACCTGCTCAAGGAAACTACAGTGCTAACTTTGCGCCACTAGAGAAGAGGAGCCCCGGGATGACCATATTCCGGGAAAAATGAGATGCGTGGCTTTTCGAGATGCAATCCTGAAAAGGAAGAATAGAAAGGCTGTGCACCACAGAAACACGCTGAAGCTCGGCGCAGTGCGCCTATAGAACATGGCCGTGAAGTCAAGCTAACGTAGTTCCGAGGACATGGTCTGGCGAGGAAAACGAAGGTTGTTTTGTGTTTAATTTGTGTTTGCTTTATCTGTGACTTATTTTCTTTAACTCATATTACTTTTCAGTTGAACAATGCAGGTACGTATTTAATGTTCTCAGTTTAAAATTATTTTCTATGAACTTATTAAAAACTGAATAATTTCTGAAAAATATTTTTATATTTTAAGAATTCTACCATTTATCTTAAAGTTTCCACGAAAAAAAGGAAAGAGTATATGTCTTTATTGACGAGTGAACCAAAAAGTTTCAATGTTATTCAATGTTATTTACTACGTTACAGGTTTTTTTACTGTAATTTTGATCAATTTAATACTGCTTCACTAAGAGGGCTAAAATTGTAGGTATATGAATTAATCTACTATCACGGAGAGAAATAACTAATGTCGCGAATGTGGAAGGTAACAAGCTTTGAACATAAGTGAAATAATGAGTTTGAAATACATGAATTTGAGTGTTTCACACTAGCCAATTTAACGCGCGATGCACGTGAAACTCAAGCTTTTGGCACACTTGCCCTGTAGAGTTTACAACGAATTATCTTGTGACCACTTGGATGGGTCTAAGTGCTGAACACTAGTTTGACTCAAGTGCGCGGCACTAGTTATTTGTCTCCGTGATATCTTGTTAAACCTGTATATGTTTTAATATTATTGGGACAATAAGTTTGAATTTAGAAGTTTCTTACGTATGGATTAAGATATTTAATATCTGACATTTTGCATTGGCATTTTTTTGTGTTGTACATTGTAAAGCTACATTATAGTATTTTTTCGACTACAGATTTAAATTTACAATCAACTCTTGAAAAGAATTTGTATTGCTAAACGGCTTGAAGAAATAATATTAATAACATTATTGACTTTTTAAATTTATAAAAGTTACATTTTCAACAAATATCAAATTGGTGTTCAAACTGGCATCACATTCCTGCCAAAATGAAATGTTTTTCATGAAATTAAATAAATGGAATTTCATTGTTACAATTACATAAAGATCGAAATGAAAATAAATCTCCACAATATTATTAATCTACTTTTTAATGTTTAAATATAAATAAATAGTACACCTGCAAATTTACTAATGTATTGGATCTATAACTTAATTCGTGCGGTTTGCTAAGAGATGGCGTAACTTGATTATTATTCCATCGTTCCAATATTCCGAACATGCGTTGGAAAGTTACTGCCATTGTGCGTCTTTTTCAGTATATGTCATTCATTTGAAGCGTAAACAACAATAATTTTTTTTCACTCAAATATGTCGAACTTTGTGCCTGAAAAAGTGTTTTTGCGGTGAGTTCTTCTTCATTACTTTAATATGAAAAAAACTGTTGCCAAAAGTCATCGTATTTTGGTAGAAGTTTGTGATGAACATGCTCTAGCTGAGCGAACGTGACATAAGTGGTTTGCACGATTTAAAAGTGGTGATTTTGGCTTGGAAGACGAAGAACGTCCTGGGCAGCCAAGAAAGTTTGAAGATGAAGAACTGGAAGCATTACTCGAAGAAGATTGTTGCCAAACACAAGAGCTCGCAGAATCTTTGGGAGTCACCCAAGCAGCCATTTCAAAACGTTTAAAAGCAGCAGGATACATTCAAAAGCAAGGAAATTTAGTTCCCCATGAACTCAAGCCGAGAGACGTTGAAAGGCGGTTTTGCATGTCCGAAATTCTGCTGGAACGCCACAAAAAGAAGTCATTTTTGCATCGGATTGTTACTGGTGAAAAATCATATATACAACCCGGCCAACCAGCCAAATCACCGGCAAAGCCGAATATCCATGACGCGAAGGTAATGCTCTGTATTTGGTGGGATCAGAAGGGTGTGCTGTATTATGAGCTGCTAAAACCGGGGCAATAATTTTCCATCTTGACGACGCTCAACCCGCCTTATAGCCCAGACCTTGCCCCTTCTGACTACCATTTGTTCCGGTCGATGCAGAACTCCCTCACTGGAATACGGTTCACATCAGAACAGGGTATCAAAAATTGGCTTGATTCATTCTTGACCGCCAAGCCGGCGCAGTTCTTTTGGTATGGAAACCACAAATTCCCAGAAAGATGGGAAAAAGTCATAGCTTCAGATGGGCAATACTTTTAATAATACTATTGTACATGTTTTTTCTTAAATAAACGTTTAAATTTCCAAAAAAAGCCGCACGAATTAAGTTATAGATCCAATATAATAATTAATAATTCTTATATTATAATATTTTATAATGTAATACATACATAATTATGAAGAAGATTTCGATATTAATAGAATTATAACTTTTGGGAATAAAAATTACCAAGTGCGTTTACGAATTTGAATGTAGCACGCACTTAGCAGAATTAATACAATAAGTAGTCAGATGGTGTGTGGGAGATGGGAGACTGATTTTACTAATATGAAATTGAACGTTTCCCCCACATGGCTAACATGTTGACATATTTGGACCACGAAGTAATAGTAAGGAGAAGCAACGTTTTATATTTATATTTTATATTTTATATATATAAGACATTGCAAAGAATGCCATAATTTTGAAAGTAATTTTAAGTCAATAAAAAGTGGTTGAGTTCAAATTTTAGAAAAATTGAACTATAACTGCTAGCCATTACACGAATAAACCTTTAATCACACAGAAAAATATTTGTTTTCAAGTCAAGAAACGACCCTTTCTCTAAAGTTTTTTCATTTGACCAAAAATAAGTTAAAAATGGAAAAACCATTTTAAATTAATGAAAAGTGTTTATTGGAACAAAAAATTATTTCTTTGAACCAAAGAAATTTATTGTTTCAATCAAAGAAACATTTTTCTTTGACTGATGTGAGAGTCAATGGATATTTTTCTTTGATTGAAAGATATTGTTGTGATGTCGCTTGATTTGTTCATATATTCAAATGCCAAGTTTAGACTTCAGTGGCAACACACTGACACTTTCAATGAACAATAAATCACGATAACTCAGAATTGCCACATAGCCACTTTGTGCACTATCCTCTTCAATTAAAAATTTGAAAAATGTTTACATATAGGCAACTAATAAATTTAAAATCTAAACAATTTAAACGATTCACATTGTCTGCTTGTAAATGGATTAATTAAAAATATTATTTATTGTACAATTTATAAACCTCAATCCAAACTTATTTAATGTATAACATTTCCAACTTATGAGGTTTTAGTTTGTGAAAATATTTACAGAAATTCATCGTTAAATGTCTTTCTTATACCATATACAGGGTGAGGCACATAAAGTGTTACAGAGTGATAGCACTCAAACTATTGATCATATCCAAAAATGTTTCAGACAAAAGTTTCAGTGTTCGAGAAGGCCGTCATACTGGACCACCCTATTTTTTTATTGGTGGAGGCGCTGAAGCTACGGCAAGGTCAACTCCACTTTTTAGAATGGAGACATGTATTTTTTTCGATGGCATTATTACCGATTTTAAGACGAATTCAGCGACCTGCAAAGGTCATTCTAGTCACGCAAAGTATGAAAATAGTCGAAAGATCATTTTCATTTCTTCTCATTTCTTACGATACCCATGATAATACGCATCGATAGGGTTATTGTTTACATCGGCAGAAAGTAAGCATTTTCTGTTGACATATCAGTTAGTCACGCATTACCTTCTAATGTGAGTACATTGGAACGCGAAAATGAACGATTTTCAAGAATATTTTGATATGGTGATGGTGCTGGGGGACTGCCGTAAACATTACAGAAACGCCTAAGATTTGTATGCCGCTCGTTATCCGAATAGGTAACAAAAATCGCACATGGCTTTTAAGCGATTAGCTGAGCGTTTCTGTCGCTTCGGTACAGTGAAACAAACACGAGTCAAACGTCGACCAATTGTTGATGAAACTAATGCGGCTGCTATCTTAGCTTTTGCTGCACTAAATCCACATGCAAGCAGCAGGCAATTGGGAAAAAAGAGTGGAATTAGTCAGCGATCTGTATTAAGAATCTTACATCAACACAAGTTCCATCCATATCGTATTTCATTACATCAGGATTTGTACGGCAAGGATTTCCTAAAACGCATCAATTTCTGTAATTGGATTTGTAGAAAAATGCGCACAGATGTCTCATTTTTGGGTCATGTGCTTCCTTCTGATGAAGCTAACTTTGCAAATACGGGAAATGTGAATAGGCATCATATGCACTATTGGGCAAATGAGAATCCACGATGGATGAGAACTGTACCATTTCAACATCCGTGGTCCGTTAATTGTTGGTGCGTCATTGTCGGCGATCACGTCATTGGTCCATATTTTTTTGAAGGTCGCTTGACTGGGAAAGTTTACGCAAACTTTCTGCAAAACGTACTGCCTCAACCAATGGAAGACGTGCCCTTGCATTTTCGCATTAACATGTGGATGCAACACGACGTTGGTGCACCACCTCATTATGCTCTGTGTTTAAGACAAGTGATGAATCAGATTTTTGACGAAAAGTAGATAGGACGAGGCGGCCCTGTAACACTTTACGTGCCTCCCCCTGTATATACATATATGTATATGCTAATAGTAATTTTGCTGTAACAAACTTCCTATTATTCCTATTATTAATATCCCCCGGTCCTGAATTGGTTTCTTCGGAAACCAATCAGGGGGCCCTAAAACAGGCCACCGGGCGCGTCCTCAGGTTGCGGATGGACGGGCCCTGTACCGACGGTTACTGCTGAATACGGATACAAAACTAGATAAGCAGTCGCGGACTATGTTCTAGGGATGGTCCCGAAGGAATAACCCCCAAGCCAAGTGGGATTAAGATGGAGATGAAAAATTTAAAACAAAACGATGTGTGAGGAGTTGTTTGGAGGGGAGTTAGACGTGACGGAGGAGACGGTGGATGCGTTCGAGACCGATAAGTCCCAGTTACAGCAGTACCAGAACTGGCTTCACGAGCGGAACGAGAGGCAGTTGGAAATCCTCAAGAAGGTAGAATCGGCCCTAGAGAAGATGGAGAGCTTCTCCAGGACCAAGAAGAATATGCACCTCCCTATCAGGGATGGTATACAGGAAGCGAAAAAGGAGCTCATGGCGCTGCGGTATGATATAGAGGATACCGTCTGCTACTTCGACTCCTTCGAGTACCTAATGAGAGGTCTGATGGTACAAAAAATGAAGGAGGTAAGACCATCAAAAAGTAAGGAAGTTGCAGACGAGGGTAGCCAAACCCTCCCACAGCCGGCTGCGAGGTCCACACCGGACACCCGCAAACGGCCGAGAGAGTCGACAGCGAGTCCGGAGGTGTCTGCGGCGAAGAAGCCGGCAGAGAAGAGGCCGAAAGCCTCCAACAAAGAAAAGGAGTGGGCGGAGGTCCTTAACAGGAAGGACCTCCGAAAGATGAAGAAGCAAGAGAAGAAGCTCTCCAGGACGCAGGAGAAATTTTGCCGTGCGCGCCCAGAAGCGGTGCTCATTAAACCAGCGGAGGGAATGAGCTATGCTTCAATCCTCCTCGGGCTCAAAAAGCGCGTCAACCCTGACGAACTGGGCGCCACAGTTCAGAGAATCAGGGAGACGCGATCCAAGAACTTGATAGTAGAACTGAAATGTTCTAAAAAAGACAGAGAGCGGATGGACACCGCCTTCAAAGAGGCAGTTGGAGCTAGTGGGACAATGCGTCATCTTATTCCCCGGATTGAGGTGGAGATCGCCGATCTAGACCCAAGCATTGAAGCCGGAGACGTCGAGGAGGCTGTACGAGGTTTCTTTGAGCAAGATTCGGAGATGGAGTTTAGGGTTTCCCTAACGAAGACACCCTATAGAGGAAACAAAAAAGCATACGTGCTATTGGAGGAGGCAAGAGCCTTGAAACTTCTCAAGGCGGCCCACATCAAGATTGGGTGGGTATCTTGCAGGGTGCGCAGGAGAAAGGAGCTCAACCGGTGCTACCGCTGCCTAGGTTTTGGCCATATGGCAGCGGACTGCCACGGGCCAGACCACAGCAGGTGCTACTGGAGATGCAGTGAGGAGGGACATACCGCGGGATCCTGCACCAGGCAACCGCGATGCTACCTCTGCACCGCAAGAGAGGAAAGCCCCGGCTCGATCACGTCCCGGGAACAATGCGTTGCGCGGTTTTTCGGGTGGCAGCCGCCACAAGGAGGCCGTAAAAAGCCGCAAGATGGACTTCAGGAAACAGGAGAAGAAGAAGAAGCGAGGAGGAGAGGACAACATCGCCTCAAGATGGCCACCACCCTGAAGTAATGCCTAACAGCGGTTCCGGGGTGGGATTCCAAGGCCTAGAGACAGGGAGGGAGTTTTCGTGGGTAGGGCTGTGCGAGCAGCAGAGTCGCACACACCAGGGGGGCACGGAGTCCCCTTGACGGTGCATAAAGCATTTCTCCCTTCCTACAAGAAAAAAAAAGAAATTATTAGTATCCAAATATTGTTGATGTTCTTAGTTTACTTTAGGGTCCAGAAAAAATGCAACTCGGAGTTTCATATTTTCAAACGTTTCGACTTAGATTGCAGTCCTCATCAGTGAGAATTTATTTCTATAAAAATACATAGGAAAAAACTTAAAAATTGCCCGTGTGATGGATAAAAATTGTGGTAAAAAATGACACAATAACAAATTTCCTTTTTTTGTTCTTTTCTTTCGTCGCAAACAAAATGAGCACACAATTTTTGTAAAAGCACTCCTGTCACTACGGATTTAACTTTAAAACTGAGTTGCATTTGGAAACAGACTTGGAAAAGGCTTTGTAAGGTAAAGTGGAAGGTGAGGTTTTTTACTTTGGAAAGTCTCGGTTAAAGGGGAAGGAGAGAAAAAAATGTGTAAAGATGTTCTGATACCTGCATACGGAAATTATGAAACCTGTAACAGGAATAATTTTACGTTTTTTGGATAAATCGAATTTAATACAGTTACATGTATCTGAAATTTTTGTTACAGTTTTGCAATTTGATAATAAATCTGATAAAATTCGATAAAATTCAGTTACAGTTTGACAGTTTAAAGATACGTTTTTTTGAAAACTCAATGTTACGTTACATAATGTCACGTCCTGTGACAATTATAAATGTTTTAATGTTAATTTTGAATTGTTTAAAATATGTTTTTGATTCTTTAATATAATACTTCATGTAAAACATTAAAAATATGTAACAGGTATTTATCAAATATTCATGTATTAAATAAAATGTAAGATTTATTAGAAATATATGTCGGAATGTAATGTAAACAACAAGTGTCAAAATGTAAAATGTGTAAAAGTGTCAAATGGTAATTTGATTAAAAGGAGGACGACTTCACCCCCTGTGCTGATAGGAGTCATTGAACTCTCCAAATGGCAAAGACTAATACGATGACTCATATGAAGAAATTTAATTACTTGAGTAATAATTAAATTTTACACTGATATCGACCCGATTTTTTGAGGGACGCCATCTTTTATGACCTGGAATCTGAGTACAAATACACCCCCAATTCGCAAATTTCAGAGAGTTCCTGCCCGTTGGTCAAACCGGAGAGTTCCTGCCCGTTTGTCGAACCAGAGAGTTCCGTCACGTTTATTAAACCGTCGAGTTCGTTTCCGATTGCCAAACCGACGAGTGGCATCAACTCCGTGAAGATCCAGTAGTTCTCATCATTCTTAAATGAAGTTAAAGAAAAATATTTCTTTATACCTCATCGAAGTGAACCAGTGTTCTTCGAATTACTTAAGTGAAGGCTGGAATTTATTATCAATGTGGATTATCAGTGTGGATTATCAGTGGATCCAGCTGGAAGCAACGGGACCACCGGCATATAGGAGAATTGTGCAAGGAATCCTCGGCCAGTCCCATTTGAAATTAGGATATAATTGGCGCATTAACTGGCACAAACTTCCTGGGTTACCTTCAATTACAAGGTATTGGTCTCCTCAGATCTCAATATTTTCTTGCATCAATAGCCCAAGCTTGTCCTATTGTATTTAATCATTAAATTGCATTGTCAATCTTTATTGTGTTTCATTATTGTTGGCTATGCTTAACCCTGTTACGGTTAAGAAATCGAGAAGAAACAAAATATAATAATAATAGGTCAGTAACCAGGAAATTTTTTAGAAAACGTTTTTTTCACAATTTTAAGATACCTTTACTAAAAACCATCATAAATGTCGTTGAATCCAAACGATGACTTTGTAATATAACAATTTGGTAAATTTCCGAACATTTACAACATTGTACACTTTTTTAAAAATTGACAAGAGAAGTGTACTTTCGAATTTAATAAAAATATGCATTTTTCAAAGAGGTCGAAGTTAATTATTTAAGAAGGGGAGGTAAAAAACAGATAGGTTTTCTGTGTCTGTTCTTTGATTAACAAAATCAGATTTGCTGGATATATGAGTCATTTCTAATATCATTCGTTTTTTATAATTCCAAGATCTGTCAACTATGTTGACTGGATTAAAATAGAATTTATGGTCTTGGTTCCAGGCATGTTTAGTTAATGTAGTCCATTTATCAGGGGGGTTGAAGATATCTGTTTTATGTTCAGTAATCCTACTTTTTAAGTGGACGTTTGGTTGTACCTATGTAGGATGCAGTGCAACCTGTACAGGGGATATTGTAAACTACGTCAGCGGTATCTAGACTTGCAATGTGATCTTTTGCTGATTTAAAAAAATTGGACAAGGCATTTTCATTGCGAGAGGTAATTTTGATATTAAAGGATTTGAGAATACCTGACAGTTTTTCAGAAGTAAAAAATGAAAAAAAAGGAAATTTGTTATTGTGTCACTTTGATTAATCTTTTTCGCCAACGTTTTGTCCGGATACTTAAAAAGATAACAGGTCAGTTTTTGTTTGGTAATACTTTATTGTGATGAGTTCCCAGTTTTTAGACATTTTATTCTGTAATAATTCTTCTCAACTTCAACAATTTTACTGCATATATAATCTTTTTTAGGATAAATTACAAAAAAATGTCTGTACAGTTTTTTGTGAATTTTGCACAGTTGTCATTTTGTTGAATTTAGTTATTTAGAGCAATTTTATAGTTTCACATGTGCAATTTTTTAAGTTACTCCCCTTAGTATTTTTACAGAAAAAATGTTTTTGTACAGTATTTATTTTTTTGTAAATTTTGTTATTTAGACCAGTTTTATAGTTTCACACGTGCAATTCTTTCATATCATTTTACCACAATGTTTATCGGTCACACGTGCAACAAAAAAAAAAAAAATTCTCAAGCTTCTTCCCCTTGTATTTTTATAGAACAAATTTTTGTACAGTTTTTATTTTCTTTCATTTTCTTACTTCTCTATATAATAATTTCAAATTAGGTTGTTGAGTTCGACATTTTTGCCACTGCCTACATTATCGGAGGATCACTAGTCGTGTATTAGATAGGATGCGTTGCGAGAATGCGTTGTAGAGAATTGGCTTTAGTTTTCGAGAAAAACGGGGTCAAAAGTCCTAAAAGACGTGTATTTGGCCATTTTTGAGGACATGTAAAAGTGTAATGCGAGCCAAAAGAACCTTTTAAGAGGGATGGAATGAAAGCTTGGTTCTTGTCCTTTCGAAGTAAAAAAAAAAACTAGGTGCTATAACCTTAAAGTGGTCGGTAACAGACTTTGTACATATGCGCGCACCAATTTCACCACCCGCTGACACCATAGCGCTGGCTGCTCTCTCCGTCGTCCAACTTTGCTCTCATTAATTCTCTAGCCTCCCACAATTCCAGGTGCTTTTTTATTATGAGTCTCCTCGCCTCTCACAATTCGGGGTGCTTTTTTATTGTGAGTCCCCTAGCCTCTCACGACTTCAGATGCTGTTTGGAATGCAAATTCCCTGTCCTTTTACGGATCGTGATGCTTTCTTTTTGTAGGCAGTAAAAGGAGAAACTTAAATGATTATCCAGCAATAATCTACCAGCATATTCACCGTAGATTTTCTTTGATCCAGTTGAAATCACGTTCTTTCTGTAAGATTAGCGAACGCCAGGGTGGAAGCGTGTGGTAGAATCGGTGCGCGCACATGTACAAAGTCTGTTCCCGACCATTTCGAGGTCATGGCACACCTGGTTTTTTAATTTTTACTCCGAAAGAACAAGAACCAAGCTTTTATTTCATTTATGCCAAAAGGTTCTATTGGCTCGAGTTACATTTTTACACGTCCTCAAAAATGGCCAGAAACATTTTTTTTTGGGGGGAGTTTTGACCCCGTTTATCTCTAAAACTAGAGCCAATTCTCTGCTTTCGTTTCTGAATTCTACGGGAAAAAACCTATCGAAATTATTTATCATTGGTCAAGTGCTTAAAAAGAAATTCGAAAATGTCGGACAGTGTAATTAATTATTTTGGTAAAAACTTATTTCAAATCGATTCGAAAATCAATAAATATAGTGCTGTCGAAAACTGTGGAAACACCAGTGTTTCAACATTTTTTGAAATTCCTATAACTACACAACCTTCAATACACCAATTTTATTGTGATAAATATTAATGTTAGGAGAAATTGTTTAAGATGATGGCCTTTCTGGTATTTTTGTAAAAAGATGTTATTCAGGAAATGAATACCTCATTTTAAAATCATTCAAAATTGAAATATATTTACTTCCGTCTATAAGTCAACGTTTCGAATGATTCCTCAGTCCTTATTAAGACTAAAAAATGTAATACAATCAGGGATTAAATAAATAGATCAACAAACAATATAAAGTCCCTACCTATAGCAAAAAATATCATAACATTATTACCTTTAAAAAATCGTTGCATCGGCTTAGAATGTGTTTAAAAATTCAGTTCAGACATAAAAGGCGTATAGACATAGTTGTAATCTGTCAATGATAGTATTAATTTTCTTGATCTCAATATTAAAGTTGAAAATAATAAAATTATCACAAACTGGTATAGAAAAGATATTTGGTCTGGACGTTATTTGAATTTCTATTCAAATCATAGCCTATCAAATAAAATAGGTATTATCTATTCATTAATTGATAGAGCTATACTTTTGTCACATGATAAATTCCACTCTGAAAATTTGAATTTAGTTAAAGAAACGCTTATCAAAAATGGATATCCGCTTGATTTGTTAAATGAAAAAATTGCCATGAGATATAAACTTCTTATGAGTAATGAATCTTGTAAAAATAATATAAATGAAACATCTGAAACTAAAGATTTTAAAAAAATTATAACTTTACTATATATACATAATTTTCAAGAACAATTTTATTGAATTTTTAAAAATTCGAATCTGCAAATCATTTTCATCTATGATAATACTATTCAGCAAAAAATTTTAACGTCGGTTAAAACACCAACACCAAAAAAATTAAAATACAATGTAGTTTATGAAATTAAATGCATACAATGCAATAGTATTTACATTTTTAGATTAGATTAGATTTTTACAGACTAGGATGTTGGAACACGCAAGATTTTAATAATTAAAATAAATATTTTTTTTTAATTCAAAAATTTTTCCCGCCTCACAATGTCATAATCGATCTTAACCTAACATCCTATTTACATTTGTAATTAGTCATCATGGATCCTTCATGATGCTAACTATCTTTAATTTTAAATTCATACGTTACAAAAGTAAAAACATGTAAGTTAAATACTACTTAATTAATACTAATTCTTAATTAAATACATTTTCTTAACAGATAAACTGATACTATTTTCCAAAGCTGAACAGTCTTATAATTGAAAGTCTTTTTTCAGAATTTGAATGTTCTCTTCATTGCATAACCTACAAAATGGGAAAAAATTGTTTTAACAATTTTGAAACTAATATATAAAATAATTGAAATAATATTATTATTAAAAAATAAAAAATGGATCATAAGAAATTGATATCTCCTGGAAATTTTGAAATATAACGGATTCTATAAAATAAAATTTTTTAAAAAGCAATGTATTATTTTTACTACGAAAAATTTATGTTCCACTACGTCAATTACAACTATGTATATACGCCTTTTATGTCTGAACTGAATTTTTAAACACATTCTAAGCCGATGCAACGATCTTTTAAAGGTAACAATGTTATAATATTTTTTGCTATAGGTTAGGACTTTATATTGTTTGTTGATCTATTTATTTAATCCATGATTGTATTACATTTTTTAGTCTTGATAAGGACTGAGGAATCAGTCGAAACGTTGACTTATAGACGGAAAGAAATATATTTCATTTTTGAATGATTTTAAAATGAGGTATTAATTTCCTGAATAACATCTTTTTACAAAAATACCAGAAAGGCCATCATCCTAAACAATTTTAACAAAAACTGGTAACAACTAAACGAATTTTGTGAATATTTTTAATGTTAGGAGGCCTTCAGATTTGTTTATTTATCCACAATATTTTGAAAGCGTGGAGTTAAAATTTAAAAATACATGTCATTCACTAAGTACCCTCAAGTAGTGAAAATTTATCTTTTCCAATTACTAATACGTTTTACAGGTTCAATAGTGTGGTCTAAAAATAATTAAGTTTAAAAAAATTACAGTTCGGGTTGTTTACGGATTCACAACGTATTTGCTATATTACATAGCTAATTACGTCATAGGTTTCCTATCTTACAATCATTTTTTTGTAATTACTTATGACCATCGAGTTCAACATTCGGGAAATTAAATGAAAGGCATTAATAAGGAACGTTTGAAAACTCCTAACTTTTTGAGATTTCAAACAGACTTTTTTTTGGAATAAATGTTTTTTTTAATTATAAAATGTTACGAGCTTAGAAACGTTTTTTAGTAACTTTTATATAATTTTACAAATGTTCAAGTCGATACCTTCAACTTGTATGGACGTAATATTATATTTTTTATTCTTATAATATTAATCCAGAGCGAAAACAATCTCCAAGTAGTAATCATTACACCAACTCGTAAGTAATTATTAGTAATATTATACTTCTATTAAAAAAAAGTGTTATATACATCCAATATTTCTGTAAAATTGTATGTAAATTCGTATTTTATTTCTTCAGTTACAGAAAAAATTCTGAAAATTGTATCACAGACGGCAGTGCAAAGCTACATATGGGCGACGCTACACCACTTTCTAAAAATAATTATGAAAGTGGCGTACTCACAGTTACTCACGTAATAAGTCTTCTTCTGTGAGTATAATGTTTCCAAATCATTTTATCCATAAAAAGTCGTGTCGAAACGACATGTCATTTATTTAACTTTAAACTCATTTTATCATGTCCAGAGAAGTCAAAAAGCAAGGAGAAAATCTTATGAGGCAACATTCAGAGATTAAACAGGAAATTAAAGACGTTAGACGAATTTTGCAAGAACAGTTTCAAACAAGTTCTGGCAACCTGAGCTTCTCTGAGAAACTTTTTGCATTTTTTACAGACGGAAGAACAGTTCGAGAATCTTGACAAGAAAGAAAATCTAAAATTACAGAAAACTTTCGTAAGATTTCAAAAAATTATAACATATTATTTTGATAAAATATTTTTTTCTTAGTTGCTTAAAATCTTTTAATTTCTACAATACGCAAAGGAACTCATGAAGGTACCTTTTTTGCATAATTTCTCGTTCAACCTTCAAACTTTCTAAAAATCCAGAAAAAAAATTAATGAAATTATATTCATACATATAACTGATATTTTACGTAAATTTACATTAAAAATAAGGACGATTCAAATTTTTAGGTTCTAGAAAACTAAACAAAAAATACCATGTTGGCTTGATTACATCCAGGTGGTCCCATACTATTTCTACGGAAGTTTATAGGATTCTTACACTCCTCAATGCATCGTCCAATAACTCTGCTTTTTTATTTTTTAGTTTCACTATTTGATCAACTGGGGCGGAAGAACACTCCAAGAGTTTCTTAGCCATGCTTTGAAGTCGACGATGGCCGATGAACTAGTTACTCATTTCACCTGGCTAGGTGATAAGGAACACAAAGCATTCGGAAACACTAGAATCTAATATTTTATACAGTATCTTTTTCCTCTTTTATTTAAATGATGTATCAGATATTGAAAATTTCTAGAATAATAACCTTTACATTTCTTTTTTCAGCAGCTACCAAAAAGTGTCCTTGCTTCCCGGGTCCACAAGAAATTAACGGATTTACGAGAGGAAATTAATGCGAGATTAAATCAATTCGAGGAAGAAGATAATTTAGTCTATAAAGGAGATAAAGAAAATCTTGACGGATCGTCAGATGGGGAAGATAAATTTATGCTTTAAATTTATACCCGTTGACATTAGAATCAGAGATTTGTTAACGTGCTAGAGGTTCATTATAAAAAAGGTGATCGTCTACTGTAAAATCGATGTGAAAACACCGTAGAGGAAATTGAATACTGATAAGACTATCTTAAGGACAACTAAAAGTCCGACAACGATTAAGATACACAAAATCTTGAAGTTTTTTAAACTGATATTCTATGTTCGTTGCAATATTTAATTATAAATTTATATTTCAAGTTTATTTCCCGTTGGCATTAAAATAAGAGATTACTTAATTTATTATATAAATTTTCTTTTCTGTTGGAATTAAAAACAGAAGCTTTTATTGGTCATGTCTTGGAGATATATTATGAAAAGGAGGTTCGTTTATTTCAAAATCGACGATAAAACGGCTTTATACTTATTTTAGTAATTAACCAGGCTGAAGATCTCAACTCCTCCCGGTTAAGGTTTAAGGTAGTACTGTCGGGACGTAACTAAACAAATGAGTATTTATTCTCATTTGCTTCACGTAGTATCTAAATTAGTCAACGTCGCATAAGAAAGAGACTATACATGTGTGTATAGCAGATGACTTCTTAGGATACGTGAATGGCGTGCGCTTTCACTTATTCTGCGTCGTTGCCACATCTATTTAATCGCCGTCGGTTACTGGAGAAAAATTAGATTTTTGCTTACTTAAGGTAGTACGAGCACGGTAGCATCTTCGAACAAAAGACTTGATTTTTATTTTATGTGAAGTTCAAATACGACTAAACAAATTCTGAAAATTTGAGGGGGGTTGACCGATTGTTTAAACAAATAATCGACTTCAAAAGTCAGCATATTAAACATTGGTCGTTATGGCAAAGTGGTGGATAGATGAAATGTTTTAATAATTTTCGCCCAAATTTGTCGATGACAATGAAAAAAAAAATTTTTAATTTAAAGCTAAGACCTTAACGAAGAAATTTAAAAAAAACCGTAGTCGCGGAATTATTAAAAAGCTATTTAAAAAAAAGGTCAGCTTTTTAGAAAAATTAGCTGGCTTTGGTTGCCATACGTACAGCTGGGGTCACGTGATCAACCTGACCTCTTTACCGCGCGCCCGCAGCGGTCTATCCCCACCCGGGACCCTGCTCGCACTACCTTAATTGGATTTTGCTACGCTTACACGTATCCAATTGAGATGTTTTAACTTGCAAAATGATGCTTATATTATCAATCAATGCACCAGTCGTTTTTATTGAAATATGAACGGTATTTATGGCAGGATTTGTAAATGAACTCGATTTCCCATAAGGTTGGGTGTTAATCGTCGCAAAATGCTATTACTAATTACTCCCCTCCAGTGTACCCTAGATCCTCAAAAATTTAACTGAGTCATTTCTGGCCTAATGTTCACCAGTGATTTCAATTTTATCAATATCTGAACGGTTTTTCCATTTACGACAGTACTACCTTAAGGAAAACTAAAAGTCTAAATACTAATATAGCCGTCACAAATAATTCTGTATGTAGAAGGTAAAAAGCCTTCTGATTATGATCATATTAATAATTATTAATATGCACAGTC
Organism: Diplolepis rosae; assembly: GCA_030998225.1. Lineage (NCBI taxonomy): Eukaryota > Metazoa > Arthropoda > Insecta > Hymenoptera > Diplolepididae > Diplolepis > Diplolepis rosae. The sequence continues at coordinate 1,855,343 of JAPYXD010000631.1, forward strand.
ATATTTTTCGAAAAGTTAATCGTTAATTGTTTGAACAAATTTCTTTAAAAAAATACAGTATTTATAAAAAAAAAATTTCCTCTTATTTCGTATTAACTTTCTTTTTATTCCCTAATAATAATAGTCATATAAATAATTTTATAAGATTACTAATGGAGAATATAAATGTGCAAGCGATTTGCGACGCACGTTATGACTTCCATAACGTGCGAGCAATATGCGCCTCTATTAAGGACACATATGTTTCATCAGGTGATGGCACATCGTGCGGATTAATCCGCAGATATGCGTGCGGATGTGCCATTATTTTGTAAGCATTTTGTTATCTGGGTTCGTTTTGTTGTGGAACCAACGTATCGGAGAAGGCTCGCAAAATTAATAGTAGGTTTGGAGAAGGTTTATCTGGCCATAGCACAGTATCGTTTTGGTTTGTAAAATTTCGTTCTGGGGATTTCAGCCTTGAAAATGAACCACGTGCAAAACCCCAACCCAAAGTAAATAATGATGAACTGAAGGCTATTGTAGAAAGTGACACGTCTCAAACTACTCGTGAGTTAGCTTCGAAATTTCCTGTTTGTATCCTAACTATATTGGATCATTTGCGTCGAATCAACAGAGTAAAAAAGCTTGAATGATAGGTTTTGCACGAATTAAACTCACATCCGATGCAAAAAAACGTTTCCATTCTTGAGTTTCTTTGCTTTCGCCGAATTAAGGAGAGCCTTGTCTGCATCATATCATTATTTGTAATGAAAAATTGATCCTCTATAATAATTGTAAACGTTCAGCAAGCTGGTTAGATAAGGATGAAGTACAAAAACACAGCCCAAAACCAAACATTCATCAAAAGATGTTCATGGTTACTGCTTGATGGAGCAGCCACGGTTCAATATATAAATTTATTCAGAAAATGTTGTATGGCATTTTTTCCCCAAATGACATCAGTTATAATTTTTTATAGGGGAAGAAAGTTGCGCTCTTGAATTTTCCATATGAATGTATGTTTTGATGATTACAATTTTAATAATTTTTAAGGTTATAGGCCGTCCGAGAATAGTCAAATGATTCTATATACCTTTATACTACCCAGACGCTCAATTATGTTTCTCTTGGCTTCGTGAAAAAGTGTTGCGAAAGAGATGCCAAATTTAAATTTACCAAATGTTTCCTTTGAAAAATTAAATTTCGTTTTTAGATATTTTGAAAAACCTTCAACTATAATAAATATCAAGAATTTATATATATATAATAATAATAATATGAGGCAAAATTGAAAAACATTTCAATTAAATAAAATACTTAAAACAGTTTTTACAATACAAACCTTAATTATACAGTAAAATACCTTTAAAAAATTATGTGAAATACTTATCATATTTCACATGACGATTTCAATATATACACATTTTTCTCAAAAAAATTGCTGACAAAACTGGCCATAAATCGGACCATTTTCATGATATGGGGTTGTCCCAGAAGTAATTGCCGATTTTTTCATACAAATTAAACACATTTTTTTAAATGTAAGGAATGAACTTTAATGAATGATATATTTTCAATTTTTTTCAATGACCTTTTGCCATATTTCTGGAAACTTCATGATCCCACGCCCATAAAACTTCTGGTCTTTATCGGCAAAAAACTGAACCAAGTGCGATTTCACAGCTTCATCATCATTGAAAGTTTTACCATTTAAGGAGTTCTGCAAAGATCGAAATAAAGAGTAATCTGATAGTGCAAGGTCAGGGCTATATGGTGGATGTAACATCACTTCCCAGTCAAGCCTTAATAATTTTTGGCGAGTGGCTAAAGATCTGTGTATATAAATTGGCCAATTTTTGTATTGGAGTTTCTTTGCACTAAAAAGTCTTTGACTTGTGTAAATTTATGGTAATTTGTCAGGTGCATCATTGTATCTATCACTTCTACATTATTTGTATGGGCTGTAGTTGAAACATAAGAGACTGCATCAGCTAAAGTATTAATAATTGCAGAATTTCGGGCATCCCCTTGAACTTCTCGAGATGTTTGAGATATTGTACAATCCTATTTGATTCGAATAGGACGCAAATCAAGTTTTTTCAAGTATAATAGGCGTGATTGTGATTGGTTGTGTGCATTCTTAATACGCAATAAGAATTTACCAATGCATCTATCTGAAAATATCAAAAGATTCAGAGCGAAAGTTGATGCCAAAATCGTAAACGAGTATCTTGAAAACCTCGAGATTTCGCTTGATAGTATATCCAATGAAAACATTGCTAATTATGATGAGACTTATTTTACAGATGATCCTGGAAGCACACAGGTTGTCGTCAGATGTTCCCGGGATCCAGAAAGAACTATTGATTTATCTGAATCTTCCCCAAGCGTCATGTTTGCAGTATCTGGAGATAGTAAACTTTTTCCTTCTTATACTGTGTATAAATTAAGTCACCTCTACCCTACGCATCTTGCTCAACCATTAGATATCTGCTATTCGATCGTAAAAGAAGAACTAGAAAGCGGTTTCAAATCAGTGGAAATCAGGATTCAAGGCGTGTGGAAATATATCCATTGAGAGGAATTGCGTTCTGAAGAGGTTTCCGCACGCAAAAAGAAGTGTCGATATTGAAGAGCCCGCCATATCGACAGACATATTCATCGCTCACTTAGGAAAGCAACGAAAGGGGTTTTTAGACAAAATTCCGACTCGTTGTGAGAAACAATTGAAGGTGGTGTCTGGAAAGAGCGTGAATGTCGATGATATGAATCTATTCAAGGTCAGCTGAAGAGAGGAAGTGAACTGAAAAAAACGTGGAAGGGTCAAAAAGTCCAGGAGCGTTATTGAATCGGAGCATTTTAATTATTCAGATAATGAACTGGAAGCCATGGATAGCGAGATATGTCTAAAAAAACGTCACGGAAGGCCTAGAAAATCAAAAACCAAAGTAGAATTTGATGATTGGGAGACTTCAATTGAGGTACTGGAAGAGTTAGATGACAATGGCAATGATCTTGAAGCAATGGTCAGCAAGATAAGTAAAAAAAAATCGTCGTGGAAGACCCAGGAAACATTATTCACAAATTACTAGCAAAGAATATATTATATATATGTGAAGTATTAGCATCTAACTTGAAATCATTCAAATATCTAATGATTAAAAAATGCAAAAAGCGCGTCACTTTATCCCATTTTACGATAACTGGAAACCGAAATTCATTTCATACTTATAAAACTTATACACTTATTACACTTATAAAAGTGAAATGTTACTGAGATATGTCCATAGAGTACAGTTTTTATATGTAATTTTTTAACTTTTCAGTATCATGCTTGACCTTAGGGCAGAAATCAGGAACAGTGTTCTAAATATATTTCCAATGGTACGTGTAAAAGAAGGGTTTGAATATTACAAAAAAATATATAAGTTATATCTAAATTCACATACGAATTTACACTTTGCGATTTATTTGGTTCTAAATAAATTTGTCAAATTGTCACTATAGACTAAAATACTTTAAAAACCATGTTTGTGAAATACGTAGCTTTTTTACATTAGAATTCAAGTATATAAGTACAAATGGAACGTTTGACCTATATTAGCACACGAAATCGCGCAATAACTTTATTTGGTATAAAGCAAAATTGAAAAAACATTTATTTCAAATGAAATACCGTAAACAAATTTTGGAATAAGTAAAATTTTTTACATAACACTGAATATTTAAAGAATACATAAATTATTTCTAACTTTGCATACACTTTAAGGTATAAAACAAAATTAGATCCAAAATTTCAAATCACATCACTATAAAATTGATTAGATTGAAGTAAGAATAAAAAATTTTAATTATTCTTTCACCTAATTGAATTATAAATTTGTTTATTAGTTACAATTATATCCTAAATTTTTTCACGATATGTTATCGGAAAGAATTTTTTTTTTCAATTTTGCTTCATACCAAATAAAGTTATTGCGCGATTTTGCGTGATAATTTAGGTATACTTTATGTGTTTTTTAAATATTCCAACTTTCCATTTATACTTGTATACTCAAATTGTCATGTAAAAATGTTACCAATTGTACGAAAATTGTTTTAAAAGTATATTATGTGCCTCCGGCGCGTAAACTCGTTTTTACGCTGCAGTTGAAAGTAGCACAATGTTGTGTATTACGATACAGAGGAATGTAATGCAAAACTTGCACTGCGCATGCGCCTATAACCATACAGCGGAGCGTAATCTTCTTATTCTTTTTCTACTTCGTACAGCGTTGGTACCGTACTGACAAAGCCTTGTACATTTGAACTGCGCATGGATCTATTACAATACGCTACTACTACACAAGATCGAGAAAATCAGAATGGCCGGAACTAGTCGCGAAATTTCAAGTGCAATGGACGAAAATCATAATTAATACTAGATTAGATTCGAGTGTACGCATAAAAACTCGTATATGCACCGAAGTCACAAAAAATAGAATATGTGCCAATGCACACGATTCGGGTAATTACGAGACTCGCTTAAAATGCTCGCAGGACTGATCGCGCCTCGGCTTCGTCTCGGCTTGGTCTCAGCTACGCCTTGGCTTTGATCTCCTGCGAGCATTGTCGCTCGTCGCGCAATAACCCTCATTATGCGCCTAGGCACATAATATACTATTACCCTATAGCTATGGTTTGTAGAATTTACTTTACACCAAATGAATCTCAAGGTGCAAATTCGTATGCGAATTCAGATATAATCTATGCTTTTTTTGTAATGTCCAAACCCTTTTGTACACATACACCACCACCGAAAATTATAGGTTCATCCATTGTTTCAGCTATTGTTACAGTGTCTGAATTTTTATGATAACAACCCTAGCGGACCCAGTCCAGTGAATGGTCAGCAAATTCGCTCATCATTCACTGACCATTCGCTGACCTCGTAATAATATAACTAAGAAGAGCATAAAAACATTTAAATTGTTTCAATAAAGATTCTGCGGCACATTTTGAGTTATACCTATCATTAAAGGCAGTGTAGTGGTTCAGCAATGTTTCACTACTACCACCGCACTGCTTCCAATGACAGGTATTATGTTTTTTTAGTTTTTAACACCAAGAAATAAAATTATTATATCAACTTCGATAACTTCAAACTCAAAATGTACCGCAGAATCATAATTGAATCAATTTAAATGTTTTTTCACTGGACCGGGTCCGCTAGGGAAGTTCGAATTTTTTCCCGATAATAGCATAAAAATCAATAACATTTTGTATCTAATGAGGCCAAATTGAAGGCAGTGTTAATTTTGAAAAATATATTGACAAAAAATTCAAATTTCAATCTTCTTGAAAATATTAATAAATTTGAAAATATTTAACATTTTAAAAACTTTTCAGTCACGAACCTTTTTCATCCTGCTCAAGCTGCAGCACTTCTGCCTGGTCAATCGCGCGTTGTCGTACGCATCGGCGTACAGTTTGCACTGCTGTCCCACTTTCATCTCCAACATATTTATAATTCTTAAAACTGCAGATGAATCTTCGTTAAAAATTCCAGCAGCTATGTATGCAGCAATTTCAATAATTTTAATACAAGCATGAAAGTGTTTTAGAGATAATCGTCATACAGTTGCATTAAAACTTTCATTTGAATTTTATGTGTGCCTGCCTAAAAACCTCTGAAGTAAATCTCTATTCCATAAACCTTTATGAATAGACAAGTTATGATTCTGTACGTCTGGGGCAAGAGGAGGTGGATGCTGAAATTCCTTTTTTTTGCCTGCAGCTCCAGCAACGCACCACTTGTACCATGCCGTTTCGTAACATTATAAAATATTGTTTTCGAATTTGTATGAACCAGTCAAAATACGAACGACTTTGGACTTTCTTACGCAACGCTTTCGTACATGGACCTGAAAAACATATGTCTTTAGGCTTGCCTTTGAAAGCTATTTTCTTCATTGGTTTATTGTCTGCAAGGGACTGAGGCAAAGAACCAGTGCTAGCAACCGCGCGCTTTGATTCTAGACTTTCTTGACCTTAGTCATTAATTGAAAAATCCAAAATATCAATATTTTGATATTGTAAATACTCCTTAAATTTGATTAAAATATGATATGCATTTTACAGAAAAAATTATTGCGAGAGCATAACATTTTTTATATTTTATGACTTTTCTGTATTATGCTTGACCTCATGGTAGAATCTAGGAATTTTTTTTTGAATATCTTGATTAGTTAACAAAATGCTATGAAGATATGCCCTCAAAATGATACGTATTATTAACATTTTTGTCAAAGTATTTTGCTCTATAATGAAGAATTATCGAATTTGCTTCATAACAAAGAAATCTCTTAGTGTAATTTCGTATGCCAATTCAGAAATAATTTTTTTTTTTTTAATATTCAAATCCTTTATTTAAACTTATATATCAAAATTGACATGTAAGAAAACTTGCGTATTTTGAAACCTTTTAAAGTAGTTAATTCGAATGAAATGTTTCCCAATATTGCCTTTTACCAAAGAAATCCTCTTGTGTAATTTCGTGAGTAAATTTAGATATAATTTATGCATTGAATAATAAATATTCAAACCCTTCATTTCTTAAACTTAAATCTAATATTCATAATATCTTATTATAAAATATTTTCCACACAATTTAGTAATTCAAATAAACGATTTACAAGGGTAAAAAATATTTAAATCAATTTTTTTTTTGAAAATTTAAATGCTACGTACGGCATTTATGAGTAGTTTTCAAGTTCGTGACTTCAGCGCCGATTGTAGGTCCCTTTCCTTGTTAATGGCTACAAATAGGCAACTTTTACATAGTTGGAACGATACCAGGCTTACTCCTATTCTTTTCTTCTTCTTATACTACCACTACTGGCAGAAAGAGAGGGATGGAGAATTGATCCTTCTATTGTCTTACTTTCCTGGAATATGTAGAGAGGTTTTCTGGTTGCTGGTCGTTACCAAAAAGGGCAACCCTAGTTCTTTTAGGATGCGCGCAGGAGTACATACGATTTGATGGTGTTAATTTTCCAGATATTTCTCACTTCTTTTCGCAGTTCAGCAACCGAACAATTTATTTGGACCTTAAAAATGATCCGCCGAAGATATATATATATATATCGAAATTATATTTTAATATACTCTTATTTATTATCATACCTTATTTATGTTAACATATTTAAGTACGCAATGATACACTATTTATAATCGCCCTCCCCTCGGAATGGTACCTTGACGAAGTTCTTCTCTTGGCTATGCCAAAAAAGGACGGGTGGGGAGGCTTAGCAGACGGCCCTCGGGACATGGAGGTTGTAGTGTCCCGATGAAGCGGTGAACAAATGCAAGCGGCTCTATTGACTGGCATCTTCTCAGTGCGTGAAAGGTGCTCTATAAACGGGTCTATCCCAGGTTGAAAGCGGGGAACGCTATAAACGCGTCTATCCCCATGCATGGAGAGGGATGTATGCCCCAGGCAGCGGCGCTCAGAATGAGTCTGTCAGTGCCTGCAAGAAATAAGTGAACTAAATGAATGTCAGCACCGCATGACTGTGATATGTGTCTTTCGAATGTGAGAGAAGAACCTATAGACAGGCTCTCTCTTGAATGAGGCTCAGAATGAACTGGTGTATGGAATCTCCTGAGAGACACTGCAAAGCCTCCGCAGTTGGATGGAAGGCTTAGCTTCGGCGAACACCTGCAGACCGCGACTGCCAAAGCGATCCAATGTGGAGCCGCTCTAACTCGGCTCATGCCCAACATTAGTGGCCCCAGGGAAGCTAAGAGTAGGTTGGTGGTGAGCGTGGTTTAATTCGAAGCTGCTTTATGCAGCTGCGGTCTGGACAAGTGGCCTTAACAACCATGTTATCCAGAAGAAGCTGTTCTCGGCACAGCGAGGTATGGTGCTGAGAATTGTCTCAGCATACCGAACTGTGTCGACGAGTGCTGTGCTGGTCCTAGCAAGCGTCCCACCAATAGACTTGTTGGCAGAGAAAAGAAGGAAACTTTCAGCTCGGTAAGGATCTTACCTGTTTAAACAACCTACAGGAAATCGCTCGCGCGAAGGAGGTCATCCGCAAGATGGAAGGCGCAGACTTGTCGAGAAATGGCAGACGAAATGGCATGGTGACCAAACCGGGAAATGGACACACCGTCTAATCCCAGAGCTCGCCACCTGGCTGGATAGAAAACACGGCCAAGTCGGCTTTTACCTGGCGCAAGTGCTTTCGGGCCATGGTTGCTTCAATGTGTACCTGAAGCGCTTCAAGAAAAGACACAATGAGTCGTGTTGCTACTGCGGATCCCTTGTGGATAATGCAGAGCACACTCTTTTTGTTTGTGCCAGGTGGGGCGTGGCAAGGGACACTGCCGGTCGGGCAGTGGGCGCACAACTCACACCTGACTCGATGTTCTCCATCATGCTCCAGTCTGAAAAAAAAATGGATGCTTATCGAGTCATTCGTCACCTTGGTGATGAAGACGAGGGAGCTCGATGGGCGTGCGGAACGCGGCGACAACGAGGGCCAGTAGAAATCGCATCGGGGTCTGCACCTGCGGTCCTGCGTCTCGCGCGGACTTGGCTGCCCGCGCCTTTCGGGGGAGAAATCTTATTCCTATCCTGGTTGGCACGGCTGGTCGGTTTGCCTAACGGACATGTGGCCGCGGATGGGAGTCCTGGGCAAACACATGACGGATGAGTCGTACGCGACTTTAAGCTGGAACCAACCACCCGTGAAGTTCAAAGCCGAAAGGCGGTTCCACGGGCGGTGTATTGGTTCGAGATTATAATACTAGCAATAGAAGATCGCTTGTATGGAACCGCAGACCGGCAAGATGAAAGAGAATTCTATTTCTTTACAATTCTGAGGACTGAACCCGGTTAAGACAATCAGAAGACTGCGAATTTAATTTTGTCTTGACTCGTTCGTAAGTTCATCGTAAGGTGTACACGATAGGGATTTTTGTTGATTCAGGAAATGTTTGGATGTCAAATAATTTTCCCGCATTCTTAATTCATTGTCTAAAAGGAAATATGGTCAATTTCGCAATTTGATACATGGACATCAAATTGCAGAAACGATTTTTAGTTACCAACATATTTAAGGCTAAATTGAAATATTTTAGTCTGAGCTTATAGTAATCATATTGATTAAAAATATCAATATAATTATTTAATTATGTGGATGAGTCTTTGATAATAATTTCCGAAAAGCTCGTGGTTTTTATTGTTGGAGATCATGTGGTTTATGTATAAAGGTAAGGGTAGGCGCGGGGGAAGGAGAACTTAGAGTATGTGCTGGACCTCGTGTTGAACGGCAAAGGCTGATCATAATATTGCTAAAAGAAAGAAAAGATGCATATAATAATTCCTCTCGGCATGTGCATGGGTGAATCAATGATAGATGTAGGCGAACGGCAGAAATAATGCGATCGGTTATGCATACTCAGTGGACGATTCTCCTTTTCTCTTTTTTATCAACTCTTCTTCTTGAATTCATTCTTAACATTTCCGTCCAGCAGCTTGCATTACTGCGACATCGCTGTTGCTTCTTCCTTTTTTTAACCTACATTTTCATTCTCATATTCAGTTCGATCTTTTTATTTTTCATTTATTCTTTCTAGTCATCGCTCCCGGTCTTGCCCTTATTGTTATTCATAATGATCACATAAATATGTATATTATATGTTGAATAATATAGGTTCCTGGAATCTACATCCAGGAGAGGTGGACTTGTAAAACATGAAGGAAGAGAGAACCTTTCTCGGAAGATTTTTGTAAGCCTTTGAAGTGTAATTGTAAAACATAATTAGAAACCTCGAGTATTTCAGTCAAGAACTTGGTTCCTGAATCGGAACATCTCGCTGTCCCAAGAATGCTGAGTTGTTATTATTACCTTCAGAAACCGATTAGGGGGCCTTAGAACAGACGACCGGGCGCGTCCTCGGGTTGCGGATAGAGGGGCCCTGTACTGAGAGTTACTGCCGAAAAAGGATACATATCTAAATAAGCAGTCGTGGACAACGTTCCGGGGATGGTCCCGAATGAATAACTCCCAAGCCAAGGTGTTAACTACCGTGCCAAGGGCTGCATGGCACCAGGGAGTGGTGTCTTACACAGTGTCTCTTGGAAACCAGGCCACCTCTAAAAGTATCGAAGCCTTACCCCTGCATGTGGGGCTCTGCAGGAGCGGACCAAATACTTCCCTAGATAATCGTGGGAACAAAATGTAGTATAATAAAATCGTTATTGGCTGCACCATCTGCACAATAGAGATATGGAGAAGCTACGAAGGTGGGAACGACGCTGGAGAAGATAGAAAGTTTTTCGGAAACGATGAAAAACATGTTCCTCTCTATCAGGGATGGAATCCGTGTCGTGCTTCAGACGCTGGAGATGCTGAAAACGGGTATAGAAAATCGAGATGGCTACCTCAAGCATTTCAAGTAGCACTTCTGAGCCAGGATGGTCTCGAAGATCAAGGAGGTGGGCTCTCCTAAAAGCCATTCATACCCTGGGTACAATGTGTTGTGCGGCTTTCCGTGAGGCAGCCCCAAAAAGGAAACATTAGAGAGGCCGCGATTAAAGAACAACCTGGCAGGCTAAAATGACGCCGAAGTTCGGCGTATGGCGCATAAAGACAAGGCCATTAAGTTTAAAGCTAACACGGTTCCGGGGTCATAGTCTGGCGAGGAAACAGGGGAGTTTTGAGTTTAGTGGATATTGCTTCTACCGAGTCTCATACAGCGTGCGTAAATGCATTCTCTTTTCTCCTCTGAAAAAAATATACAGGGCGAGGGACATAAAGTGTTACAGAGCGATAGCACTCAATCTATTGATCATATCCAAAAATGTTTCAGACAAAAGTTTCAGTGTTCGAGAAGGCCGACATACTGGACCACCTATTTTTTTATCGGTGGAGGCGCTGAAGTTACGTCAAGGTCAACTCCACTTTTTTAAATGGAACCATGTAGTTTTTTTTCTATGAAATTATTACCGATTTTAAGACGAATTCAGCGACCTACAACACAAAGTCATTCTAGTCACGCGAAGTATGAAAATAGTCAAAAAATAATTTTCATTTCTTACGATACCCATGATAATACTCATCGATAGGGTATTGTTGACATCGGCAAAAAGTAAGCATTTTCTGTTGACATATCAGTTAGTCACGAATTACCTTCTAATGTGAGTACATCGGAACGCGAAAATGAACGATTTTTAAGAATATTTTGATATGATGATGATGCTGGGGGAATGCCGTAAACATTACAGAAACGTCTAAGATTTGTATGAAGCTCATTATCCGGATAGGCAACCAAAATCGCACATGGCTTTTAAGCGATTAGCTGACCGTTTCTGAAGCTTCGGTACAGAGAAACAAACACGAGTCAAATGTCGACCAATTGTTAATGAAAATAATGCGGCTGCTATGTTAGCTTTTGCTGCACTAAATCCACATGCGTGAAGCAGGCAACTGGAAGAAAAAGAGTGGAATTAGTCAGCGATCTGTATTAAGAATCTTACATCAACACAAGTTTCATCCGTATCGTATGTCATTACATCAGGATTTGTACGACAAAGACTTCCAAAAACGCGTCAATTTCTGTAATTGGATTCGTAGAAAAATGGGGACAGATGTCTCATTTTTGAGTCATGTGCTTTTTTTGATGAAGCTAACTTCGCAAAGACGGGGAATGTGAATAGGCATAATATGCATTATTGGGCAAATGAGAATCCTCGATGGATGAGAACTGTACCATTTCAACATCCGTGGTCCGTTAATTGTTGGTGTAGTATTGTCGGCGATCACGTACTTGGTCCATATTTTTTTGAGGGTCGCTTGACTGGGCAAGTTTACGCAAACTTTCTGCAAAACGTACTGCCTCAATTAATGCAAGACGTGCCCTTGCATGTTCGCATGAACATGTGGATGCAACACGACGGTGGTGCACCACCCCATTATGCTCTGTGTTCAAGACAAGTGATGAATGAGATTTTTGACGAAAAGTGGATAGGACGAGGCGGCCCTATAGCTTGGCCACCTCGTTCGCCATATCTAACATCACCAGATTACTTTTTATGAGGTTTTGTCAAAGAACGCGTAATGGCGGTAGCACCTACCACGCCTGACGACATGAAAGAAAGAATACGCCGAGCATGTACCCAAATTACACAACAAATGTTGACTGAAGTTAGAAGGTCTTTTCATCAGCGAATTAACAAGTGCTTACAAGTCGAGGGTCATCACTTCGAGCATCTTCTGTAGGTAGACCCAAACCAAAGTTAGTGGATCCTTTGAAAGTGGTTATTCCGATATGTTTCGATTTTTCGACTATTTTCATACTTTGCGTGACTAGAATAATATTTTGTGCAATATTTATTCAGAACCCCAGAATAATTGCCCACCTCAATTCGCAGGAAACATTGAACAATTACCGACTTTGAATTGTACTGAAAAATGATTTTTTGAGATATTTATGTTTGTAGGCAACTAATTGGGGTCAATATAGAAAGGACTTCAGGTCGTTGTTGGGCAATGTGCCTAAAAGAATAATGTATTTTGATAAAATCGAAGTTGCAATGAAGACTGTACAGCTACCTATGTGTAAAACTTATAAAAGAATTGAACACTTCGTAACAGAAGGTTTGACAAGGATGCTTAAAGTGAAAGGCGTGAAACCTTGAGAAAGGAAACCAGGGGGATTTATAATGAAATCGAGAAGACTGGTAAATGGGACTGGTACAAGGAAACTCGTAAAAAGTATGATGGTGCAAATTTTAAAGCCTATGAGGACTTCTGGAAGGGTCATTTTCGGCGATTGAAAATTTCTCCGATATATGTCAGAACTTTAAACGACCTTATAAAAGAACCTGGTATGTCGGCTGAGTGTACCTTATTACGTTCTGTCGCTTCTTCAGACCCTGCATAGAATTAGGATACACCTCTTAAGCATGGAGGAACGTTGATGCGGTTTCAATCCCAAACTGAGGAAAGTTTCCTATCCTCAGGCTAAATTATACAGACTTACAAGCTTGAGATCATTAACATTGCAGACTTTGGAAAATTTAGCGGATTTACATTTAAAGTTGTAAATCTCATCGAATAGACTACTTCATGCTAATTAATCTCAGTGGCTTACATTTTTTAGAAATTCTTGTCCCGTACCGTGTACAAACATTTTAAACTGCTTGAACGTACTAAAATTCACAGATGACTGGGAAAAAACGAATTATTTTCACCATTAAACCTCAAAGCATTTGTTTAGCGTCCTGCAGAGAAACTGGAAAGCACCCGGACCGGACATGGTGCTTAACTTTCGTTACCAGTACCAAACGTATATGCATCCTGTTATGGCCAGCTGCAAGCAGAACATCATTGACAATCCAAAATTTGACCCTCCTCTCATGGTGAAGAAATAACATATATGCAGCACTGATAAAGAACAATGTTAGTAAGGAGATTATCACTTCGCAGTAGTAACCGTCATAGCTGACTTTGTAACCCATATGTCGTCTAGGGTAAATTTTCTTGTACTAGTAGCATCGGCACGCACTACGCGCATACCACACTCTGATTATAATGTAATTTAAATTACGATACATATAACACTGGACAATCAAAATTACCAATGTTCACTCTGAATTTGGATTTTTCATGGTCAGCAACAATGATCCGAAAAGTAATTTGAATTTGGATAATCTATCTTAAGGATATCATAAAGAATCTGAACCCGTCTTTTCGATTTTCGGGAATTCGTGGTGCATGCTATCTGGAAAATCAAATGCTATAATACGAGAAACAGTTAAAAGTACATAGGAAAACCTAAGGCGATCACATACAGATTGTCATTTGTTTTAAGGTTAAAACAGACAAAAGACAATTGATTTATATATTTAATAGTTTATTTCATACGTCATTATTCTTGTGGAATACAAATGGACTTCAACTGAAGAATTAAAAAAATAATTTTATTTGGCATGAAATTCTAATCGCAAGTTCGACTCGCGATATTCATGTTTAGTTCGAAATTCTGATCACGAGTCAAACTCGTCAAAGTACGGCAAGAAGCTGATAATTATTATTTTACAATGCAAACCCTTAGTATTACAGGCTGCTTATCTTTTTTCAACCTACATTCCTCCTAAGTGGTGCGCCATTACAAGGAGAGCTTGTGGGCAAGTCAGATTGCCTATTTCAACTTTTTTTTTATATTCTATCTGGTTGTTAAACAAATATTTTTTAGTACAAATATAAATTAGTGGTCTCTACTGAATCTGTTAAATAAATTGGGTTCGGGGTGGAAATAATAGTTGTAGTTAACACTTAATAATAATATACTTCGTTTATTATCATGTCTCTTGTGATTACTTATTACTAAGCCAATATACGCGACGAGCTGCTTGCGGCCTCGTGTTATTCTCTTTTTGGAGTCTTAATTGATTTCCGTTCTCTCCCCTCTCATACGTATCAGCTGAGCATGAATTCACATATCTCAACAGAATCATTTTCACGGCACTTAATAATAATCTATAAATTACCCGTATGAACCAATAACACTTTGAACACCATTGATCTAACATGGTAGTACGCTACCTAGGAGCTTTTTGAGATAGAAGTGCTGTTTTTCTCTCTTTTTGGACAAATTATTAATTAACTAACGTGATGCACCAGTGCTATTTCAGCACCGCTCAATGAATATAAGTTTAAGAGCAGTCTAAATGCACTGCATATTTGCTTCCACCAAATATTACTTACAAAGATGTATGGGGATAAAAATATGGTATGGTGAAGGAAAGGCTCCTTGGTCACCCAACTAGGCCCCAAATGACAATGGAAACCGTGGAAAGCGTTGCAAACCATCTCTTCCCAGTGCACGACGGAGTGGTATTCAACTGCGACACGAGTAAAAGCTTCAAATTCTTCTCGGAAGAAGAATTCCAGTCAGCGTGCTCAAGGCTGAAGAACAAAAAAGCTACAGGACCTGGAAATATACTTCCAGAGATCGTGAAGCAAGTAGCACACAACAAACCGGGGTACATGCTGTAAACTTACAACAGATTAGCAGCGTGCAGAGACTTCTCGTCGGCCTAGAAAAAAGCTAGACTCGTACTGCTAAAAAAAGGGGACAAACCCACGGCACACCCCAGCTCCTTCCGATCGATCTGCCTGCTGGATGCAGAAGGTGAATTGTACGAACACCTTATACTTGGCAGACTAAAAAGCGAACTGGTACGCACTGGCAAACTATCTGAGAGACAGTATGGATTCAGAGAGGGACGACAAACGGTGGATGCATTAAGGCAGTGGTAAAAATAGCGGAAGATGCAGCCGCTTACTCCAAGCAGAGCAGACCCATTTGCGCCTTAATAACACTCGATGTGAAGAACGCCTTTAATAGTGCTTCTTGGCAAGAAATCTTGGACGAACTCAAAGAAAGTAAAATAAAAGAGAGCCTACTGAAAAGTATAGCTTCTTATTTATCAGAACGAAAAAAAAATAAATACCTCCAAAAGCGAAAAAAATCGCCAAGAAACAAAATTCTACGAAATAAGCTATGTATAAAAGGACAGAAAGTTACAAAACAACAAGCAAGAGTTGCTGGAGGTGCGACGAGAAGAGGCACACTGGGGGGTCCTGCACGAGGAAACCACGATACTACCTCTACACCGCAAGACAAGATAAGCCTTCTAGAGGCCGCGCATGAAGCCAAGCAGGCAGTAAGTAAGGACGCCGAAGTTCGGCATAGAGCACCTATAGGTGGTGAGATAACGAATACGAGGGTTTCCTTATCGGCTACGATAGGTCTGACTGTATATACAAATTAATTTTATTCATTCATTGTTTTATATGCAATCCACTACCTGTCATTTTGACTGGACTGGTAGATCTATTGTTAATATATAAAAAATAATAGATATGTATTGCCGATAATGATGCAAAGAGAGCGTTTTCGGAATAATTATTTTTACTAATTATTTTATGCATTTCATAATAAATTCAACATTATTATATGGTAGCTACTTCACCAGAAACTGAGAAACAGCTAAGAACGTTTTAAAGTAGAAAAATTTATTTAAACTTGGAATTTTCTACACTGCTTAAAAAATATGACAAACTTCAGATAAGGTACTGAAAACGAAATACAAACATCCTGCAAGACTCTGTGCCGTTGTTTTGCGAAAATAGGAAATATAAACGACAACTCTCTTTCTCTCTTGCCTTCTGATTTAAGAGGTAGTCAAGTAAGTCTTAAATTAGTACTGTTCCATATTATTTGTTTAGTGTTATTATTTGGTAAATTATTATATATTTGCATACAGTAAATTATTATTTTTGTGAACAAATCGAGTCCCATAGACTTAACAAGTGACAACGTCCTCATATAAGAAATATCGCTAAAGGCTCAGGTTAAGATACATGGCTCTTAGCTTTAAGACGTTACTCAATCATTCTAGACGAAAAATTGGTCAATGGTATTAAGTAAATCGTAAATTTATTCTTGTCATGCGTATATCAAGCTTGGGACTGGCTGGATGTGATAAATTTTGTCGTTTAATGAACTTATCAGGTTATTTTTAGCACCATAAATCCTACGAAAATTATATTGAAAAAATACATATTCGTGAAAAGTGCTTATGGGGGTTCAAACTACATTCTAAAACATATGCTAGTATCATAAATGCTTAACCATATGGTGATAATTTTTCAGTCACCAAGAAAGAGTGATTTTTTTATTTCAGATGAAGCAATCATGAGTAATGTTGCCTACTGCAAGACACTTTTTATAGCCATCCCCGATAATGAGCTGTCAACAGGTCAATTCTCAATATTTTTCTACAAAAGTTTTATGAAATTTTCTTTGAATTTTACTTCATAACCTGCAAAAGTTCTCAAAAAATTATTTGTTTATTAACCTTGTAAAAAAATTATTAAATATATGCTATTTTTTTTATCTCCGAGACCCGCATACCTCCATAATCAACTGGTTGATTAGTTTATTAATCAGTTAATTATTTAATTAATTGGTTTATTATCTAATATTTGCAAGTTTTAGGTGTAGGTGTGTATATGCTTAGAATTATATTTGACGCGACATCATCGACGTTTTGATACGAGCAACTTTGATGGCGCACTAAATTTTATTATACGGGAATCTTTTTTTTGATGCTCCATTTAGATTTGTTTGGTGGAGCAACAAACATACATTAGTGACTTGTTTGATTGAGCATCAACTTCTATTGTGGCACCATCAATTTTTAATGTCATCAAAAGGATATTGTATCGAAAAGATATTGTTTTTGGTTTTGAGTGTCAAATATTAGCAGACCAACATTTGCAGTGTAATATAATAGAAATAGTATATCAAACATTCTGGTAATGGGTCGTATACTATTTTCCTTGATCTCCAGCCGAAAGTACGCTCAAAACCGAGTATTACTGCGGGTTTGCATGAATTACTGCGCACCAATTACTGCGGAATCCCCAATTACTGCGCTCCAACTACTGCGGAAACCCAAATTTCTGCGCGCGTAATACTGCGATATTATTTTGAGTGAACTTAAAATTAATTTAGGAGTGTTGAACATTTTATTTAATCTCAATTATAAAAAGTAAACACGACGAACCATTCGTAACAAATTAAGATTAATAATTTTATTTAATTTAACTTAAAATTATATCACTTGAGTTCCTCTTGCATCTTTAGCAACGATTAAGGAGTGTTGAACATTTTATTTAAACTAAATTATAAAAAGTGAACATGAAGCATTTTTAACAAATTAGGATTAAATAATATTATAACTCTTATTTAATTTACTTTAAAATTATATTACTTGACTTCCTCTTGCCTCATTAGCAACGATTTTGGAGTTTTCAACATTTTGTTTAATCTCAATTATAAAAAGTAAGCATAACGAAGCATTTGTAGTAATTGAAAGGTTATGCAGTGCCGCCTGACAGATCGCAGTAATTCATACACCTATGAAAATCATGTACCAAATACTGTTTTGATAAAAAAATGATTAAAAAACGTATTTTTTGTTATTTTGCATAAATATTTAGAAAAATAAGATATTTACTTTGCAAAAAATATTATCACAATAAATATTTTATTTTCAGAAACGGAATTATAACAAGTTTTTCAGAACGTGTTCATGGCCTGTCAACAAATCTAAGCATTAAAACTATGGGAATCGGGAACATGAGAGTTTCAAATTGCAATCAATTAGCTACAAATATCGTAACTATTGATAATTCGTTGATACTTATTATGCTTGGAATAGAAATTAATTGTTTTTAATTGTTCTGTAGCGTTATATATCTTTAAAACATTGTATATCATTAGTTTTATTTGAAACCGCAGTAACTGGGGCATCCACAGTAATACCCACACTTACCCTAACTGCAAAAAAAAAAATTTGAAAATAATTTTTTTTTTTTAAATTAACAAATACCAGAGAAAATTTATTCTTAGAAAACAATATTAATATTGATTTTTCGTGTAATTGAATGAAGTCACATTAAATTAAATTAAACAAACGAATTATACGATGAATTTAGCGGCCACAAAAGTCGTTGTTTCTGGAGTGAACTACGGCCGGATGGACCGTACTTTCGGCTAGGAGATCAAGAAAAAATCTTTTATTATTTTATAATTTTATAACTAAATATTACATTCAATTATGAAATTTTTATTTTATAATAATCGAATAAATGGAATGTTATTTCAATTTATTGCAATAACAAGCGTTTGTTAGCCCCAAAAACTTCTGAGATCACGCATTCATTGCAATAACGAGCGTTTGTTGGTCCAACAAACTTGTATGATCGCGCATTAAACTCGTGTTTATCATGCATGCTTTTTGACGCATTCGCCAGTTTTTTATATGTTTTTTCCATAAGCCATTGTTTGTTGACTCAAAAAACTTTTTAGTGTGCCATCAAACTATTTCTAAGCATGCTACTTCTGGGAAATGTTCCACATTCTTATTGAATAAATAAATCAATAATTAATTAAAAATCACTTTTGATATCTATGAGCAAACTCTTACGTCGAGAATATATAATGCGACTTATCAATGCTTCTTCCCTATTGGTTCCACTTCAATCGTTAATTACTTCAAAACTTTTCCACTTTTTACAAGAGGCATTTTTTAATGAATTTCAACCAGCGAATCCATCCTAAAAATATGTTTTTCGTGTTTTGGGACACCCTGTATAACAATCTTACGAATAATTACGAGACGAATTGCTTGACATTGCCAATTGATGCTGATTTATCAACGTGTAACTTCTCCTAGCCTAAACGGTGTATTCGTCAATGTTGTATTATTAAATTCAAATTGAAACATCATCAAATATTAAAAATATGATATTTTTTCTGAACAACATTTTTTTACCCTGGCTACAGTGAACTGTGCTCTTTGAACAATTCGGGCGGATTTCGGAAATATGGCATACGTATAGAACTGCAGAAGTTGGAACACCAAAAAATGTCACTGAATTACATTATTTTTTAAATAACCAAAAATTTTTATGTATTCTTGTAGAAAATTTATTCGATTTGTTCAAAGAACACAGTCCATTGTACCTAGGGTAAGAATATTAATAAAAACATACAAATGGTTCAGAAGAAAACGGGGTTATAAACCCTTTCAATCTTGTTATTTCCTAAATTGGTGTAAGCTACCTTCATTACATGATGCATAAATGTCACTTCAATAAATTTTTAAGGCCATGGACCAAGCAGATCATGTGACAAAAATTATATGTTAATTCAACCATGTGAGATAACTTATTTTGTTAATAACATATCTTGCTCGGAATTTGGTAAATATATCAGAAGATAATAAGAAACGTCTGTTAACTTCGTTTTAGTAAAAATCCTGCAATTTTTTTATTTTTGAATATAAAACTGAAGTGTTATAAACAATTACAGCTCTGTTACTACATTTCCACGACGAATGAAATATCGTCTTGAAATTTTAAGAAATAAATCAAAATTCACTGTGACAGGTCTGTTATGTCTTAACACTAGAACTACCAGCATTTTACATACAGGGTTTTTCAATTAGAGGTTTCATTTTGAATAGACTGCTATTTCGGCAGCTGTCATAATAAGAGGTGTCATTTTTTGATAGATGACAACTATAAACTATGCCTTTAATAAAAATGGAACGATACACGCTTCAGCAACGAATTGCAGTTGTTAAAATTCACTACAAAAATGGTAAAAATTTTGCTGCAACAGTTCGTAAAGTTAACAGTTATCTCAGAAGTTTTTGAGGCTACGTTAATAAGCAGAATTGTCACATTTGGGGCTTGGAAAACCCAAAAATGATTATTGAAAAGTCTCTCTATCTGCAACGTGTAACTGTTTAGTGCGGTTTTTGGGGCGGGAGGGATCATTGGGCCTTATTTTTTTGAAAATGAAGTTGGAGCGGCTGTTTTGGTGAATGGATTAGGCTATCGAACCATGATTAATGAATTTTTATGGCCTGAATTGGAAGATATGGATGTGGCCGATTTTTATTTCCAAGACGACGCTACGTGCCACACAAGTGGCGAAACCATCGGTCTTTTGCGTGAAAAGTTTCCAGGCCAAGTGATTTGTCGAAACGGCGCTTACAATTGGCCGCCGAGATCATGCAATTTAACACCTTTAGACTTTTTTCTTTGGAGTTATGTGGAAGATAAGATTTATGCTGATGCTCCTCAGTCAATTCAAGAAATATAAGGGAAGATTCATGCGGTTATCGAGGAAATGGAGCCCCAAATGTGCGAAAATGTAATGGAAAATTTCATCAAAGAGCATGGTCCTGCAAACGTAGCCGTGGAGGCCATATGAATGATATTGTTTTTCATTAATAATGGCAAACCTTCCGCTATTGAATGGAATAAAAATCAAAATAAAACCTCTAATTGGAAAACCCTTTATATCTATTTCATTAATTTTATTTTCATTATGTATTTTGTTTATTTCATTTTTCTATTTATTCATTAATATGCTGCTTTAGAAGCCATACAACATATCAATATACAAATATTTCCTAAAATTTTTAATGAAATATACCACCAGCCTTTTTGACTGGTCTGGAATTCTTTCCATATGCTATTATTTATAATTTCCTAAATTTCAACTGATTTATTATTGTTAAAAATTTTACATATGAAGAAAAAAATCGATAGTCAGGGACTGAATTGGTCACGTAATCTGCATGACCCATGGCCTCAAAGATATCCGTAAGTAGCACTTAGAACGAGTTTCCTTGTAGTGTTCAAATGTTGTCATATTCAGTCGTTTTCCGGTTATTAATGATTCATTCCTGAAATCAAAACGAACTAATCTATCTTGTTAGTGAGTGCATTGTAGGTTGCGTACTTGGAAAAATACGTGAGCGAATAATTGATCCTCCCTATTGGTGTTCTTGTAATCCCATACCCAAACGTCCTGCTAGACTCTGTGTCGTTGACTTAAGAAAATATGAAATATAAACGATAATTCTCTCTCTCCCTCTTTCTCTTACCCTTTTATTTGAAATAATAATTATATAATAATAATAATAAATAATAATAATAATAAAATAATAATTTTCAAGTAAGTTTCCATGTATCGTTCCATTTTGTAAGCTAGATAAATCTAACACATTTAATATTTAATAAATTCATATATGTAAATTTAGTGAATTGTTATCATTCAGAACACTGGTTCCGTAGACCAACCTGACTTAATCAGCTGATTATTACTTCAAAATTTCTTTCTTGTATAACTATTAATTTTCACTGCGTCATTTTAGGTTATGAAAATATAAATATTGGACTAAGTAATAAGTATATACTTATAAAATGAAAAGTTGCAAATTATATTAATTTTTTCATAGTTTTATAATTTTTAATTTGTCATTTCATATGAAAACTTGATATGGATGAAACCTTTTTTCTTTTAGTTGAATTATGAATGTTATAATTAAATAGTAAAGAATTTTGAAAATCTTTCTGTGGAAAAAAAGACGCTTTCGACTGCGCTGGGATTCGAGCCCAGGTCTTTCGATTGCCGGTCGAGTGCTCTAACCACTAAGCTACACAGGCGTCCGACATCTCCTTCTCCACAGGAAGATCTTATATCGCCTAGTGGCTCAGCCTTGCGGCTATAAATGATTTCAAATTAATTAGTTGAGTTTGAAATTTCTGCCACTGCCTACATTATCGGAGAATCACTAGTCGCGTATCAGATAGGATACGTTGCATAGCCGCAAGGCTGAGCCACTAGGCGATATAAGGAGATCTTCCTGTGGAGAAGGAGATGTCGGACGCCTGTGTAGCTTAGTGGTTAGAGCACTCGACCGGCAATCGAAAGACCTGGGCTCGAATCCCAGCGCAGTCGAAAGCGTCTTTTTTTCCACAGAAAGCTTTTCAAAATACTTTACTATTTGAATTCATTGGCATTATTTGCGATATAAGAGTTTGAAATTGTCTACGAGGACACCTGTCGGCAACGTATCCTATCTGATACGCGACTAGTGATTCTCCGATAATGTAGGCAGTGGCAGAAATTTCAAACTCAACTAATTAATTTGAAATTAGTTATAATTAAAACTGGACTTCAAAAGATATCTCATAAAATTCAGTTTCAATCTGAAACAATGTCGAAAGGTAAAGCTCTAGTAGAAGTGTAGAAGTGTCAAGTTCATGTGAACAATTTGGTCCAGTTTCTACATGTTTGTGTCCAAATTACATAAACTTTTATTTTTTAAATTTGTGAAATCATAGAGAAGATAAAAACGGACGTAGATAGACTACTTTTGGTTTTGAAAATGAAAAAAAATCTACGATATATTTCAATAAAATTGAACTTTTTTTCAATCACGAACTAAAAAGTAGTCTATCTACATTCGTTTTTATGTTCTCTACCATTTCCCAAATTTTTAAAAGGAAATTTTATATACTTTAGTCATAAACATGTAGAAACCCAAAATCAATAAAATTTGTTAATTTCATAAGTATCACATGCCTTTAAATTAAGTGCATATTGCTACTATTACAGATCAATTTAAAAAGAGAAGTAACGAGTATGTTTTGCACATGTGTATACAATAAAAGTGGATAGTGCAAGCGCATTGCTGCCTTGATCTACTATATTAATCATGTTGAAAGCTTAACTAAAAGTGATCAGAAGAAACTTTGGGGGCACGTATCTGACAAAAAATTTGCTCAAGAGGCTTATTATAAAGGAAAGTACTTTTATGAAATGTATCCACTCACACAAAATGTTTAAGTTGAACCAGTGAAAATAGAAATATCAGAGTTAAAGGGAAATTCAACATTAAAATTAATGTTAATGGTAGCTCAACAAAGTGCAATTGATTTTGAAATCTAAAATTGTGTTAACCCTTTTGCGTTCGAGAGGTGACTCCCAGTCACCACTTGATTCGATGTGTCAGCTCAAGAGGTGACTTTTACAGCACCAATTGGTTTGATGCGGAGACTCGATCGGCGATAATGTCTATTTATGTTTGGTTTTATGTTTTTATGTTTTGAATTAGCTGCAAGAAATTCACATAGTATCTGAAAAATCGCCTTGAGTTGCTGGTTCGCTCAAGCGAAAAAGGCCTTGAGCACAAAGGATTAATAGTCTTCTGGATAAAGTTGAAATCCAATTACGTGCAGAGAATTGTCAAGCATGTGTAAATAAAATTCACCCACAGTGAATAACAATAAACGTTACATAGGGAATAGTAAGGAGTTGAGTAAAACGGTATCGATGACACGGCATCAACATGCATCAGTAGGTTAACATGACATGTATAAGTATATCATCGACGCTTGAGGAGCTTCAAACCGTAGTTGAGTAAAATGAGCATCAGGCATATTGATTCAACTGGCAATGGTATGGTTCTCTTAAATAAAAAAAATTCTTACCTCGAGCCTGCCATTAGTCATCCGATACATGCATACACATATACACACCATTCAGTCGTAGCCAAATATATTTTAAATCACAAATACAGTTAAACATATAATCTGAGATTCACGTTTTACCCGCGACCTGTCAACTCGTATTTTTGGCAGACAGACAAGGGCAGTGATAATAATAACACTACTTATGACAATAACGGCGAGACTCGAAATTCATAACGTTAATAAAAGGCGGGGTCAAAGTAAGGTCACAACAGTTTACCGGGTAAATAAATGAAACACCAGAATTTAATTATTAAAGTAAAAGGCTGCACAAGATTTATTAAAATGAACAAACTCTATACAAATCAAAATGAATATTAATTAAAGCCCAGAATATTTATATTAATATCAATAAGCATAATTAAAATGACAGCAATCTCGGAATTTTTCCGAGCCACGCGACAATATGGCGAATTCAATACGTTACCGCGCGTCACCACCAGAGAGAACTAGAATTTATTCATTGTTAAATTGAAAGGTTAAACTTTTAACATCGCGAGAGAGAATGAAGTTTTTTACAATAAGAAAAAGGGCACAAATACGAGAGAGCACTCACGAAGCTATGAGAGAAAGAGAGGGGCGAAGTGGTCTGGGCTTGGGTGACGGCAGCCACAATGCATTAGAGTCAATAATAAATATATATATATATATATATATATATAATCTATCCCGATGAATCAGTGAACAAATGCAGGGGTCTCTATAGACGGGCATCTTCCCAGTGCGTGAAGGGTGCCCTATAAACGGGTCTATCCCAGGTCGAAAGCGGGGAACGCTATAGACGCGCCTATCCCCATGCATAGAGAGGGATGTATGCCCCAGGAAGCGGCACTGTAAATGGGTCTGTGAGTGCCTGCGAGAAATGAGTGAACTGAATGTCAGTGCCGCATGACTGTGATATGTGTCCTTTGAATGTGAGAGAAAACTATAGACGGGCTCTCTCTTGAGTGAGGCAAAAAACGAATTGATGAATGGAACCTCCTGGGGGACACTGCAAAGCCTCCGCAGTTTGTGACCAAGAACAGTCCAAGCGATCGATTCCGTATGGCATCCCACTGGGATGTCATAGATTGAATCGGATCAAAGATTGCTGATTCCACAAAAAAACCTCCAGTTCTCTTCTCTCTGCGTGACCCAGAACAAACGACGTGGACGTGGGAGAGGACTTGTTCCATTAAAAAAAAATTTTTTTTTACTTTTTTTTTACTTTTTTTATTTTTTAATATTTTTTTTTCTCTTTTTCAGAGCAACGCACATCCTATAAGATTACATCTTTCTTCAAATTCATTGTTATTGCTGATGAAATTTCTGAAAACAATTTCGATCTGCATTTATGCATAATGCACAGTTGCAAGTTGTACAGTAGAATTGAGTCAATTGCTGCCTCTCTTTGGTACTGCAAAGGCGACATCTAAGACGTTCTTTTCGTACAACTGGTAAATGATCAAAATTCGTCATTCTTACGGAGTCGCTGATTTTTAATTTCTTCTAATGATTCATTGGTGATTTGGGGGGTCACCGGCCTCTCTTTGCACGGTTAGGGATTTTTATCAAGGAATCTACGACTGACTGTTGATTTCATAATACGACTTGAGCATATCAGCTTTATCAACGAAAACTATAAAATCATTATAGTCTACGACTATTTGTGGACAAGTTACTTCTTTCAAAGGTCCATCTTTTTGCCTCCTGTTGGCTTGAGAAATTTTAGAAGCATCATGGAAATTAGATAAGAAATGGACAGGTTTCTTATCCATCCATTTGAGCCAGCTGACTCCGTTATATGAGGAGCGGAATTCACTATCACCAACTGACATTTTTTTTTTCTTTTTTCTGTAATTTAGGGAAATATTTTCTATCTTTCCTGACAGTCCCACATGACAATATTTTCAAACATAACAAGTCTGACATCAATGTAACGTTGGTGAAATAATTATAAAAAAAAACACGATAATATTTTCCTATCAGATCGTGAGTCAGATCTTTGACTACTCTTTCACCATGGAATTTTTCCGACTTATCGTTCATTTTTCCTGTATAAATCTGGAATTCACAAACATATCCAGATTTTTCAGCTCTAACCCAAACCTTATAGCCCCGCTTGATAGGTTTCTTTGGCAGATACTGCTTTATGCTATTCTTACCTTTGAACCTAATCATACTTTCATCAATAGCTTGATGTCTGTCAGCACCGTACAAATTTTTTAATGTTCCAGAAAGGTTATCCAGCAATGGTCTGACTTTGTACAGTTTGTCGAAATTGGGATCACCCCTTGGTCTTTTCTGAGAATTATCATTCAAGTGTAAATTAGATAAGAGGGATGAAAATCGCTTCACAGGCATGATTGAAGAGACGTATGGATCATTCATCTGAAAATTCGTAGACCAATAGTCTCTATACGATGGTGACCTTTTGATCCCCATTATTATATTTAGCCCCAAAAACTTCTTTATCTCATCATTGGTGATGGGTTCAAATTTCAATTTTTTCTGAGTACAATAAATATTTGACTGTTTTACTATGATTTCAATCAAGCTTTCTGAAAAAAAAACATAAGAATACGTCTCCTGGAGTTTTCACACTATCAGGGAGATTCTGTGGACCTACGTGTTAAAAAAAACCAGGTTCAAAAAACGATCTTTTTTTTTGCTTCCCAGATACCGTCTGTCCTTTCAAGTCGAGAACTTAGTGGAGTATCATTCTCTTCGTCAGTATCGTCAACTGCTTCAAGATCTGGACATAATATATTGTCGGATATATCAGGTGCCTCCTCTATAGAAAAATCTTCAGGATCATACTCATCTTCACTATTCTCGGTATTTTCTGACTCCGCATAACTAGGTAAATCTATGGACTCTTCCATCGCAGACATGGTGAAGAATAAAGGTTCTTCTTTATAAATTATTCACGGAAACCATTTGTTGAATACTTCCTTCAAATAAAAAAGTAGCAGAACAAGATCCACCTTCTCGGATAAAAATAAGTAATAATAGTACTCACAATCAGACACTGTAAGAGATCGAATACTTTCTTAGACAAATTTACCAGAGTCACTGATTATGATTCTGAAATCAAGATTTCGGACCTCACGATGGTGAATCCAAAATAGCAGCTTATAGATGTATGTCCAATAGATTATTCTCTATTAGTTTTTCAAACACGAATCGGAACTCAGGGGTATCATCGGCGACCCGAAAAATCTTATGAAGCCGCCATATAGGGTCCACTTTTTTCAATTTGAAAATTTTGATACTGGATCCGTAATCAACCATCCTGAAAACACCCTTACACCTTTATTCCAAGTGAATTTCATAGGAAAATGCAATTCTGACCTAAAATAGTCACCATATTGAGTCCGACATTTTGAATATCGAAATTCTGAGTTCATATTCGTGATGAGCAAGCTTGCAAATCCCCTTATACGTTTTTCCGAGTGAATTACTCAGAAAACCGCAAGTCTAACCTAAAGTAGCCGCCATATTGGATCCGCCATTTTTATTTTTCAAATTCTGATATCAGATTCGTGATCAGCGACTTCGAAAACCCTTTTATACAAATTTTCATGAGATTATCTTAAAAATTTTGTCCAAGGCCGAATTTATTCGAAAAAATTGAAAATTTTCCGTCTTGGATTGTTTATAAATAATTAAATGAATAAATTTTCAAATTTTCAATCAAATCATTACGAAACCTAAGTACTAATGATGGCGTAGAAGTTTATTTGAGAGCAATTGAGCTGAAAACAATCGCGGTATGGATAAAAAACTGAAAAAATTTTGGTGTATCATATATGATACGCTGCCCCTCAAAGGGTTAAACAAATAGTGGTTAACACTGCGGAGCATGTACAAGAGCTTCGTGACGAACAAACAAAACACAACTGCAGTACGATGAATGTTTAAAATCACTAGTATATAAGTATGTAGAATGCACTATTATGTAAGTGGTTCATTACGCGCTAGATAAAACAGTGTCTATTCCACTATTTTGGATTTAGAGAGTACTAAAATAAACTGTAATTGTATTTTATATATTTATAATTCGTTTCGATTATTAAATATAATAACGTGGAACATCAGTATGCTGAAAATTCAACACGTTTTTGAAATTAAAAAGTTTTTATGTGCGGCCAAGGTGCAGATTACTTTCATTCGTTCCTGCGAGAATAGATATAGCTGGTGGGATAAATCTTGCGATTCATGGGAGATTTACAATGAAAATTTTTTTTTCGACGAAATATTTTTTTTTCTATGTGATACTTGAAAATTTCGATATATAATTTTTTTAAGTATGGCACTCGGGAAAATTTTTTTTTTTTAACAGCTCACTGTAAAAGCAGTTTTGAATATAAAATGTAACCCTTGCACTTGAAATGCGCGAAAGAGTACAAGCTTTCAAAAAAGTTATAGCACACATTTCGTTGTTTTTTTGTAATAACAATATAGTACATTTTTATAAACAATTGAATTTTTTTTTAATTTGGAACTAATTTTTTTCCGATTTTTTTGTTTCTAAATGTTTGTTGATGTTTTTCCAATATGCAGGCAAAATTTTGGAATGGAAAAATGATCTGCAGTTTTATTCTCAAAAACACTTTCACCAAATTCATAATTTTCATTACGAATTTGCTCTCGTTGGTCCAAATTTTCATTGGAATTAACTTGATGTTGCTCCAAAACAACACGAGACTTTTTCACATTTGTTTACGTTATTTGGTTTGACATTCTTCGTTTTAAAAGTCGTTTGTGTCTATAAATAAATAATTATTTAACAATAAACGATTTATTACATTAGCAATACACTCAAATCATCTATTCATACCTGTTAAGAACCCGCTTTTCATTAACTTCATCTCCACATTTAGAAGAAAATATAGTTGAAATGTAGCTAGGGCTTAAATAACAATCTCATTTTTTATACCCAATAAAATGCTCACTGCTTATAACATGATGTGATTTTAAAATCAATTCAGATCCATTAGGGCTAAAAAAACGTTTAAATGTAACTACACAAGTATTGTATTGACGGCATTGCCGCTAACTAAAAGTTTGGTTGGGGTATCTTACTGAACTTGCTGTACAGCAGCAATCCACTTTTTCTTTTGATTTTTTTTGTAAGCATGTCTAGGAAATTTATAAAATTCACACGTACTATTTTTGTAAGTATTTTTACAATTAAATACACAACAAGTACTAACCATTGTAGAAATAAACAATGGTATTGTGGTGTCTGTCTGTCTGTCTGTAGGTCGTGTGCGGCATAACTCTCGACAGAATTATCAGATTGAATTCAGCTTTGGTACACTTTATCGGAGCCGAAAAAGTAAGTACAAGTTCGTTAACCAGCCACATCCAATCAAAATTGAGGGATTGAGCACTACTTTTGTGTTTTTGAAAATAATTTTTTGAAAAAATCAAAAATTTCAATACTGGTTTTTGATAGTGCTCATAAATCTCTAAAAATTATCCTGATAACATTTTTTGATTAAATCAAAATTAGAAATGTTACAGCATATTCAAATTCGAAAAAAGTCAATATCAAAATTCCATTTTCAAGTTAAATTATACGAGATACGAAAAAACGTTATGATACAATATTATTTTTTACATAAAGACCTACAAATTTGAATTGTAACATTTTTTCATAAGATGCATATTTTTCTTATTAATTTAAAAAAAAACCATTGAAAATCCAAAATTCAATTTTTTAACAATAATATGTGAAATACGAAAAAAACGTAAGAATACACAGTTGTTCGTTTCAAAAATATCTACAAATTTTGTCGCACACAGTTTCTGATAAAAGATATATTTTTCGTTTCAATTCCGAAAAATACGATTAAAATTCAAAAATTCCATTTTTTAGACAAAATATGTGAGATACAAAAAAAACTTTTAGATGAAAAATTGTTTGGCTAAATAAGGTCTACACATTCTTATCGAGAAATTTCTCGACAGGATGTATATTTTAATTTTTTGATTTTTAATATTGAAAAAATTCGATTTTTTTCACCAAAATATGTAAGATACGAAATAAGCGTTGTTCTGCAAAATCGTTTCCTTAAATAAAGTTTACGATTGTTTTTCCTTTTTGAGATATTTGGAAGAAAATAAATTTATCAATAATCATGTAATTTATTAAAAAGTTACAAAAATGCATACAGAAAATCGAGCGCGAAGCGCGAGTGTCATGATGAGAATGTGTTCCTTAAGGCCGATAGAGCCTTAAGTAAATTGAATTTCCTGTTTCACTTAAACTGAAAAATAAACTTAGTGAATTTGAGAAAATGACTAATTTTTTTTATTTGAAAACGACAAAAAATCTCGGACTAATCGAAACTAAACGAAAAAGACTGGTGCAGTCTGCAAAAGGTGATGGACACCTTGAAGGAAATGGAGAAGTTCTGCAAGACAAAGAAGAACATGTTTCTCCCCATCAGGGAAGGCCTCACGGGAGCCCTGCGGGAGATGCAGGTCCTCAAAGAAAGAATGAAGAGACACGATCGCTACATCGAGCACTTCGAGTACCATCTTAGGGATAAGTTGGTACAGAGGATTAAGGAGGCGAGACCCGCTACGAAAGTTTCCTGGAAGAGGGTACCCAAACTCTCCCTGAGCCCGCGCCGAGGTCTATTCCGGATCCTCGTAAGCGGCTGAGGGAGCCGACGGTCAGTCCGGAGGTGACTGCCGCCAATAAGCCGACGGAGAAGAGGCCAAAAACCTCAAAACATCCGCAGGAGTGGGCGGAGGTCCCTCCTAGGAAGGGCCCTCGCAAAAAGAAAGCGAAGACGGCTCCGCGGAAACCACAACGCCCAAAAAGGGCCCGCTCTGGTCATCATAAAGCCTGTGGAGGGGGTTAGCTACTCGGCAATTCTGAAGAATCTGAAAAGCCGCGTGAAGGTTGGAGGAATTAGGGAGACCAGGACGAAGGATCTCCTGGTTGAAATTAAATGCACTGCAAGGGACAGAGGGAAACTTGACTCTGCCTACCGTGACGCAGTCCGGAGTTGCCTACGGGAGGAACCGTCTGCACGTGTAAAGGTGTCCCTGACGAGGAAGCCCTTCAGAGGCACTGGAAAGGCTTTCGTCAGACTGGAGGAAGCGATTGCCCTAACTTTACCCAAGACGACCCATATTAAGATCGGGTGGGTTTCCTGTAGGGTCCGCAGGAAAACGGAGTTGATTCGGTGCTACAGCTGTCTCGGCTTCGGCCATATGGCGGCCAACTGCCGGGGGCCAGATCGCAGCAGATGTTGTTGGAGGTGCGGCGAGGAGGGAAATTCCGCGGCGTCCTGCTCAAGGAAACCGCGGTGCTACCTCTGTACCGCACGAGAGGAGAAGCCCCGGAATGACCATATTCCGGGGACAATGCGTTGCGCGTATTGCGCCTATAGACAAGGCCCTGAAGTTTAAAGCTAACGCGGTTCCGGGGTCATTGTCCGGCGAGGAAACAGGGGAGTTCTGAGTTTAGTGGGTATTGCTTCGGCTGAGACCCACACGGCGTGCGTAAATGCATTCTATTTTCTCCTCTGAAAAAAAAAAAAATCTGTTGTAATGGCATGACTCATTTGTTTTTCGACATTAACGATTCGTTTCCTTCACACGAGTGACGATTCAGTCGCCAGTAGTGCCGTTCACACTACTTTGTACATTCGCTACACGATTGTGTCATGTGGACATTCGGATTCATTCTGAGCCAATCCGGAAAATGTTATGAATCCCTTTAGGTGCAAAACGGTTAAAAACCAATCAGACTCAATCAGATTTAATACGAGGTGTCTATTTTAAAAAGTTTTTGAATCACATTTTATTTCTTGAAGAGTAACTATAATAAACAACCATATTACAAAGTGCGCGGAGAAAGAAAAATCGGCGATGAAAACTGAAATAAAAATAACCAAACTCGATGGAAGACTGAGGATAAACTTTAAATTTGCTTAAGATTAACAAGGAAATTGTGAAAATACGATTGAGAAAATTTACTGTTTTTTTTTACGAAAATTCGCCAAAATGAAACAATTTTCAACGAATAGTTATACGTTTTACCATCGTAGCTGAGAAAAATATTAGCATACTTTCTGGAATTTATAGCCAACTCGAGTATGAATACTACAGGGTGGGCCATCTAGCGTTTTAAATTTGAACTATCTGTATTTCGACATTGGAAACGTCAAATACCATTCGAAAAGTGACGGATATTCAGTAAAAAGTCTAAAATTTACGAAATGGGTCGCTATTCGCTAGAAGAAAACTGGGAAATATTGAAAACTTTTTTCCAAAGTGGTGAGTCTTCAACCCAAACTGTGAGAAATTTGGCAAAAAAAATGGACAGACAAAAAGTGCCATCAGTTCAATTTGTGCAACAATTTGTCAAGCGTGTGCGTGAAACTGGCTCGTTGGTGGATAAACCAAAACGTCAAAGTTCATTTCCCGCGCGTTCACCCGAAAATATTGCGACTGTAGCTGAAAGTGTTAGTGAGAATCCATCCACCTCAACTCGCCGTCGATCGCAAGAATCGGTGGTTACGTTAACAAGCAGAATTGTCGCATTTGGGGCACAGAAAACCCGCACGTAATCGTCGAGAAGCCAATGCACCCAGCACGAGTCACTGTATGGTGCAGATTTTGGTCTGGTGGAATCATTGGCCCATTTTTCTTCGAAAATGAAGAAGGAACCGCCGTAACCATCAATGGTGAGCGATATCGCGCAATGTTATTCAAATTTTTCTTCAAGCAAATTGAAGAGGAAGACTTGGACAACATTTGGTTCCAGCAAGACGACGCTACGTGCCATACAGCAAACGCTGCACTCAATCTTTTACGCCCTATCTTCGAAAATCGCATAATCAGCAAAAGAGGTGATGTGAATTGGCCTCCCAGAAGCTGCGATTTAACTCCGTTGGACTATTTTCTGTGGGGAGCTGTTAAAGATAAATGTTACGCCAACCATCCAGAAACAATTCAAGATCTAAAGTACGAGATTCAAGCTGCTGTTGCTGCCATAAGGCCTGAAACCATCGAGAAAGTACTCCAAAATTGGGTGGATCGGA
Organism: Diplolepis rosae; assembly: GCA_030998225.1. NCBI lineage: Eukaryota > Metazoa > Arthropoda > Insecta > Hymenoptera > Diplolepididae > Diplolepis > Diplolepis rosae. The sequence goes on from JAPYXD010000631.1 coordinate 1,888,335, forward strand.
TAAGCTACTGTAAACTCAGCCGTGGTGGTCATTTTTCCGAAATTGTTTTCCACCAAAAATTTCCATGAAACAACCTTTCAAATAAATGTTAGACCTTTGAAAAATATCAAGCCGTTTTTTTTTTTTATTGACTTTTTAAATTTAAAATTTTATATGGCCCACCCTGTACATGGGGTATAAAGTCCGCGGCCTCATACAGAAATTGCGTTACTATCTTAAAATTTTTATATTTATGAAAGAGTATCAACCTTACTAGCCTTCAGTAAAAATTTTATGATATTTCGGTGAATAGTTTACGAGTTACAGTCAACAGAGTGACACTACTTTTTCTGTTTGAAAAAAAATGGATTCCAAGGAATTTCTTGTTTAGATTAAACTAATACTATAGCATTAAAAAATACTACCAAAGCCAAGTAATGGCTTGATAAATGTTATGGCATATCTTCTCTATTGTATTCAACAGTACATAAGTGGTATGCCGCATTTGAACGTAGTCTTACATCCACCGATGATTTTGCACGTTCAAGTCGTACATTTATTGTGAAAGAACGGAACCTTATGTTTTATTCGAAGTACTGTCCATCGTATTGTTCTTCTTGCGTTTGGCACGAATCTTGATCTAATAATTCTTCCAATTCCGCGTCTTCGTACACTTTCGGCCTTCAGCTACGTTCTTTGTCTTCCATGTGAAATTCACCGTTCTTAAACTATTGAAACCACTCACGACAACTTCTATCACTTAAGGCAGCCTTACCATATGTTTCTGCAAGCAATCGATGTGCCTCAGCTGCAGATTTCTACAAATTAAAGAAGTAAATCAAAAGTTCCCGCAAATGATACTTATTCGGCTCAAAACTCGACATTTTCAAACACAAAAGAATATATTATACTGATGAAAATTCACTAAAATTTAAAGATTATGCTGTTGACAGATATCCAACCTTACGACAGTGACGTTTTACATCTGTCAATTTCAACTAAAACTTACTGGTGACACCAACTTTTGTCAAACGGCAGAAACTTATTTGTACACCTGATATTATTTTAGATGATCGAAAACTTAAAGTGAGTGGGATAGCTGGCATAGTGAAGATATCAACAGAAAGCGTGCGCCATATTATACATGAACACTTGGATATTAAAAAACGGTCTCCGCGATGGGTGCCGCGTTCTTTAACAATCGACCAGAAGCAGCAGCGAGTTGATGATTCGGAGCGTGCTTTGGTGTTGTTTCAGCGTAATAAAATAGAATTCTTGCATTGATTAATGCCAATTGACTTTCTGCATAGTGATTGCAAGCGGGTGAAAGCCAACCGAAGCGCCTGAAAACACAACGTACAACCGGCAAGGTTATAGCCAATATGTTTTGAGTTGCGCATGGAATAATATTTGTCGACTGTTTGGAAAAAGGAAAATCAATAACTGGCGAGTACTATGTTAAATTATTGGAAGAATTGAACAAGGAGATCAAGAAGTTTGACAAATCGTATTATTCAAAGGGTATTAAAATGTTAGACGACCGTCCGAAGTAGTGCATTTCGCTTTGAGGATATTATGTTAAAGAACAGTAAATTATCTCACATGCAAAAATTAGTTTTTTCACTGGTAAGCTGCGGACTTTTCACCCCATTTAGTATATTGCCAAATTTGAAATTAATTTTTATCCATGTTATAATCTTTTTAGATAATTATAAGAGCAAATTTAAATGGCAATGAGAATCCCTTCATCATGCGAATAAAATGATGCTGTATACCGTGTTCTATACATTTTTAATTCATTTGTTGTATTTAGTCTCTTCTACAGTCATTTGCAAATATATTAGTTAAACTCAATACATTTTCTTTACCGCGATTTCATCATATACTCGTATATACTTATAACTGTACATGTTACATAATCGCTAGCTTATTCCTATCGAATTAAAAATCTTAAACGCTATGAGGTTTCTAACCTAGAAACTACACACATTACACCTAAAGTGATCAAATTTTAATAGCAAGAGTATCGATAAGAAAAAAGAGTGAGCCCATTTGAAAACACGAGCACTGGCAATGACCGGCAATGTTTTTTCTGAAAATTGGCAGTAACGGCGCTGATCACGTGATCATATAATTTGCACGCACATTTCATAGGTTAAATATTTTAAAGTGTAAACCTGACTCGCTATTGAAATTTGAATGAATAGAAATCTGCAATAATGAAACTGACTACCTAAATTTTGACACTCAAAGTTTGACCTTCCATTTTTCTCCGCGTACAAGATATCATTCTAAAATTTGAGAAACATAAGAAAAAAACAATAACTCACGTCTATCAACTTCTTATTAGTAGAAATTATGAAAAAATTGGAAGACTTATCGACAATTACAGTCGATTATACAAATTTTCACTCAATTTAAGTTGGCAGACGATCTTCTTTGTCTTCTGCAAATTTTCATGAAGATTTTTTGTGAAATAAAAAAGTCATCTTACGTGAACTTTTACAGGAATTTAAGAAAATAAATAAAAATACATTTCGATGAATTAAAAAAATAGACGGCAGATATAATTGCGTTATCAATTCACAATTGATAAGACAAGATCTCTACTAAGTCAGCTACTGAAACTTTGAAAGTTATTTACGGCGAATCAATATACTGCCGCTTGGACTTGTCAAACACATCTTTCTCGAAATTTCCTGGAAATTGCTTCTGCTCACTTGACCACATTAAACCTCCAGTGATTAACTTTCAGTATGGAGAGTATAATTCTAAACTAAAAAAGCATGCCATAGGGTCCCCTTGTAATAATAATAATTGTAATACATGGTCTGTCGGAACAGTTCCCAGAAAAGCTAAAAATCAAGACAAATAAAAATGCTTTTGGCAAGGTTGATTTATTTTATTTAAAATAGTCTCATTCGGACTCAATACACCGCTTTTCACGGCCAAGAAGCAAATTGAAAGACATTTTTATTCCATCAGTAGAAATTATGTTTTTCCTTTCATGGCCAAATTTAACATTCCGAACAAATAGAAATCGCATGGAGCCAAATCAGGTGAATACGGGGAATGATTTATTGTTAAAATTCTACTTGTGGTCAAATGATCTATTATTATCGGTGATCGATGAGCTGTTGCATTATCGTGCAACAAGCGCCAACTTCTTTTTTCACGATATTCTGCCCACACACGAAGAATACGCGCAAGCAAACGCTTCATAACACCAAGATAAAACACAGCACTGACCGTTTGGCCCACTGGAACGAAGATTTCGTCTATTTTTTATGAATTCATGCATAATTTCAACGTTTTCTTCGTTCACAGCTGATCTTGGCTGACCCGAGCGTTCGTACTTATTCTAAGTCTTCCCGACTTTCTTTAAATCGTTCAAACCACTTTTAGATAGTGGCACGTATTAAACACTCAAGACCATTAACTTTTAGCATCATTTGATGTGTCTCAGCAGCCGTTTTAGCAAGTTTAAAAAATATTGGCTTTTTGTTCCAAATTCATTTATCGACATATGATTCAAACGCACTGTCACATTAGACATCCGAATGTCATGAAATTTCGACACTACATCCATGATGGGTATAGGATTAAATGCCCAAAAGATCTAACAATATCACCACTAGTATTGGCTATTTTTGGCTTGTCTGGGAACTTTTGAGACAGACCTTGTAAGATGAAACACTTTTAATATAAATTAAAACTAAACTGCAAGCAATTTATTTAATGACTGAGATAGCTGATTTTGCAAAATATGGTCGCAACCATACATTCAATAAATATATTTATATTAAATATAGGACATACGCGTCACATCACGAAAAATGCAAAATGGCATCACGAGCCGAGGGAATTCATCATTGCAGCATATGGGTGAAAACGATCTATAAGGAAAAATGTTATTAAGCAAAGAAGAAATTTACCGTTGGGCCAACACAAGCGACACTAAGAGAAATTTTAAAGAAGGCAAGCGGATCGGTAATGCAGGTCACATAATTTATTGTGGAAAAAATATAGATTTTAATGGTTCAGTGAGGTCAAGTTCGAAGTGCTTGTCTACAAGCTGCTTAAGAGGAGAACCACATGAAATAACTGGAGAAATATCAAATAGTGGACAAATAATTTGCATGACATGCACTTGTAAAGCTGGCCTAGGGGAGAAATGTAAGCATGTACTTGGAACCTTACTTTATTGTTACAGTTAAGTATGTATTTTGCTTATATTTTTACATTTACGTTATCCGATTGATTACTAAGAAATTTTGAATTAATTTATTGATTTGGAGTGGATAACCTAGATGGTTTCATTAAAAGAAAATAATTCAACCAAGTTAAAAAAAAATTAAATAGTTGAATCTGATAATTTGAAGGAAGAGTTCAAAAATTATGTAGTTAAAAATAATCCAGAATCAGTTTTTGCTAAGCATGTTGTTGGAAGACATGCCTTAATTACTTTTAAAGAACAACAACAGTACAACTTGTCAGAAAGTGCCAAAGAAGTAATTAGTAAAATTTTTCAGCATCAATCTATAAGTACTCTGCATACATGGCTAGAAAATATTTCGTGCGATCCTCTGAAAAGTAGCTGTGATAGTGGTTATAATCGTTTCAAAACATCTGTTTCATTTCTTTTAAACTTGAATAATTTATTTTCGTTTAATAAGAGCAGTTTTTATTGCTCCAACGATTTACTTTGATCTCTTCTGTTCCAAGAGCATCGTTTATAGGAGCAAGATAATTCATCTAGGTTATCCACTCCAAATCAAAAAATTAATTCAAAATTTCTTAGTAATCAATCAGATACGTAACATGAAAGTAAATGTAAAAATATAAGCAAAATACATACTTACCTATAACAATAAAGTAAGGTTTCAAGTACCTGCTAGCATTTCTCCTCCAGGCCAGCTTTACAAGTGTATGTCATGCAAATTATTTGACTACTATTTGATATTTCTCCAGTTATTTTGTGTGGTTCTCCTCTTAAGCTGCTTGTAGACAAGCACTTCCCACAACCACAATAAATTATGTGACCTGCATTACCGATCCGCTTGCCTTCTTTAAAATTTCTCTTAGTGTCGCTTGTGTTGGCCCAACGGTAAATTTCTACTAAATTACTACTAATTTCCTTAAAGATCGTTTACACCCATATGCTGCAATGATAAATTCCCTCCGCTCGTGATGCCATATTGCATTTTTCGTGACGCCATGCGTATGTCCTATATTTTATGTTCGTTCCCAATATATAACATAGATTATTGACAACACAGCCCCGCAGAAAAAGTAGGAGCTTCGACCCTATACCGTCATATACCCTGCTGAAAAGAATGAATGTTTCGGCTAACTAAACTATTCAATTCTTATGGATTTTGTGTCGCTGACCGGGAATGCAGATTTAGCAGTTTGAAGTAGGGGAGACCAGGTCGGAATGGGACACCGGGGTAAGACGGGACGGTAAATTTTCACGCAAATTATCACATCAAAATTGCCTATTTCGGTTCCTGAACTGAAAACTTTGCGAGAAGCAGGAGAGGAATTCAAAACCCTACTCTTTTGACAGAAAAAAAGTTTCGGCGGAACAGACTAGTCATCTCTTATAGTTTTTAAGCTCTTGCATACATGGAGAAAAATAGTTCAAGTAATTTTACTCAACTTTCGATCAAAGTTGGGACATATGGACAAGTTAGAGATCCAAAATTATTGATAAAATCAATAACAATATTTTACGTCCGAGGTCAAATTATAAAGTAAGTTAACATTAAATAAAGGTGGAGTTCTCAATTTTGGATGAATATAAAATATAGTACAGTTACCTTGGTCTAAAAATAATACCATTTGCGAGCTTTATCAATTATTGTCCACACTCAGTAGCCACATCACAATTATTCCTAATTGAATTTTGAATATAGTGTCATTAAAACAAGATCAATTATAAAATAACAATTTTCAAAACATTATAACATATTTAACTAGTCAAATATAAAATTAAATAAAATAAAAATGGGAGCAAGAGAAACATGCTCTGCTCTCAAGTTAAAATTTAAAACTGACAATAATAACTTAAGTAACTCATGAACAGCGACTATGTGAAATTTTTGTGAATTACATTATAGAAAGCAACAATGATAAACAAAGAATAACAAATAATTAATTTTAAATTAACAAATAATAATAAGGATTGAGAACTACGATAAATTTAAAATTGAAATCAAATAAAGGGATCAAGACAGCATTACAGCGAGTGTGATTTTATCGACGCAAGTTATAGACAAATCTACAGATCAATAGGATGATCAATATGAAATTATCATGTGTCGTTATAATACCCACACATGATAACAAATCGACTGACCCAGAGAGAAAGTGAATGAAGCCCTACAATACCAACACACTACCGTCACAACATGCGACTTGTAATAGCATGTGACTGGTCATAACATGTTACTCGTCATAGTTGACCTTTCAAGGTTCTATAAAAAGCGAAAGTTCCAATAGAGTTCAGTTCAGTTAGTTAGTCAACGTCCGATTTCTACAATGTAACCAACGCGAGTCCAGTGCCATCGAATCTATACTGCGAGTGCAATCCAGTCAGTCTAGTCCAGCTTCACCAGATTTCTACCGCTACTCAACCCAAATTCTAACTCGACGCTGAGTTCAACGACTCTTAAAAGTGAAGGGGAATCGCCTTCCAAATTCTCTCGAAACTGGGATCAAAGAATCAACTAGATCAACCGTCTGGACTACGGATTTCCTATATAGCAGCAACTATCTCAAGATTACAACGAAGACTCAAGTTGCCACATTCGCTTTACTGGACTCAATTGATCATCAACCAATTCACAACTCAGGGTAACTACGAGGGTATTTCAAATTTCGATTCTATTTACATTTCCATGGTGCTTACCCGATATAATTTTAATTGTCAATAAATATATTTTATGTGCCTCAGCCGCGGAAACTCGTTTTTCCGTTACAGCTGAGAGTAAAGCCATGTTGTATATTCCGTTACAGAGGAATACAATGTAGAAATTGAACTGCGCATGCGCATTATAGTCTTACAGCGGAACGCAATTTATTTCTTATTCTTCTTCTTCTCACTTCTTCTTCGTACAGCGTTAGCACTGACTACTACACAAGACCGATAAAATCAAAATGGCCGGGACTAGTCGCCAATTTGCGCCCGCTTCGTACAACTAGCGCAGCAAACAACTACAATAAGTACTAGATTAGATTCCAATGTACGCATAAAAACTCGTATCCGCATCACAGTCACATAAAATAGAATATGTGCCAATGCACACAATTCGGGACATTGCGAGACTTGCGACAATGCTCACAGGACTGATCGCGCCTCGACTACGCCTTGGCTTCGATCTCCTGCGAACATTGTCGCTCGTCACGCAATCACCCTCATTGTGTGCCTAGGCACATAATATACTATTATATACCTAACCCTTCTCAATCACTGACTATTCCTCATCCCTTAGAGAGGATCCTTCCGATCCTTACATAAAACAAGGAGATCTTTTAAGAAGAGAAATGTTACGTTTCTGACGTAACATAATTTTATATTTGACTAGTTAAAAATGTTATAATGTTTTTTAAGTTGTTATTTTATAATCGACGTTGTTTTTATGACACTATATCCAAAATTTAATTAGGAATAATTGTGATGTGGCTACTGAGCGTGGACAATAACTGATAAAGCTCGCAAATGGTATTATTTCTAGACCAACGTAACTGTACTACATTTTATATGGACTTAAGTGTATTTATTTATATTGTTATTATACAGATTCTCCTGAAGATGCTGCCAGAGATGCATGCGAAACGTTGAGTTTTTTTGGAATAAATACGGTGTCTCTAGGAAACCAGGCCACCTCCTACAGTATTGAGGCCTTACCCCTGCATGTGGGGCTCTGCAGGAGCGGACCGAATACTTCCCTAGATAATCGTGGGAACAAAATGGAGTATAATAAAATCGTGATTGGCAGCATCATTTGCACAATAGGGATGTGGTGAAGCTACGAAAGGTGGAAACGACGCTGGAGAAGATGGAGAGTTTTTGGGAAACGAAAAAAAACACGTTCCTCCCCATCAGGGATGGAATCCGTGTCGCGCTTCAGACGCTGGAGATGCTGAAAACGAGCATGGAGAATCGAGATGGCTTCCTCGAGTATTTCGAGTACCACTTGTAAGTCAGGATGGTCTTGAAGATCAAGGAGGTGGGCTCTCCTAAAAGCTAGGAAGTCATAGATGAGGGTAACCAAACCCTTCCTCAACCGGCCACGACTATTCCGAACCCTTGTGAGAGGCAAAGGGAGCCGACCACGAGTCCAGAGGACCCAAATAATCAAAAAACCGGAGGAGAAGAGGCCGAAAGCCTCAAACAAAGAGGAGAAGTAGGTGGAGGTTCCGGCTTGGAAGAACCCCCAGAAGAAGTATTGAAGAAGAAAGACGCGAAAGCACCGAAGTGGCCTGGGCGTCCACGCTCAGAAGCAGTGCTCATAAAACCAGCTGAAGGAATGAGCTACGCTTCCATCCTGCGTGATCTTAAAAGCCACGTCAACCTTGATGAACTGGGCGTCACAGTCCAGGAAATTAAGGAGACGCGCTCCTAGGACCTGCTGGTGGAACTGAAGTGCGCCAAAGAAGGTAGAGGGTGGCTAAATTCCGCCTTTCAAGAAGCCATTGGAGTTAGTGTGACGGTCCGTCATCTCATCCCCCGGATCGAGGTCGAGATCACCGACTTCGACCCCAGCATTGAAGGAGAAGAGGTCAAGGAGGTTGTTGGGGAATTTTGCCAGCAAGGACCGGAGATGGAAATCAAGGTCTCTCTAACAAAAAGAGCTTACAGAGGGATCAGAAAGGCGCATGTCCTATTGGAAGAGGCAAGGGCCTTAAAACTACTGAAGGCGCCCATATCAAAATTGAGTAAAATAGGTGTTACCGCTGCCTTGGATTTGGACACATGGCGGCGGACTGTCGGGGACCGGACAGAAGTAAGAGCTGCTGGAAATGTGTCGAGGAGGGGCACACCGCGGGGATCTGCAGAAGGAGTCCGCGGTGTTAACTCTGCACCGTTAGAGAGGAGAAGCCCCGGGTCGATCACATACCGGGTACAATGTGTTATGCGGCTTTCCGTGAGGCAGCTCTAAAAAGGAAACCTTGGAGAGGCCGCGATTAAAGACCAATTTAGCAAGCTAGGAGGACGCCGAAGTTCGGCGTATTGCGCCTATAGAAAAGGCCTTGAAGTTTAAAGCTAACGCGGTTCCGGGGTCATTGTTTGGCAAGGAAACAGGGGAGTTTTGAGTTTAATGGGTATTGCTTCGGTCGACTCCCACACAGCGAGCGTAAATGCATTCTCTTTTCTCCTCTGAAAAAAACTGTCAATGCATTTTTTACAATTTCAGCCTTATCCAAGAAGTCGATGACAAGTGACTACAATAAGAATTTTTATTACCATATCATCTAAATCTTTCGTTAATTCTAACGTACAAAAATTATAGTCAATTTGGTGAAAAAAAAATAATCACATAATTTAGTTATATAGATTCTTTAAGTTTAATAAATTGTTGATTCATAATTTTTTCTTAATTCATTTATAATTACTTCTTTATTTTTCACTGCAGTTTTTTAAATTAAATTGAGTTTATGAAAATTTGAACAGCAAAAGTCTTGATAACTGTATTACATAAAATATAAAAAATCTACACAGGATTCATTTTACTAGACGAGGATTTAATAGATGTTCAAATATTCTTATGTCCCAAGTTTAATCGACCTCTACAAAATATAGAAAAAAATGACAGAAAATGTCTTCTCCACTTACATCAGGGAACGATGTGGAAAAGTCAATCATTTCATTAAGAGTACCTTACTCTTTTATTCTGATAGGATCTGTGCAATGGCTTTTTGATGCGTTTACCTCTTCTCACAGAAACGTCAGTCCTCAAAGTCAGTGAAGAAGACCTTTTCTTTCATGATTTTCTATATTTTGTAGAGGTGCACAAACTTAAACCAGTCGCAGACATTTGTTTTCACGCCCTGGGTAATTTGATTGTTACTGCAATGTTTTCAGTTCAGTAAACTTAAATAAACAATTTCTTTGTACACTGAACTGCTGAATCTGCATCCCCGGTCAGAATTGCAAAACAAGCTCGCATTTTTTATAACACGTTTTATATTACCAAGAATCAACAAAAAAATAATATGTTTTTTCAGCAGAGTATCAGGATCTCTTGAATTCTGTATAGCCCCCCCCCCCCCCTACCGCAAAGTGGTGATTCAAAAATTTAATCTGTTTTGTTCAAACATTTCCTATCAAATAAAAATTCAATTTGATAAACAGAGCTCTTAAAAATTTAAATCCTAGAATCATTAATTAATCTTTTTTTTAATATAAAAAATCTGAGAGGTGACAGACCTTCCTTAGTGCCTTTTATTTGATCTTACAAAGTTTTGACTTAATATCTTATTTTATGTGGACAAAAATTTACAAACAAAATAATCACCATATCGATCATATGGTCTGGTTGTTCCATGACCATAAACGAGTAATTACATGTACAGTGATTTTGTTCAATAGTGAGTTAGTGTGTACTGAAAAATAAATGAAGCGTTCGATAATGATACAAGAAATATATTTTTCTTTCGTTTAAAAATCAGATAAACATTTTTTTTAGGATTTTGAGACTTAAAGTGATATTATTAGTAGTGTCTGATGGAAAAAAAACAATTATTTTTTATGAAAAAAAAAATGTTAAACTTACTTATTATATCGCAATAGTGCAAATAAAATCAAATTTAAAGAATTTGAAATAGTGGCAAAAATTTCGAACTCAAATAAATAATTTGAAATCATTACAGCCGCAAGACAGTGCAGTTAGGCGAAATAAAGAAGTCTTCCTGTGGAGAAGGAGATGTCGGACGCCTGTGTAGCTCAGTTGGTTAGAGCAGTCGACCGGCAATCGAAATACTCGGGCTCGAATCCCGGCACAGTCGAATGCGCCTCTTTTTCCACGGAAAGATTTCAAACTCTTAACACGTTGACTGCGAGGCGCATTTTCCATGGATTGACCAAGGCGCCAACGTGAATTTTTCATTATGCGATGCCAGTCACCGGTGGCCCCCACGGCGCTGTAGCCAAGTCGAGTGCCGGTCACCGGTGACCCCAATGGCAGTCAACGTGTTAATAATGTTTTTTGTAATAGAATTTTTCCTTGCTATTGATTCTGCCAAATGTTTTAAAAATGATTGAATTTTCATAAATCATGGCCTATGTTTCTAGGGAAAATATTCTTTGCAAAAATTGATAAGAAAAATAATATTTTTTTCTTTCATGAGACAAGACTGATCATATAATTTCAAGTCTCCAATTCTTAAAGAAACTCTTTTTCCTAGAGACCTGATTTTTGACACAATTACCTTCAGTCTGCTACAGGGAGAGAACAAACTTCAAACAAGTTACCATAACATATCCAGTTCTGTTATATGAATCATCATTAAAATTGCTTGCTGAACGAAACATGAAAGTTTTTGAGCGGTAGTTTTTACGTAACAAAGGTTTATTAATATAAGAACAAGTAGCATCGTTAACAAAAAAATCAGTTTTATTATTATTGATTGTCCGAACAAAATATTTCAATCCATTATTCACAGAAATGTTATATTAATAAATACATATAGTATTTCTTATTCATTGATAGTATTAAAGGGGTGGATGACACATAATTTAGGGGTTGTTTCGAATATTACTGATGATTCTTAATAGAAATTAATATCAAAACAAGATGTTTGCAGTGCATGAAAAAGTTCATATCAAATGACCCTACAAAATTCCTTTAGGGAATGGCTTCTGATTAATTTTTCTGAAAATGTTTTACACAATAGTTACAAGAAAAGAACATGTTGTTTAAATTAGTATGAGATATGTACGGAACGGGTGAAATACCCAACGATTACAAGGTTAACAAAAATGTAGCTTTACTGAAAAAGTAGGGGCAGACAAATGCGAGAACTGTCGTACTATTAGCCTGACGACACACGCATCTAAAATTCTAACTACAATACTCTATAGAAGAATATAGCAGACAATAAATTAAAGCAAAGAAAAAAAAATATAGGTGTGAAAGCTCAGGGAAAAAAATCACAATGTTTCGTTTCACGGATGATATTGCTTTGCTAGCGAACACCGAAAGAGAACTAGAGGAAGCGCTAAATGTAACAGAGACAATTTTCAACAAGTATAATATGAAAATAAACATAGGGAAAACGAAAGCTATCGCGTGTAGAACAAAATCGGGAAAGAAGCGCTTGAATATTGAAATAGGCGATGCAATAATTAGGAAAATTAGCGAATTTTGTTACTTAGGGAACAAAATAACAAGGGATGGCTGTTGTAATACAGATGTTCGTTTTAGAATAGGGTAAGCTAAGAAAGCTTTTGCTAAGTAACCACAATTATTAGTTTCGAATATAGATTTAAAAGTTAGAAACAAACTGCTCAAAAAATTTGTATGGAGCGTGGCACTCTATGGTTGTAAAGCATAGGCTATAGGTAAAGGAGAAAGAACAAGAATAGAGGCTTCCGAAATATGGTGCTATAGGAAACTATTAAAAATAAGTTAGGTAGATCGTGTTAAATAAATTATAGATGACGTACATAGGTTGTAGCGGATACTGCGATATGTATAGACTTGATCAGGATAGCAATGGGTGGGGAACTGGATTAAATCAGTCCCAGGACTGATGACTATGACAACAACAGTTCTGTTTCTAAACGTATGATGTACGTTATATTAATATATTACAATACTATATACATATATCGTTACAAAAAAACGTTGGGTAGTCGAAGCTCGGAACGATCACTTAAGGTCAGTTTTTAAATTTTTAGCGCAAAGCAAATATCTGCAGCACGTGAAATACCTTTATGGATTTTATCTTATAGTTAGAGCTCTGCTAAACAGGTATCATCATATTATTGAAGTGCACGGTGCAAATGCTTAGCTTGCTAGAGAAATGCTGCAAAGAGCGACGACTTCTAGTGTCTTGCAAACAAGAGTGGAAGTAGATAACTTGCGACTGAGAAACGGTAAATGGAGACGTCTCAATGATCATGACTCAGCAGATTTCCCTATATTAATTTAGATTACCTAATGGACCTAACTGTGGGAATTTATCAACTCAGTCTAGCATTTTCGCATATCCAAGATAAGCTATTAAGGGAAAATGATGAGGAATCCTAACTCAATAAACATATAAATAAGTCAGATATCACCCCAAACATGTATGGGGCCCATCCGAGGAAAGGATGATTAATCTCAGATCTCAGACCTGACATATGCCTCTCACCCACACTAGGACACGCATAAAACTTACATCTACCCATCTACACTTGGATAAATGGGAGGATGCGCAAATGGGCTGCGGTCGGCACCTGGTGGATATTCCCAATAGACTAGCCAACGGAATAGAAGCTTCCTGACCGGAGAAAGAAGTGATGTCAACACCGTACCGATGTGGAAATAATATGGGTGAATGTTAGTCCCCTCTCCCGCCATTTGATCGTGAAGAGCAAAGATCCCGTGACATCACAAGTTAAACTGGAAGAACCGCTCACGTTTTCACTGGATATTGCTAATTATTTTTGAAGAGACAATCAAACATTATCTAATCACAGCAAGTTTCAAGCAGTTATGGTGAGATTGATAGCTTATAACTATGTGAGTTGAGAAGAAATTGTGCAAACTTATATTTTATGTGTTGATTTACAAGTGGATTGAGGGAGGGTTCCTTTAGGTCACCAGAACACATTTCTAAGAAGTAGCTTTTTATTTACTATTTACTGGGATTTTTCTTATTGTCAAATTTTACACCGAGATACTTTTTGTTAGAGCAAATGATAAAAATAATAAATAAATTATTTTTTCATATGCAAACCCTATTGGGCCCATTTTGAAACGATATTATACTAAAATATAATTCTTTTTTATGATTCACTCTTACGAAAAGTCTCTGGATTTCTCGGGCTACCAATATACATGAGAAATGCACTATTTTCAGGGTACTTTTCAGCTCAATTACGGACGAAATAAATTAGTTAGATTTTTTTGCATTCATCCATTGGAAAGAATAACTTAAAAACTACTTATAAATGTAAAAAAGCGAAAACCAATTTTTTTATGCTTAGGACCCTGTCTCCGCGACAGGTCACATTTGAATATTTTGTATTAAAAACTACTTAATTAATTAAGTAATTTAATTAAGTAACTGATTAATTAATTTTCATTCTTTATGCAAAATCTTTTGCGATAAATATGGTAACAAATTCAATTTAGTGAGAGATATACATTTAATTTTCTTAAACTCACTTATAGATCAACATTCAACATAGGATTTAGACAGTTTAAATCCTTAAGAAACGATCAAATTTTTTTAAAAGCCCTATGACTTTAGATATTGAAGATTACAAATTTAAATTGACACATATATGCGTAAGTGTTCCTTATCCTATTTATTGCACATGTCTACGTCAAAAATTACAATCAATGTATCTACTTTTGTTAATTTTGGTAAACAGCCATGTAAGATGACATACAACTGCAAGAAATTAGACAATAATCTAACTTGTCACTATCCACGACTGAAAATATTTAAAATGACATTATGATCGCATAATTCTTTCTCTGATGACGAAAAACAATATTTAAAAATATGTATATTTTTATTGTTTTTAGTTAATGTTCGTTACTGCTCATAGAAAAAAGTTATCAATTCCAATGTTCTTTTAAATAAAACCGCCCAAAAATTTATCTATATTGCTATCTTTTGGAAAATTGTGTATTCAGTACTTTTAGTGATTTGGAAGCGGCTCCTTATCAAGACGATAAAGCGAGATGGAGGTACATAATTTCATATGCGAGTGCAAAATTCAGCCCGACTGAAGCGTGTTACCATTGTAACGAGCAAGAATGTCTTGCAGTAATCTGAACTGTAAAGCGCAGCAGTTCGACCCCACGATCACATGTAAAATCGAAAGGTGGCAAGAAATAAGTGCCAAAAGGCAGAAATCAGCCAGAAAAGAAGACCTTGCACAGAGACATAACAAGGTTTTCGACAGAAGCATCCAGTACAAGGAACATGGGCACTACGAGTCCTAGCCAACTTCGTATACATAGTATATATAGGCTAGACATCCTGAATGAGACAAAACCTGCAGAGAGATACAAAGGCGGTACTACTGGCCTGGAATGAGAAGAAGCATTAGGAGATACGTAAGCAGCAGTCACCTGTGTACTTGTAGCAAACCAATCCGCACAGCTACGAGGGTCACTCCGCAGCCACGAGAAGCCCAGAGACCCTGGAAAACAATAGCATTAGATCTTATGGAACCAAACCCGCCTTCGGCTACAGGCAAAAGATTCTTGCTGGTAGTAACCGACCTTTTTTCAAGATGGGTCGAAGTCTTCCTCATCGCCTTGTCTGGAACTTCAAAGTAGACAATTATCCTAGAAAAGGAAGTATTCTCACGTTGGGGATGACCACGGCCAATTTCAACTCCGGGTTCGCCCCAAGATGAACCGGTTCACACACTGTCGTCGGGTCACCATGGTAACGGCATACATCCGTATTCAGCCACCTGAAACAACGTTAAAAGGCAAAGGCGCTCATGTACCATACTATGGCAGTGAACAGCCGCGATCAAGCGTAAAATGAAGTATAACGGCAGGCTACTAGACCCAGACAACCCTCTCCCTGCTCGACCCTTTAACTCCACAGTTCGAACGGCCTGGGCTTGAGAAATCGAGAGAAAATGTAGAAAGTGGAGAAATGAAGACGCTCCCTGTCTATCTACCCCTTCCTAAACCAATTACTGTCAAGTAGCCAATTTACAAATTAATTTTTATTTTTAATTTCGTACCAGACAAAAATAACAGTTTTACGAACAAATTATACAAAGTACAATTAAATAAGTTACCAATGGACGGTACGTTGTGAACGTGGCGCCTAGCTGCACTGCGACGCAAGAAGTATATCTCCACCAATTTCTTTCGCCCCACTTTCGACCATGGCTCATTTTAAAGGGAAAAAGTCTAGCTTGTTTTTAAACATAATTTTGGAAAGAAAATTAACGGCCGCACTTGGAGAAAAACTCAAAAATATGTTTAAAATTAAAAAATGAAGTTCAAATAATGTTTTTTATCTAAAACCATTGCTTTCAGGGTAAAGGTGATAAAAAATGTTTCTAAGACCTGCATAAAACAATTAATTTGGATAACTTTTGTAGAAGTTATGGTTAATTGAGTATCAGCGTGCGCGGTAAAAGGTTGAAAATTCGAGCCCCTGTATACTGACAACCCGTCGTACTAGAGACGTTTTCTTAGGGGATTTAAAAGAGGTTCACTAGGACAATAATTTCGCGGACTTTCAAGGAAATTGGAGACAAAAAGTTTTTAGGCGGGTACACTTGACGAATTTTGCCCCATATGTATGTACGTTACGGAAGTTTTTTGAGGATTGTACGATGAGGGTTAAGCACGAAGTTATATAAGATTAGGTTACCCTAGCAGTAAAAGCTGAGGAATACAAAATTGATGTTCGAATAATCGAAGATTATAATTTACCTATTTAATTGTTCTATAAAGATATACTGATTGTTAATCTATTACAAAGTTTTAAGTGTATTAAATATAATATTCCTCCAACAAATATTTATTAAGATAATTTTTAGGCGAGTTGATCAAGTAGAAGCTAAATTTTCAATTTTACCTACACTATAAATAAAATTGATGAATATTTGAAACGCTTGAAAGCTTCATGAAATTTTACAAATCTACATGATAGAAATATCCCCGTAACACTTTTCTTCCTGACCATAATTTCAATACACGGGAAGAAATTTGGTAAAGTGACTGTTTCATCTTTAGTAGCGCAGCATCGCCACACGTTTGGTACACTGGCAACATATTTTGGGCGACCAGCTATCCCAAACGTGGTTGAGAGGCTTTTCCGCGTATGTAGAGAGCAGAAAGCAGCCACACTAAATCGAAAGCGCACAGCTCTTGATGTGTGTCGTGCTGCTGCTGTAGCTTTTGAGCGAGCCGCTTGACCAACCTTTTTTCCGTGTATTTCAATTATTCGTACATCTAAAGTGACCATGCCTTAAAATTAAAAAGATTATGTATGTTAACAATTAATTAGCAAGTATAAAAATTGAAACCCGCGTAAAAACCCACTTGCCGTTAGCCCTCTTGTACCGCATGAATTCAACTGCGATTACGGTGATATGCAAAATTTTTTCGATCATTTGAAATAAAATTATTTTTAATAAATAAATAGAATAAAAAACAGATCAATTATAACTTCTTCAAACCACTTTGTCATCTCAATGAAATCGGCATACTGTCAACAAAATTATTTGAATTCAATCCCTGGTTTTTCAGTACAATTTATTATGGATTTTTATCAATCGTCATTGTAATAAGAATATTAGTGTTATCGATTCTTTTATAATATGGGTAAAGGATATTTCAGTTTCGTTTTTTCATTTACACATTCATAAATGGTTTTCATATTCGTTGTTCAACAACTGTCGAAGAAATGACCTTGACATTTTAACAGAGTGTAATCAGTTGTTTCTAGTGGAAAAATTTGTATTGGTCACTTTCTTTCCCCGCTTTTGTTTGGCAATAAAATTTTGTGTTACCAAGAGTCCCTAGGTCTCTCCCCCAACCTCCTGCATTCAGACTGGGAAATTCTCCTTTGTACAACTTATTCACCAGATCTGGCTACTTCTGACTATAACTTGTTCTGTTCACTTTAACAAAATTTTTGCTAAGATATACTTTAACTCACTGCAAGAGATCTGTAGCAGCATCTATAATTTTATCGACACAAAACTATCATGTTTATAGACAGGAAAATGAAAATAAAGGAGAATATATTGATGATCAAGTTTATTCTTTTTTTTTCATTAATAATCCTTGCATTTTGCACTGAGTTAATTTGTACACCTAATATGCTGTTGAAAAATTGAGTTTTAAATTCAACGAGTTTCAAAATTTACACTATATGTATATATCTATATTATATTATAAATATCAATAATTATGTCATAGTTTCGCACGCATTATATTACATTAAGCCTAAACTTAGACTAAGTAAAAAAATTCTACAGAATTGCAGAATCAAGTCGTGAGCTTACATGCAAAATTCCTACACAATACCCACTGAACTACATAAATGTTACTATAAACACATCTGTATCTCTGGGTCGATAGATCTTTAAAATTACAAAAACAGCAGTTCAGAAACAGAGGATCAGAAAACTTACAAAATTTCGCGCAAAACTATATAAAAACATTTAATTACTTGAATATCGAAATAACGTTAAAAAAAGCATGATTATGATTGTATCAATTATTTAGTATACCAAATTTACTAGATGTTTTCTTAAGAGCAATAGGAAAAAATGTCAACTTGATCAATACTATTCTTTACAATATTAGTATTACTATAGGCTTAAAAAGTATAAAAAACGGTAAGTAGTTTTTAAGCTATCATTCTGATTTCAGTATCAAACTAAAGGAATTTTGAAGCTTTATTTATAACAATGATTTTACTGCATTATGTTCACAAAGTTTTAGATTTTTGCTTGTATATTTTTAGTAGGCATTTGGTAACAATTAAAGTAAGAATGTTCGACGGAATTGATTTAAAATAAAATTCACTCCAAGCGAAATTTTATGTTTATCAATGATTATTATTTTGAACTGATAACTGTGACTGGAATTGTATTAATAGCAATGTGGTTTTCGAAATTGTTATCATTTTTTCAATGGGAGTGAAACAGTTCTGTCAATTCCTTTTCAGCACTTTTTTAATTAACAAGATTTTTTTTTTTATTATTTGAAATTTTATTTAATAGCATAAAATTTGTTCATTTTGAAACTATAAAACATAATGATAATACTAATTTATTATTCTTTGCTGTTATTTAGAATAAGATAGCGATTATTTAAAATCTCTTGATTCCTGTTCAATAAAAAAGCAAATTACATATTTTTGCTGAATTTTCAAATCAAATTTAAACTGTAATCCAACTTGATAATTATGAAATATTTCTGTACGGGGAATTCTCAATTTACAAAGAGACAACTTTTATTGCATCCTATAATTAAATTACTTTTGAAATCATTATGCTTATAAGTAAATTATTTATAAAAAAAAAAAAAAAAAAAAAATGATGCTTTAACGCATCTTTAATTCATGATGGGAGCAATATTTTGTAGTAAATTTGAATATAATAAACGTGAATTGGGGTATTTAATTCAATTGTTTCTGAGCTAGAAAAAAGCATAAAAAATCAAATCTAGCTAAGTTCTCCACAAGAACTGCATAAGTAATACGTTATTTTTAAAAAGTATATGTTATGAAATTAAAACAGATTAAAGTTTGTTCATTTACAAAATTGTATCTTGTGTACTATATTTTTCACATATTATAAGAAAATTCAAAATATTAATCTATCTATTAAAAAATTGAATTAATGGACGTGTTACTGTAAGGTAAATGAATAAAAATTTAATGACTTGTATTTAATATCTTTCACAAATCTGTGAAATATTTTATTTTCATATCATAACAGAAGTGGAACCAAAATACGGATTATTTAAATAGAAATCCAAAAATTCCCTACTAGAATAAATACTGTCTACAGACCTTTGAACCGCATCGGCATCGAGTTCGATTTTCTATACTTTTATCATTATACAACTGGAACGGTAATTCCAATCTTTGTCGCGATTCTGAAGGTACAGATGGTCCAATCAGATTTTTAGCATTTTCTTCAGCGAGGTCTCGATTCTTTTCAAACATTCTAATTGACTGGCACATGTAATCAAAAGTGAGTTCTTCATTCTGTTCAATAGTCTTTGTAGCGAATAAGGCAAGTTTTGGAAGATTAGGATCTAAACAATCAATCCAAACACCATAAACTGCTAAATTAGGTTCACAAGAATGATTAATGAAATGTGAGACATTTCCATAGACGGCTGCATCTACAGTGTAAGGGCACTGTCCTTCCGTATCATTATAATCTAAATCGAACAAATACGTTCGACCTGCAGCATCATATTCTTTACCACGTCTTTCTGCTTCTTCATTTATAATAACTTCGCCAACGTATTGAGTGACAAAAGTTCCTTTCTTGATTTTTTTTAAAGTTTTCACCCCCCAACCTCGACCGTTTGACGTTCTGAACACGCAAAGTTTCACTTGGGATCCCCGTTGCACGATTCGATTTTGGCAATCTGAAGGGCAACGACAACGCTTGTTACATTCGTAGATTGGAGTTCCAGGAGGTACACGAATTTTTCCTGTCGAAGTATACGGGAAATATCCATCACATTGAGCAAAACAGCATCTAGATTTGGAGTCACAGGTGATACAGTCACAACCAATTGGCGGATCTTCAGGTATTGTTACGTTAGATCCCGGCAAATAATCATCAATATAAAAGAAATCTTGTGGAGCACACTCCAGATCAACCAAATTTTCAACACGAATTGAAGGTTTTCCTTTTGTAATACTATTCATCTCGTTTTCCCATTCATTCAAGGAATTTTTTTGCTCTTTTCTCGCTTTACACATGTTTATACGTAAAATGCTTTCCTTGATTTTTTCAAGAAGGCCTTCACGTTTGTCTCGAGACATTCTGGAGTACTGCTTAATTCTCCTAAACAAACTATCTTCCACTGATGCCAGTGTACAATCGATTTCTTCACCGCTATTAACCATTTTCTTCATAAAACGTTCCACATCTCGATTATTAGGATGAAATCTGATTTTATCTTGAAAATCACACAATAATTTATTTCTACTTTTCTCAAAATCTTCCAAAGCTTCCGAACAATCTACTAAATTTTTAAGTGGTTCCCATGTTGTGTTATCCATGTTCCAACTTTTCCATTTTACTAAGTATAAGATAGTGCCATTCATAATCTTCTTTTCTAAAATTTTTTCCACTTCATACAAAGTATCCGTCTTTGTTCTTTTCTTACTGATTTTTAAGTTTATTGCTTGTTTACTAATATCTTCCAAAACTACTCGAACTTCTTTTAACTTTTGACCTAAAAATGTTATATCTGATTGGATGTTTACACTCTGCTCAAAATCAAGTAAACTTGCTTCTGGAGTGGAATACTCAGTTTCGCTAGCATTCTGCAAAGATTCAACATTTTCTACATTCTCGAAGTTTTTTATAACAGATCTGTCATTGTCTTGTAATTGTCCATCCACATTTTCTTCTAAGCAAGTGAATCTTTGAAAGTTAATCAGCTGATCATCAAGTTTCGGTTGCTTCGCAGTCGGTTGAAAGCATCCAACACTATTGGGTCGTTTTTGACAAGCGCTGATAGTTTTACTTGGATCATCCGGTAGTTCTGCCCTTTCTGCACTGCCACTATCTTCTGCTGCACGAGCCTCTGGAATGCCAAACATTTAAACGACGTCATTTTTGTTATTTAGATGCCCTTGCTTGAAATTATATGAAAAACTCTTTTTAAGCTTAAAATCTCTTCAGGCTTCATATCATGTACAGAATGTATAAAAAGTATGGGACCCCTGCATAATTTACAAAATATAAATGTTTCGAAAAATACTGACACTACAATTTTTAAATTCAAATTGACAAATTTGCGATAATGATCTTAAGTTTTACTTCAGGTTTTAATCTCAAGGTCATTCGAAAATCAACTTCTGTTTTTAAATGAAATTACCTATTCTGGACAGTAGAAGTCGATAAAGTATGCGATCTCATATGAAGTGACATGTGGGTTTGGTGTGACCGCAACAGTTCCATCTGGAAATGACTTAGCTCTTAATGGTAAAAATACTCTATTGAGTTATAGTGTAAAAAAAGTCCATTCCACTTGGAAAACATAAGCTGACCCAAAAATCAGCTTGAAATTTTATTTCACGGGTTTGAACCTAATATTTTTTTCTTCTAGTGTTTTTTGAAAAAAGGCATATTTTGTGAATTACTCAGGGGGGGGGGGGCATACTTCTAATTCACCCTATATATACAAATGTACATACTTTTTTACGAGTCTTAGGTCTGATAGCTATTACTTTCTGCTATATTATGATTGTTACACTCTACATAATTAATCTCTCGGATCAAGAAATATTTTATTCGTGCTGTGATTCATGGAGAAGGTTCAAATGGCGGAAGAAGTGGGATTTTTTAGAATTCTTCAATAACATTAATTGATTGAGAAAAATTGTTCCCACACTGACCAAGCGGTGATTGATAGTTATCTGTCTATAATTATTCAAATATATATGTATCCTAATATATTATTTCATACATGTGATAAATCAAGTGTATTGACCAGTTATTAATTGATACTGAAAATAAGAGTTTTGTATAGTTTTTGGTCTAAATAAGTTTAGAATATTTTATTTTTGGATCATAATATGAGGGCTGTTCAAAAATTTCTCGGCTTGTCACAGAGATGGCGTAAGTGTGATCAAATAACTGTGATATTTGTCAAATATGATCCTTTGGATGGCGTGCTGCAAATTTTCAGACACATGGGTTTAGTTGCTTGTTTGTGACGGATCGAGTAAAGTAAACAAGCTTCAAAATTTTCTAAAAAATGTATAAAATTGAAGTCCGAGCTCTTATAAAGTACATTGTTTCAGAGGCTTCAACCCCGACGGACATACAAAAAGAGTTAAATTAAACTTTGAAGGATATTTTCCCTTTGTTTTGAAGGTAAAAAAGTGAGCTGCTGAATTGAAATCTCGTCTGATACCAGAAAATTAGTACTAGTACTCGCCAGAGACGAAGCAGCAGTAAAAACAATGTGTGGGTGTAGGTGAAAGTGTGCCAAAGAAAGCGAAAACGGTTTCATCTGCAGAAAGTCATGGCTACAGTTTTTTGGGATTCTTGTGGTGTGGTGCTCATAGACTACCTGAAAAAAGGCACCATCATCAGGGAGTATTACGTTTCATTGCTGGACCAATTGAAGCGTACTATTAAGATTAAACATCCATATCTGGCTAAAAATAGAAGTGCTCTTTCACCACGATAATACGCTTGCACACACGTCTCGGGTTATTGCTACAAAACTTCATGACCTATGTTTTAAAGTGCTTCCACATACGCCGAATTCATCAGATTTAGCACCTATTGATTATTTTCCCTCCCGAAACCTGAAGAAATGATTCGTGGGACGAAGATTCATTCAAAACGATAACGTCAAAGCTCAGACAACAGCTTATTTTACAAACTTGAATAAATCGCATCATACTGAGGTTATAAAAAAATTGGAACATCGTTGGCCTGAATGCTTTTAATTTCAAGGTACGTATGTTATAAAATAAAACAAAAGTTTTCAACAAATCTTGTGCTTTCATTGTCAGACCAGGGACGTTTCGAACGACCCTCTTATTTTATTTAAAACTCACACAATATGAATAGGACTAAACAGGCTGAACAGGTTAAACAGGACAAAAATATCTGGACCTCAAAAAATTGTAAAAATGTTTTTAAAAATAATTAATACATTGAAGACCTTTGTTTATAAAATACTATTTTTTGATTTTTTTATAAATTTTTTTGAGAAGAATGAAATTTATTCAAATTCTACTTTGGACAAATTTAACCTTTCTATTCTTTTGATCGTTTTAAAAACAATCTTATAAAGAGCAATAGACTGTTCCTGTACAGGCTACTTCTGACGAAAATTAAAACTTGGATGAAGTTGATTGAAGAAAAAAACAACATAAACTGAATTGTCTCTGAAATTTGACCAAAATATGGAAGAACAATAGTATTATATTGAACAAAGACCTCACTTTGTGTATTTATATATACATCACTGCTCTATTTCTAATTTTTATGTGTTTTCTAATCAAATCTTGTGGGTAATGATTCAAAATAAAATTTACCTAATAGCGTTTAAATTTTCAGAATGAAATGATGCATAAGGAA
This sequence comes from Diplolepis rosae, assembly GCA_030998225.1. Lineage (NCBI taxonomy): Eukaryota > Metazoa > Arthropoda > Insecta > Hymenoptera > Diplolepididae > Diplolepis > Diplolepis rosae. The sequence goes on from JAPYXD010000631.1 coordinate 1,912,327, forward strand.
AACAAACACCTCTGTGAAACAGATTCTTAAAGAGTAGGATAAAAGATGACAAAATAAAGAAAAATAAGGAACGGCTTTTGGAAGGTTGCCTTCTTTTCTATTTTCTCATTTTATTGTTGAGTTCTTATAATTGTTTATTCTAAGGAATCGTTTTGGTCCAAATTTGTTCATTTTTATATTTTGAGGGTTCGAATAGTTTCAAATTTTTTAATTTTGGATTATAGTATTGTTTGAACGTTGAGATAAATTCGAGTTTGAAGTGATACAGGTTCAAATTTAGTTTTGGACGCAATGTAAAAAGTAGACACCAAAAATCTACCCCTCCATTTACCACTATAATCTATGCGGTCGCCGCGTTCATGTACGAACGCGAACGCTGCCTCGATTTTTACAGCCTTAGATACCTTTCTTCATTTATAATTTCAAATAAATATTTTATAAAAGAATCAGGCTTTAAAATAGAGGTTATAAAAATGTTATTAAAAAATTTGGGTATGAAATATGGGGAAGAATTAATACAAGATACTACAGGTCTTGAAGAGCAATTCTCTTTGTACATTTTAGGAAGACCATACATCCTTCCTAAATTAAAATTAGTTGTTGTAACATAATTACTTATCTTTCAATATTTGTACCAAGTAACCCTGATTTCCTCTATTATCTTAGTTTTTTAAATATTATTATTTGATATTTTTCTAACGGGTTGAGCCAAAAAGTTTTCATAGTTTCATATAAGTTCATATTATTAAGCACCACAATTATTTTCAGTAAGTAACATTGTTTTTTGAAATCACAATACTATTTTCTTTATCAGCCAAGTAATCAATAAATCTTTATTGTTCCGAATAAGTTTTTGAGGTAATTATATATATATTCATAAAATAGGACTTGTATCGACCCTCAAATAATAATTAAATACTATGTTGTTGTTCATAATTGGCTTTAGGGTCCAGAGATGATAACTCAGGAAGTTATATACTGTCAAACGTTTCGACTCTGATCGGAGTCCTCATCAGTGATCTTTATTTCTAAAATATCAAAACTTTGGATACATATTGTACATATGAGCCCTATCTTGGAATAAACTTTGGTAATGTGAAAAATGTAAAAAAAATTTTTTTTTTTAAATTGTAAAATGTGAGAAAATTTACATCAGATTGTACAGAAAACATCGATAAATTACCTAAAAACTTCCTCACGAATGACAATAAAATTCTATCACATAAATCTAAGATATATACACTAACAACTAGTATATATTTGTGTCTAAAAGTCACTGAGGATATAGATGCAAGTTTCTACATTCTAAACTGTTAGAAAATTCTATATTTTAAAGGTTTCTGAAAAATTTACTGAATTTTCAAAAAAAAAAAAAAAAAAAACTACCAAACTGTAACAGAACTTTTATTAAATAATCACAAAATTACGTAACTGTAACGGAATTTCAGTGGTATATGGCGGAATTTCGAGCTGCATATAACTGCATTAAGCTTCGGTACTTCACTGACATGTTCTGGGAAATTGCCGTAGAAATTTCTAGCAGTGTAGAATGTAGAAACTTGCATCTATATCCTCAGTGATTTTTAGGCACAAATATATACTAGTTGTTAGTGTATGTATCTTAGATTTATGTGATGAAATTTTATTGTCATTCGTGAGGAAGTTTTTAGGTAATTTATCGATGTTTTCTGTACAATCTTATGTAAATTTTCTCACATTTTACAATTTAAAAAAAAAATTTTTTTTACATTTTTCACATTACCAAAGTTTATTCCAAGATAGGGCTCATATGTACAATATTTATCCAAAGTTTTGATATTTTAGAAATAAAGATCACTGATGAGGACTCCGATCAGAGTCGAAACGTTTGACAGTATATAACTTCCTGAGTTATCATTTCTGGACCCTAAAGCCAATTATGAACAACAACATAGTATTCAATTATTATTTGAGGGTCGATACAAGTCCTATTTTATGAATATTGAAATTATGGGCAATCAAAGAAAACGACATGGGAAAAGTTTTTTCAAGAAAATAAATGCTTTTGGGCAAAATGGTCTCTCGCATATGAAGAACTTCTCACATACCACAGTCCAGTTAGCAACAAAATCAAACCAGAGGATTCTTCTACTTCGTTGTAGGAAAGAAAGAATACTCCCACAACACCTACAATCAACAGCATCCAACTCAGTATCTTTTGACAATGATAATGTGACACGGATGCATTTATCAGCGAAAAAGAGATTTCTTTTTTCGACACTAAATTTAGAAATAAAAGACATTTGTATTTCAATATATACAATGCTCATCGGATTTTTTTATTGCACAAATGTAGTTGTAAATCTAAATTTGAACGTCTCATCAAAGGGAATGAAGATTTTTCCAAAAATAACGATAACGTTCCTGATTACAATCTAACGGATTCATGGTTCACTAACCTGACTGACATTTACATCCCAACTGAAGTTGTTAAAACAGTCAGCCTCGGCAAAAACTTTGGCATCCCTTTTTTACCAAAAAACATACCAACAAAAAAAATGATATCAGATTTTGAATCAAATATCCATAAAATTAATGAAAAAGACTGAAACGAGATTAAAATTTGTAAATTGCATTAAAAATTTCTCAAATCAAACACCAAACTCTGTGAATTGGTTTCAAAAACAGGTTATCCAGAACTCCAAAATTACAGATACTTTCTTGAAAAACAACCCGGATATATACTTCACAAAAGCAGACAAAAGTAACACAACTGTGGCCATGAACAAAACCAAGTACATTCAAGAAGCCACACTTATGCTGCCAGACAAAAAAACTTATGAACCTCCCAAAAAAGACCCCACAAGCACAATTTATAATAAAGTAAATAACATCATTAAAATCTGGAAGAGCAAAAATTTCATCAATGAAAAAATTGCCTACTCTCTCAAGTCTAGTAATCCATTACCAGCTAGATTTTATGGATTACCAAAAATCCACAAACCCAACCACCCCCTCAGACCTATTGTCTCTTTTTGTGGCAGCCCCATATATAACCTTGCCTCCTTTTACAATGATGTTATTTCAAATAATATTATTCCTCCCATTTCACGTGTGAAAAACAGTTTCGATTTTGCAGAGAAAATCAAAAACCTACAAGTCCCACCGGGCTACAAAATTATTTCTCTAGATGCAGTATCACTCTTTAAAAATGTTCAAATTGGTATAGCCATTAAAGGCATGAAAGACAGATGGCCTTAAATTCAACATCATATAAAAATGCCATGGTACCAATTCTAAAATGGCCTCAAAATCTGCTCATCTAACTCCGCTTTCAACTTTCAAAATATCTCTTATAAACAATAATCCGGTTTTCCTATGGGTTCTCCCTTTTCTCCTATAGCCGCTGACATTGTTATGGATGACCTAGAAACAAAATGTATATCCTCTATCCCGTTTCAACCCCCTTTTTATTTTAGATACGTGGACGACATTATAACAGCGGTACCGAGTGATGAAATTACCACCATTAAAAATATTTTCAATAGCTATAATCATAAAATACAATTTACAGTAGAAGAGGAATCAGACAATAGAATTTGTTTTTTGAATATTTTTGTTATTCGAAATGGAAAATATATACAGACCAATTGGTATCAAAAACCGATGTGGTCTGGCCGGTTTTTACACTATCATTCACATCATCTACTTAATTACAAAGTTAATGTTATCACCAATTTAATTGACAGAGGAATCGCCCTAGCACACAAAAAATTTCACACAGAAAACATCAAAAAGTAAAATCTACTTTAATCAAAAACAATTACCCACTTGCATTTTTAAATTTCATCATAAAAAAGAGATTAAACCTCCTTTCGCAGAGAGGTTTAAAAACGAACACTAACACACACAAAGTATCTGAAAGAGTCCCAAACACACACATACGCACAACACACTCAAACTTAACAGGTCAAACCCCTAAATATGTAACATTGCCTTACGTACAAGGCCTATCGGAAAAACTGTCAGGTATCCTCAAACCCTTCAATATAAAAATCGCTTCTTGCAATACTAATGGCCTCTCACACATTTTTGAATCAACCAAAGACCCTATTTCAAAACTTGATACTGCTAATGTCGTCTACAATATCCCTTGCTCTGACTGCACAGCAGCTTATATAGGTACAAACAAACGGCCTCTAAAAACTAGAATACATGAACATACAAAAGATGTTTATAACCCCCTGGAAAAATGGAATGCATTAACCAAACATGCTTGGTATCAAGACCACAAGTTCAATTTCGATGAAGCAAAAATAGTTGACAGATCAGATAATTACAAAAAACGTATGACACTTGAAATGACCCATATAGCTGGCAATCCACATGCGGTAAACCAGAGCTGATACTGACAACTTATCTGTTTATTACCTCCCTCTTTTAAACGACAAATTGTAATCTCGCTAAAAAATCTTTTAAGCACATACATTAAATTACACACATACACAAATTTCCTAAAAAAATTCAAAATCTGTCGAAAACAAACTATTTTAACTCATATTACACTTTATGGCTTCTGTTTTTGGTGTGTAGAACTCCAGTCATCTGGTGCACATCCTTCCATTTTTTCTCTCTCCTTTCCCTTAAAATGTCAACTCTAAATACAATAGAAAAAGCATACCCTCCACTTTCATCCCAAATTTTCGGTTTCAAATCATAGCCAAACTTTATTTGCGTTTGGTTATATAGACAGATTACGTCATAGTGACCAGTGAGTTAAATCAAAATATGTGTGTGATCAGGAAACGAAAAAAGAAAAAAATTTGTTCAAAAAAATGATCTGAGGGTATCCCAATCCCTCAGTTTGGAACTATGGAATTTTACATTATATATCACTTCAGTGACATGTTCTGGGAAATTGCGGTAGAAATTTCTAACAGTGTAGAATGTAAAAACCTGCATCTATATCCTCAGTGACTTTTAGGCACAAATATATACTAGTTGTTAGTGTATATATCTTAGATTTATGTGATAGAATTTTATTGTCATTCGTGAGGAAGTTTTTAGGTAATTTATCGATGTTTTCTGTACAATCTTATGTAAATTTTCTCACATTTTACAATTTAAAAAAAAAAATTTTTTTTACATTTTCCACATTACCAAAGTTTATTCCAAGATAGGACTCATATGTACAATATGTATCCAAAGTTTTGATATTTTAGAAATAAAGATCACTGATGAGGACTCCGATCAGAGTCGAAACGTTTAACAGCATATAACTTCCTGAGTTATCATTTCTGGACCCTAAAGCCAATTATGAACAACAACATAGTAATAAATTATATATATTTTTTTGAAGATTTTGGTCGACTTTAGAAACATGACTTGATATTTTGAGATAATTAGAAGATAAAAAAAGATCTTATGACTTATTTCTTCTTGACATTTTTCTGCTACATCATTAATATTTGTTTCTATATTCTGAACAACTTCAAAACCTTATTCTTGTTTCGTGGTTACAAATTTAGCATTGAATTTGAGGGAAAGTAAGGAGGTGAGGTAGATATGAGCTAAGTTCTACCCAAGTGGTGTACGAGGTCTGTCCGGAAAGTATCGGGCCTACCTTTATATCTCCGCTCTGGCGTTATTCTTCATCATCGGGAATCCCCACTTGATTGAATAACACCGTTCCAGCGATATTTCCACTTCTCGAAACAGTCCTGGAACTCACTTTTATGGACGGCCTTGAGTACGCTCGTCGCATTATTTTCAACCGTCGTTTTGTCATCGAATCGCTGTCCTTTGAGTGGTTTCTTGAGTTTTGGAAACAGCCAAAAGGCACAGGGGGTTATTTCGGGACTGTTCGGAGGTTGTCAAAGCAATGCGATACTGTGTTTACTCAGAAACTGCTGCACATGATTCGATGAATGCGCTGGCACGCGAGTCATTCCTAAAATCTTGTTCAAAATTCCCCAAACAGTAGTTTTCGGTATTCCGAGATCATATTCTAGTTCACGAACAGTTAATCGACGACCACCTTCAATCGCAAGTCGCACCCGCTCAATATTATCCAATGTTTTTGTTGTCGAAGGTCGGCTAGAACGAGAATCACTATCAACAGAAGTGCGGCCTGCTTTGAAACGATTATACCACTCTTTTATTCGTGTTTTGCTCATACACTCGTTTCCAAAGGCCTTCTGCATCATCTGAATAGTTTCCGAACTCGTTTTTCCGAGTTGAAAACAAAATTTGATGCAAATTCGTTGATCTTGTTTTTCAGTCATTTCTAACAATCACAAAATCCGCCGAACTCAAAAATAGCTTTGTAAACAAAGACACACTGCGAATGAACTATACGTCCGGCAGATGTTAGCAAGCAACCGATAGGTTCGTGAGGCTTTACTGTTGACGTTCATGCCCCGCAGAGGTCGCTCGAACACTATGGCGTGGAGATATAAAGGTAGGCTCAATACTTTTCGAACAGACCTCGTATGTCATGCGGGATCAGGAGCCAGACCCTTCAGGACATTGATCAAGATGTGCGTAGAGAATATACAAGTCGCAGTCTGTGCTGCCCCGAGCGAGTTCGGTCCGTCCATGTGCGAGGAGTTTTTTTGGAATTACGAACATAGACGAGACAGTCACTGTTGCTCTTTGCGGAGCACTGAAGAGGTCCGAATTAGAGGGAACCTGCAGGCTTTGCAACTGCTTCAAGAAGGTAAGGACTGCAGTGGTCTAACTGGCCGAGGCGGACGCACATCGTCTTCTTCGGTTAGGAAGAGGAGGGTGGGGTGGGTAAATTGCTTCATTCGGGAGCATGCCGATAGAGGACGCAGTGCAGGTGGCAAGGCGGAAAGTGATCGCAGCATGCGATCATTTGGTGCCGCGTTAGGGGCACAGGCACCTTCATAGCTCCATGTACTGGTGGAACGACGAGTTGGCGAACCTGCGCCACGAATGCCTGTCAGCACGATGAAGATACACCCGTTCAAACAATGATTTTGTGCTGCATGAGGCAGGAAAGACCGCCAAGCTGACGCTAAAGAATAACATGAAAAAGAAGCGACTTTTGTGGTGGAGGGACCTGATCAGTTAGGTCAAAAAGGACTCATGGGGTTAAGCCTTCAAAATAGTCATCAAGAAATTGGTATCTAGAAGAAAAAACCTTGGCTTGAACAATCCTAATCGGGTCAGGTACACCGTGCGAAGCCTATTTCCATATGTGGAATCATTCTCAAGAAAGGACCGGAGTTCCTGAACAGTCTGGTGTGAGGAGCTATTCATTCTCGAGAAACTAAAGCGAGGGGCTCGAAGGCGGCTTAAAGACAATACTGCGCCAGGAATCGACAGTGTATAAAAAGGTATCACAGAGGTGATTATGGTATATTATATATTATATATTTTTACAATAGTAAATAGATATTCACAATAAACCTTTACAAAAATATAGACTTTAAGATTTTTAGTGAAAAGATTATAAAATATATTCAAGAATATTTAAGCTAGAACGTTCTTATTTGCTTTGTTTGGCGTAGCATTTAATCTTGCTTGATTTCCATACTAGCTTTTTCTGACTAGAGATTCCATAGGTTCCTGTTAGATTATATGGTAGAAAATTCAATTTTTTAAATTATTATAAAAACAAAATTTTATATAATTTTCTTTCAAAAATATTCATTATTCGAAGAGTTACAGCCGATGCACCGTTGCATCGATTTGTTGAGATACTTTGTTTGTTTTTTGTTAACAAAAAACAAGAAGTTTTACTGAAAAAAAATACTTCGATTAAGTACTGCTTTTTTATATTGAACACTAAGTTTACCAAGAGTTACTATTATCTGTCTTATAAATGTGAGCAAAAATTAATTTAAATATTTTCATAAAATAGGGAAGTTTTCTTGAAGTTTTCTTAAAATTTTTGAAATACGAATTTTCTTAAAGAAAATCAACGAAAATATTTCTCAGAGGGGTCAAAATAACCCCTTGGTAAACCTAGTGTTAAGAATAGACTGACAAGTTTAGGATTGATAGGTTCAATGATATTTGTGACGTCTTGCTCACCAACTTTGAAAACGTCATTTTAAGAAAAACGCATTAAAAGTTTGAAATACTACAAAGATTATTGCCAGCTGACAACGAAAAGCGTTTGGCATATGCGAATTTCGTCATCAAACAGACTACTGCAGATGATGCTTTTTGGCACTAAATAATTATGACGGATAAGGCTTATTTCTTATTATCTGATGCGGTAAATCCACAGAATTATTGATACTATGCTGTAGAAAACTTAAATAATACATGAAGAACCTTTCCATGGTTAAAAAAAAGTGATCATCGGATCGTATTTTTCCGAACATACTTGTGGCTAGCCAATTACGGTGATTAGTGATGATTATAGGGAGATGATTCGTGATGTTGTAATACCGATTTGCGTGAAAATAGTATGGAAGGCTATTGGTTTTATTAAGCTACATGCTACACAGCACGCAAAATAACGAAATCATTGAAGGAATTCTTGGGTAATCGAATAATATCGAAAAATGACAATTTTGACCAGAATGCTGCAAAAAGTGATGGAAAACGAAAAGTCATAATTGACTTGTAGCAATTTCCATGAACTGAATAAAATGTACATTGTATGGTCACAAATAGATGGCACACTATATTTTCATGCAGATAACAAATTCTTTTTCTTGCTTACACAAAGTCATGAATTCCAACTCCTTGATTTAAGAGTATATAAATTTTTATTTTTGAATAAATGTATAATTGATTCAGAATAATCATACTGTAAAACTTGATGCTAACATTGATTTTAATAAATTTAAATTCATTTCAAGTTTTACAGTCTTATACTACAGATTAGTCATACATTTATATAAAAATAAGAAAATCAATTTTTACCTAAGCGATTTCAGAAATTATGATCCCGCTCTGTTGGCATGAAGACTTTTCCCTCTCTACCCCATACCGTACCGCGTTAGTAGCCTATAATTACTCATTCAATTTGAAATCACATTCAATTCAATACAAAAATGTAGATCACAAAATATATTAATAATATTTCGTGAATTCGTGTGAATGTGTTGAAAAGATCGAAGGAAGAGAAGTCAGAATTGAAATTCAAACAAATAAAACATCTAAATTCACTCCAATTCGTCATAATCAATTGGCTTTTTTATTGGGGAAGCAGACATTTGTTCAAATGTGAGTCAACTTCATGCAAGTGCATAATTGGATAATTTTTGAAAAATGTTAAAAGGTATACATATCAATCTTTTATTATGTTCCGAGACATTTCCACCTAATTGTGAAGCAACATAATACCGCATAATCTGTGAGCAGTTGCAGCAGAGTGGGGTTTTCGCACATATACTTAAACTCTTATTTTGGTAGTTCGGCGGGCATTTTTCACATTTATGACGCTTAAATTGCCAATTCAGTAAGATCCACGGAGGAAATGGTCGGCCAGAACAAACAGGCTAAATTAATTTCATCGTGGTCAAGATTCAAAATTTCCACCTTCCCACGGTCATGGCACTCGTAATTAATCTGCATCTTTCTAAAATACAGAAAATACCTGCAATATTTAATGTGGCATATCTTGTATGAAATGTAAAGTACTCTGATTATTTTCGCTAAAATAATAATTTAGCACTCTTTAATGCATAATACCGACACCTCTACAAGGCAAGTACATGTTCTAGAAACTTTAAATCACGGTTTCGCTTACAATTTTTGCTTCATAATTATGATGAGAGGCATTTCTACAATGTCTTAGAAGCAGAATAAAAAAAGACTACCCTTCAAGTGAAATTATTAGAGCTATAAATATGTAAAAAAGTAAAGACTATCCATCAAGTATAAAAAATCGTTGATTCTAAATTTTATCGTCAATAACGTTTTGTTGTTGTTGTTGTTGTAACACTGAGAGACTTTTTGTTAAAGTAAATCATAAAAATGAATTATATTTTGGCGTAATATCGTTTCAAAATGAGGCAAACAGGGTTTGCGTATGAGAAATTAATATAGTGGTTTTTAAGCGGACAAGTTAATTAAAAGTAATGTAAGTTGTATTGACCCTCAATATTAATAAAATGGTACACTGAGACTTTTCGTTAGAGTGAATGATAAAATTGAATGTAAATGTAGTATAATATTGTTTTAAAATGGGGAAAAATGAGGTTTTACTACGCTTATTCATATTATGGCATCGAAATTCAATATAGTCATAACAGTCTTTAAAACGTCTAGAAGAAAAATTAGTATTTTAAATACCAAATATTATGAATCCTCATTCGAGAATTTTAGAGTATGAAAAAATGATATTATGATTACTAAGGTTTCTAAAAATAATTCTAATAAGTCGAACAATTAATATTATAATCTAGAAAGCATATTTGAGAAATTCATATTGTGAATATGAACTTGCGAGAAACCTGGCGACGCGCAGCAAAAATCAAAACATTCATTCTCGGTTTTTCGTATAATTCGTTTCGACTTAGATCGGAGCCCTCATCAGTGATATTTATTAAAATTTAGAAAATACAAAAAGGGGGATGCTAATTCCACATTCTTAGGAATAACAATAGTACTTAAACATATAATACAAAAAACGAGTACTTAATGTGTTGAATTAAATTTGTAAGTGAAAATGAAAGGCTTGGATAATCGACCAGAACAAAAGGCGTGCTTAAATGATTTCTTAGGTATAAAGCTATCTTAAGGAATTTCGAAAATCTTTCTGAGGAAAAAAAGACGCTTTCGACTGCGCTGGGATTCGAGCTCAGGTCTTTCGATTGCCGGTCGACTGCTCTAACCACGAAGCTACACAGGCGTCCGACATTTCCTTCTCCATAGGAATATCTCCTTATATCGCCTAGTGGCTCAGCCTTGCGGCTGTAAATGATTTCAAATTAATTAGTTGAGTTTGAAATTTCTGTCACTGCCTACATTATCGGAGAATCACTAGTCGCGTATCAGATAGGATACGTTGCCGACAGATGTCCTCGTTGACAATTTCAAACTCTTATATCGCAAATAATGCCAAAGAATGCAAATATTAAAGAATTTTGAAAATCTTTCTGTGGAAAAAAAGACGCTTTCGACTGCGCTGGGATTCGAGCCCAGGTCATTCGATTGCATGTCGACTGCTCTAACCATTAAGCTACATAGGCGTCTGAAATCTTCTTCTCCACATCAAGATCTCCTTATATCGCCTAGTGGCTCAGCCTTGCGGCTGTAAATGATTTTAAATTAATTAGTTGAGTTTGAAATTTCTGTCATTGCCTACATGATCGGAGAATCACTAGTCGCGTATGAGATAGGATACGTTGCCGACGGGTGTCCTCGTAGACAACGTATCCTATCTGATACGCAACTAGTGATTCTCAGATAATGTAGACAGTAAAAGAAATTCCAAACTCAACTAATTAATTTGGAATCATTTACAGCTGCAAGGCTGAGCCACTAGGCGATATAAGGAGATCTTCCTGTGGAGAATGAGATGTCGGACGCCTGTGTAGCTTAGTGGTTAGAGCAGTCGACCTGCAATCGAAAGACCTGGGCTCGAATCCCAGCGCAGTCGAAAGCGTCTTTTTTTCCTCAGAAAGATTTTCAAAATTCTTTAATATTTGCATTCTTTGGCATTGTTTGCAATATAAGAGTTTGAAACTGTCAACAAGGACACCTGTCGGCAACGTATCCTATCTGATACGCGACTAGTGATTCTCCGATAATGTAGGCAGTGACAGGAATTTTAAACTCAACTAGTTAATTTGAAATCATTTACAGCCGCAAGGCTGAGCCACTAGGCGATATAAGGAGATCTTCCTGTGGAGAAGGAGATTTCGGACGCCTGTGTAGCTTAATGGTTAGAGCAGTCGACCGGCAATCGAAAGACTTGGGCTCGAATCCCAGCACAGTCGAAAGCGACTTTTTTTTCCACAGAAAGATTTTCAAAATTCTTTAATATTTGAATTCTTTGGCGTTATTTGCGATATAAGAGTTTGAAATCGTCTACGGGGACACCTGTCGGCAACGTATCCTATCTGATTCGCGACTAGTGATTCTCTGATAATGTAGGCAGTGACAGAAATTTCAAACTCAACTAAATAATTTGAAAAGCTATATTGAACAACCTTGAAATTCCCTACTTGAACAACTTTAAATAGATGTGCTACATGTATTGAAGTAGTTCACAAGGATTCCTTGAAAAAACATTAAATATATACAGATAAATTCTTTAGTGCAAAGCTGGAATTGATAAGCTTGACGCAGGCCATAGAGGCTATTTTGGAATATATATATATATATATGTATATGTATATATATATATATATATATATATATATATATATATATATATATATATATATATATATATATATATATATATATATGTATATGTATATGTGTATCTTTGTCTGTCCTATCCAAAACTCGTATCTACAAACAAATTCTTCGGTGCGAAGCAGAATTAAAAGAGCTGGATTTAGAGCATTAGGGCTATTTTTGAACTATTTTTCCTGAAACTATTTTAAAACTATTTTACAACTATTTTGAAATTTGGACAGGTATTTTTGTGTGTTCTATCCATAAACGTAGATTTTCGTTTGAATAAATTTTTTATTAACTTTTATAAAATCTATGAGAATATGACATTGACCATGTCAAAGTTGCGAAGCCAATTTAAGACGGTGTTAATACATTTTATTCGAAAGACTGAAAGAATCTTTTCAAAATTCAAAACAAATAATATGTAAATTTGAAAACCACTATATGAAAAAATACTCCGACCACCAAAAGGTTTGACCTTCACAAGTGAGGACTCCGGATTGAGAATTCTTTTTTCTTTTTCTAACGCGTGAAAAACAGAAGTAAGAAAAAGGGGGTTTGGTGCTCAGATGAGGGGAGAGACTTCAGTGGAACCGTGGACATGAACATGATAATAATAATAATAATAATAATAATAATAATAATAATAATAATACCTTATTTACGTTCACATATTCGACTACACAATGATACATTATTTGTAATTAAAACGCTTCAATTAAAAATTTCATAATGCTCTTGAATTCGAACCCTCTAACCTACCTATGTCAACATAAATGAACGCATTTCTAAGGCCTAAAGCCTCTTGCCTATTTTCGCTTGCCATATTCCTTCTTCTTCTTCTTGGTTGTGGCAGCTTGCAATTCTGCAAATAGCCATATCAAAGCTTGCCATATTCCGAATAAAAATCTCGCATATAATCTATCGCTGTCAAGGCCGTATAAAATGGGTCTATGCCCCCATAATAAGCAATTTTTTTTGTATGTAATGTATTTCTGTTCAAAGCTTGTTAAATACTTTTTTATGAAAAATATTAACTAGTATAAAGTTGTATAGTTTAAAAGCACTAATTTTTACAGTACGTTAGTAATAATCTATATATGATATAACTTCTTACATTTCAATGCCCATAAATAAGTTGGAAAAATGTTTACCATTTCCAAATTTGAAGTTTTTTTGCATCGAAAGAATGTTACGAGCGCTCTAAAATATAAAAACTATCAAAATTTGAATAATATACATTAAAAAAATCATTACAGTTTTGAAATAAAATTTATATTTCAGGAATTAACTTAAATTCTAAGAGATCATTAATGTAACAAGGAAAGGAAGTTGGAAAAGGAGAAGGAAGACGCAAGAGCGAATAGTCTTATACGCTGGCGAACACACCTTGCCGCCCGTAGAAATTTGTATATAATATGAACTCTGACCGCTGTGACTCGCGCGTAACGCGCAATCCTTATCTCCTAGCTGACAAATATAAGTAGAAATAATAATTTTATTTTAATGAATTAACCTGATCGACAGTAAATATCGTCATCAAAATAAAAAAATAGCATTTTTTACAATTATGGGAACTGAACAAAATATGGTTTACCACAAATAGTCAACCAAGGGTTGACTACATAATTAAGTATTGATAACCAATCCATTGAATAATAATAAAAATACCCAAGCTCATCAAAACTATTCCACCAAACTCCCTTATTGCGAGCTGACAAGCACGGGCAAGTCGAATCAACAAATGCAGTCAGAAGAACTTCGTAGATACAAGTTCATTCTTCTTAAAATCACCTCGCGGTAATCAAGACGCCTGTCCGTGGTTCAGAACGCGCGGCTCACAGTAAATCGTGTTCTTTAAGGGGGAAGATACCTCTAGAATTTTCCAAACATCAAAAATTTTTTTATTTTTTATTTATTTTTTTTTTTGCTCAAATCTATTGAAAGACTAATCAAAAATATAATCCCAAAGTTCTCCTCCCCTCGGGCTGGTACCTTGACGAAGTCCTTCTCTTGGCTATGCCAAAAAAGGACGGGTGGGGAGGCTTAGCAGACGGCCCTCGGGTCTTGGAGGTTGTAGTGTCCCGATGAATCAATGAACAAATGCAGGGGGCTCTATAGACTGGCATCTTCTCAGTGCGTGAAAGGTGCTCTATAAACGGGTCTATCCCAGGTTGAAAGCGGGGAACGCTATAAACGCGTCTATCCCCATGCATGGAGAGGGATGTATGCCTCAGGCAGCGGCGCTGAGAATGAGTCTGCGAGTGCCTGTGAGAAATGAGTGAACTGAATGAATGTCAGCGCCGCATGACTGTGATATGTGTCCTTCGAATGTGAGAGTAGAACCTATAGATGGTCTCTCTCTTGAATGAGGCTAAGAGCAAATTGGTGTATGGAATCTCCTGGGCGACACTGCAAAGCCTCCGCTGTCTGTGACCAAAAACAGTCCAAACGATCGTTTCTGTATGGCATCCCACTGGGAGAGCTTCGTCGCCGAGTAGTGTCTTCCCCGGCCCACGAGGAGGCGAGGCTGCTGTGAGCCTAGCTCCACCGACGTGGTGTGTCATGCGGGATAAGAAGCCAGCCCCTTCGGGACCTCGATCAGGTAGTGCGTATTGAACACAGGTGTCGGACCCTGTGTTGCTTCGAGCGAGTCCGGTCTGTCCGTGTATTCCGGGACCGGCTAAACGGAGGTTGGGCCTCAAGGAACTGGGGTAGGACTTCGGTCCGAGGGTACACCCCTTTCCAACTATTCCGACCCGCTCCTCTACGCACGATGCGCTGGTAAAAAAGATTTATGGATAAAAAACTTAAAAATGTGGGGGAAGTGGATTTGGGTGCTTCTTCTGGAGCGGAGGGATGGAAGGACGTCCTTCAGCTCCTGAAGGAGCAAAATGATAAAATGAAGAAGTTAGCCAGGGCCCTCAGCGTTGTCCAACAGGGTATGCTGAGGAATAACCCTGGCTTTGTTAAAGACTCAGTAAATGAGTGCCTCTTGGAAAGCGGGGTGAAAATCCAGACGAAAATGGAGTCTCACCCCGCCATGAAGAAATTGGGGATCTTTCAGAGACCACGTTCGGCGTCTTTGGGAGATACTCCAAAAAATCAGGCGAAGGGCGAAAAAAGATCTGCGCCCTCTCACCGTCTGGAAAAAACTCCCAAGAGGGGAAAGAGTGGCTCTTCGCCCTCTTATGCTGAGGTGGCCAAGAGCCAGCCCCCAAATAAAGAAGGGGACTGGCACGTGGTCATGAAAAATAGAAAAAAAAGAAAAAGAAAAAAAGGAGAAAAGGGCGAAGAACCCTGCGCAAAAAGCGCAGGGGACCACCACCACTTCTAAGTCGAAGCGCTCCACGCCCGCCAGGTCGGGCGACGCCATCAAGGTGTCGTCGAAAGACGGCCAGTCCTACGCAGACTTCTTGAGGGAAATGAAGACGCAAGTCGACCCCCGGAAGGCAGGACTTGAGGTCCTGTTTATCCGGAGGACCAGGAAGGAAGAAGTCCTTCTGGTCCTCAAAAAGGGGGAGATGTTTCAGCCTTCCGCAAGGAGCTCGAACAGGCGGTCGGGGAGAGGGCAGAGATTTCGGCCCTGGTCTCGACGAGGTCCCTCGAAATTAGGGACCTCGACGAGACCGTTGAAAAAGAGGCGGTTGTGTCTGCCCTGTGCTTGGCATTGGGCAGACCAGCTTTTGACTGATCCTGCAGGCTCTTCACCCGCTTTGGTGGGGTGAGGACTGCAGTGATCCGGCTAGCTGAGGCAGACGCCGCGCGTCTGCTTCAGCTAGGTAAATTGAGGATCGGGTGGGTTGCGTGCCCATTCGCGAGCACGTGGAAGTCGCCCGCTGCTTCAGTGGTCCGAAAACTCTGCTTGGTATCAGGATGCATCAAGGAGGGACGGCATCCTTGTTTGTAACCCTGATCTGGGCGTCGAGGACTTCCTGGAGACCGACGCGGGGTTCGTTTGGGCGGAGGTGGCGGGTGTGCGTGTGTACAGCTGCTACCTCTCCCCCGGCGATCCCTTCGATGTCTTTGAGACCCAGATCCTCCTCCTTGTGGAAAGCCTCCGTGAGGCCATCGGGCGATCCCTCATAGGGTGTGACTTCAACAGTAAGTCGCCCGAGTGGGGTGAGGCCCGCCTAGAAAGGAGGGAAATCTTGGTTGGCGAGATGGTCAATATTAACGACCTGATCCTCTTGCATCAGGGCGGGGGAATTCACGTTCAGACAAGGAGCGGGGGGGTCAATAATTGATCTCACGATTGCCGCACCTCGCCTCGCTTCAAGGATAAGCGACTGGTCGGTCCTCGAGGTAATAACCTTGAGTGACCACCGGTGCATCGAATTTATTCTAGAACAACGGTGTCAAACGGTGGATAAGGGTAGGGGCGGCGAAGGAAGGAGCCCCTCCTGGAACACGAGACGACTCAGCAGGGAAAGACTTCGCGAAAACCTCGAAGAAACCAGGCTCATTGATGAGCTTGGTTGGGTCTGCCCTGCTGGGTCGTTTGAAGCTACTGTGCGCTCGGCGAGGCAGAAGGTGGTCACGGCTTGTGACTACTCGATGCCTCGCCGTAAGCGCAGGCAAGCCAAAGGTTCGATGTACTGGTGGAACGACCAGTTGGCAGCCCTACGTCGAGAATGCCTCGCAGCGCGGCGAAAAATCACCCATTCAAAGGGGGATGCTATGCTGCACGAGGCATGGAAAGGGGCAAAAAGAGCTTTGAGGCGAGGCATAAAGAAAAGCCGACTTCAATGCTGGAAAGACTTGATCGGTGAGGTCGCGAAGGACCCATGGGGTCTCGCCTTCAAAATAGTCACCAAGAGATTGGTGGCTAGAAGAAAAACCCCAGGCCTGGATAATCCCGATCGAGTCAAGTACATTGTGCGAAGCTTGTTTCCACACGTGGAGCCGTTCCAAAGACAGGACCGATGTTCCTGCGTGGTCCGGCGCGAAGAACTCTTCACTCTCGAAGAACTAAAGAGAGCGGGTAGAAGGCTTAAGGCAAATACAGCGCCGGGTATCGACGGGGTGCCGAACGAGATCCTTAAAGAGGTGATCGGGGCATACCCGGAGATCCTCCTAGAAGCCTTTAACTCCTGTCTTCGAGAGGGGAGGTTCTTTGCAGATTGGACGAAGCAGAGGTTGGTCCTGCTGAGGAAGGGCAACAAACCTCTAGGGGTTGCCTCGTCGTATAGACCAATATGCTTATTGGATACGATGGGGAAGCTTCTGGAGGAGTTGATTCTACAACGGCTTCAGGCTCTCTTGGTCGGGGAGAACGGTCTCTCGGAAAACCAGTTCCGATTCAGGAAAGGCAGGTCCACTGTGGACGCCATCCAAGCTGTGGTTAACATCGCCACAAATGCAAGAAAAGGAACTGGTAAGCGTAAGGGATTCAGTGCGTTGATTAGCATTGACATACGCAATGCGTTCAATACCGCGAGATGGGAAATCTGCATCGAGGCGATGATGCGGAGAAAGGTTCCAGACTACCCGTTGCGAATGATAGATGACTATCTGAGCGACAGGTGGGTGATATATGAGGGCGACAACTGGTCTCTTAAAGAAGAGATGACATCTGGCGCTCCTCAAGGGTCGCGAGTGGGTCCACTCGTTTGGAACGTCATGTACGATGACTTCCTGCGCATGGACCTACCTGCTGGGACGAGCATCGTCGGCTTCGCGGATGACGCACTTGTCGTGTGCGCCGCTGACGACGTCGGAATCCTAGAGCTGAGGATCAATGAAAGTCTGTGGCGAGCAAAGCGCTGGTTGGATAGCAGAGGCCTTAAAATGGCCCCTGAGAAAAACAAAAAGTAAAACAAGCATTAAGTACCTGGGGGTGCAGCTGTATAGTAGGCTTAGCTTTGGCAAACACCTAAAGATCGCAGCTGTCAAAGGCATCCAATGTGGAGCGAACTTGGCCCGGCTTGTGCCAAACATTGGTGGACCCAGGGAAGCGAAAAGAAGATTGGTGGCGAGCGTGGTCCATTCGAAGCTGCTTTATGCAGCTCCGGTCTGGACCAATGCCTTGCAAAACCATGCTATCCAGAAGAAGCTGTTCTCGGCGCAGAGACTTGTCGCGCTGAGAATAGTTTCAGCATATAGAACTATCTCGACGAGCGCTGTGTTGATCCTGGTGAGCGTCCCGCCAATAGATTTATTGGCGGAGGAAAGGTAGGAGACCTTTCAACTTCGTAAGGAGCTTACCTGCGCCGATCTGCAGGAAATCGCTCGCGCATAGGAGGCCATCCGCAAGGATGAAAGGCGCAGACTCGTCGAGAAGTGGCAGATAAGATGGCATGGTGAGCAGACAGGGAGATGGACCTACCGCCTGATCTCGGAGCTTGCCACCTGGCTGAATAGAAAGCACGGGGAAGTCGGCTTTTATTTGGCGCAAGCGCTCTCGGGCCATGGCTGTTTCAACGCGTACCTGAGGCGCTTTAAGAAGAGAGACGAGGAGACGTGTTGCTACTGCGATTTCCCAGTGGATAACGCAGAGCACGCACTCTTCGTCTGTGCAAAATGGGGTGTGGCTAGGGAGGTCCTCGGTCAGGCGGTGGGTTCTGAGCTTACTCCTGACACGATGGTCCCTCTCATGCTCCAGTCTGAACGGTTCTGGACGCTCATCGAGTCATTCGTCACACTTGTGATGAAGACGAGGGAGCTTGATAGGCGTCGAGAGCGTAACAGCGGGGAGGGACAGTAGAAATCGCATCGGGGCCTCCACCCGCGGTTCTGCGCCCTGGTCGGACTTGGTTATCCGCGTCTGCCGGGGGAGGAATATCCTTGTTCCCCCCTAGGTTGGCACGGCTGGTGGATCTGCCAATCGGGCGTGTAGCCGCGGATGGGAGGTCCGAGCGAACGGATGACGGAAGAGTCGTACGCGACTTTGAGCTGGAACCAAACACCCGTGAAGTTTAAAGCCGAAAGACGGTTCCGCGGGTGGTGTTTTGGTTCGTGAGAGGGGGTTTTTGTTTTTAGCAGGTATGCCTAGACTTTTTTTTTATCCGGCCGTCTAAATTGCGAGCAAACTATTCAACCGATTTACTTGAATGAAACGGTATTTTATAGATAATTCTATATTCAAGTGCGTGGTAGGGCGCTTTTTCGATAAAAATAGTATTTCTACAGTTGTTTAACTATTTTCATGTCAAAAAACACGAGTAAAAATGGCACTCTTTCACGAAACGCGTGAAAATATACCCAATTTTTCGAAATTCTCAAAACCCCCCTGCTATGCACTCGATAAAAGCCTCCCGATTTATAAAAAATTTTCTTTTATTGTTTCAGATGAAAAACCTAGCCAGGAAGTTGACGGACGCAAAAAATGTTAGCAGCGACGCTATCGACGGGATCCGTCATATTTCTGCCATTTTGTATTTTTCTATCATGAAGAAATTGTTTTTTTGAAGTTAAATAATGCCTTCTAATATATGCAAAAAATCCGGACTTGCTTCGTTTTCATTCTCCCAGAATAAAATTGAAAAAAACTGCTTTTTTTAAGGGTTCTAGAGGTATCTCCCACCTTAAGGTCTATTATTTTGATAGCCAGTTCGAGTATTTTTTAAAAATAATCGGACAACAAAATACATATCTTAATAATTGTAATCGCTCTGCTAAGACACGTGACAACACCGTAGCGTACGAACGTTAAAATGATCCAATTTTCTGAAAATTAAAATCCTCGCTGAAGGAGATTTTCAAGAAGAACTTAGTATTTTAGCTCTGTGCACCCGGACAACGGCTTAAGAGAGCGCGAGAGATCGCGAAAAACTACACCTTCTCGAATCTGAAAACGAAAAGGAGTAATTTTCATTAAAACATCCCGATCAGGATCAAAATCTGTCAAAGAGAAGTGCTTCGTTCAAGTGCACGTTGACTTCTCTTGTTCAAATCAATTGTGTCTTGATTTTTCTAAAATTCACTGATTTCACTGCCTTACATGAGTTTTGCGCATAAGATGGCACTTAGTGTTTTAGAATGGATTTTTCGTGCTGAACACGAATCTGGATTCAAAAACTTTCTATCACGTCACGTTTTTGACAAAATAGGGGTTGAAACCCCTGAAAACGGCGTTTTTAGCCATTTTAGAAAAATGGTAGAGCTGATCCATGATGTGCTAGAAACTTCGCTAGTATATGAAATTAAAGGCTGAAACAAGCCCTTTCAAATGAGCCGTATGCTAAACTAATCGCATGTGCCCTTAGAGCGGGGAGAAGGGGGGTGTTTTTGTCTAGGGATGGAGAAAGAAAATGAAAACAGAAAGGATTTCAACATATTAGGTGCGCAATTAAGTTCCCGCTGTTTTTTTTGATGAAAATGCAACTTTATTGAAAAAAAATGGTTAAATATGAATCATTCAAAGTATTGCAAATCGTTAGCTACAACTTTTGCCCATCTTTCTGGTAGAGCTCGAATACCGTTACGGTAAAAGTGTTTATCTTTTGAGGCACAAAATCAGACATTTTCACACAACCAAAAGTATATGACGCCAAAACAAAATCACTAATTTGTCAAACCGGTTTGTTTACCATATGTCTAAGCTTGGTTCATGACGTTTTGGATATGTCAAAATCGACCAGCACTTACTGCTGGAGCCATCTATTCAAAAACAGCGGGAACTTATTGTAGTTGCGCACCTAATACTTACATCCACGCCCAGGCATAATAAAATGTGCAGTGCTTTTAAAGGTTTTAAGGGTCGCTGATTACGAAAATGCAGTTAGGTTTTAAAAATTCAAAATGGCGGATCCAATATGGCGTACCATTTATTCAAAAGTTGATCGTATTCGCTTAAAACGCTTGAAACTTGTTACTCGGGGGTTTTAAGGGTCGCAGATTACGAATATACAGTTACATTTAGAAAATTCAATATAGCGGACGATTTTTTGAAATTCAAAAGGAATTAGTGAATTATGTTACTGGAGGGATTTTGGGAAAGCTGATTACGAAGTAATCAAACGACTACCAAAGTGAATGTTACAAAGAAATAAAAAAACTATACAAATTCGTTCAATGGATAGAGTTAGACGTTTGTTCTTCTTCGGCTACAACGTTTTTTGTTTTCTCTTCGACATTCATTTGTTACTAAAGATCTTTAATTTAGTCACCATCTTGTTGGGAATTATGTCCCAAAGTTTTATCTGCATTAATGATCCTAATCGCTGCTGTGGATAGAGTTAGTTTCATAGACAAGTTAGTCGTTTGTTCTTCTTCAGCTAGATCGTCTTTTGTTTTTTCGGTTTTCTCTTCGAAAGTCATTTGTTACTCTGCAGCTAAATCATCGTTTCTTTCGCTTGCGTCTTTTATTTTATCAGTTTGCTACTATGTCAACTTTAGTTTTGACTATATCTTGTTGTGAATTATGTGTCGAAGTTTTGGATGTTGATGATGATTAGTTACTAATTGTTTATGTCGTAAAGGACATAAACATCAGAAAGGCAAACGTTTCGGCCACAAATGGGGATCTTCTTCAGTGCCAACAATTTTAATTTGCATCGAAAATAATAATTATACACTAAACAAGCAAAATTCATGCAAATTAATAATTATTTCGTTTTTTTGGTTTTTGGTTTTTTTCTTTTAGTAAATTTATTTAAAAAATAGAATTAGAGCATGCGAATAGATCTTCTAGAACCGTCCTCACTCAGAAATCCTCTCCTGTCAGACTCGTGGAAGATGTGAATTGCGGGACGCACCACCTCAAAGGCACACAACCGCAATTAATTCCAAAAAAAACACAGGATATAAATCCAATCGTGAGCCCTCGATGGAGAAGGCACAGCACAACACTCACACGTACGAAACCGAGAAGTTAAGGGTGAGTAGAAAACCGGTAAATTTGATATTGGGAAACAATTTTTCTTGTTCTCTTTTCGAGCACGGAGTCGACAGACCGTTTGGGAGTCTGCCACTCCGTTAAAAGACAGAGAGAAAACTGATTTAGAAATTATTGAGAATTTTTTGTATAGGAGAAAACTTGTTATGAAGAGTCAGGTTTCAACCCCAAAGAGTATATGCACATTCAAAAATCTTCATAACGTCCCGAGCACTCGAGATTTCTATGTGCTCGAGCGTTCGAGGAAAGCAAACCCCATACCACATGTTCGAAGGAATGCGTCAGAAAAGTCACTCAATTCGGTACCGAAACACATTTGTGGCCGAAACGTTTGCCTTTCTGATGTTTATGTCCTTTATGACATAAACAAATAGTAACTGAACTGACCTCTGCATTTAAACTCTACAAACAAATAGTTTCAAATAAATATTCCTTGCAGACCACACACTTGGAAGAATTATTTAACATTTCCTGAAATTCATAAAAATGATGTCACGTCTTCAATGTTATTTAAGACATTTTATAAAATTTGTTAGCTGTCAAATTTTGTAAACAGAATCCGCCGGGCGAGCAGACGACGAGATGAACGTGACGTCGAATTGAAGAAATCGCAGAAACTCAGAAAGTTAGGGAACGCTTGCTTTTACTTTAGTTCGTATATACTATATACAGGGTGAGGCACATAAAATGTTACAGAATCAATCTATTGATCATATCCAAAAATGTTTCAGAACAAAAGTTTCAGTGTTCGAGAAGGCCGTCATACTGGACCACCCTATTTTTTTATCGGTGGAGGCGCTGAAGCTACGTCAACGTCAACTCCACTTTTTAAAATGGAACCATGTATATATCGGAAAAATCACTTTCAAAGGATCCACTAACCTTGGTTTGGGTCTACCTACAGAAGATGCTCGAAGTGATGACCCTCGACTTGTAAGCACTTGTTAATTCGCTGATAAAAACATAGTCTAACTTCAGCCAAAATTTACGGTGTAATTTCGGTACATGCTCGGCGTATTCTTTCTTTCATGTCGTCAGGTGTGGTAGGTGCTACCGCCATTACGTGTTCTTTGACAAAACCTTATAAAAAGTAATCTGGTGATGTTAGATCTGGCGAACGAGGTGGCCAAGCTACAGGCCCACCTCGTCCTATCCACTTTTCGTCAAAAATCTCATTTATCACATGTCTTGAACACAGAGCATAATGGGGTGGTGTACCGTCGTGTTGCATCCACATGTTCTTGCGAACATGCAAGAGCACGTCTTCCATAAATTGAGGCAGTACGTTTTCCAGAAAGTTTGCGTAAACTTGCCCAGTCAAGCGACCTTCAAAAAAATATGGACCAAGTACGTGATTGCCGACAATGCCGCATCAAGAATTAACGGACCACGGATGTTGAAATGATAGTTTTCATCCATCGAGGATTCTCCTTTGCCCAATAATGCGTATTAGGCCTATTCCGATTTCCCGTATTTGCGAAGTTAGCTTCGTCAGAAAAAAGAACATGACTCAAAAATAAGACATCTGTGCGCATTTTTCCAACAATCCAATTACAGAAATTGACGCGTTTTAGGAAATCATTGCCGTACAAATCCTGATGACATACGATACGGATGGAACTTGTGTTGATGTATGATTCTCAATACAGATCGCTGACTGATTCCACTCTTTTTTTCCATTTGCCTGCTGCTAAAATGTGGATTTAGTGCAGCAAAAGCTAAGATAGCAGCCGCATTATTTTCATTAACAATTGGTCGACGTTTGACTCGTGCTTGTTTCTCTATACCGAAGCTACAGAAACGGTTAACCTTGTCAAGCATACAAGAGAGAGAATAACGGTTCCAAAATAATAAACAAATATTTATTACTCATGAAATAACTATTTGGCAGTTTAAAGCCTCAGCGACCTATTATATTCTAAGATTTGGACTAATGCTTTTTTTACATCACTATATCCTTTCCAATTTATGATATTCATTGTTCGGTTTATTAAAATTATTTTTAGATAATTTAGTGATCATAATATCATTCTTTCGTACTATTGATTTTTCGAATGAAGATTCATAATATTTGATATTTAAATTACTAATTTGTCTTCTTCATGTTATAAAGACTGTTATGACTATATTGAATTTTCATGTCAAAATATGAATAAGTGCAATAAAACCTCGGTTTTCCCTATTTCAAAACATTATTATACTAAATTTCAATTTATTTTTATCAAGTAATCTAACGAAAAGTTTCTCAGTGTATATTCAGCAGTCCTGGGACTGGTTTAATGCAGCTCTCCATCCGTTCCTATCCTGGGATAGTGTTTAATACCATTTAAATGATATAGGGTACTACTGTGAACAAAAACTAAGGTGAATTTTCAATTTAAACTTCGCAGGCTAACCGATTCGGGCAAACTCTTTTATTTCTATGTTGGTCCTACTGTTACTGACATCTGTGCCAAATTTCATGGCAATGTTTCATTTTATAACAAAATTCACCTTAGTTTTTGCCCACAATAGGTATTTTCGTGTACACTTTTTAAGGCCATGGTTCAATCGAAATACGTGACTAAATTATATATTAATTCGTCCATGTATCGTTCTCAGGAACTGAACATTCCTCGCACTTCTCTGAGGAGAATTTTGCATAAATACCTCAGTAGTAAGTCCTACAGAGTTCAAATAGTCCAACAACTGAAGCCTCTTGACCATTCGATGCGTTTTCAGTTCGCCCAATAGGCTGAAGATCGCTTGGTCGAAGATAAGCATTTTTACCGAAAAATCATCTTTTTAGATAAAGCCCATTTCCACATCGGAGGCTATGTCAATAAACAAAATTGTCGCATTTGGGGCTCAGAAAATCCAAACGTCATCATTAAGAAGCCGATGCACCCACAACGAGTGACTGTTTGGTGTGCATTTTGGTACAGTGGCATCATTGGGCCATTTTTCTTCGAAAATGAGCAAAGAGCCGCCGTTACGGTCAATGGCGAGCGTTACCGTGCCATGCTCAACGAATTTTTGTTTCCAAAAATTTAAGAACATGACATGGACGACATTTGGTTTCAACTATTTTTTGTGGGGAGCCGTTAAGGATAAGTGTTATGGTAACCATCCCGAGATGATTGAGACTTTGAAACTCGAAATCGAAGTTGCCATTCATGTGATTGAAGCCCAAACAATCGAAAATGTATTGAAAAATTGGGTTGATCAAATGGGGTACTGTAAGGCCAGCCGTGGCAGTCATTTGAATGATGTTGTGTTTCATTCTTAAATGGAAAGGTTTAATCTTTCTAATAAAACCATACTTTTCAAAAATATCTATAATATAATGATTTTTTTTATAGCTGATTGAAATTCAAAATATTAGATGACTCAACCTGCACAAGAAAAATTAGTATTTTAAATACTAAATATTATGAATCTTCGTTACAAAAATTAAGAGCACGAAAAAATGATATTATGATTACTAAGTTTTCTAAAAATAATTCTAATAAGTCGAACAATGAATATTATAATCTGGAAAGCATATTAGAGAAATTCATATTATGAATATGAACTTACGAGAAACCTGGCGACGCGCAGCGCAAATCAAAACATTCATTCTCGGTTTTTCGTATAATTCGTTTCAGAATGTCGTCCGAGTGCTTCCGACGTTTTTCGATTGGCTTCGTAGACTCGATCCAAGTCTGTTCAACTCATCAGTGGCTTATAAGAGGGATTTCTTTCGAAATATGGCAAGCAAGAATAGTCAAGAGACTTTAGGCGTTAGGAATGCGTTTAGTTATATAGATATAGGTATGGGTAGAAAGTTCGAAAAAAAAGCGATTCTGAAATTTAATTCAAGCGTGTGCGATTATAAATCAAATAAATAAACCTTTTGGTGGAGTGAGTGATTTTTCATATAGTAGTTGTCAGATTTACATATTCTTTGTTTCGCTTCGCAAGTTTAATATAGTGAATTTAAAATTTTCTTAGGTTAAAAACAGCAAGTAGAACACATATTCCATTTATTCAAACGAAAATATCAACTTTGCCTCTTGAAAACCACTATATTAAAATCTAATACGTAAACCCTGTTTTCCTTATTTTGAAACGAGATTATACTGAAATATAATTCATTTTTATGATTTGCTCTAAAGAAAAGTCTCTTAGTGTATAATGGTGACGAACAACCTATTTGCAAGGAAGAACTCAATCCAAAGAACCCCTTCAATGAGTAGAACGTCTTCGTTGCTGATCTTCAACGTATAAGGCAAGGACAAATATAATTACAGATCGACAACGATGGAACTGTAGAGAAGATATCAGACAACACACAAAATAAGAGAAGTGGTGAACATGAAATGAAGTGAAGTTTCTGAACATACAGACCAAAATGATTTGCGAAACTGTCGCCGCTTTATTGTGCTTTGTCGCTATCCCAACGCCATCACATCGCCTGACATTGGCTGTTGGCGATGGCATATGTGCGAAGCATCCAATGGTTATTACTTCGAAGGCGAAAAAATATGTTTTGAGTAAAAAACCAATCGTTATCGTTATTGATTTTCTATAAGTTAAAAATCATAATGCAAAGTTCGCGAACGAGATAAAAATATCCTCGGCAGTTTGGAATATTACAGTAGCCTCGGAGTGAATTTTAAATATATTTATATCAATTTGAAACACAAATTTGGTGATGTGTCTCTCGGCAAAGGATTATGCAGATATCTTTTCATTAGCATAATCTTTTTTAAGTTTTCGAGTACAATCTCTTAAGTTAAATAAGAATTTTAACAAAGAATAAATTAGTATTTATGTGAGTCAAAACAGCCTTAAGAATTTAATACCAGTGAATCAAAAGTTAGTTAGTCATCAAAATTGATTTTTAATATTATTTTACATGTAATTGTGATCAACGGCTTAGGTTTCTGATAGTGAGGATGTTGATCTTCAAGATGATCCGGCTATAATATCTCAAGGGCAGTAGACTGATAGTAAAGACAACAAGGCTTTGAATGAGTGACTAAAAATTTAGATGTAATTTGGGAATGAAAATCAAGATTAAAAGATGACTTTCCATTTACTAAAGATTCTGGTTCAAATATTTCAATTTTTTTCCCACCATATTGGATTCGCCATTTCGAATTTTTTAATTTTGACTCTAGATTCTATTCAACGTTTTTCAATGTCAAATGATGTTCTAAAAAACTTTTAAAATGCTTTTTACTTTATTAATTCATTGAAAACCTTGTGAAGAAAAAATTTAAAAACGAGCTCAAAAAGGTAACATACATGTATATCACTATGCCGCAAAGGGTTAATTAAATCGCTTTGAACAATTGTTTTGTACTTGAAAATCTTTGGGTGCACTTATTATAAATTCAAAGTCAAAATGATGTGACATTTTTAGTAAAATTGTAGCAACGATATCTTCCTTGGGTTCATAAGAGAATTAAAAAAGCTGAGTTTTAAATCCTATCCTGAGAGGTTCTTTTCCTCTTTGAAAAAGACTATTGTCCTATACCTAGTTAAGAAAGTGACTAGGAAAGTTGACTCCGGTGACATCTGAACAACAGTTACCTACCAGATTATACACCGATCACGAGAACAGGGACCTAGCATAGCCGGACCGAATCCCGACCTATGAGTGCCCCCATGGCCGGTATTCGGCAGGAGGGGGCGCCCAGCGTCTGGTGCCCCTGACTAGGCGCAGCTCAGGACATGACCACACGGAGAGAAGAGAACGCAGCTGTCATGTGCGCGGGACGAAGCAGAGCTGTGTTCTTACGAAAATGTTCGATTGGACACAGCTCAGCATCGTCCTCGCGTAGCCAGAATGTGCGAGCGCATATCTCTGCTTCACGCCGGACACACACCGTTCGGACGAAGCAGAGCTGTGTGCGAACAAATGAAGGCTTCGTTCAAACGCAGCGTCACTGTGCCCACGCACTCCTCTGCTTCGTGCTAAACATATCGTGCGTGTGCGCCACGTTTGTGAATATGTAATGCGTTGATTATACTTTGATTATTTATAAGGTCAAACAATTGCCGTGTCTCATTGACGTGGATGTAAAAGACGCGGAATTGAAAGGTACGTATTACGATCATTCAAAATACAAAATTTCTGGAATTAATACGTCAATACCAAACCACTGATAAAAGTTTTTGTTTCTACGTATTTATAGTCGATTTTAAATAAAAAGACTCTACGTTATAGGACGAAGTTAAATTTGTTCTTTGCTTCGAATCGAAAAATAATTAGGTCAATATAATAATTTGTTGCCGCAGAGGAACGTATAACCTCAAAATTTTTTTCATTACAGAATGGAACATTTTTGGGCAATCAAGTTTTAATTAAAAATACTCCGATTTTAATAAAATACCATCACATACAACATTTTTGATTTTGTACTTTTATATGTTACCTGTATTTCATATAGAAATGTATCTCTGTCGTGTCAAAAGCAACTAAATATTTGTTGCTCTTTATTCGCTTTTTTACATATTTTCATTTTAACATTGAAATTATAAATCAATTATGATATCAGAGTTTTATAATTCTCAAATTATGAAAATTGGTTCGATAAATATCAAACTTTTATGCAGGTAAATGCCGATCAACGCATTACATATATACACAAACGTGGAGCACACGCACGATATGTTTAGCACGAAGCAGAGGAGTGCGTGGGCACAGTGGCGCTGCGTTTGAACGAAGCCTTCATTTGTTCGCACACAGCTCTGCTTCGTCCGAACGGTGTGTGTCCGGCGCGAAGCAGAGATATGCGCTCGCAAATTCTGGCTACGCGAGGACGAAGCTGAGCTGTGTCCAATCGAACATTTTCGTAAGAACACAGCTCTGCTTCGTCCCGCGCACATGACAGCTGCGTTCTCTTCTCTCCGTGCAGAATGTTACCTAACGCTACCAAATGTTACCAAATGTTATCCAACATGTATTTCACAGAAAGCAGTTACACTAACCGCGTATGATATTATGTAATGTAAAAAATTAGCTTGAGGGTATTCTACGGGTTCCCCGGCGTGAAGACGGTAGCGAAGGGTCGCGCGTCCTCAGCCCCGGCGGAGCATCCGGTTATTCATCGCACAATTTCTCAAAAACAAAAAAAAACGCAATCCTAAAATTTTTCTATTTTATAGGAAAAAATCTCAGCTTTTTGATAAATGATTTAAAAAAATAAAATGGGTCTAAATTTGAGAAAAAGTTAGATTTATTTTTGATTTTCGAAAATGGAAGTCAAATTCGGATTTTTTTCAAAAGTGGTTACAACAAGTTGAAAGATCACGAAAAATTCCGAAGAAAACATAAAGTAAAATTTTGCTTTATGAAAAAAGAAATAAGTTATATTCGTTTGAAGAAGAGGCTCCCCATCAAAAATCTGAAAATTGCCCCCCCCCCCCCCCCCCTATTTTTGCAAATTTTGTTTAAAACGAAAAATTTTTTTATTAGGAAGTACCGTAAAATAGCACTCCAATCAGCCAATCTTTAAGCCCTATTGGACGACTTCCTTTTTTGGGGTGGTATTACTTGAGAAATTATGCCCCATATTTGATGTCATAACACTTTGAGGTTAGTTTTTAACGTTTATTCTCTCCTCTTTCCAAATTGTAGTTTAATTAAAACCTCAATA
Source organism: Diplolepis rosae (assembly GCA_030998225.1). NCBI lineage: Eukaryota > Metazoa > Arthropoda > Insecta > Hymenoptera > Diplolepididae > Diplolepis > Diplolepis rosae. The sequence continues at coordinate 1,942,108 of JAPYXD010000631.1, forward strand.
ACCTAGCATTACCTCTTGATATCCCGGTTCTGCATTGGTGTCTTCAAGAAACCAGGCCACCTCCTAGAATATTGAGGCCTGAACCTTGTATGCGGGGCTCTGCTACTTATATATATGAATACTTCCCTAGCTTATCGTGGGAATAAAAATGGAGTTTCAAAAATTAAATAAAAGTATGTTTGAAGAGCTGTTTGGAAGTGAGTTGGACGTGACGGAGAAGCCTGATGAGGATATGCCTGGAAAATCCCAGGCTAGACAACATCGGGATTGGCTGCACCAACTCAATGAAAAAGGCTGATGCAGTCTGCAAAAGGTGATGGACTCCTTGAAGAGGATGGAGAATTTTTGTAGGACAAAGAAAAATATGTTCCTTCCCATCAGGGAAGGCATCACGGTGACACTGTGGGACATGCAGATCTTAAAAGAGAGAATGAAGAGCAACGACTGCTACATCGAGCACTTCGAGCACCATCTTAAGGACAAGATCCAGAAGAGTGGTCGGAGGTCCCCGTCAAGAAGGACTCGCGCAAGAAGAAAACCAAGCCGGCGTCAAGGAAATCAGAGCGGCCAAAACGGGTCCGCTCCGAGGCGGTACGGATGAAGCCTACGGAGGAGGGAGGAGGGATTCGCGAGACCAGGACGAAAGACCTCCTGGTCGAGGTGAAATGCGCCGCAGAGGATAGAGGGAGACTGGACTCTGCCTTTCGCAACATAGTTATCAGGTATTGCTTACGAGAGGATGCACCATAATATGTGAAGGTGTGTCTGACGAAGAAACCCTTTAGAGGTACATGGCAACGGACTGCCGGGGGCCGGATCGCAGCAGGTGCTGCTAGAGATGTGGTGAGGTGGGGCACAACGCGGGGTTCTGCACAAGGAAACCGCAGTGCTACCTTTGCTCCGCCAGAGAGGAGAAGCCCCGAGTCGATCACATCCCGGGTACAATGCGTTGCACGGCATTCCGAAAGGCAGCCCCAAATAGGAAGCCTTGAAGAGGCCACGAAGAGAGAGTCCATGCTGGGAACAAAGTACAGCCCCGAAGTACGGTGAATTACGCCGATAGACAATGACCCTAAAATAATGTTAACGCGGTTCCGGGGTCATTGTCTGGCGAGGAAACAGGGGAGTTTTGAATTTAGTGGGTTTTGCTTCGGCCGAGTCCCACACAGCTTGCGTAAATGCATTCTCTTTTCTCTCCTGAAAAAAAAATAAATAAAAAAAAATAAAATAAACCTCTTGGCACATAATTTACAAAAATATATTAGTAATAACAATTATATCACAGTGGATCACTTGTAGCATGGTTCAGTATCGGTGTGTATTTATATTTTCAAAAAACAACATGTGAACCAATTGATACGTACATTGATGAGGCCTTTCGTCAGCGGCCGAAGGCTATGGACATTCTTGAACAATAATAAATGACTAGGGCAACAACAACTAACAAACACAATTTATTCAATTTGTAATGATTGCATGTTATTAGAGAGATCAGTAAAATAGAACTGACAAAGAACGAAGAGCTAAAAGTGCTGCAGAATGTTAATGAAATAGCCAAAAGAAGCAACTGGAAAACTTTTGAAGAACCAAATTTCAGGTTAGCGCTTCGAATCTATAATAAACTAGCGGCTAAATGAGAATTCTCAAAAGAGCGAAAATGAAGGTTAAAATCGTGATAACTGTGCTGCGTGGAAAAAACTAAGGAACAAACCATACGTCGAGCAAAAAAAGCAAATATATTTTAAATATCAGTTTCTTACTCGAAATTTTAACTTCGTCTCATGTAAAAAATCAGACAATGCGGTAAAGTCATTAATTATCGTGGGTTCTCCACGATTTTTGGCAAACTTATTCATTTTTACATACCAATACATTAAATTTTTATAGAAATTCAGACCACATTTAATTTAATTCTCATGGAAATAAGTGGCTCACATTACCCGCTAAGCTCAAGTTACCCATCACCCCACAATGGTTTAAAACGCCCAAAAAGTTGGTCAAAACTGAAAAAAAAAAAATATATTTTTTTGTTTTATTTTAAATACGGCATTTGATAAAGAAGGTATTTCTGCACACATTGCACAAAGATCAGGCAGGTGTGTTACCTGCGCGATGCTTGATCGTATGTGGAAGTCACAGCTGTCACATACTTGCTCGACCAGGCGGTCGGAGAGAAGGCCGAAGTTAAATCTTTGGTCTCGAAGAGGTCCCTTGAAGTTAGGGACCTCGACGAGACAGTCACAAGAGAAGAGGTTGTTGCCGCGCTTTGCATCGCACTGGGCAAGCCAGACCTCGGGGACCAGTGCAGGCTGTACAAACGTTTTGTCGGTGTGCAGACTGCGGTGGTCCGTTTAACCGAGGCGGACGCCCGGAGCTTGCTCGGGCTTGGTAGACTAAGGGTAGGGTGGGTGAACTGCCGCATCCGAGAGCATGTCGAGGTTGCCCGGTGCTTCAGGTGCCAGGGATACGGCCACGTGTCGCGTGGCTGCACGCTTCCAGGAAGGAAGGATACCTGCTGGAGGTGTGGGGGCGCGTCACACGTGGCCAAGGAGTGCAAGGCTCCCCCTCGGTGCCTGACTTGTACTGATAGGGGCGAAAAAGATGTCGCCCATGCTTCGGGGAGCGGTTCTTGCCCAATATTCAGGGCGGAGCTCCGGAGGTTGAGGGGTGGAAAGTGAAATTTCTACAGCTCAACCTCGGGAGAGGGAAGGAAGCACAGAACTTTCTGATGCAGACTGCCAGGGAGAGGAGAGCCGATGTGTTGCTCATTAGTGAGCAACACAAATGGTCCGAAAACTCTGCTTGGTACCAGGATGCATCAAGGAGGGCTGGGATCCTTGTCTGCAGCCCTGATTTGAGCATCGCGGATTTCCTGGATACCGACGCGGGGTTCGTTTGGGTAGAGGTGGCGGGGGTACGCGTGTAAAGCTGCTACTTCTCCCCCAACGATCCTGTCGAGATCTTCGAGACCCAGATCCTCCTCCTTGAGGAAAGCCTCAAAGAGGCTAGTGGGCGGTCCCTTATTGCGGGTGACTTTAACAGTAAGTCGCCCGAGTGGGGAGAAGCCCGTCTGGACAGGAGGGGAATCTTGGTCGGTGAGATGGTCGCCAGGAATGACCTGGATGTATTGAATCGGGGCAGGGATTTTACGTTCAGACGAGGAGCGGGGGGGTCGATTATCGACCTCACAATTGCCGCGCCCCGTCTTGCCTCCAGGATAGGCGACTGGTGCGTCCTCGATGTAATAACATTGAGTGACCACCAGTGCATTGAGTTTAGCATCCAGGAACGGAGTCACCCAGTGAATACGGGAAGGGGCGGCAAGGTAAGGAGCCCCTCCTGGAACACAAAACGACTCAGCAAAGACAAGCTTCGCGAACATCTTGAAGAAACCAGGCTCATAGATGAGCTTGGTTGGGCAAGGTCTGCTGGGTCGTTGGAGGACACTGTGCGGGCGGCGAGGCGGAAAGTGGTCGCAGCATGCGACCACTCCATGCCTCGCCGCGGGCACAGGCGTACCGGGGACTCGATGTACTGGTGGAGCGACCAGTTGTCCGTCCTGCGTCGAAAGTGCCTTACAGCGCGGCGGAGTTTTACCCGCTCAAAGGGTGATCCTCTGCTGCGCGAGGCATGGAAAAAAGCAAAATCAGCTCTGAGGCAAGGCATAAAAAAAAGCCGACTTCAGTGCTGGAAAGACTTGATCGGAGAGGTCGAAAAGGATCCATGGGGTCTCGCCTTCAAAATAGTCACTAAGAGATTGATGACTAGAAGAAAGACCCCGGGCCTGGATAGTGCCGATCGTGTCAAGTACATCGTGCGAAGCTTGTTCCCGCATGTAGAGCCGTTCCAAAGACTGGACCGAAGTTCCTGCGTGGTCCGGGGCGAAGAACTCTTCACTCTCGAAGAACTAAAGAGAGCGGGTGGAAGGCTCAAGGCAAACACAGCGCCGGGGATCGACGGGTTGCCGAACGAGATCCTCAAAGAGGTGATCGGGGTATACCCGGAGATCCTCCTAGAAGTCTTCAACTCCTGTCTTCGGGAGGGGAGGTTCTTCGCAGACTGGAAGAAGCAGAGGTTGGTCCTGCTGAGGAAAGGCAACAAACCTCTAGGGGATGCCTCATCGTATAGGCCAATATGTTTATTGGATACGATGGGGAAACTTCTGGAGGAAATGATCCTACAAAGACTACAGGGTCACATGGTCCGCGAGAATGGTCTCTCGGAAAACCAGTTCGGCTTTCGGAAAGGCAGGTCCACAGTTGACGCCATCCAGGCAGTGGTGCACGTCGCCACTAAAGCAAGAAGAGGAACTGGTAAGCGCAAGGGATTCTGCGCGTTGATCGGCATTGACATACGCAATGCGTTCAATACCGCGAGATGGAACATCTGCATCGAGGCGATGGTGCGGAAAAAGGTTCCAGACTACCTGTTACGAATGATAGATGACTATCTGAGCGACAGGTGGGTGATATACGAGGGCGACAAATGGTCTCTCAAGGAAGAGATGACATGTGGCGCCCCTCAAGGTTCGCGGGTAGGTCCACTCGTCTGGAATGTCATGTACGACGATTTCCTGCACATGGACCTGCCTGCTGGAACGAGCATCATCGGCTTCGCGGATGACGCACTTGTCGTGTGCGCCGCTGACGACGTCAAAATCCTGGAGCTGAGGATCAATGATAGTCTGTGGCGGGCAAAGCGTTGGTTGGATAGCAGATGCCTGAAAATGGCCCCTGAGAAGACCGAGGCTTTGCTGGTCACAGACAGGAGATCCTTCAAATACCCGAGGATCGTTCTCGGGGAACATGAAATCAAGTGGAAAAAGAGCATTAAGTACCTGGGTGTGCAGTTGGATCGAAGGCTCAGCTTCGGCGAACACCTGCAGATCGCGACTGCCAAAGCCATCCAGTGTGGGGCCGCCCTGACTCGGCTCATGGCCAACATTGGTGGTCCTAGGGAAGCTAAGAGAAGGCTGGTGGCGAGCGTGGTAAATTCAAAGCTGCTTTATGCAGCTCCGATCTGGACAAGTGCCCTTAACAACCATGCTATCCTGAAGAAGCTGTTCTCGGCACAGAGAGGTGTGGTGATGAGAATTGTCTCAGCATACCGAACTGTGTCGACGAGTGCTGTGCTGGTCCTGGCGAGCGTCCCGCCAATAGATTTATTGGCGGAGGAAAGGCAGGAGACCTTTCAGCTTCGCAAGGAGCTTACCTGCGCCGACCTGCAGGAAATCGCTCGCGCGAAGGAGGCCATCCGCAAGGATGGAAGGCGCAGACTCGTCGAGAAATGGCAGACGAGATGGCATGGTGACCAAACCGGGAGATGGACACACCGTCTGATCCCGGAGCTCGCCACCTGGCTGGATAGAAAGCACGGTCAAGTCGGCTTTTACCTGGCGCAAGCACTTTCGGGCCATGGTTGCTTTCATGCGTACCTGAAGCGCTTCAAGAAAAGAGACGATGAGTCGTGCCGCTACTGCGGTTCCCTTGTGGATAATGCAGAGCACGCACTCTTCGTCTGCGCAAAGTGGGGCGCGGCAAGGGAGGCCCTCGGTCAGGCAGTGGGTGCCGAGCTCACTCCTGACACGATGGTCTCTCTCATGCTCCAGTCTGAACAGATTTGGATGTTTATCGAGTCATTCGTCACCCTGTTGATGAAGGCGAGGGAGCTCGATGAGCGTGCAGAGCGCGGCAACAATGGGGGCCCAGTAGAAATCGCATCGGGGCCTACACCCGCGGTCCTGCGTCTTGGGCGGACTTGGCTGTTCGCGTCGACCGGGGGAGGAATCTTCTTATTCCTTTCCTGGTTGGCGCGGTTGGCCGGCCTGCCTAACGGGCGTGTTCCCGCGGATGGGAGTCCCGGGCGAACGGACGACGGAAGAGTCGTACGCGACTTTAAGCTGGAACCAACTGCCCGCGAAGTTTAAAGCCGAAAGGCGGTTCCGCGGGCGGTGCATTGGTTCGTGAGAGGGGTTTTTTTGGTTTTAATAGGTATGCCTAGACCCGTCCTAGGAGAGTCCTGTACAACGTCTTTAAAAGATTTCGCCATTTATCCTCCTCACCAAAAAAAAATAAAAAAAAAAAAAAAGAAAAACAGCGCTAATAACTTACGCCCGGTAAAACGCTCGCCGCGAGTAGAAGCGCCCGGAATGCGCGCAAAGCCACGCGGGGCTCTTCAAAATTCCATAACTTCCAAATCAATGATCCAGCCATTTTGATTCAATCGTCATATTTTATAACAGACTTCAAAGAATCTAAATCCACGAAAAAAAGAAATTTCGAAAGGGGCCAAATTTGGAAAAAAACGATTTTGCGTTTATTTCTTTGCTTTTGTATGTTAAAAAATATTTGAACAATTTTTTCGCAACAATTTCTGTAAAGAAGAGTCAAAACCCTAATTTTCGTAATTTGGAACATTTTTCCTGCGCACAATTGTTTTCAAGATAAACAGGCTTGAAAGTGCGCTTGCTAAGTCGAAAATATCATTTCTTAGAAAATTCGAAAAACCGTATACTTGTATTACAGTGTGATTGAGTGAGTCTTTATTTTTTTTTTGTATATTTCACGTTAACTTCGTATCTGAAAATAAATCACTAGCCTGTTACTAATTTTTATTATAAAATTGTGAGTCTCATTTCAGGTAGTTAGCAACCCCCTCCTCTACCATTACCCAGTCAAGGGGGCTGAGTTAGCAACACTACCGGTATACTTCGTATTGGGACGAGTTTAAGGTTAAGTTGCAGACCTGGAAAATTTAGGATTAGCTATTTAGTAGCTTAATTTTGCAGCTGAGTGCAGCGTTACGAATTGGCCCAAGAAAGGCCTGGCGCCTGGCAATTTTTTTTTTGATAGCAAAAGTGCAAAACGGATAGTCCTGATACGAAGTACCGCAGTTGCACGTGGAAAGATTTAAGGGGTGAAAAACCACGTTACAATAGTTCATGATTTAAATTTTTTAAATATATATTGAAAATTCCATCTGGTCTTAAATGACGTTAATTCTAAATATCAGGTTGATAGGATCGATATGGTAGAGTTCGGTTATCATGGTGAATGATACACTCTTCTAATTATCGACATAATCGACTGAAATCATTTAGAAAGATTTGTATATAGTTCATGATAAATCCGTGGCCAAATTGGCGTAAATAGATTTTGTGAGAAGGGTTTTGTGGAACCTCCGTAGCTCAGATGATAGAGCATTCGACCGGCAATCGAAAGGTCCTGGGCTCGATACCCAGCGGAGTGGAAGCGTTCCTTTTTTCACAGAAAAAATTGTTTAAATTCCTACCAAATTTGTTAAAAATTGTAGGATCTTAATCAATCATCGCTTATTATTTCGGTGAAAATATTCACTATAACTCTACTGTTTCTACTTTTGAAAATAAATTATAATTTTAATTATAATTATCAAATAATAATAATTAGATTAAATAAAAATTAAATAATAATTATAATAATTAATTTTATTATTGCGAAAAGTGATACAACTAATTGCAGAAAAGTCGCACATATTGATTTCTTTTTTTAAAGAGTATAATAGTATATTACGTGCCTAGGCACACAATGAGGGTTATTGCGTGACGAGCGACAATGCTGGTAGGAGATCGAAACCAAGACGTAGTCGAGTCGTAGGTGAGGCATAGTCGAGACAAAGTCTCGCTATTTCCCGAATTGTGTGCATTGGCACGTATTCTATTTTATGTGACTTTGGTGCGGATACGAGTTTTTATGCGTACACTCGAATCTAATCTAGTATTTTAGTTGTTTGCGGCGCTAGTCATTACACTTGATGTGTCACGACTGGTCCCGGCCATTTTGATTTTATCGATCTTGTGTAGTGGTAATGGATTCTAATAGACGCATGCGCAGTTAAAATGTACAAGGCTTTGCCAGTAAGGTGCTAACGCTGTACGAAGAAGAAGTGAGAAGAAGACGAATAAGAAAAATATTGCGTTCCACTGCAAGACTATATGCGCATGCGCAGTTCAATTTCTACATTGTATTCCTCTGTAACGGAATATACAACATTCCTTTTCTCTCAGCTGTAACGGAGAAACGAGTTTCCGCAGCTGAGGCACATAAAGATGTTTTTCTTACATGCAAAAATAAGATAAAATATAAAGATGCCTCACAAAATTTGGATTGTCAACCCTAATAGTGCAAACATACAATTCTATTATTTTTAGCAATATTTATTTTTAATTTGACATTTTGCCATTGTACAGGTAAGTTGGATATGATATTTACAATAAAACTTTAAGATAATTATCATCCTCCTTTCCACAACATAACAGAGGTAGAGTTACAGGCGCGTTTTTCTTAACGTGGTTTCCCCAGTAGGTTTAATCCACAACCAGAACGAAATATTCAGAATATTTACAAGTTTCCAAGGCAGTTGATAAGTTTTTCATTTAATATGTTTCAACAACTTTATAAGCTTATGGAATATATGCATGGAAAATTTAACAAGAGATGCTTTACATCTCAATTCAACCGGTCCATTCGGGACACGAATTTATTTTTTACCGAAACTCAAATAATTTGCTCTTTGATCGAAATAATGAGACACGTATTTTTTTTTGGGCCAAAAAAAAAATTTTCTGAGATTTATCGGCAATTTCGTTTTTGGGGTCAAAATCTATCTTAAAGTTTCGTTGCAAATATCATATACAACTTACCTGTACAATGGCAAAATGTCAAATTAAAAATAAATATTGCTAAAAATGATAGAATTATATGTTTGCACTATTAGGGTTGACAATCCAAATTTTGTGAGGCATCTTTATATTTTATATCTTATTTTTGCATGTAAGAAAAACATCTTTATACTCTTAAAAAAAAGTAATCAATATGTGCAACTTTTCTACAATTAGTTGTATCACTTTTCGCAATAATAAAATTAATTATTAAAATTATTATTATTTAATTTAATTATTCTTATTTAATAATTAAAATTATAATTTATTTTCGAAAGTAGAAACAGTTGAGTTATAGTGAATGTTTTTTACCGAAATAATAAGCGACGATTGATTAAAATTCTACAATTTTTAACAAATTTGGTAAGAAGCGACAGTAAGAAAAAATTCATATACAGAAAACATTATTTAAATGATTCTTTTTCCCAGGATTAAAGTTTTCCGTGTATAAAATAAAATGCTTTTCGTTTCATAGTAACTTTCATAGTAACTTTTCTTCTCATAATTGTGGTCACATATTTTCAGCTACGTTTCATTCACCTGTTCAAAATATTGTCAATTAATATACAAATCAATATTTAAGAAAGTATATGTACGAATAAATAACTCAAGTTTTTATTTATTTTCAATTTATTATTTAATAAATAACTTTTAGTCTGCATGCAGCTGCAAGAAAATGGCATTAGAAGAGAGGTAAGTATCAAAGGTAATTATGCAGTGACAATATTTAATATTTTGATAAATTGAAAATTCATATAAATTAGTAGCATTCTCAATTAACAATATTTCAAATTAATTGAAAAATACAACATATACAATGTAAACTAAAACCACCTGAGAATGACACATTAGTAACCTAACCTCAAATTCCTTTACATAATACATTCAATATATTACAACTTTATAAACCTATAGTGCCTTATAATATATATCCCGCAAATCGCACACTCACAAACCATTTATAATAATTCCTGAAAGTCATAAACATTAAATATTTCAAAATTTCTGTCCACTTGTCAAGTTTTGTAAACAGAAATTGACAGAAATTATCTCAAACCTTCAAATAGCCGATCGAGGCGAGGACGACGAGAAATTACAAGTTCGAATCGTTCGTCTTCGTTTATTGATCGTGAAAGTAATTATTGGTGGAGATCATTATATTTCCCAAGGGAAACTACATAAGAAACCACATTAGAAACTGATATTTTGCCTTCAACTCGAGTTAATTAGACGCAAAACTTTATTAGCTTTGGTACGATTATAGGGTTCCCAATGTAGCTTCCCATATAGTTATGAATTTGACTTTGGTTGAAAAATAGAGAAGAGAACTGCATTTTCTCGGCAAAGGTTGGTTGTTCACATCAGCGGTGGTTTGTCATTACCTTGCGCTGATCGCTATGATGTAACTAGCAAAGAAAAGCTAAAAATAATGGCGGTAAGTTGTAAGGGGTGGGGGAAGCTACGATAGTCAGAGGGATGTAATTAAATATTTGGGAAGTCTGACTTGTTACCTTTCCTTTTTAACCTTTCATAATCATCCATCAAGAAAAGTAATTTTTCCGAATTTATTTAAAAGACTATTTTTGATCTTGCAATTGTTTAGAAAATAAACACTTTAGATCTTCTGCCAAAGGAAAAATGATAGATAATTATAATTATAACATAAAATAAAAAATTTTGGAACTTATATTAATGCTAGGAGACCAAATGGAGATATCAATAGGAAAAATATGATAAATTCAAATATATATATATATTGTCGAACGCATATAAGACGACGCGATAAAAAAATGCTCCAACACTCTAAAATTAAAAAACGTCATATTAACCGACTAAGTTTTTATTAAAATTTTGAAATGTATCAATTCGCGTAGGAGTCTTGAACCGATAGATAGATATACAGGAGAAGCTCCGTCTCATGACCCTGCTATCGACATCCACCAACGCTTGAGTGCCCTCGATCCTGGAAGGTTCCTGAAGGTGATGACGTCACGCAATGAACAAGCACTTTCCAGAAGTTCGTGACGTCACGCAATAAAGAACAGGTATCACTCCAGAAGGTTATGAAGTCACGCAATGAAGGATAGGCACCTTCCGGAAGGAATGACTGCTCCATGCTGAATCATGAATCTTCTGGAAGCCCCCGACGTCACACAATAAGAAATGGCTTCGCTCCATGCCAAGTTCGGAAGGCTCCCGAAGATCATGACTTCACTCAACAGCCCAATAGCTGGAGGAATGGCTCTACTCTATGCCCAGTCTGGAAGGCTATGACGTCATGCAGCAGCCTCATAGCCAGAGGAAAGGATCTTTTCCATGCCAAGTCTAGAAGTTTCTAGAAGCCTGCATTACAAACTCACATGTACAGCGTTCGAAGATAAATGTGCGAGATAATTCGCCCCTTTGCTGTGTTAGACGAAAATCACAAAGTGGGCCAAAAATTTTTCCGAACGTTTTAGTAGATCAATTTCCATGAAATATGGTATTACGGGATTTTTTAAGTGACTGAATACGAATTTGGTATAAAAATTCAAAATGTCCAATCTAATATGCTTACCGAGAATTTCAAAAAATTCAAATAATTGACATATTTCCATAAAACTTGGTTCTGGGGGATTTTTCGGGGTGCTAAATACAAATTTGGGGTAAAAATTTAAAATGGCTGATCTAATATGTCTACCGAGTTTTGAAAAATTAAATTAATTGTCAAATTTCCATAAAATTTGGCTCGAGAAAAATATGGGGTATATGAATCGCAGTGCCTGCTGCAATATCAAAATCCATTGATTTTTGTGAAAAAGTTTGCTCGGTGTTATCAATCGTATCAGATATGTGGGTTATTAATACAATAAAAAATGTTTAAACTCCATGAAATTTGTCATAAAATAGCGTAAAAAAGTATAGCTTTTCATATCAGTTTGATAAAATGTATCATAAAAAAGTTAGTTTTTAATCTGCATAATATGAATCCTTCATATAAAATAAGTCATAGAATGCAAAATATTTGTGAATATTTTTGGGTAAAAAGTTCAATAATTATATTACAGATTCACAGTTTTCTCTACTCGTGCATAAACTTGCAGCGCACGTCGGTAATTCGTTTATCAATTTTTGGATATTTTCTTATCTGTCCTGCTCACACTATATTACAGAGCACCTTACGTTTTACACAACTGTGAGTTACACTTTCACAAACACTTAAACTATATTTTATTGAACTGCACATTAAACTTCTATGTTTATTTTTATGTGTATTTTTATTTCAAAAACAACTTGCCAAAAACTTGATCGCATATGACCATGGAAAAGGAGGATCAAATGATTATTAAGGATTTTGAGAAGCACCTATTGTTTTCGGCAGGCCCAAAAAGTTGTGAAAAGAAAGAGTGTACACGTCGGCATAAAGTCGATTGAACGCCGTTTGAAATCAGCCGGATATAGATAAACTTATGACGCTTATTTTGATGAATATTTTTTTCTTCAGAAGAAATCATAATGAAGCTCTTGTGACACTGACTGTACAACGTTACCCACTCTCACGACCTTTGCAGACCGGTGATATTGATCAAATTATTTTTCACCCAACTTTAGGTGAAAATTTGCTTAAATGTCCTAACGTACTCGCATTATAAAACTCAGTCGACTAAAGTAACATAAATAAATTGCTTCTTTTAATTAAATGTTTGTAATATTTACTTAAGATTTTTCTGACAGTGTCAAATCCACTGTATCATGGAGATAAATTCAATCACCCAAAATTATTTTAGAAAGATTCAAATTTCACACGATTGAATTTAAGAATGTTTGATGATTGAGCCAGTATGCATCGCAAAAATATACCTGCAATTTCAGCGCTATTTAAAACAGTTAATGTCAAATTACAATATTTGATACTGAATAATTGTTCATGATCTTCCAGTAATAAAAATTATTGAATTAGTTTGAGAATGTTACTCACCTAATTTAATTGTGATGTTTCGTTCTAATTCATTTTTAAAACGAACAGTCTGCACTCCAGAAATGGCTTTAACAATAGTTGATTTTCCATGGGCTACATGACCAATTGTACCTGAAGCAAAATATTAGGAACTGTAAGTGAAGATTGATTATTATTATAACTATATGTATGTTGTTTTTCAAAGAATTTAAGATGATACAAAATAGCTATTCACTAAAACTTCATCTGGTAAAAAATCCAGGACATCTCTCGGGGCTTATTATAATTTTGATTCATAACATATATAAAGCAATGAAACTATCGCTCGTGCAGTCCATAATAGAATAAACATGATCTCCAACGATTTTCGATTGTTTTCTGAGTTCTCTTTTCCTTTGCACAGTGGCTCAACTCCACAGCGCCAGAGGTTTTCTGGCTTGGCTAGCCCACATCGATCCCAGGACCAGTATTGCCAATGAGTAAATGTGGATTTGAAATACCATAGAACACATAAATCATCTTTCGTGTTCAATAGAAATATCGAGTTTCCAGTCGTTAGCATTTTAAATTTCTTCATTTCTCACATGTAATAGGGTCAGAATTCTTGAAAAAGCCACAAAAAATGACCAATTTTTGTTTTCTTCGAATCGATGAAAAAAAGATAGGTCACTATCATCCTAATGACTTGACAAAAGAGAAAAAAATTTTTTTTTTTTCAACAGTTTATTCTTACATAAAGTTTTTAGATACTTTTTAAATAAATAAATTTTCCTAATAAATCAATCAACCGATTTAGATCAACTTTTAGAATTTGACAGGAAAATATAATGAAGTTTATAAAATCACTGGAAAAATTGTCAAAACACTTTTTTACATGATTTTTTAATAACTTTTTTTATAAACAAATGATTTTTTATGGTGTTCTGCACTTTTTAAAAACCTGAAAAAAATTACAATATATAAACAAACCTTAAGGAATCCAAATCCGTTGAGAAAAGTTTGGAGCGGAAATTATTTTAGAAGCTGCAATTCGAAGAAAGTTGCGCGGCGTGCCCTATCTATTGGAGTGCATTGCACTGTACGCCTCTCGCGCCATTGTAGTTGGGAAGTGATTTAAATTGAATGTTTTGATGATCAAGGATAAAGTAATTATTGTATTCGTACGATTTAAAAAGGCGATTTTTTTATTTAACATTTAACAATAACTAGACATGAAAAAATTTTTAATTACAATAATTTGTGAACATCGAAATCCGTAGATGAAGAAATGACTTTGCATGCAACACTTTTTGAATCAATGGGTATGAAATAATGATAGCTTCGCGTTCCTTTAATTGTTTTCACTCTTTCAAAACGTTTCTGTCACTTTTCTGATTCTTTTATAAACGCGAGAATGTTTTTTTGAATTTAATGGATTACAGCACGCGTTTGGATTCAGCATCTTGGATGATTGACGAAAACTCAAAAACTAACTGAGGAAAACCGACTAGAATTCGTAACCCACTAATTTGAAATTTTACGACGAAATTCGAGAAAAAGACTATCTTATCTAGAAATAAATGATGTAGAAAAAGTGGCAAATAAAAGAAAACAATGAACCTTTGAAATCGCAAGTCATCGTCCTGGAGATTCAAAAAATCTCTAAAAATGCGCGCATAAATTGAAGGACAAATGAACCGTAGAATGCGATGCACTACAATAGATAGGGCACGCCGCGCAGCTTTCTTCGAATTACGGCTTCTAAAATAATTTCGGCTCCAAACTTTTCTCAACGGATTTGGATTCCTCAAGGTTTGTTTATATATTTTAATTTTTTTCAGATTTTTGAAAAGTGCAGAACACTATCAAAAATCATTTGTTTATAAAAAAGTTATTAAAAAATCATGTACAAATAATTTTTTGAGAATTTTTCCAGTGATTTTATAAACTTCATAATATTTTCCTGTCAAATTCCAAAAGTTGATCTAAATCGGTTGATTGATTTATTAGGAAAATGTATTTATTTAAAAAGTATCTAAAACTTCATGTAACAATAAGCTGTTGAAAAAAAAATTTTTTTTTTTCTTTTTGTCAAGTCATTAGGATGAAAGTGACCTATCGTTTTTTCATCATTTCGACGAAAACAAAAATTAGTCATTTTTTTGTGGCTTTTTCAGGAATTCTGACCCAATAATAAATTTACAAATTTAAAAAACATTCCTTCTTTAATTTCTAATTAATTTTCGTAGAAAGAAAAATAGTAATTTTCCTTCTTTAAGAACATCATCTTAAAGGTAAGTCTCCATAGTATTTTGCTAACATGCACATAGGTATAGACAAGAGTAGGGTTTCCATGGCAACTTAGACGAGGGGAGTTAATGAAACAAGACGGAGGGATGGGAAAGGGGGAATCTTTGTTGTGACCTTATTTCCAGTTGATGCGTAATTTGAATATAAATTTCTTGTGATGGGTCTCTATTATATTTTTTTTATAATACGGCAGTAAACATTTCACGTGACGTAGTCATTTATCCTGGAAATTACAGGGTTCCTACTTCTCCCTACTTCTGATTCCTCTTTCGTAGTTATTTCCTAGATTTTTACTAAGCCTGGCCTGTGCGTATTGCATATATTCAAATATGTAGCGGGACGTGACACTTATTTGACCCTAATGCAAAATCTAGGAAAAAAGTTCTAAAAATATTTTAATTAGTAAAATACTATGAAAACCCACCTTTAAAACCACGCCAAAAACTTTTGAAAATATTAATTATTTTCAGAATTATAAACAAATTGTCATGTCAAAGATGTTCCGTATTTGAAAAAAAATTACTCTATAGTAATGGTTTATCAAATTTGCTTTATACCAAAGAAATCTCAATGTGCAAATTTGTCTGCGAATTCAGATATAATGTTTTTTTTAAAAAAATAATCAAACCTTTTATTCAAAGTTATTATTTAATGTGTAAATTGAGTGTCTGGGTCGCATAACTCGCCCGATGCTCGAACACGCCAGAACTGTTGGTCCCAGATTTTGTATTAACTTGAAATATTATAAGTTGTAAACTCATTGCGGGTGACTTCAATAGCAAGTGGCCTTGTTAGGAGGAGAATACTGATCGGGGAGATGGTCGCCAGAAACGACCTGACTGTGCTACCTTGAGCGATCACCGGTGCATCGAGTTCGACATATAGGAACGGAGTCACCCTGTGAACACAGGAGAAGGCAACAAAGGAAGGAGCCCGTCCTGGAACGCGAGAAGACTCAACAAAGACAAGTTCCGAGATTACACAGTGCGGGCGACAAGACGGAAAGTGGTGGCAGCATGTGACCACTCAATGCCTCGTTGAGGGCACAGGCCTACCAAGACTCGATTTACTGGTGGAACGGCCAGTTGTCTGTCCTACGTCACGAATGCCTCACAACGCTGCATACTTGTTGTGCCATCTCTTAGAAATCCCAAAAAATTAATTCAAGTACCCAATACTTTTAAATATATTATATATATATCTTTGTGTATGGATCACTGTCGAAACTATTTTTGATGTAAAAGGGGTACAATCGGGACTCAAATGGAATTATCGGGACGTGCCGTAAATTCCAGTTCATGTTCACCAACCAAAGTGTGCTTATCGGTACCGTCCCAGTAAGTAACCTTAGGTCAGTAAATTAGTTATAAAGCAAAAAGGGTATACAATCAGATCATTCACGAATTCAGATTTGCTGATAGGATGACTTATTGTAATATGCAGTTAAATAATATCCTTAGTACATAATACAATATAAACTGATATTAAATTATGAGAAATAAATATTGTGAAGTAAAAAATAATAAAATGGATTAGAGCAAACGGAAGTGTAATATATTCACAGTAATCAGAAGGAAATAAAATTTATTGGGAAAGCGACGGTTTTCCGCAGCCCAGGAGATATTTGTTTATGTCTAAATGAAGGTATTGATACTACACACTCTTCAAAATTGTGAGTTGTCGCACCGCATTTATTTGTTTATGGGTCACTATCAGAACTATTTTGTACACAGAGAAAATTTATTTGTGAAATTTTAATCAAGTAGTTGAGTTTAATGGGGATATAGCGGCTTTTGATTAAATTTTCACCAACAGTTGAGTAAAAAAAAATTGTTTAATCTTTAGTAAACATTGACGATTTTATGAACTGAAAGTAGGAGAATTTAAAGAACAGTTTAATAATAAATAATGAAACTGTTAGTCAAATTTCAACCTACAGTTGACTAAAATATGAAGTGTAATTGAGTATAGAATAATAAAAACATATCAGGATATACTCCACGGCACATAAATGAATCATCGACGACGCCTGAAATTTTAAGCGACAGTTGAGGTAAACGTGAGCTAGGGGCGGGGAGGCTTTGACGCAGTAGTAATAAAAAAATACTTCTTGCAGAATTCACCATCTAAACGAATATTTACATATAGACGAACAGGATGTCGACTCAATTTGGGTACAGGGTGATATAAGTTTTAAGGTTTTAAGTATATTAATCCTATACGCTTACATAAACCTAATACAAGTTAATAATAACGCCGCAATGTATAAGATATATCGCTCGCTTCACGCTGACAAGTAAAATTCGAACTCTCGTTATATACTGACTAGAAGCATGTATCACCGCTCGTGAGAGAATATTAGTGCCGGCCTCAAAATTCCTGTGCCCTAAATTCTGCCACTGAAGGATCAAGAATTTTGAGGGCCCCAAGATAATAAAATAAAAGTTCACATGTGAAGTAAAATTTTGTCTAGTATTAAATGAAACAAATAATTGAGTAGCAAAATTGATTTTTTTTAATCATTCATATTTTCAGGATCAACTAATTTATTTTTATTTTATTTCCGTATATCGATTAGTTGAAAAATTTTCATGCATAGTAAAAATATGAATGAAAATCTACTTTCATTTGATCAGTCAAGTTCAATCATCAATAATATAAATAATATAACTTTGCTTGAGCAATATCTAATTTATTTAAAATAATATCAATGAAAGTAACAAATTTTTCTATAATATAAGAAGAATTGAAATTTCTTTACAATTTTTCATAATAATTTTTGTTGGGACATTGAGTATTTTATTACTTCATATTAAAGTTACAGTGAAAACTATTTTGATTTTTAGGTATCAATTAAATGTAATATTCATTTTTTATTCACAATTAAAAAATAATTATTAATTGATGTTTTATAAATAAATTTACAAATAATAAAAGTTTTTAAATACATTATATTAGATAAATGAATCAATATTACGAAAATAAATTTTTGGGAAAGGAATAGACTAAAGAATATGAAAAATTAAAAATACAGTTTATTGCTTTTATTAATTTAAACTTACATCCAATTTTTTTGTGTATAATAATGTCCACCGCGCAATTTGTGAGCCGTGGTAAACGTAGCTTCAGTAATATTTTTAGATGACAGGACATGCCAAGAAAAATTATTTAAGTCATAAATTCTAAAGGCTTCAAAGTGCTCGTCAAAAAAGCAATCGTGCATATGCCGAACGACAGCCTGAAAATCGTTTTTTTCATTGAGAATGAAAGTGTATATATCGAAAAATTGAAGACCATCTTCGCCAAATATCATAATCTTACTGTTGAGTGTGATTTTTTTACTATAGAAGCATACCCAGTCTGTCGTTAGTAGATAGGTAGAAAATGGCATCCATATGAAATGATGAAATTCATCAAGATGAGGAAGTTGTTCGAAAGAAATTTTCTTTTGCTGACCAACAGTTAATACTTCGTTCGACAATTCCTGACAAAGCAGCCGATAATTTAATATCAACTGATGTTTCAAAGCAATCGTGCGACAAACATTTACGCGACTAATTGCGGCATGCGATGTAACTTTTCCCACCCGATTTCATGAATTCTAAAATATTATACAATGATACGGGGTACTTATGTTTTGCGTTCGATCCTGGGCATAGAGACGTGCCTGAGGACTCTCGTTTTACTCAACTCTTGAGCAGTCTGTGAACAACGGAATGTGGAATTTCACAAATATTCTCCATTTTATGATTTTATGATATTTTAATTTTTAGTCAACAGTTTTAGAGTTTACTCAACTGTATGTAACAGAGGTATTATCGGAACGCACCGTTAATTCCAGTTTATGTTCACCAACCAAAGTGTACTTATTGGTACCGTCCCAGTAAGTAACCTTAGGTTAGTAAGTTAGTTATAATGCACAAAGGGTATACAATCGGATCGTTTATGAATCCAGATGTGCTGATAGGATGACTCATTGTAATATGCAGTTAAATAATATCCTTAGTACATAATACAATATAAACTGATATTAAATTAAGAGAAATAAATATTGTGAAGTAAAAAATAATAAAATTGAATTAGAGCAAACGGAAGTGTAGTACATTCACAATAATCAGAAGAAAATCAAACTTTTTTTTAAAAATTTTAAAGTGACATGTTTCATAACATGTTTGCTATTATATTGACCCAAAATTCATAGAATTTTTGTTCATTTCTCGTTATTTTGGCATAGGGTCAGATTCTTTTCATTTTCTTCGATTAAAATTATAACTATTAGATATAAAAATACGCAAAAAAAAGAAAGGAAGTTAAACGTTTCGGCCACATATGAGGGACCTCTTCAGTGCCATAAATTCAAAGATTAATTCAAAATTTCTGTAAAAGATTAGAATATAGGAGATAATTAAAATAAGGATTATCATAGAAATCAAAAACTTATCTCATAGCTTGCAATTCAAAATGAAGTAGTCCAGTATGCAGCATCACGAATTGAAAAAATATTTAGAGTTCACTGTGAATAAAAAACCGGATAAAATGAAAAAACGTACAAAATTGTGCATACGAACTGACCGGAAATTTTTTAAAATTTTATTATTAAAGAAGGATGCCCAATTGGTTATTAATGACAAAACGCGAACAAAGTTTACATTTTTTGAAAACTTTTCTTGAGGACCTTGTTACCGGAGTCTCTCACAGAATGATCTGAACTGTTTTAAAAACCGACTCGGGACATGTGGCTTTGCTGACCAACAATTTTTTTTTTGTATAAGCAATCCTGAGAGGTTTTTCTCCTCCTTGAAGAAGACTATTGTCCTATACCTAGTTAAGAAATTCGAGACGTTTATGGTTATGGTGGCAAGCAAAGCATTACAGAAACATAATTCATTATAATATCTATATATGTAGTTTTACTCAATATTATTTGAGTATGTTCAGAAATAAAAAATAAGAAAACCAAATGCATTAGAGCTCATATATTTTATGCTAATGTAAGTGAAATCACGCACCCGGCATGACTATCTTTCGAATTGTAAGTACAATTACTGACCCTTCGGTCATAGTACAAATTTAAATCTATTTACAATTCAAGTCCTGTAAAACTGTATCAATATGACATATTCACGACACTAAATGAGTATTACATTCTGAAATCATAAATCCAAAATTTCAGAAAGGAAAGTTTACCAGCCGAATTGTGAGTACCTAGGATAAACACTTTCATAAAAAAGTCTTGATAAATTCATACGTGCAATGGAAAAGTAATTAATGTTAAATGACTTTTCATTCTATCTTGTGCTATCTGGTTTCTAATTCTGCTTAGCCGAATAAGCTGACTTTTAAAATTAAATTATTTTTTTCAATACTTTTTTATTCCCTGAATGAAACTGAGACCCAAAATCTTTAATCCCTTCCAATACTGTAATTTTTTAAAGTTTTATTTACCATTTTTCTAATGATTTGGGAATGAAGTCGTTTAAAAACACATTTTTATCAATTCGACGTAGTTAAAATTTAACCATTTAGAATGCTCCTAACGCAGAAAATAGAAACGATTTTTAATTTCTATTTGAGGTCACGCTTCATCTCTCCAAACCTTATTCAAAAGTGTTGGAAAAAATCATTTTTAATTCTGCTCCCTGATATAAAAGGAATTACAGAAAAAGGGACTGATAGGAATTAACAACTTTCTATGATTTCTATTATAAGGCTTTTTATCGGGTATTATTACTGACACGTTGATCACAGAACGAATTAAAATCAATTACTTTTTAAAGTCTTGTAAAATGTTAGCACTATTTCTGTCTCATTCTGCTTCAAAATAAAAGACAGTCGATGCCATGCGATAAACTCAAATTGAATTAGTGGTTAACTCTCTGCTGGCTAAAGCACAATTATTTTTAATATTTGCTTATTCTTATTTGGTAAATCCCAATTTCAATCCTCGTCCAATTAGACTCTGAAATTTTTTTTCTTTTTAAATTTCGATCTTGTAAATCATAATTCTTTTTAAAATGTTTACTACTTTAAAGTACATTTTAAAATTTGTATATTTAATTTTAAAGTCGAACATGTGAAACTAATAAATTTTAAAACTGATATCTCTATTGCTCTAATGAATTAAAATTAAAATATAAAGACTAAATATGTGAACACACTTTGAGTCCGACTCATAAAGTACAATTTGTATCAATATTATACAAATATATTTTGTTGTGGGAAGAAAAATGTATTATTGCCGATACTGTGATGTTAAGACACCATCCCTAAAACAGCATTTACTATTACTCTCCGAGTGTCTTGATCAGTTATAACTTACATGTATATTAGATTTACAATGAATGTAAGGGAAGTTTATTACCAAAACGCAATGCAGTTTCACAATACATTTATATTAAAATTACAATACATTTGCAGTAATTTTACAACACTTTACTTTAAATATATATTTTCATGTATTGTAAAATTACAATAGAAATTTTTAAAGTGTAGTTATTAATCACGAAATATCAGACCTATTAACATGCAAATGCAACGATCGTAAAATCGATTGGACCATCAATTCTTTTAAAATGTCAACAATATGGCATTTTAACAAGTATTAGTATCTAGTAGTCCTACTCCTGTCACAACTCTCCAGCTGGATATGTGACGCGTTTGCATAGGTAAAGTAATGGTACCGATATGGCCCTATCTCTCAACACGCGCGTATCATTACAGACCCATCGATCACAGTATAAAATAAAAAATAAATAAAACTTTAAATTGTTTCGGAAAGTTTTCAAAATGACAGATATCACATTACAAATGTAAAGTCAGTTGCGGGCTAGGATTTAGTGGAATTTTAATAATATGAAAGATACATATGGGTCATTTAATGGGAGATTTACAGTCAAAAATTTTTTTTCGACGAAATATTTTTTTTGCCGCCTTACTTTGAAAATAATCGACACGTTTTTTTTCAATGTGATACTTGAAAATTTTGAGATATAATTTTTTCCAGTTTGTCACTTGGGAAAATTTTTTTTTTTCTAACAGCTCACTGTAAAAGCAGTTTTGAATATAAAATGTAACCCTTGCACTTGAAATGCGCGAAAGAGTACAAGCTTTCAAAAAAGTTATAGCACACATTTCGTTGTTTTTTTTTGTAATAACAATATTTGGAACTAATTGAAAAAAATTAGTTCCAAATTAAAAAAAAAATTCAATTGTTTATAAAAATGATAACTTTTTTGAAAGCTTGTACTCTTTCGCGCATTTCAAGTGCAAGGGTTACGTTTTATATTCAAAACTGGTTTTACAGTGAGCTGTTAAAAAAAAAAAAATTTTCCCGAGTGCCAAACTTAAAAAAATTATATCTCGAAATTTTCAAGTATCACATTAAAAAAAAAAACGTGTCGATTATTTTCGAAGTAAGACGGCAAATCACGAATAATACACGGAAAGAAATTTGATGGCTAAATGTATTTTGTTTTGTGAGAAATACTAGAAATAATGGTCAAGTTTATTGTGTCAATCATTACTCGCTGTCTGTCGTGAAAATGGAAACATTGAGGAAAATTTTTACCATCTATGCTAGGTACGTTTGACTTTCAAGCATTCTCATATTTCGACTACAGTAGGGCTTAGAAAGTCAAATCAATAAACGTGGATTTTACCAGCCGTCTTATACAGAGTATTTCAAACCAGCAGACCGCCCCTTCTAAAATTTAGAATACGTAGTAAAATGTAAAATGCAAAGTCTCTTAGCAGTAAATGGACCACACCGGATTTTGATGTCACGCCGAAAAATAATAAACTTTTGTTCGAAACCGTCGCCTACAACCCCAAAATGTCTTCCGAAGTCTAATTGTATTCAGGTTATTCGGTCCGGCATGGTCCATTCACCTCTACACGGAAAAAATTTGTCGCTTAAAAAGTCATCGACTTTGTGTAATACTCGTGGATAGGTTAGAAAGTCGACTAAATATTAGGAACCTCCTTATTGAAGAATATGATAGATAATCGCTGAAAATGTAAAACGTAAATTCGAAAGTTTAAGTGACAGTCGCGAAAAATTTAAAACACCGTGGGTTGGGTTCCATTATCTCTAAACCAGGCATCGAAAGTCTAAGTGACAGTCGAAGAAAATGTTGAACAGTGTTAAAAAGAAAATAATATTTTCTGTGATATGATCCTGCACTTATATAGTTAATTATTTTTCACTTCTACATTACCTATATAATCCTAATATGAACTTACCATTATATTTAACACTGTACATTACAGAAACGCAATTTTTTATAAAAACTTCGCAGCACTGGGAATCGAACGCTCGCACGCACGCATGCATCCTAACCCAATTCTAATCGCATGCCTTAACCCGCATAGCCGATACATGTCGTGGAGACTTGTGTAAAATATTTGGATCACATTCAGAGTTTGAAGGCAAAACTAAAATAATAGATAAACTTCAAATTTGACGTAATACACTTTATCAAGGTAAACATATACTTACTCGGAACTAATTCTTCAATGCACGCTTCAATCCAGAGTCAAACGAAACCAAACGACACGTAATCTCAATATCTAACCAAAATTATTACAAAAACATAAAGCCGAGCTGCATTGTCTGCTGTGCGATGCTAAAAATTACGTTTCTGCGCATCGCTTTTTGCGACTGTCGAGAAAATTTTAGAAGACGGCATATAAAATCTGATGGACTTTAGAATACAATTTACAAAATTATTTGTTTGAATTACTTTTATTTCAAATTATTCGATGGTCTTTTAAAATCTATGACAAATGAATCCAAAGATTATGAAACTTTTCATTACGTCTTAGAAAAGATCAGTTAGTGTTTAAAATACTTTTATAATAGTAAATACGCGACTTTTTTTCTTCGACCTGGTTTTCTAAAAGTTATTCGACTTTTTTCTACTATTTCCTAAAAGTCATTGAAACCTTACAAGACTTTCTCCGATTTTACTTTCTGTCCACGACTCTTTGAATAGTCTGTTGAATTTTAAACGACAAATTTTTTCCGTGTAGGAGACTGCATTTTACAGTTGAAACGTTGTATATGTAGCGCGACATTTTGGTGATAGATATGACATATTTGTGTAGGAAGAAGAAAGGTTTTGATATGACCTTATCTTTTTAAACTGAGAGCACTATTACTAACCTAATTGTTGCGGTACAAATGTATATTTAGTTACAAATTTAAGATCCATCAAACGGTAATGAGTTTTATGATTATATATAAATTACCAGGTGTACAAGTATAAAACCGGTAATGACATCTATGTGTCGATAGGTAAAACTATACGCTCTGTCAAACCAAATCATTGACGCCATTTCTTCGCATTGAGTTCTGTCAACAATATTCAGTTCATAAACAATCAAGTTTCATACAACTAATTTTTTTTCGCTAGTAAAAATGTCGATTTTTGTGCCTTCAAACTACGATTTGCGGACATCATTGATTTTCTGTTACCAATTGAAGAAATCTGCTTTGGAAGCCCATCGAATGCTTGTGGAAGCTTACGGCCAGCATGCTCTAGACAAAACACAGTGCAACGAGTGGTTCAATAAGTTTAAAAGTGGCGATTTCGATGTGAGAAACGAAGAACGTGGAAAACCACCGAAAAAATGGCTCAATGACTGGTTTGACTCAAAAAACGAACAATTTTTTTGGCGAGGCATACACAAATTGACAGAGAGATGGGAAAAATGTGTGGCTAGCAATGGCCATTACTTTGAAGATTGAATGTATAACCATTTTTATTAAATAAACGTGTATTTTCTCAAAAAAATTACCGGTTTCATACTTGTACACCTGGTATCAGCAAAGTAATTTTTTTATTGCAATAAAAATAAATTTGTTTGTAAAAAATCCACGAGTTTATTTTC
Organism: Diplolepis rosae; assembly: GCA_030998225.1. Lineage (NCBI taxonomy): Eukaryota > Metazoa > Arthropoda > Insecta > Hymenoptera > Diplolepididae > Diplolepis > Diplolepis rosae. Next base: position 1,966,923 of record JAPYXD010000631.1, read on the forward strand.
GAAGAACAGTTGACATGATTAGACAAAAAAGGAAACGTTATTGTAATCCATACAAAAACAAAAACCGTAAGTGAATATTAGGTAATTTTTCACTGCTCGATACAGATTAAAATATAGTGAAATCATCACGCGCTAATCTATAAATAATTTATCAAGCCTGAGCTTAAAATTCATTTTCCTCTTAATAAATTATACTCGCGGATTCGAATGAAAGCATTTTGAGGACAATCCCAGAGCATTTTCTCAGTAAATTCAAAGATGTTGAAAAAAATGCACTCCTTTGCAACACATGTAGGATAAGAGATATGAAAGATGAAGTTTTAGAAGAAGGATGGAAAAGAATAACATTTGTTCCGCCTAGCACTTATGTTTTCTTTCTTATGTCACGTCCCGCGACGTATTAGAATGTATTATAGGCACAGGTTAGGTCTAGAGAAAAATCTGGGGAAATCACTAAAAAAGAGAGAAAACCACCTATTGAAAAGAGAGGTATAACTACGTCATACGCAGCGGGAGACTGCGCAATGCATGACGTCACCAAAAAATATAATATAAAAAGGACACGCCGCCATGGGAAAACTAGTCTTGTGAGCAGAATTTAAGTGCGGCATTTTCTAAAAAACTAAAAAGGATTCTCAGCGTGAGAAAATTATACCGTGCAGTTTGACAGTGTGAAGACCCGAGAGTCATAAATTTATCGTGGTCCGTATTACTATTCTTAAAGGGATCTTAGACTCAGTGCCAAAAATGGTGAATAGTTGTTGTGTCCTTGTCACCCTTGTGGATATTCACTCCTTCGCAGTCATACCTGTGAGGAACACTCTCTCCATCTTCTGTCTTTTTCCAACCTACCAGCCTGTGCCTCCAATTATAAACCAATTGTATCGACATTTTATTTATAAGTCCTTTTTGGGTACGTTGAACAGTCACCATTGATTACGATCATTGCGTAAGGCAAAGTTCGAAGTGCTTGTGATTGTATTGTTTATTACTTTAATTTTAACTCTGTTAAGGAGCAGAATATTTTTACTTGCAAAAAAAAAAATTTCCTAAGGATTTGTACTCAAGTTAACTTGTCCAATATAATGAAAATAATTCGAATGATCATTGTTATAAACAAATTTGTTTAATTGTTATAAACAATTTGTAAATAAATAAAATAAATTATTTTAATTTACATAAAAGGCACATGCAGTTGGTAAAGAAAAATATTTTATTATTTTAAGAAATTTATTATTAAAAATTATAAACTTACAATCAATTGAGCGATTATTTATTTAATTTAAATATTTGAAATAATTATATTTTTATCTCATTATTTTATTTTCAAATGAAGAAATACAAATTTCATTTCAAATTATATTGTTATTAAAAATAAGTAAACAAATTAAAAATAAATTTTACTAATCTCATTTTATTTTTTTTGAAAAATAAATTTTATGTATAGTTTTTTTTATTGTTATAAATAATCGAATAATTTAAAATAACAATAAAAAATCTAAGACAACGCTGAATACAAAATATTGTAAATTTATAATGACTCAATGTCAAAACCAAATATCCCTTTAGAATCTACCCCGAAAGTTATAACACGTAGTCAAGCTAAACAAGATAGTCAGCTTGCAAAAATAGTAGGTTTGAATCAAAAGGGTAATTTAAAAATAAAACCAATTAGAAATAGAGAATATTCAACTGATAATAAGTGCCAAAATATCCCTGATCCAGTCCCTACAGAACAAGAATTAGATAACACTCTAAAGTTAGATGATTCAAGTTTAGACAAGACTCTGATTAATAATCAAAGTATATCAAGTGAAAATTCAGTAAAAACTAGCGAGTTTCATTCAAGTTTCTGTCCAGATTTAAGCATTGTAACAGGATCTAGTAATCAAGATCAAACTCTAACGAACGAATTATCTTATTTTGACGAATTCAATTTGCTAAGCTCAACAGTAATAACAATAGACATTAAATCTTTAAATGAAAAATTGGAAACCTCATTGGCACGCGAATCTATAATTAGTAATAATGACAGCGTCGACGACAAAAGCGACACAGAAGTCATAATTCAAATTATACTGAAATAATTTGCAATTACTGTAAAAAATCCGGTCATTTAGTACGAGATTGCAAGATACGACCAAATAATCAATCAAAAACAGCTCATCAGGAAAACTCCAAAGCTCTCCCCAGCACGGGTGCACTGAGGAAAGCATAAATAGAGAACCACTGGCATCCACTTCTAACGATCATACAACACGACAATAAATATTTCAAAGTTCACTTCAATTCCATCAATTATAATATCAACGGAAGGTTTAAAAAGCCCAACACACATGATGATTGATACTGGTGCTGCTCGAAATTTAATTAAACAAAAGGTTCTCAACCCTGAAGTACCAATAAATAGCCAAAACGTATTGAAACTCACAGGAATTAATGATTTACCACCTTACACATTAGGACAGGTAAAAATAAACATTTTTGGTTATCCAACAATATTTAACATTATTCCGAATGAAGTCCCAGTAGAAGTAGATGGAGTATTAGGATCAGAATTGGTTCAAGATAATAGTGTAAATATAAACTATACTTCAAAATGTTTAGAAATTGAGAACCACTGTTACCCTTTTAAATCTACCAATACATTTACTATTCCAGCTCGAACAGTTACAACATTTTATGTTAATATAAAAAATACAGAAGAGTGAAGGGTATGTACCTCGATTACATATCCAAGATGGCGTCTACGTAGGTGACGCAGTTGTAAAAAATCACAAGGGAAAAGCTTATTTAAAATTTGCAAATACAAATGAAATACCAATAACATTATCCGTCCCAATAGTTAATTTAGAAAATATTGAAGAACAAGAATGTTATAAACAAATTGAAAAATTACATAATTTTAAACAATCAAATAACGAAGATTTATCAAATAAAATATTAAATAACTTTTTAAGATCTGACAATTCTCTAATTAACTCGTGCAAAATTTATAACGTAACAGACGAAGACAGAGTAGAATGTATTAAAAACCTTCTTTGATTAGACCATTTAAATCAAGATGAATATGAACACGTAGAAAAATTAATTAAAAATAACTCACAATCACAATCACAATCACCATATAACACTCCAGTGTGGATAGTTCATAAAAAACCTGATTCTCAAGGAAAAATAAAATGGAGAATGGTTCTTGATTTTCGTAAATTAAATGAAAAAACAATTGGCGATTCGTATCCTCTACCTAATATAAACGATATACTTGATTCTCTGGGATCAGCAAAATATTTTTCAGTGTTTGATTTAGCTACCGGTTTTCACCATATAAAAATGGATCCAAAAGACTTGCATAAAACCGCATTTTCTACACTTCACGGTCATTACGAATTCGATAGAATGCCTTTCGATTTAAAAACTTTTTTTTTTTTTTTTTTTTTTTGTGAGGAGGAAAAATGGCGAAATCTTTTATAGACTTTGTACAGGACTCTCCTAGGACGGGTCTAGGCATACCTGTTAAAACCAAAAAACCCCCTTTCTCGAACCAATGCACCGCCCGTGGAACCGCCTTTCGGCTTTAAACTTCGCGGGCAGTTGGTTCCAGCTTAAAGTCGCGTACGACTCTTCCGTCGTCCGTTCGCCCGGGATCCCAATCCGCGGGCACACGCCCGTTAGGCAGGCCGGCTAGCCGCGCCAACCAGGCGAGGAATATAAAGATTCCTCCCCCGGCCGACGCAGACAGCGAAGTCCGCCCAAGACGCAGGACCGCGGGTATAGGCCCCGATGCGATTTCTACTGGCCCCCATTGTTGCCGCGCTTTGCACGCTCATCGAGCTCCATCGTCTTCATCACCAGGGCGACGAATGACTCGATAAGCATCCATATCTGTTCAGACTGGAGCATGAGAGATACCATCGTGTCAGGAGTGAGTTGTGCGCCCACTGCCCAACCGACAGCCTCCCTTTCCGCGCCCCACCTGGCACAAACAAAGAGTGTGTGCTCTGCATTTTCCACAAGGGAACCACAGTAGCGACACGAATCGTCGTCTCTTTCCTTGAAGCGCTTCAGGTACGCATTAAAGCAACCATGGCCCGAATTCGGTTTAAAAACTGCACCAGCCACATTTCAGAGATTAATGGATTTAACATTAACTGGATTAATCGGAACGGAACTTTTTGTATATCTTGATGACATAGTTATATATGCAAATGCTCTAGAAGAGCACGAAGTTAAATTTAACAATTTGGCAGAAAGACTTAGAAAAGCAAATCTTCACTTACAACCAGACAAATGCGAATTTTTATGACTTGAAGTAGGATATTTAGGTCATATAATTGATAAAAATCGAGTACGTCCAGATCCAAAAAAGATAATAGCTGTAAAAAACTTTCCAGTCCCAAAAACACAGAAAATGTTAGCTCTCTCAAGAAACCCTATTGATGATAACAAAGAGAAATCAAAAAATTTACAAGCTGATGACGATACGTTTATGACTTCTCAAGAAAAAATGTTTTCCAAGAAAACTTTTACAAGAAATAAACAAGAAAACTCTAAAAATAAGGTAAAAAAAAATCAACGACATTGAAACCTCACACGAAAGAAATCATGGAGAAAATTATAAAGAAAATTTGGAAGAAAATTTTGAAGAAAATTTCGAAAAGAATTTTGAACAGAATTGTCACGTCCCGCGACTCTACCACCTAGAGTAATAAACAAATTAAGGAACCAATGAAGGGATCAAGGCAACATTACCACGTCCTTGATTACACCGTCTCAACAGCAAGATCTAACAAGAAATAAGAAGATCGTTAAAATCGAAAGGCAAATCTAAATAGATATATTTGGCTGTAACATTAACGCCAAGTAATAAATTTCATCGGAACGTGACTCATCGGTGAAGGTAACTCATTCGACTTTAAGCTTCAACACCAAAATATGGAAAAGATCATACACCTTGTTTTTACTTCCACAGTAGTTGACCTTTTCGTTAGAATCGAATAACAGATAAAATAGACTTGATATATTTGACTGTGACACTAATACCAGGTAATAAATTTCATCGGAGCACGAGTCATCAGAGAAGGCAACTCATCCGATCTTAATACCAAATATGGAAAAGGTGGTACACCTTGTTTTTACTCCCACAGTAGTTAAACTTTCAAAGGCCTATAAAAAGCGAAAGTTCCAATATAATTCAGTTCAGTTAGTAGTCAACGTGCGATTTCTACAATGTAACCAACGCGAGTCTAGTCCAGTACCATCATCTATACGCCGCGAGTCTAGTCCAGTTTCATTATCTCTACACTGCGAGTTCAGTCCAGCCTCATCAGATTTTACCGCTACTCAGAGAAATTTTTACTCGACGCTGAGTTCAACGACTTTAGAAAGTTAACGGGAAATCGCCTTCCAAATTCTCTCTGAACCTAGGATCAAGAATCAACTAGATCAACCATCTGAACTACGAATTTCCTTCCGACAAGTACTATCTCAAGGATTATAACGAAAACTCAACTGACCACGTTCGCTCCACTGGAGCGATCAATTAACTATGCGAAAAGATAATTATGCATATATTTTGTTACAACAAATGAAACTCCTCGCGACAACGGATCAAAAACTTTAGAAAAACGTGAAACTTTACCAAAATTTAAAAATTTACAAAAGGGAATAGCAAAAGAAACTAATAAAGGAAATTACTACCATTTTGCACTTCCAATTGAAGAAGAAACTAAGGACAATTTATCAGAAACTTTGAATAATATAAAATCATCAATTCACACATTACATGAATTATCTCAAAAATTTAAATTACGACCAATTAGTATTTCAAAAACTTCTAGAATTAATCATATACCTTGGGAAGAAGTGAAATCAATTTTCGATTCAATTTTTTCAATTTCAACTACAAAAATTATAGTTTGCAACGGAATAACGCAATATCCAACAAAGGAACAACGAACTTATTTAATTGAAGAAGCTCATTCTTCAGCATTAGGAGGCCAGAAAGGCGTCACAAAAACTTATAGTCGAATTCTCCATAATTTTTTTTGGGAAAATATGAAAGTAGACATTCAAAAATATATTAAAGGCTGTTTACAATGTCAACTGAAAAAATTAATCAGAGCCAAAACAAAAAATCATATGGTAATCACTGACACACCCACTACTGCTTTTGAAAAAATATCAATTGACATTGTTGCTCCACTAACTGAAACAAAATCTGGTAACTTATATATTCTAACGATACAAGACAATTTTACTGAATATTCTTTAGAAATACCTCTTCCTAATCACCAAGCTAGTACGATAGCAGATGCTTTCGTGAAAAAATTTATTTGCATATTTGGATCACCGAAAGGAGTACTTACTGACCAAGGCAGAGATTTTTAAAGTAATTTATTAAAAAGATTGGCAAAACGTTTTAGAATTAAATAATTTCGTACCACAGCTTTTCACCCTCAATCAAACGGATCATTAGAACGTTTACATAATGTCTTAGGAGAGTATCTCAAACAATTTGTTGCAAAAAATTCAGAATGGGATGATTGGCTTGAACTAGCAATGTTCTCATATAATACTAGTGTACATGAAGGCATAAAATGCACACCCTATGAATTACTTTCGTAACACAACTACACGAAATGCGAACACAAGCAAGAGAGAATCTTATTTCAGCAAAAGAAAAATCGAAAATATATTATGATAAAAAAATAAATCCTTTAGAAGTAAAAATTGGAGATAACGTATTTTTATTAAAAGGAGGTAAAATTAAAAAACTAGACACCCATTATACAGGGCCTTATGAAATATTGGAAGTGTTAAGAAAAGGGAATGTCAAAATAAGCTATAAAGGTAAACCTACTGCAGTTCACATTAATAGACTAAAACGCTCACATGTGCAAGTACAAACAATAAAGTGAAACAAATATCTTTACTTTAATTATACATATATATATATATATACACACATATAAATATACAATTTAAATAAAGATATAGAAATTTTATTTTGTCAATAAATAGTAAAAGTATAAAAAATAATTTTTTTTTGTTTTGAAAATATATATTTTATATATAAAATAAAATATATATATAAAACAAAATAAAAATGAAATTTCAGACATAACACATTATTCCAGATATAATGGAACAAATTGATCGCAAACGCATAGATGATCTCATTGAAATAGTTCCCTGTTTTATCGACATGGTAGCTCTCTGGCCATATTTAATTCAAACTGGAATTTTTAACCAAAACGACTGTAATATCCTCGCATGGAGCAGAAACCTAAACAATCCAGATATAATAAAAGACATTTTTTCATTAATTAAAACAAGAGGACCGGACGCATGCAAAAATTTAATTCTCAGTGTACGGCTATCAAATCACATTGTCATAGCCGACATGTTGGATATAATGAACTAGGAACACAAAATATAAAAAGTAAATCAATAACTTCAAAAATATACATATGTAACGATAAAACATTTTTCTATTCTTGTATTACAAAGCAAGCTGCTAATTTGAACCTCCATTTTCCAGAGATGGGATTACAAGGCTTCCTTTTGGCACTGCTCACTTGCAACTTCAACTATATAACAACAGTCTACGCCATCATAGGATTCGATTGCGGTTCAAATAAATCAAATATTACGACATTATCTTTACTAGAGGTAGGAGAATGTGATCTACCTCGATCTCAAGTACATGTTGAAAGAACTTATATACAAATTTTACAATTAACTGGATTTTCAAATACAAAAGTAATACAAAGCAAAATAGAAATTCGACGCGCCATCTCTCATTGTGGTATGCATTCTCACAGTTCCATAATTGCAAATGGCCACAGTGAATATATACATGATGTTACATGAGATCAATGTAATCAAATGCACACAATAGGAACATTTTTAGTAACCCCTTCTCTTCAGATATCAAACTTAAAAGTAAACGTAACTTCATTTCATAACGTTACCTTAGCAGGTTCTGTAACACCTAATGGAGACTGTACTGGTACACAATTTTCGGACCCATATGGAACATGGAATAATGTCGTAGTCGAAGCAATATTCAAAATAACTTTACAAGAACATTACGCGACTATTCATTTAAATTCAAATAAAATTCAATTAGGATCTAGAATAATATGCACACTTTCAGACACATTCTGTACAGACGTAGAATATGGACAAACATTCTGGGATACATTACCTAATGACGTATGCAATTTTAACAAATATGAAATTATTTATGAAGGACCAGCAAATAAAACATATGACAACACGACAGACAATTCTGAAACCTTTTATTCTTTAATTACTGAAGATATAACCTTTGTATTGGCTGAAAAAACAAGAAAACCCGTTTGTAGTTACGTTTTAATACAAACTGAACATCCAAAATTATTAATTTTTGAAACCAGACCTGGAAATTCATTTTTAGAAAATAAACATTTAGAAGTTCAAAATATGGACATTTTTACTTACGTTAACTCTAAATTTATATATGTGGAACTACACATACGCACTGAAGTAAATAGACTATCATGATGTTCTTACTCAACGATGCATACTTGAACAGCAAGTTTTTAGAAATATATTAATTTTGGCAACCCAATCACAAGACGAATTTACATATCATTTCATGAAAGGCCCAGGATATATGTCAGTAATTGCAGGAGAAATAGTACATATCGTAAAATGTATACCGGTTGAAGTAAAATATCGCAAAACTGAAGAATGTACCTTTTTGGAGAAACCTGGTACAAATTACTTCCAAATGCTGTCCAATCCATAGCACCAATTATAGTTAAACCTCTCACAAAAGCAACCTGGAAATACACAAATCCTTCATCCTTAGCAACAAGTGGCATTTATTCTCAATCTGATCTTGATAAACTGCGAGATCATATATTATGTTTCCAGCAGAAAAACCAATGATTCTAAATTCTTTAGCTAGAGAAATAACAGGACATCCAACTATTAATCAAGGAATATCATTAACGAATTTATTCAATGAAGATGTAATTGATCAAATTGCTGAATACGCATGGGGTAGATTTTGGACAATTTTTACAAGTTTAGCGGATACCATTATTCATGGATATGCACTACACAGATTATTTGGATGATCTCTCCATCTACTAGGCGCCTTCTGGGATTCGGCCACTAACCTCTTATTACACTTAGGTACCCATCGACCTTCTGGACCTCCTGTTGAGAGCCATCAAGAACTGCTAACAGCTTCAGCGCCACAAAGCTCGAAAGAGGCACCTAAAAGTTCATCGTATTACGCAAATACTACTTCAGGTAAAGATCACAATAATACAAACACAACTCTTTATCGTCACTCTGAACTAAAAGAAGAACTTAGTAGAACCCACTATTCTATCCAAATCTAACATCTTCAGAATGTCGCATGTTCCTATTACAACCTTACTAAACAAAATTATTCAACAAAGAGGAGATCCACCCCTCATTTATGAGATACTCATTGAACAAACCAATAATAATGAATGTCTATTTCACGTTAATTTACAATATAAAAATTATATAATAATTGTTACCAGCGTATCAAGGCGGCGGAATTTTTCCAAAAATTCGTAATAATAATTCATTAATTAGATTTGTATGCCACTTGAAGCGCACGTAACCCGAGCACCATGACAAGACTGCTGATGCAGCTCATCAATGCTCGGGTCGAAGACTTTAAAATATGGTTGGTTCAGGAAGGAAATTTCCAATCTTGCTACTTTGAGCCAAATAGTTATTAAATTTAAATTATTATTATATAACTTCATCGTTAAGATGTAATTGATTTTGATGTACTTAAACATGCAAATGATAGATCAAAGTCAATGAAATTGTACATTATGAAAAATTGGTATACATTCATATTTTAATAAGTAACTTTTCAATTAAAATATATCAAAATTAAAGTCAGCATTATTAAAATACATGCATGAAGTATATTAAAATTAAAGATTAAAAGCTGTATCCTTATTAAGATGGAAGTATTTCGAATTTAATATGCGCTACTGAAAATCAAACTTCCATTATATGCGATGAAAGTTTAATACAGACATTTTTAACAGTATTCCAACAAATTTTATCCGAGTAATAATTTACCAAATTAATTGGAAAATAAAACTAAAATTTGAATAAAAGCAGGATCATTATAAATATAAATGACGAAAACTAATAGGTAAATATCTGCAGGCACTTATATAATCAAATGTGTTATATTTCTATATTCTGTTTTATATTATATTGTTTTAGAGTATTAATGTAAATAATAAAAAACTAACGCGTGAATATCTGTATAAATTAATATAATCGTACATTTTGGTTTGTATAAATATTAAATTACACTATATTATGTTTCAAATATATATAGCTTAGAACTACAAAACAACGCGAATTCTTCAAAATTTTCATTCATACTATTTCTAAATAAATGTAAACTGTAGGAAAATATTATAAATTGGCACAGGATTCAGATGACTGGAAAGTAAAAGCAAGAAGGAGAACGCAAGTCTTAAAGAAATAAATTCAAGAATCAAAATATTTAAAAATAGTGCGCAAGCGCACATAGTCATTTTTCAGCTCTATCTAGCTACGTTGTGAGAGAAGAATACATTAAGATCAGACCCAAAACGTGGAAAATCCCTCAAACACAAGTATCAATGATGTTTAGTTTTTCCATAGTTTCTAAATAGTTTCCATCTAGTTTTTATATACTTTTCCCTATATCTCCTTCCAAATTTCCTATTATGTTTTTGTTAACCGTATAAGTACTACGGTACTTTTGCTACAAACATTATAAGCTATAATTGCTATAAACAAACTTGGCTAGCTGCGAGTTACCATAGCCAGTGCACACGATATTTCTGAAAAGGATCTGAACCATTGTTTTTTCTAATTATGAAAAATATTTAAGGTGTCAGAATCCAGAATTAATAATCAAAGGAATCGATTTAATGAATTTATATCGGTATTTGATTTATTGGTGTTATGAAATGTGATACAAAAATATCAACTACATCAGAAATAACCATTTCATCACAAATTTCACTTGGCAACGGGTAATGGCAAGTAGGCTATCAAGTAATAACAAGTAGGCCACCAGCTATTTAGGCAATCGGTAATTGCAAAATTACCGATCAGCATGAACTCCTTCCAAAAATCAGGCCACCCAGAAAAATCCCAAAATCATCGAAATACCCCACCTAAGCATCATCGATACGAGTCTTCGAGGCAAATCTAAATTCAATCAAATTCGCAGTCACTCGAGCAACCTGGTACTAACCAGAACTACTCGGACAGTAGAGAATGTAGTTTTTCTACTTTGCCCGTCCGCGGTTCGGAACAAGTACGTCTTATCACCTGGATAGTTGACTTAGATTCGTAAAAAGACCTAGCCAGGGCCGCAAATTGGGGATTGTACTTGGGCGGACGTAAATAATTCTACAATCTTCTCTCCGACGGAAGCCAAACGCGGGATAGTGACACTGAGAGTATTCAAAAGTACTCTCACTGCTAAGTGCGGGTTTTTATTATATAGAAGCTAGTATAAACTAGTGAATTAGCAGAAAACAGAGCAACTTTAAAATTATTATTACTACTAATAAGATCATACGATCTCTGCGGCGAAAAATTTTATAATAATAATGATTAAAAAATGCAAAAAACCAAAAATCAAAGTATTCAAACTAGTGATGTGCATTAGTCGAATTTAACCGACTAATTTTCGATTCGACTCAGCCGAGAAATGAGTCGAATTGAATTCGAATACGAGCAAGCGCTGAGTCGAATGTCGGGTTTTCGACAACCGACTATTGAAATGTAAATAAATACAGTAATACTTTTGATATGTAAAGGAAAATTTGAGGTTATGAAAAACAAAAAGCGCTAAAATTCCACAAAAAGAAAATTTAAATCTCGCATTCTCTTTTCTGAAACGTATAATATTTTATTGGACAAAACTGTTAAACCTTTTGCTTAGATTTACAACTCTGAAGGTTCTCGGATTTTGATGGAATTTAGATATGTTGGTGGGCATCTAAAAGTAAGCAACCCGTATTTTTTTTATCGGTCAAAAAATATTTCTAAGGGGTAATAACAACCCCTTAATTTCACCCCTAACATTGACTTTTATCAATTTTAACGTAAACTAGTAAATATTTACGTGTTAAATCAATTGCATGAATTAGCCTAATAACATGCAACTAGTTTGACAAAGAAATATTGACTAGTTTACGTTAAAATTGATAAAAGTCATTTTTAGAGGTGGACTTATTAAATAGTGATTTATTGATCAATTTGCATGCAATTTTATAGGCAAATAAGGCAAATAAATCCAAATCAAGACTAAAACAAGCTTGAAAATAATAAAAGTTTTTGATTTGCCAGCTTGTTGATAACTATTAGTATGGCTATCATTAAACGTAAGATTATGTTTCAACGTTGATGAAAAAATTTAAATAAATAGATCAATATTTTTTAAAAGCAAAGGAAAATTTGAGGTTATAAAAAGCAAACGACTAAAGTTGTGTAATTCAAAAATTAAAATCTCACATTCTTTTTTCTAACAGGTATTTATTTGACAAACTGTTAAAATTAAAGATATTATATTTATATATGTACATATAGATAAAATATATATGTTTATTTTATATTTTTCCTGGCGAAAAGCTCCTGATCACGGGAAAAAAAGTACCGATACAATACTTAGATTTATTGAGAATCCAAAATCCAGGAATTCTTGTGTATATAGACTATCTCTTTCACATAATTTAGTGGAAGTATATTCCTTCTTTCATTGAAGGTGACTCCTTTTGACGTCGTAATAAGCTCCATGCTCATGCATGTCGCAGGAATCTGCATGTATTGCATAGCTCGTTTCTGTATAAGTGGAAAAATCGCCACTCCGTTTGTCTTTCACCATGTTAAGGGATTTTCGTTCATTTCTATTGACTCCTCCGAAATGTATTAATTTATCTGTGGAAATGAATAATAACGGCACCATGAAAAGGAAATATAAGGTGAACATTGTATTTATAAATTAATTTTATTATAGCGAACCTGAGCGGTAATGTTCAGGAAATTTTTGCCAGAAACCCCCAAAATTTCTTTTCCGTTGAATTGTCAGCCTTTTTATCTATTAATATAATAACGTTTGGGATGTACAATCGTTCCGAAATTCAAGTGATCAAATCCTCGATTCCTTCTTAAAGTTTACTTTTATAAATAAATAACTGTTATAATATTTTACTTTCCTTAGTAGGCGCTGTGACGGAAGCTACTTCCACATTTTCCGTTGAAAGAGATTTTGTAATTTCTGCTGCCAGTTCTGAGATGGCGTTCAAGTATATATTATCATCAAAATATAATATCTTGTACCTTGGATCCAAAATGGTTGCCTTTATGTACAAATTGCTTTCAGAAAGATCAATTACTTTTTTAGAAATCAAGGCATGTAGGCAGTCACAAAATCTAGACTCTTTTGATTCAGGATTAGGTCTTAACATTTCTTCGAGCCTGTGTTTAATTTCCAGTAATATTGGTATGACGACTGACAGACTAAAGAACGGCGTGTCCTTAAAAATCCCCATCGTTTCGTATACCGGTTTCAATGTTAATATGACTTCTTCAATTGTCTGCCAATGAGATCCAAACACCGAAGTGTTAAAACAGATTTCTGTTAAAGCATGTGACATGGGGCACTTTAAAGTCTTCATCTGATTCAGCAGATTGTATTCCATCATCCATTCAGAACTCTAAAAATATTAAATAATTGAAAGATTTTAAATTAAATGTTCTGTTTGAGATATTAAAGCTTTTTGCTAAACCTAAATATCTTACCAGAAGATCAAATTTGAAAATATCTGCTTTTTCTATATTCATAATTGAAGAAGCATGGTCCAGCGCCTGTCTAGCTAAATCGTTGTAGTAAAACTCATTATTAATGAGCACGCACTGAAACATAAAGTAGGTTTATTTGTAAGTAACAATTACAGCACTTATGTGCCAAAAACGCGATGTGGTCATATTTTCTCTTGTTTTTATAATCGAAATAATAATAGTTTTATTGAGAGTTTTCACTTACATCAGCTAAAACATCCGTGATATTTGCAGTCTCCTTTGCCTCTGTGATCATACACTTTAAAATGTCATGTAAGCATTGAATATTAAAGTTCGTGTTCTTATTTTTCCCCAAATCTTCATTAAAACTTAGAGTTAAATACCTCGGTTTTTCAGTTAGATTCCCTAAAAAAATTAATTTTGGAGATAAAAAATCAATATTTTGATAATATCAAAGTAATTACTGGTATTTATGCTATTTATTTTGCCTTTAGTATCGTAAGACAATAAGAGATTTAAAATGCTGTCTTCGGCAACAAACTGGACACTGCGATTACTCTGCTTAACTTCTACAGTATACACCTTAATTTCACCCTATTTGTGGAGCATATGTAAATTTAAACTGAAGTAATTCATGTTTCCAACAGATTTCCATGTATTGAGACTGAATACAACAATTTCTAGGTGATGGATATTCTGCTTAATGTCTTCTTGTACTAGTTTTCCTATAGTGTCGTGCAAATCAAGCAGAGCTTTCATTATCATCTCATGTGATAAGGAAGCTTCAGCTTTTGGTATCCAGTCTCTGAAAAAGTGCCTCATTCCGTCGTTCATGTGTCCATCTAAAAAGAGTAAATCCTCTGCCAGCATCCTAACAGAACTAAAAATAAGCGACAATTTGTCCTTTGGTGCCGATTTTTGAAGGTCCGCCCACATTTGCGAATGTTCCTTTCGAACGTGTCGTAGAAGATTTGAGGTTAAGCCTGTATACGCATTTGAATAATTATAATTAAATATTGTTTTATAAAACAAAGTACTTAAAATATTTGTTTAAATACATTCAACTTTATCTGAGTATATACAGTTGTTATTAAATGAATCCAATCAATCTATCTCTTTCATTAAAATGAATAAATGCAGCACTTAAATGAAATAAAGCCCTATTCCAAAAATCTCTCTCAGAATTAACTCTTTGTATGAAAAACGTTGCTTATAAACTAATATGGAGTCTGAAATCTAAATTTCAATAGAATCTTAGTATACAGCATCGTAAGAAGTTTTTTTAGTATGCGAAAATTTGTTGTTTATTTCATATTTTCAAACAAATGTTTTGCGATTTATTTTAAAATTGAAAGCAAATGATCATTTATAATTTGTAGTAATATACTTACCACTACTGTTAAAAGCGATTTTGAAGTCAGGACAATAATTAAATTTACAAACTTTCGGATCATCCTTTAATCTCGTGAAGCATAACCACACTATACTTACATTTTTTCTTTCGGTCATTTTAATGTGCGTAGATTCGTTATCGTTTCAATCGATCGCCGTGTATTGAGAAAGTATAAAAAGGAATCTGTTTACTGATCCGACCCACGTTTTATTCTTCTCCAAATACTTTTCAATGCTTTATTAGATATTTAGTAAACATATAATTATATTATAATAATATAATTCAAAAGAAATTGAAAATTTGAAAGAACCTGATCTCCAACTGCTGTTTTGAAACATGCCAACAGATTGAAGATAGGGGTTGAAGAACAGTTGAAAAGAGAAACTTTTCATTTGTCACTCAGTGTTTAATTTGTACATCTCCAAATTTCTAGCAAAAATTAAATATTATAATGAACATAAACTTGTACCTCGTTTATAAATTGACGTGTTAAGCTCTATAAGTGATATATCTTCAATTTACAACAAATACTGCTGCGGTTTTGTTTTGGTAAGTAATTGTAAATAATAAATAATTAATTATTATTATAAGTATATACGATATCGTTTGTCACACGGATTTTCTCGAATATTAATTACTGAAAAGTTCTTTGAGTATATACACTCGCAAAATTTTTAACAACTTCATTCCGAAAGATAGTAGTTTGGAAAATGTTAAATTGTTTCAAAATCGTTTCAAAATTTTAAAAAAATTTTTTTTTAGGTATTCTAAGTTTCATCACTTTATCCACAAATATGGAAGGCAGTACTCTTGGAATCTCAAAATCTCAAAACAAAAAATTTATCAGAGATGTGACAGAAATGATTTGCACAGATATGCAGCTTTTTAGCATGGTAGAGAATAAAGGTTTTAAAGATTTGATTAATAATTATTTACCTGATTATAAATTACCATGCAGAATAACTATATCCAGAACATACATGCCGAAATTGTACTCCGAAGTCGAAATAAAAATAAAAAATGAGTTAAAAAGTTTCATAAACGACATAATGACAATATCATTCACGTCAGACTGCTGGAAATCTCGCGCCGGTGACAATTTCATTTCACTTACACTTCATGTAATAACGAAAGACTTTGATTTGAAAACTTATGTTTTGGCCAACGAGGAGATTAAAGATAGTCACACAGCTGAAAACCTACGATCACATTTATTGCAATTGATCAATTATTGGGATTTACAAGGTAACGTAGATATTTTTACATTCTCATCATGGATGAGAAGGTATTGGTTTTATGTGAAAAATGACTTTCGAAATTTTCATCAAATCTTTACGTTTTGAGACCCCCTGAGTCAGAAAAAAGGGTTTTTACGAAAGTGTCTGTCTGTCTGTCCGTCTGTCTGTCTGTCTGTCTGTCTGTAGTAGGTCGTGTGCGGCATAACTCTCGATAGAATTATCAGATTGAATTGAGCTTTGGTACACTTTATCGGAGCCGAAAAAGTAAGGACAAGTTCGTTAACCAGCCACATCCAATCAAAATTGAGGGATGGAGCACTACTTTTGTGTTTTTGAAAATAATTTTTTGAAAAAATCAAAAATTTCAATACTGGTTTTAGATAGTGCTCATAAATCTCTAAAAATTATCCTGATAACATTTTTTGATTAAATCAAAATTAGAAATATTACAGCATATTCAAATTCGAAAAAAGTCAATATCAAAATTCCATTTTCCAGTTAAATTATACTTGATACGAAAAAACGTTATGATACAATATTATTTTCTACATAAAGACCTACAAATTTGAATTATAACATTTTTTCATAAGATGCATATTTTTCTTTTTAATTAAAAAAAAAACTATTGAAAATCCAAAATTCAATTTTTTAACAATAATATGTAAAATACGAAAAAAACGTAAGAATACAAAGTTGTTCGTTTCAAAAAGATATACAAATTTTATCTCACACAGTTTCTGATAAAAGATATATTTTTCGTTTCAATTCCAAAAAATACGATTAAAATTCAAAAATTCCATTTTTTAGACAAAATATGTGAGATACAAAAAAAACGTTTAGATGAAAAATTGTTTGCCTAAATGAGGTTTACAAATTCTCATTAAGACATTTCGGGATAGGATGTATATTTTATGTTTTGATTTTTAATATTAAAAAAATTCGATTTTTTTCACCAAAATTCGTGAGATACGAAATAAGCGTTGTTCTGCAAAATCGTTTCCTTAAATAAAGTCTACGATTGTTTTTCCTTTTTGAGATATTTGAAAGAAAATAAATAAATTATTTTAATCATGTAATTTATTGAAAAGTTACTGAAATGTATACAGAAAATCGAGCGTGAGCGTCATGATGAGAATGTGTTCCTTAAGGCTGATAGAGCCTTAAGTAAATTGAATCTCCTGTTTGACTTAAATTCAAAAAGAAATAGAGTGACTTTGAGAAAATGTGTAATTCACATCATCTGTAATATTATTATAAAATTGGTTTGAGCTTCAGTATCAAATTATAAGAAATAAACTTAAATGTATGCGAAGAGCACAAGACCGAGCGCGAAGCGCGACGATTGAATCGCGCGCCCTAGCCGCGCTCAAACTTGCGAGCGAAGCGGGCTGCGCGCGACGAGAATGTGCCTGCGAAGCGGGCAGATTTTTTTAAATTGCAATACTGCATACACATGCATAAGTATACCAAAAGACAAATTTCAAATTATTTCTATATTACGTCTATAAATCTCATAGTCTTGAATGTAGCGTTGGGTCAGAGTTTCAGGTTTAAGGATATCTCTTTAAGCAATAAGTAATTAAGATTTTTATAAGTGAATAATATTAATATTAAATAAAATTAATATTTTCACGATTTTAAGGGTCAAAGATAACGACTCGTGAAAACTAGATTATATAATAGTTTACTTTACTGTTTAAAATTTCAAACAACTTTATTCATAATAAAATATTATACATGATCGATTTGTAAAACACATTATCTCCAGTGCAAAGTGACGATATAGTGACGGTATTCATTTCGACTGACAATGCAAGGAACGTAACAGCAGCTGTACGACAATTACCTTCTTGGACTCATATAAGGTGCTTCGATCATACCCTGGATTTGGAAATAAAAGATGCTAAAAAGGGAGAAGAGGTTATTAAGACTCTTCTCTCAAAGGTATATCGTTTTGATTATTTTTCTTCGTTGTTACATATTTTTCTTGATAGCATTTTTAAGGAGCAAAGAAGAATCGAGAATTCCGATAAAGAATTCAAATTGTTTCTATCCATACATTTGTTTTCCTTTTATTCCAGTGTAAAAAGATCGTAGGACGCGTAAGACAGTCAGATCCAATCAAAAGAGAATTGGACGCTGCTTAAAAAGAGATGGGCTTCAAAACAATTTTAAGTGTCATTCAACTAATAGTTGTACGCTGGAACTCTGAACTCAAAATGCTAAGAAGATTGTTACTTCTGAAAAAACCGTTGTCTAAAGTTCTTGCTATGGAACACCTCAAGTGGAAGCAAACTCTCACTGAAAGCGAATGGCACATACTGGAGTTGCTGGAAAAAATTTTAGAGCCACTAGAAAGAGCGACTGAAATTATGAGTGGTAGTTTCTACCCAACTCTATCAATGGCTATACCCGTCTTGTGCGGTATTGATGAGGCTATTACTTCCTTCGAAAAAAAATACAACGATGAGTTTGAGTTACCGCTTGTACTACGATTGTACCTTCTGGAATTGAAAGACAGTTTAGATTTGAGATTCAGCCATATGAAAAATAATAATCTGTACATCAAAGCTATGGTATTAGATCCTCGATTTAAATGTCTCTTAATGGATGAAGGGCAAACGAAGAAGGTTATAGAAGACATAGTTTCAGAAATAATGTGTTTTAAAAATCAGATGGAACGATCATTGCTGTCATCAGGTATATAAACACCATATATCATATTCTAAAGTTAATAGTTACAGCATGTATCAGTGAACGTGAACGCTTCTTTCTAAAGGATTATGCATTTTTAAATTAACAGATTATGAAAATCAGGCGTCGTCTTCTATTAAGAGCAAATTGACGTTTCTGACATTGAAAAAAGCTGAGAAAAGAAACAATTTCAACACCTTGAATTCGCTTTGCCACATTCGGAAACAAGTGAGTACATTGAGAAAATGACATTCCTTTATCTCAATAAGATTGTAGATTATGATGTGTTATATTCACTTTTTATATTCTCTTTACTTCAGGTTGAATTTTATGTTAAGGAGTACGTCATTCCCGTAGACGCTTGTGTATATTCTTGGTGGAAGAGGAACCGGAAAAGGTTTCCACTAGTGGCAAAAGCAGCTTCTAGATACCTATCCATTCAAGCCTCATCTGCCCACAGCGAGAGAGTTTCTTCGACAGCAGGAAATATCGTCCGGCCGAAAAGAACGCGTTTCACACCAAAAAATGTGTCACATTTGACATTTCTGACAACAAATTTGCGCAAATAAATTCCTATACGATCGTCATAACTTATCGGCATAATTGAGCAAATTTTTCTCTGCATCATGCAAAGAACTAAACAAATATTGCTAAAAATTAAAAGAAAAAAACATTTCAATAAAATTTTATAAAATATTTAAAATTATTAATTCAATATATTTTTCAAAAATATTTTTCACAAAAAAATGTATTAAAATTTTTCGAACTTATTTATGCCATATATAGCTTCTTGCATGATTAAAATTTCATAATTATGATGATAAATTGTGATGATTCTATAGGAGTTTATCTTTGAAATGAGCTCAAGAACAGTAAAAAAGATTCATAATTTTAGAAGTCATTAAAATTTAAGAAAAATTGAATTGCGCAGTGTTTTTACAATATTTTTGTAGAAAATATGCCAAATCACTTCTTCTTGGGCATATTTTTCGTATAATTTAAATCTTTTTCAACATATTAAAGAAAATAAATTTTATCTCCAATATTATGCAAATTATGAGATCTTAAATAATCATCTAAAAATAGGTGGACTGACAATTCTGGTCGGTACTGTTTTTCCTGTGATCAGGAGCTTTTCGCCAGGAAAAGTATAAAATAAATATATATATTTTATCTATATGTACATATATAAATATAATATCTTTAATTTTAACAATTTGTCTAATAAATACCTGTTAGAAAAAAGAATGCGAGATTTTAATTTTTGTATCACAACTTTAGTCGTTTGCTTTTTATAACCTCAAATTTTCCATTGCTTTAAAAAAATATTGATCTGTTTATTTAAATTTTTTTATCAGCGTTGAAATATAATCTTACGTTTAATAATAGCCATACTAATAGTTATCAAGAAGCTGGCAAATAAAAAAATTTTATTATTTTCAAGCTTGTTTTAGTCTTGATTTGGACTTATTTGCCCATAAAATTGCATGATAATTGATCAATAAGTCACTATTTAATAAGTCCACCTCTAAAAATGACTTTTATCAATTTTAACGTAAACTAGTCAATATTTCTTTGTCAAACTAGTTGCATGTTATTAGGCTAATTCATGCAATTGATTAAACACGAAAATATTTACTAGTATACGTTAAAATTGATAAAAGTCAATGTTCGGGGTGAACTTCAGGGGTTGTTATTACCCCTTAGAAATATTTTTTGACCGATAAAAAAAATACGGGTCGCTTACTTTTAGATGCCCACCAATATATCTAAATTCCATAAAAATCCGAGAACCTTCAGATTTGTAAATCTAAGCAAAAGTTTTAACAGTTTTGTCCAATAAAATAATATACGTTTCAGAAAAGAGAATGCGAGATTTAAATTTTATTTTTGTGGAATTTTAGCACTTTTTGTTTTTCATAACCTCGAATTTTCCTTTACATATCAAAAGTATTACTGTATTTATTTACATTTTAATAGTCGGTTGTCGAAAATCCGACATTCGACTCAGCGCTTGCTCCTATTCGAATGTCGGAAAGCTACTCACGTTTGAGTCGGTTATCGAAAATCCGACATTCGACTCAGCGCTTGCTCGTATTCGAATGTCGGACAGCGACTCACGTCTAAGTCGGTTGTCGAAAATCCGACATTCGACTCAGCGCTTGCTCGTATTCGAATGTCAGAAAGCGACTCCCGCTTGAGTCGGTTGTCGAAAAATCCGACATTCGATCACGTCGAAAAGCCGACTCGAGTCGAATCGAATATTATTTTGCACATCACTAATTCAAACCGATCCAAGACCAAAAAAATTAATACCTTGGGAAAATTCCTGCAGATTTTGTAACACTCAAATGCATGCTAAAAAAGAGTGCCGTAGACGAAATATTTTTAAAGTAGACAAATTAACCCAATTTCCCCCCTCCAGTTCCACCAAGAAACTCCTTAACATTTAGTAGACTTTTTTCCCCTTTTCTCCAAAAAACTTCTAGACCTAAATCCAACCACATGTAAACATCCTATTTTATCCAATATTAATCCTACTTTTCTTTTTCAACCTTCCGAGAAGCCTAATGAATTTCCTTAATCAACTAGCATCCAGAGTATGTTCAATTTTAATTCCACTCCTTTTCTCCAAAGCAGAAAAATGCTTCATAGACTCACAATTTTCTCATTCTTCAGGGATTCATTTTGAACCAATTTCAAAAGTTCGTCTTTTTTCTAAAAAATATCATTTTATATCTTATATCGATATCTTTCAACCAGACTTACTTAAATACAAAATAATAGATTCCTCACATAAATTATATGAATATTGCATACTTTCAAATACAGTAGACTTTCACTTAAGTTGACCGTTTTAAATAGTAAACATTCAGATAAGTTAAGTCGAGAGGGGTCTCAGGGGGTCCCCACCACTGAGCACTCGCCACCGATCTGAAATTTCGTCAAAATTATTGTTTTTTTTCCGTTGCCATGAAGTGTTTTGTTGTTATCGAACATGGAAGGTAGAAATAAAGGTATGTAATGTATTTTCTCTAATTTGTAAACTAATATCAATTTGCAGGTTACGTAAGATAGAATCATATTTGTAAACAAGTAAAGAAGTTTTGATACAATAATAATATGTATTGATATTGTGTAAATTCATTGTATTATAATTTATTGTAATTCAGATACAATGTTATTCAAGATAAAAATGACAAAAAATACATAAAATATAAAAATAAATTTCCTAGGCGAAAAATGGAAAGAATTTTGCGACCAAAGTTAAAATCAAAATTTTGTTGTTGCACAATTTTTTATTGAATGTTTAATTAATTCAAGTTTGACTTTTCTATTTGACAATTTTTTTTGCATTTGAGACTTAAAAAAAAATAGTCATGAATTGTAAATGAAAAAATGCTGGTAAAATTAAAATAAAAAATCTGCCCGCTTCGCGGGCACATTCTCATCGCGCGCTTCGTTCGCAAGTTTGAGCGCGCCTAGGGCGCGCGATTCGATCGTCGCGCTGCGCGCTCCGGAATTTTTGAACGTCGCGCTTCGCGCTCGGTCTTGTGCTCTTCGCATACATTTAAGTTTATTTCTTATATTTTGATGTGAATTACACATTTTCTCAAAGTCACTGAATTTCTTTTTGAATTTAAGTGAAACAGGAAATTCAATTTACTTAAGGCTCTATCGGCCTTAAGGAACACATTCTCATCATGACACTCGCGCTCGTTTTTCTGTATACATTTCAGTATAACTTTTTAATAAATTACATGATTAAAAGAATTTACTTTCTTCTACATATCTAAAAGGGAAAAACAATCGTAGACTTTATTTAAGGAAACGATTTTGCAGAACAACGCTTATTTCGTATCTCACATATTTTGGAGAAAAAAATCGAATTTTTTTAATATTAAAAATCAAAACATAAAATATACATCCTGTCCCGAAATGTCTTAATGAGAATTTGTAAACCTCATTTAGGCAAACAATTTTTCATCTAAACGTTTTTTTTGTATCTCACATATTTTGTCTAAAAAATGGAATTTTTGAATTTTAATCGTATTTTTTGGAATTGAAACGAAAAATATATCTTTTATCAGAAACTGTGTGAGATAAAATTTGTATATCTTTTTGAAACGAACAACTTTGTATTCTTACGTTTTTTTCGTATTTTACATATTATTGTTAAAAAATTGAATTTTGGATTTTCAATAGTTTTTTTTTTAATTAAAAAGAAAAATATGCATCTTATGAAAAAATGTTATAATTCAAATTTGTAGGTCTTTATGTAGAAAATAATATTGTATCATAACGTTTTTTCGTATCAAGTATAATTTAACTGGAAAATGGAATTTTGATATTGAATTTTTTCGAATTTGAATATGCTGTAATATTTCTAATTTTGATTTAATCAAAAAATGTTATCAGGATAATTTTTAGAGATTTATGAGCACTATCTAAAACCAGTATTGAAATTTTTGATTTTTTCAAAAAATTATTTTCAAAAACACAAAAGTAGTGCTCCATCCCTCAATTTTGATTGGATGTGGCTGGTTAACGAACTTGTCCTTACTTTTTCGGCTCCGATAAAGTGTACCAAAGCTCAATTCAATCTGATAATTCTATCGAGAGTTATGCCGCACACGACCTACTACAGACAGACAGACAGACAGACAGACAGACAGACAGACAGACAGGCAGACAGGCAGACAGACAGACAGACAGACACTTTCGTAAAATCCATTTTTTCTGACTCAGGGGGTCTCAAAATGTAAAGATTTCATGAAAATTTCGAAAGTCATTTTTCACATAAAACCAGTACCTTCTCATCTATGATGAGAATGTAAAAATAGAAATAAAAAATAATGAAAGTTGCATAACTTGTAAAATATTAGTTGATTTTAATTTAGAACCGATGAACTTCAACGTATTTTTCATTTTAAGCAAAAAAACGCCCAGATAAACAATCTTTGAAAGCGAACAAACGCTTGATAATTAAAGAAAAATGTACAGTGGTTGACGAGTTTGAAAGTGGCCAATGCAAATCTTTAATCGCAAAGCAGTTCAATTTATCCATCACAGCAGTCACAAAAATTTTAAATAATAAAGAAAAGTACAGGAATGCCTCACTCCAAAAAAATATGAAGAAACGCCACCGTGTCGATGAAGGACAAAATGCTATGATGGAAAAAGCGTTGGTGGAGTGGATTAAACTGAAGCGAAGCTTGGGGATTCCGATGTCTGGATCGATCATAAGAGAAAAATCAAAATGGTTCAACGAGGAATTGATCAAACTAGATAAACAGGCGAAGGTATTATTATGTCTGAAAAATATGTCAAAAATGGATCTCATTTTATTTAAGGTAGTAAGGTAAAAGCACCAATAGTCGGACGGTACCCAATAGCCGGACAGATCCATGAGTTTTTCTCAAAATTAGAGATTTACGAATCACTTATCGCTATTTTGGTGTACCGTATACAAACCTCGAAACGTACACTTTAAAAAAGTAAAAAATTTGTTACATTAGAAATTAAAACTTCGCCAAGAAAAAAAATTTCTCTACTGAAGCACAAGGCTGGTCGAAATGTAGCGAAATCTGCTCTATAAACTAACTGACACGTTGTCTTTGTTAAGCAAATAACATTTACATTTACCCTCATTTTTCATTTTAATACGTGTTACACTAAAGTCAAATGCTTTATCTACCTCATAATATTTTTCAAAATTAAAAAACATTTTACTTTAATTAAATATTCTAAATCCGGTTATTAGGTCAATGAATATTCGTTTTGCCTAATAACCGAACGAACGCGTGTCCGGAGTTACATTGCACTTATTTTGTTTTCGCTCTAGTTACCGGACGAAAAGGTTATTACAAAAACGAATGCGAATTTTAAAAAGTGCTGTTGATATTTTCAAGAAATGTGATACGTATTTGATTGTTTTCAATTCATAGAAGATATCTATCTGATAAAATATTAGGTGAATTACTTTAAACATATTTTAATTCGTCAAATATGAAATCCAACCTCAATTGACATTTGACGTTTATTTTCTTGTTGATTTTACATTGAGAACAATGAAAATATGGATTTCAGAGTGAAATTTCCCTACTTTTTGATCTTCTTGAATGATAATTTTCAATAATAATGATAAAGTATGATAAATAATGAATAATTTTTTAAAGAAATAATGTTTGAATTATGGACTTGCTGAAAATCTGATATTTTGAGAAAGTATTTTCATTTTAACATATGTATTTTCTGGGTTTTATGTATTTGGTGTCTTTATTATAGATCATGGAAAAAGTATCAGAAAAAAGATAAAAAAGCTTTATACCAAAACGGATATTATTAATGCGGTTGAGGATATAAGGCAAAAACGATTGACAATTAGTGCTGCAAGCTCTAAATATAATATATTCTATATGTAAAATCTTTTCAATACTTTTTTTTTTATAAGCGCAGACCTAAAAAATGTTTCCGTAAATATTTCCCAGTGTTTATTATGCTTTAAAAATATCAAATCCATATCAATGAAATTATAATATTCTCTTGTCCGAGTATTGGTGCAGCGCTGTCCGGCTATTGGATCAATTCACCTTACTCGTCCGGCAATTGGCTCCAGAGCATTATTTAATGAAAAGAATTATTAAAAGGGATTATACAGATTTAATACAACTCTGGACTTTTTGTTATAGTAGGGAGGACACATACATCAAAATAATCGCGGCAATTCTTGATTCCGCATCACATTTAGAACGATTAATACAAAAAATTGAATGACATTTCCTTAGACGTCCGGCTATTGGTGCTTTTACCTTACGATCACGAAAATTAGCCCTCAGGCATAAATAGATAATTTTGCTTTCAAGAATAGCAATATTATTATTGAAGGGCTAATTTGAAAGAGAAAAGATTGTTTTTCATGAACAAAATTTGAAACACAAAAAAATAATGTTATTAATAAATTAATTAGTTGAGTTTGAAATTTTTGTCACTGCCTACATTATCGGAGGATCACTAGTCGCGTATCAGATAGGATACGTTGTCGACAGGTGTCCTCGTAGACAATTTCAAACTCTTATATCGCAAATAATGCAAATAAATTCAATATTTAAAGAATTTGAAAATCTTTCTGTGGAAAAAATGACGCTTTCGACTGCGCTGGGATTCGAGCCCAGGTCTTTCGATTGCCGGTCGACTGCTCTAACCACTGAGCTACACAGGCGTCCGACATCTCCTTCTCCACAGGAAGATCTCCTTATATCGCCTAGTGGCTCAGCCTTGCGGCTGTAAATGATTCCAAATTAATTAGTTGAGTTTGAAATTTTTGTCACTGCCTACATTATCGGAGGATCACTAGTCGCGTATCAGATAGGATACGTTGTCGACAGGTGTCCTCGTAGATAATTTCAAACTCTTATATCGCAAATAATGCAAATAAATTCAATATTTAAAGAATTTGAAAATCTTTCTGTGGAAAAAATGACGCTTTCGACTGCGCTGGGATTCGAGCCCAGGTCTTTCGATTGCCGGTCGACTGCTCTAACCACTGAGCTACACAGGCGTCCGACATCTCCTTCTCCACAGGAAGATCTCCTTATATCGCCTAGTGGCTCAGCCTTGCGGCTGTAAATGATTCCAAATTAATGTGTAGCTCAGTGGTTAGAGCAGTCGACCGGCAATCGAAAGACCTGGGCTCGAATCCCAGCGCAGTCGAAAGCGTCATTTTTTCCACAGAAAGATTTTCAAATTCTTTAAATATTGAATTTATTTGCATTATTTGCGATATAAGAGTTTGAAATTGTCTACGAGGACACCTGTCGACAACGTATCCTATCTGATACGCGACTAGTGATCCTCCGATAATGTTGGCAGTGACAAAAATTTCAAACTCAACTAATTAATTTGGAATCATTTACAGCCGCAAGGCTGAGCCACTAGGCGATATAAGGAGATCTTCCTGTGGAGAAGGAGATGTCGGACGCCTGTGTAGCTCAGTGGTTAGAGCAGTCGACCGGCAATCGAAAGACCTGGGCTCGAATCCCAGCGCAGTCGAAAGCGTCATTTTTTCCACAGAAAGATTTTCAAATTCTTTAAATATTGTTATTAATAAATTTTATTTTTGCCCAAACTTATTTTCTTATCGCTTCGAGCCAAATTTAAAAAAATGATGCGATTCTAATAAATCACGGTTCATTTTTTTAGGAAAAAGATTCTCTACAACTTGACCGTTTCCTATTTTTGAAATTGAATTAATTTTTATCAAATACAGCAATTTGTTTATAACAATTTTTTTTTGAAATTTCTTTTTTTATAATTTCAGCGGTCTAATTTTCGTGATCGTACTACCTTAAGTGTGAAATTTAATAAAATGATTTTATTTAAACGTAAAATTTATATTTTCAAAATTGTCAAACATAAAAAATTACTTTACTTTTTAAAAAAATACTTTCAAGGGATATCCAACCAATTCTGATACATCAGAAACTGACGATGACAAACAATCTGAACGTAAAGCCAAAAAATTTATTGCTAGTGACGGTTGGCTATAGAAATTTAAAGCAAGGCATGGGATGCGTCAAGTCAGGTTGAGTGGTGAAAAATTGTCAGCCAATATGGAAGGTGTTGATGAAGCAAAGAATGACATTCGACAATTTCTAAAGGACAATGGGTACAATTTCGATAATGTGTACAATGCCGATGAGACTGGCCTGTATCACAAATCTCTTCCTTCAAAAACTTTAGCTTTTTTTGACGAGAAAAGTCCTTCAGGATTAAAAGAAAATAAAGAAAGGGTAACAATAATGAATTGCCCCAACGCTACGGGTTCTCATAAGATTCCTTTGCTCTTAATTGGAAAATCGGCAAGACCTAGATGCTTTGCAAAAAATAAAGAGCAATTGCCACTTTATTATGCACATCAAAGTAATTCGTGGATGAATGGTATATTAATATTTTTACGTAACTATTAATCGTGAATTTTATATTTTTCGAATTTTATTTTTACAAACTGACTGCTTTAAACTTTTTAACTTTGCTTATTTTGTTAAGGTAAAATATTTATGGAGTGGTATAAAAATATTTTTATCAAGTCTGTCAAAGCTCGGAAACCAGGCAAAGAAGAAAAGTTTCTTCTCCTACTCGACAATGCTCCCTGCCATCCACCGGCTGATGAGTTGAATGATGTAGATCCTCAATTTACTGTGCAGTACTTGCCTCCCAACGTGACTTCTGTCGTTCAGCCGATGGATCAAGGAGTAATAGAGTGTATGAAGAAGAATTACAAGAAAATTTTTCTGCGACGAATGTTATTTGAAGATTCAAGAGACTCAAATGCAATGATATTTTTTATAAAAAATTGGACTTTAATAGATACAATTTTTACAATTGCAAGTGCTTGGTCGAATGTTCCCAATAAAACTCTTGGCAAAGCGTGGAAAAATTTGATAAGTGAAGTTCTTACGATGGAGGAAGCAGATTCTACGTCAGCTGATTTATCTACCATGTTGAATACGATTTCTAATTCTGATTTGCAATCAATATCAGACATCGAACAATGGATGAACGACGATGCTGACATCACCACTTGCGACAATGTGACAGACCAGGACATTTTAGACTCTGTTTTTCATCGAAAAGTTACTAACGTGAATAATAATCATATTCACGCATTTTATCAATTGAAATTATTTATTGAAAATTACAAAATATTGTAATTTAATTTTCAGTCCTCGCTACATGAAGAAAATGAGCATGAATTCCACATTAATTCAACGATGGAAGTGGTTGAAGAACAGAGAATTCTATCACCATTGGAGGGTGTGAAAAATAAAGAATTAAATGCAAAGTCTGCCTTCGAATCGTTCATAAAATATCGTAGATGGTATGAACAAAACTTTACGCTGTCTGAGAACGATATCGACAGATTGAATGAAACCCAAGAATGTATCGAGGCAAAATACTCCGAGCTGCATATGAAAAGATTGAATTTTAAATGTTGAGACAAGTTGTTTGACCTTACCTGCATATTATATTTTTTAATTATGATCCTGTAAAAATATCATACATGAATAAAAAAGTTTCAAACAATCCTGTTTGTATATGACATATTTTCTACAGTTTAATGTATCATTATATTGTTACACAAAATTTTCATTGCCATTTTATTTTCTATTTTTTATTAACTTTTTTCTAGTTATTATACTTACTGCTATAAAGTGTAAAACATAAATCAAAAGTTTGTTGGGAAAATTATCTATTTTCGACGTTAATTTTTTAATAGTACTTAATCTAAAACTTTTTATATTTCACTAGTTAACAGATAACTTGAACAAATGTAAGTTAAGTAACCACTCAGTCAATTAAAATTGAAAAAATTTCAAAGTTTCCCGGTCTTCTTAACTCCACCCACTCGGTTATCAGAGGTCATCTGATCGGTCCCGCCCCACCAAGCGCACTTATTCGGTGCTTGTGGTGAGGGACTGTTTACTCAACTTATCTAAACGTTCACAGTGAACTTATCTGAACGTCACCTTAAGTGAAAGTGAACTTAACTGAAAGTCTACTGTATTGCCAATAATTGTAATTTATACGTTCATCAGACACAACTTGATTTTATAGAACAACTAATCAACTATTTTCTCGAAGAAATATCATTTATATCTAGACAAGCTCGTAATATCACGAATATTTCTAAAACTAATGATCCATTCTTGCAACAGATACAAAAAATACTTTTATAATTGAGAATGAGACAGGAAACCTCCCTTTACTGACCCAAAGAAAATTTATTTCTACTTCCAAATCCATTTTTCCAAAAAGTTACAAATCTTTCTTCAAAACTTGGCAAAATTATGACCTACAAAAAATGGCATAATTCTCAAAAAGATCCAAATATTCACCTATATCGAATATTAGCAGCAAATTGGCTTAAAGACCTACATGAAATTTCTCAATCTTTTCTTTTACTCCTTGACCAACTCACAGAAGCTATTACCCATGCCGCAAGTAATTTATGGCACCCTATGTTACTTCCTGATACCTTCTTAGACTTCAAGTCTAACAAAGAAAACCCACACCTTTTAACATCCTTTTTTCTATGGTCCTTCCATTTTCTAAAATACAATACTTCTTATTCAATAAGTACTTGATTTTTATTATGACTATACCAATCCCATCTGCTGAAGAATTTCAATTATTTAAACCACATCCAATTTCAATACATCTCGATTTTAATACTGACGTAATTTCCTCTATTTACATAAAATAACCAATCATACTTTAAAACAAATGAAAATTTCCTCAATGCATGTTATCAAAATGGATTCCAAACATTTTGTCACCCACCAAGATCTATATCTAACATCGATAACAATCCTATTTGTGAAACATCAATGTTTCTAAATTCTCAACCATACAAGTGTGAAATATTCATTAGTTTTAGTGAATATCCATTTCTAACACCATTGCAATTTCATCATGGATGGCTATACTCAACAATTTTCCCCCGACAAATTTTCTTATCATGTCTAAAAAACTCTAAGACCTTAATCACACTCCAAGGAATAGGAATTTTGTTAACAAAGTTAGGTTGCAATCTAGATTCATCAACTCCATATTACCATCTCCAAAACCATTTGAATATAATAGATAATTCAATTCCAGTCAGCAAATCAACCACATCACTTGCTATAATTTCACCATTTTTATATAATATTTCTATTCAAGAGCCTCACTTACTGAAAAAGGTTTAACTTCTTCTACAGCAAAAAGAAGACATGCAATTATCAATCTTCGAAAACCATGTCTTTAAACTTACAAAATATGCAAACATTCAAAAAATTATTCCATCTATTTTTATTTCTAGTGCACATAAATTAACATTAGCACTAATTATTATCACTTTACTTATGATTACAATTTTAGGATTAATACTATTGAAAATTCAAAAAATATCTAAAAAAATAAACAAAACGCCAACACGTATAGAACTTATACAAAAAACTCCTTTAAGCTCAGTGACAAAACCTTTACTGACCGACTTGACATTCAACTATTGACCTTTCCTTTATTCTATCTTCCTTTTACCCCCTTTTTTTAAAGTCACTTTAGAAATTTTTTTTCAGATACAGGTATATTCTATCCTTCCTTTTCTTAAAAATCACCTGCATGATAGTTAAAAGTTCTATACCGTCAGAAGGACAGTTTTTGTACCCACGCCTTTAATGTTTCTAACTAAAGAAATAACAAACTGTAATATAAAAGTTGTTTTTCTGACGGAAAGTAAAATACTTCTAGCAAAATCTTTTACCTTGCATGATTAGAAAATATATTCAAAAAGTTATTATTCAATCTCCTTATCAGACCTTAATAAATCAAATCTATTCTAACAATTTGTAGAAAATGATACCAACTCCAACTGAACCTATTGTTAACCATTTTGGACCAGTAGACGGTGTATGTCCGCAAGAATATCCGATAGCATACGCGCACTTATTAGAATTAGAACCCTCGACATTGTTTTTATATTATAATCACCAAACCACAAAAAGATATTGTCAATTCTGTTTCGAGAAATTAGATCAGGAAACTCAAAATAACTGTGAGTTTTTTACTTCATGGCATTCCATTTGTAAATTGGAATGCATATATATAAGTTGTTACGGTTGGCAAGAACTATTAATTAATCCGCGACAAAGAGCAGCTAATTGTAACGAATGCATCGAAACATATTTAAATAACAAATTCAAAATTAGTCAAGGAAACGAAGTTCTGGTCAAAAATATCCCTGCATGATCTATACGTATCTACCTTCCATGCATGTACTCACGCATGAAAAATTTTGTAAATTTTAATAGAATCCTCAATACTAAAAAATTGTAAAATTTTGCAAATATTTCAAATTCCTCAAATATTGTAAATTTCTCCTTAGGAAAATGTTGCCCCAAGAAATCGAAACAGTCGAAGCAGAAGAAGTTCGAGCAAGCGAGCAGGATGTTCAGCCGTATTTTGAACATCATTTATGGTCGGAATACTGCTGCACAACCCTTATCGAAAATTCCTATATGAACGTCCTCGAAAAAAATCTTGTTTGCGAGGATAGTTACATGACAAAACTTAGCTTCTTTGAGGCCGAAGTAACATTACCTGTCCGA
Source organism: Diplolepis rosae (assembly GCA_030998225.1). Classification (NCBI taxonomy): domain Eukaryota; kingdom Metazoa; phylum Arthropoda; class Insecta; order Hymenoptera; family Diplolepididae; genus Diplolepis; species Diplolepis rosae. Next base: position 1,999,262 of record JAPYXD010000631.1, read on the forward strand.
ATAGATCACATAGTCACTAAAGACTTATATTGTACCTTAAAGCTCTCCAGCCTCGACTGCTCCCTTTGCGATACACAAATTTTTTACATGCGGCAAAGAGCAGATTCATGCGTAACTTCTGCCGAACGTGTAATTTATTTATGCCAACAAGAAGCATTATATAACGACGTCGATTCCGAAGCATCGACTATTATTTATAACAACGACGAATAAAAATATTAAATCAAACCATATTTGTTTTTCTTTTTTCTAAATATAAGCAATATCTATTAATAACTTTCGTTCAAATTTTTTTTTTATTCGTTGTTTAAAATCGTATTGCATATACATCACTACTTTTCCTTAACCGCCATAATGTAACGACAAACCTTAATAAATTAAAATGTTCTATCGGCGAAAAAAACAAACTTTTTTTTGTACATCTTAAAACAGACCACTGTTTTCTCTGCATGAAATATCTCTTTGGGTTAGCAAACGCGGAAAGTGGATATATTAGCAAACACAAAATTATTAACAAAAAAACTAACTAACTTTAGAATTTTAATAAATTTAATCATCAACTCAAACAGGTAATTCTTTTGCAGATCAAAACAATGGCCTTGCAGACAAGAGACCTATCGAAAGGTACTGCTGTACAAGTTTTAAACGAGATAAGCATAGAGTATGATTTCTCCGAACCCTCATATATTGTAAAATCGCTTGGAAAACACCAAGAACTGCCACCGTTCCAAGCAACTTGCGAAATCTTTAAAAATAAAATAACTTTTTCTTGTATTGGGGAACCAGCCCCTCAAAAAAAGTCTGCAAAGCAAAATGCAGCAACTAAACTCTTGGAAATGCTTTCCACAAGATACGTATTTTTAGAAGAAATAGAAGGAAAAAGCTTAATCCCGGAATCCAAAATTTTCAAAATAAGTAATGAAATCAGTAAAGAAACCTTGCAAAAATGCACTAATGCATGTGAAAGGTGTTTTCAAAGAGGACATTTAGCTCATAACTGCCGCAACCCTTTGCGTAATAAAAAATATAAAAATAACTCTTAAAAATGATCACTAACCTACGACATTATAAAATTACGTTTTGTATAAAATCTTACGGCATGAAATGTATTAATTACGTGTGAAAGATATTGATTTATTTGGGTGTATGGCAAATCATATGTAACCTTATACTAATGTTAAGTTGAAACCATTACAAAAAAGCTATGTAATAATTTATAACAAAAATTATGATGTTAAAAAAATATAAAATTTTTAATGATAATCGAGCTAGAATGTTAATATTGGAATGTATTAAATATTAAAATGCAAGAAAAAAAAAAGAAAAAAAATACAAATTGTAAAACAAAACGTTAAAACGAATGTTATATTCAATTCAGCTATTGTTATTATATCAGAAATAGAAATTCAATGTATCATTAAAAACATTAATGAATGTATTCTTCTTCCGAAGTTTCGATCGCGGATGCTTCACCCCCGCGCTCGAACTAGGGGGGAGGTGTCACGTCCCGCGACGTATTAGAATGTACTATAGGCACAGGCTAGGTCTAGAGAAAAATCTGGGGAAATCACTAAAAGAGAGATATACTATACTAAAGAGACATATACAAACGATATGAAATATGATTTTTACTTCCGTAAACTATATTTAAAAGTAACAATATTGATGACATCATTGCACGACTTGAAACTGTGTTGGATTCTATATTTGAATCTTGATAATAGGGTTTGTAGTGGTACTCTGATGTTGAGAGATAAGATAATAAATCCTAACCATAAATTGACCTACTCAAATACATCATGGAACATGCCGTAAACTTTCATGTCATTAAGTCTAATATTTCGTGCTTATTGACTACATATACAAATGCCAAATTGACAAAAAGTTGCATTAGAAATGAGAATAATACTTAACAATTATGGAAATGTGTCATTTTTCAAATTTTCAAAAAACGTTTCAAGTTTGATTTATTTTACATTTTGAACTGTGACCGACGGGGCAGTAACGGTAAGCACGTGTTGAGAGATAGGGCCATATCGGTACCATTACTTTACCTACGCGAATGCGTCACATATCAAGCTGAAGAGTTGTGACAGGTGTAGGACTACTAGATACCAATACTTGTCAAAATGCCATATTGTTTACATCTGAAACGAATTGATGGTCTAATCGATTTTACGATCGTTCTGTAGGCGAAGGGTCAGTAATGGTACTCTCACTTTTCGAGAGATAGGATCATATCGGGACCATGAATTTAACAACTCAAATATCTCATACATCGCACCAAACTTTTGCATCTGAGATAAATATAATGTTTTTTTACGTTCATAAACTACATGTAAATGATTCTCTATATGTATTTCGGTAAAGAGATTAGTTATGGTATTCAGAGTTTAAGAGATATCTTAACCATAAATGTGCCTACAGAAATACATTACGAATCATGCCGTACTTTTGCATGTTATTAGGTCTAGTATGCGGTAATTATTAGTTATATATGTGTCTTTCATATTCCTAATATTTCACAAATTCCTAGACTGCAACTGACTTTATGTTTTTAATGTGATGAGAGGATCCGTGTTGATACCGACTATTGGAAAAATAACATCATGTTAGTAACGTTATTCAGGCTAGACGAATGTGTCATAAATAAAGCCAAAGAGTCACATTAGAAATAACAATAATTATAGTTAATTATGGAAATGTGTATTTTTGCTAACTTTGATAAACAACATGAAGTTTCATACATTTTACATTTTGTACTGTGACCGACGGGGCAGTAATGGTACGCACGTGTTAGGAGATGGGGCAATAGCGGAACCATTACTTTCCCTACGCGAATGCATCTCACATAAAGCAGGAGAGTTGTGGCAGAAGTAGGTCTACTATACTAATATTTACGTAAATGCCATATTGTTGACATTTAAAAAGAATTCAAGTTGTAATTAATTTTACATTTGTACTTTTGTCTCATGGGTCAGTAATGGTACTCACTTTTCGAGAGATACGATCATATCGGGACCATGACTTTAATAACGCAAATATATCAATACCTCACGCCATACTCTTGCATCAGAGATAAATGTAATGTTTTTGACTTTCGCAAACTACATTCGTACAACCATCAATAGTTTACTTGATAAAAGTGGAAAATGAAAAAATGAGACTTTGAGAATCTGTAACTTAGTAAATATTCATGATACAAAATATTTATTCAGAAATTTTTTGTAGAGGACTAAATGTACTACAAAATTGCCATTTAACTTTTTGTCCCATCTTAAATAGTTTAGCTTAAAAATTCAAAAAACTCAATATTTTTAGAAATTAAAACGTTGAGGTTCTGTAGAAAATGCAATATTGATGATAGAAATTCGACTCAATAGAATTTTTTATAGAGAAATTAATTCTGAATAAGGTTTACTCCTTTATTTGATGAAAAAACAATTTTATCATAGCTTGCGGAAGGAAATAATGTAGAAAATACCTGTAATCTGTAGTATTTAAATGGAAAAACTTTAGGTACGATGAGAAACCTCTTAAAATTGAAATTACGAGTTGTGCTTTGGACAGAATTTTTGTTTAGACATGTTATACGATATTTTCAAGTTTTCGTGGAAAAAAAAATTTCGCGTTTTTTTGGAACACCTTAATATATTATATATTATATATATATATATATTCTATAGTAAAATCCATTTTGTTTCAAATGCCAGGGATATTGTATTATGAAGTATGTATAGAATCACCTATGTCTTCTACATATGCAGCATCCTCATGCATTCACAGTTTATAAATTGCAAGAGATATCAATTACCGGGAGTATCGAAACGCTGAAAATTAAACGATCAAACTAACTTACCTAAGTGAAGTTCGATCGTAATTATACGACCGCCTTGTAGTTTCGCTACTTTACGCCAGATTGCCACAAATTTAAGAGCCAAAATTTTCTAGTACCGCTCCCTCCCTGCGTTCATTTGACGAGACTTCATTCAGTTTAGAGCTGTCCTGTAAATTGTCTGACAGTTCTACACGGTACCCGAAAGAACTCGTGGGGGGGAAATAAAATATTTTGGGCGGTAGTAATCCCTTCGAACGAGGCGGTCGTATAATTACGATCGAACTTCACTTAGGTAAGTTAGTTTGATCGTTAATTATACTTTCCGTCTCGTTCTCGGGATTACTATTGTAGATATTTAGAGCAGACAATTTACCAAATTTTTGTTTTTATTGGAGAAAAAGCACAAAGCAGTTTTAGATTTATTTTTTTTTGTTTCAATTATTTCTTAGAACTGCATTATAAAATGTTTCATTAGCGGGTGTGATTAGTCGATTATAGAATCGAGCAAAAGTCAACGAAGTTTGGGACCAACCCACTGTGCTTCTAATAATATTTAGGTCCATTCCTTTTTTAAAAGCTGTAGAGGTTGCCGCGTGTCTAACGCTGCGTGCAGTGAATTCTTTGTCAATGCCGCATTGGTACAAAACTGACTTGGTCCAGCGGCTAAGAAATTGTGAACCTACTGCTTTATAGGACTTTCTGGTAGCCAGAAACAGTTTTTTACTATTATTTTCCTTTTAAGGTTTTAGCTACACAAAGTTGTGGCTTATCGTTAAAGTATGGTAACATAAGGTACGGTTGACAAGTCCTTACTCTCGAGGTTTTAATCAAAGCTTCTACTTTTATTTCTGCACTATTTTCTGAAAATCTTATTAAATCAGTATTTAAAAGTGAGAATGTTTGCATTCTGTGACCTGCACCTAAAGCTAGGAGTATTATAAATTTTTCTGACAATGTCTGTGAATTAAGTGACTCCAGTGGATACCAAGAAGAAACTTTATCGAGGACAGGAATGACGTCCCAAGTTTTTGAATACTTGGGGCGTGAAGGCCTTAACCTGTAAACCCCTTTGAAGAAACGGTTCATATCACTGTCCGATATTTTTTCTGATGAGATGAGTGCTATTGCTGATCGCGCTGTGTTCAAGGTTCCATATGATCCACCGTCGTTGAAGGACTCGCCTAGGAATTCTAAAACTTTGTTAGAGAGTTGGTTAAATAGCTCTAGGTTCTTGTTAATGCAGAAATTCCACCACTTTCTTAGTGGGCCGTCATATTGCTTAACTGTAGAGTCTGCCAACGAGGCCAATATAACCTTTAATGTTAGCTGGGATAAATGCCTTGGGCGGTAGCTTTCCCTGACAGCCATCCTGCAGCCAGGGTAAGTGAGGCTACTAACGGGTGTTGACGTGACCTACAAGGGGACAGAAGAAGAAATGGACTTGGAGAAAACATTAATGGTTTTTCTAACAGCATTGACTGAAAAAGCGGAAACCATGGTTGTGAAGTCCACCAGGGAACGACAACTATGCCGCAAGCCTCATCTGTCACAATTTTCCATAATGTTCTTAAGATCATGGAAAAAGGCGGAAAAGCGTAAAACTTTCTATTTTTCCAAGAGATCGTAAAGGCGTCGAAAGCTTCTGCGTCGGGGTGACGAATCCAGCAACAAAAGGTGGTTCATTTTGTGTTGAAACTGGTTGCGAACAAATCGATGGTAAGGTTTCTAAAGGTTTGTAAAATCTCTTTGTACGCATAATCAGCTAACACCCATTCTGTATCTACGTTCCGAATCCGAGATTCTTTATCAGCATTTACGTTAGCTTCCGATGCAATGTATGACGCATATAGCCAGAGTTTTCTAGTCTCGCACCACTTCCAAGTTTCTCTACTAAGAGAGTGTAAATGGGGATGTTGGATTCCGCCCATTTTATTTATGTAGGCAATTGCCGTTGTGTTATCTATTCGCAACAGAATCTCAGAACTCACCAGTTCAGAAGCAAAAGTTTTAAGGGCCTAAAAGGCCGCTAAAAGTTCTAAGCGATTTATGCTCCAGGGTTTCTCCTCTTCGTTTCAAAACCCATGAGCTGATTCGCATTCACAATACGCCCCCCCAACCAGATTTTGATGCGTCAGAGAATATTTCCTTCTCAAAAACAAATTGAAGTATTGGACTTCGTGATAGATGTATGTTCTTTCGAAACCAAATCAAGTTAGGTCGTAGGGATTTTGGAATCAACATGTATTTGTCATAATCACCGTCAGACAACAGCAAGGCTTGAAACTTAGCTTGTTCTAGAACTTTGGTGTAGCCAATTCCATACGGTATCGCAGGGCAACAAGAAATCAGGCTTCCAATTATTTGAGAAAACTATCGAATAGTGGATGATTTTTTCTTCAAAAAGATTTCTATCAAGGAACCTATTTTTTCTCTTTTGTTTGAAGGTAACTCTAACGTTAAGATTTCAGAAACCAAGGTGAACCCTAAAAAATTACAACTTTTGCTAGGAATTAAGTAACTTTTTTCGTAATTGATTACGAATTCTAGTGATTGAAGAAGTTTAATGGAAGTTTGGACATTGCATAAACAATCTTCGAATGTGGTGCCGAAAAAGAGAAAATCATCTAGATATATTACAGATGAGAGTCCCTTACCCCTCAGATGACTCACAACTGGCTTCATAATTTTTGTAAATACAAAGGGACAAATATTTAACCCGAAAGGTAGACAATTAAACTCATATAGAGTGTCCTCGAAGGATAACCTCAAGTATTTGCGATATCTTTTTTCTACTGGCACTGAGAAATACGCATTCTTTAAATCTAGATTTGTCATTTAGCAATTTTTCGTCATCAATTTACAGGCCGTTTGAGCATCTTCTAGTTTAAAGTGAGGTATTTCGATAAATTTATTTAAGGCCTTCAGATTGAAAATAAATCGTTTCGATTTATTTTTACGACCAGCTAAGAAATAAGAGGATAAAAATTCTCCTTTTAAAGATCTACAAGGACTAATTGCTCCCAATTTCAATAACTCAATCTCAGATCTTAGAACTGTGAGTTCGTTCTGGGCCAAAATTCGACCAGATGGGGAAATTTTTTGCCATGGTTTCCGCTTGAACGGAATTTGGTAACCTTTTACTGACTGAAGGACGAAAGTGTTTGTAGTAATTTCCTTCCAAATTGAAAGGAAATTTCGTAAGCGGCCTGCCATACTAACCTCCATTTCCTCTCCTGTCGCGCTGAAGGTCGCGATGGTCGTCTCGTTTGCTGCCCTCGATACGTCGTTTGAGATTTCTTGTATTCTTGTTTCGGCCGAACATTGTGGTTCTTGCTCATCCACGAAGGCCTCTGGTTCCTCATGAACGAGATTTTCGAGTTTAAAAATTCAGAGCTTTGGTTATTAGGAGTCTTCTGCGAAGAGACTGATGGTTTAATAGTCTTGCTGATCTTCTCCAACGAATTGACTTCGTTAATCTTCTCATTAAAATTATCTCCAAATAGGAAAGTGCCTCTCTCTGATTTTTCCAGAATGGATTTGACCGATTTATTATAAGTGGGAGCGATGAATGCTCTTCGAGCAATCGTCTCCACATAATGGAGTTGTGTGATCATCTTTCCACTATGAGAAAGATATTCGAGAAGTTTCGCAACGTCGAGTCCATTGTCTGCATTGTCCAATAATATGTTTATGCCTTGGCCCAAGGCTGACAACGCCGAGCCTGCCAGGCGCTGAGAATTTTGAAAATGGTTGACAGCACCATAACCGGATTAAATTCTGGAGCATCCAAGAAGATATTCCCTTTTCGAGGATATTTCTTCAATAAATCCTCTCTCTTCTTTTTAAAGGCCTGACCTGAGCCAGAAGTCCCATCTAGAAACCAATTCTGGATTCAAATCGATGTCTCCGGTACTGAGAGTGGTGGGATTTTTTTCTAATGCACCTAACTTCTCTTCATCGACTGTTGTCACGGCATTTTTGTCCGCCATGTTTTCTTCAATGCTTTGGCTCATGTTTGATTCGATATTTCTATCATGTTGACCGCCATCTTTACTTGTCCCTTCCTTTGATAAGGTTCCCGAAGAAGTATATCACTGGATTAGTCCTATACCTTTGTATAGGCTCTACCAGGTTAAGGATCGACACGTATCTCATCTCTAGTATGAGCCTGGCCGTCCAAGTTAGTCCATGAGGGAGAAACTCAACCAAAAACTTACTATAATTTGAATCCCGCGATGTATCTAGAGAACGGGATTCCCGACTTTTAGAAGAACTCCGGGATCGTGAAGGAGTGTAAGATCGAGGTGTACTGGAAGAACGAGACGAACTAGATGACACGTATCTTGAATGTTTATGTTTCCGATCTTTTTTAACTTTTTTCTTTAGTTTCTTCAATTAACGGAATAAATCATTTACGTCTTCTTCGTTAAAGGAAGAAGGCTTACGTTTATGTTCCATAATATAATTTAACTTGACCTTTGTCTCTTACATGTAAACGTATCAGACACAAAAAAACGAATGAAGTCTCGTCAAATGAACGAAGGGAGGGAGTGGTAATAGAACATTTTGGCTCTTAAATTTATGGCAATCTGGCGTGAAGTAGCGAAACTACAATAGTAATCCCGAGAACGAGGCGGAAAGTAGAATTAAATATAAAAACTACAGTATAAATTAAGTAAAAGAAACAGATGCAAGTAACAAGTGAAAAACTTGTCTACTCTAAGTGCACGACAAATAGGATTTCAGGAGTATCAGAACGCTGAAAACAAATGAAAATTACAGGACGAGTCGGAGCAAAAAACAAATGGAAAACTTGTCTGTTTTACGTACACGAGAGAGTGAATAAAGAGGAGTAACCTCACTTATAATTAGAAACACTTTATAAATGTATAAGATACGCCGTCTCAAATTAAACATTGACTTGCAGATTTCTTCAATATAAATATAGAATCTGAAAGTTCAGCAGAAAAGTGCAGCTGCCCACAGTTGCATCGTAATTTTGGAATAATAGGCAATTGATGACAAAATTTGAAATATCGAAAAGACAAGCGAAAAATGTAAAAACTTTGTTATTTTGCATGGAATTATGGCACTACCAAAATGAAAACGAGGAAAGACACTGTCTCTTAAAACGATAGCTCTGGTAACGGATTTTTTCCAACGCGATGACAACAGTTGCTTCATGCTTGGAATGAAAGATTTTATGTTTCATTAAGAAACGGTTATTGCTTACCAATCTGAACGAGCTATACACTCACTTTTTGTCACAGTATCCGGAAATAAAATTCAGTTTTATCAAATTTACTCAACTCAGACCAGCTTATTGCGTCTTAGCGGAAAGCAGCGACACTCACATAGTGTGTGTTAGCACTTACCACGAAAACGTCAAACTGATGCTGAATGAAGGCAACATGAAGAACTTGACAGCAAATAATGAAATGACTCTCAATAATTACAAGGACTATATAACCCTGTATGCCCTGAACATACGAATTCTTATCACCTCTGAGATTGCAAATTTTTCCTTGGTACGATACCTGTAAAGTGATTTGTAATAAACGTTTTTGATGAGCTCAATATTGAGAAGATATGGTTTTAAATTTGGTTCCAGACATATATGTCACTTAAATTTTTAATATATGTAGGTACGCAACTAAGTTCCCGCTGTTTTTTTTATGAAAATGAAACTTTATTGGGAAAAAATGGTTACAAATGAATCATTCAAAGTATTGCCCATCGTTAGCTACAACTTTTGCCCATCATTCTGGTAGTGCTCGAACACCATTACGGTAAAAGTGTTCATCTTTAGAGACTATCCACGAAGCAAGCAATTTTTTGATGTCTTCATATGAGCGGAACTGCTGATCAGCCAGACCATGTGCCATCGACCGGAAAAAGTAATAATCGGATGGCGCAATATCTTAGGAATACAGCGTGTGCGGTAGGACTTCCCATTTGAGGGTTTTCAGGTAGGTTTTAACGGGTTTGGCAACGTGAGGCCGAGTTTTGTCATGCTGTAGAATCACTTTTTCGTGTCTCTGCTCGTATTGTGGCCGTTTTTGGCGCAATGCTCGGCTCAAACGCATTAATTGCGTTCGATACCGTTCCCCAGTAATGGTTTCGTTTGGTTTCAACAGCTCATAATAAATAACATCAGCGTCTTCGAAGGTTTTTAGCCTTCCTTCACGCGGACGGTCGTCAACTTTTTGAAGCTCTCGATGTGCTTCAGCCGTCGTTTTCTTCGAATGACATGGTTCAAGCATATCAATCATAAAACCGTCAGTCGGACAGATAGTGAAGGGTTTGCAAAGAGGAACTTTCTTTTGCCCCGAAAAACATTTCATTTGGTACTCGTTGTTTCTACTTTTTTGGTGTCGTGCATACGTGCCATGATAAATTGAGGCGCCGGATTCCATAACCGACGGAGCGCGTAGCCTAGTAGGCAAACGAGGGGATACCGCAATGCGCGAACTTTTTTTTCATTTAAATAAAAAATTCGGAAAAATGATTTTTTTTAAACACGGAAGTACATGTTAAATGTCATTTCGCATATTTTTTCTCCCATAAATCTTTGTGTCAGAACTCTAGTTTTTTTTATAATCGAAGGAAACCGTATTTTTTGAAGGTACGAAATCAATCGATTTTTTACAATCACCTAGCTGTTTTTCGTACAAATTTATCCGGAATAATCAGAAATTTTATCAACAAACTCAAAAAACCCTAGAGCTTTAGATGGTTATGTTCAGCATAAGAAAATTCTCAATTTGTTAATAATTTTTATTACAAAAGTTGCGGCTGCAGAATTATAATTTTTCAACTTCAAGGAAAAAAAGTATGCGAGGAAGTTTAGAATTGAGAGAACTTTCAGCGAGAAAGTTGTTCAGCAGGCTTTCAGATAGGTTTTTAATATATTTTGAGATTTTTTAATCAAAAACTGCAGTCAGGATGGGAATTTATTTAAGTGCGCTCAAGCGCACCGATACCGATAGAGAGAGATGCACTCATGCCGAGAGCACACGATTCGACAGAGTTTCAACATCATTTTTGCCGATTCTATTATAATAAACTTCCTTTTTGTCCGTGATTTTCCGGAAAATCGAACTTGATAAAAATAACCGCGACTTTTTTTTAAAGCTTCACGATCTTTTATGATTTCAAAAAACGAAGAAAAATTGCAAATTGTGTTCCTACTTTTGTTTAAAAAAGCTTTCATAAAAGTAAACATGTAACTTTCAGAATTATTCAATATGTAAAAATTAAAAACGTTGAACCAAATCAAACGCAAATAAAATTGTGCATTAGTCGGGATTTTCGGCAAAGGGAGATTTTGCCCGAATTCGAAAACGCAGCATAAAGCATCTTATTTTTCAGATAAACAATCATTACAGACGTCCGTCCGCGGTCGATCGAAAGTAAAATTAAAAAAATAATTGAAATACTTAGAGTAAGATGAAAGTCCTATCGGAGGAGTGTTGATTCCTTTTCTTTTTTCGTAAAATCTACAAAATTTCGCGAATAAGGTATTAAGGCATAATGATGAATCTTGAAAATACTTCAAAAATGTGTGCTCCAGACTGTAGTAAGACTGATCGTGAGGCAAAGAATTGCAGTGTTCATGGATGAGTAATTTAACTTCTTCTGTTAACTTTAAATGTTCGTCATGCGCCCCCCACGTCCATCTTCAACACTATCATTGATTTTTTTACGTTCTTGAATCGTGATGAAACGTGAACGCGTAAATTTAATGACAGAACACAGAAATGCTTGGTATGTTTAAAATTGGTTATTGAGTCGAAAAAAAGGGAAACATGTACTACCAATCAAAATTTTTTTCGAGTATTTTTCTTTAATTTTTGATGCTGCTACTAATAAGCTGTCCAAAAAAATATTTTATGAGTCGTATTCACCAATACTCCAAAACTTGTTGAATAAACATCTTTGCGACTCGATGCCGATTTTTTCGTAACATTCCTTGGGACAAATTGTGACGAGCTTGAATTCTTTTTTTGGTATGATTTTTCCCGTTGATCGCGATTTATATTCTTCACCCAGTATAAGAAATGAACAGTTATACAAAATTTACGCTAATTCCAGTAATGTTTCACTTTTGTGATTGTAATTAATTTATTGTAGTAAACAATTACTTAAGATTTTCTTTTATCTTTTTGTTTGATTTCCAGACGCATACCAGGAGTTCTAAACGAACGTTCCACTGTATCAAAATTATTAGAAAATTCAATAATTAAGGAATGTCCCAAATCGATATTTTTTATGAATAAAATTTCAAAATCAACAAATTATAGGATCCTGATACAGTAAAATGTGACATTTCCAAAAATTTAAACAATTTCATGATTTATTATTAAATATACGTCAAAATAATCGTTAGTAAAGGTTTGGTAGTTATATATTGAACATTAGCTCGAAATTTGTCGAATTTTTGAGGACTAATACATTTTGTAGGATAAATACCCGAAATGTTCATGAAAATGAAATATAAGCAACCTATTGTTAAAAAAATTTTATTTGACAGATCAAAATTATATGAATGAAATATAATAGAATTATGATGCTTAATAATGTTTAATAAAAAAGAGTAAAAAAAAACAAAATTTTCGTATACTAGTGTAAAATTTAAAAAAAAAACAAAATTTTTTTTTACAAGCACGTCATTTACAAGATAATATAATTATCTACATTTTTTATATACACTTTTTTGTTATAGGAATCTTTAAATCGGCTGTACCTTGCACACCGTTTACCTCTGCGCGCGGCGCAGAGTCAACTTCAGTCGCATAAATAATGCACTCCAGTCCAGATTTTTACAAACAATAAAATTCTTTTGTACTCTAATAATAAAGGACTATATGTGTGGAAAGTTTGATGTATCTAACATTTGCAGTTTTTTTAAAATCTATGTACAAAGTTCAGTTACGATTTTGGCGAAAATGATAGAACGGTCCCCTTAAAACTAGAAGTACCATTCTTGTACAATTAGATCAATAGTCCTGGAAAAAGTATAGAACATTCCAAAAGTATTCAGTAGAAAGTCCGTGAAAATTCTGAGTACGCAAAAGAAAAAAAAACGATTTTCGCAAGCTACATTTTTTTTTAATACTTTAATTATACTTACTAAACACTATCATTACACATCGCTGAACATAATATATTACCCGCTGTTGAAATTAATCTTACGCTGACAGAATTCGAAACTTAACTTTTATCTAACCTAAATGTATAACGCAGTCTAACCTTATAAATTAAACCGCACGGCTACCGAAGCACTTGCGATATTTCCTAAAAAATGTTGGGTACATTTTATCCTTAGAAAATGCAGGGCCGTGTAAGAAATTGCTGCGACTTGTTTCGCCAACAATTTTATATAAGGCTAGCAAAAGTTTTTAAATGAAGAGATTTTTAATAAATTAATATCAAATATAAGGATTTTATAATTTCTAAAAGGTTATGTCAGTCCACAAAGTAATAAAGCCTTTGTGTATCTAAAAACTGACATTAACAACTGCGCATCGTATCAGTGATAATTTCATAAGACTTTCAAACGCAGTCTAAGAATGTTTCTTTGACTTGTATAGCAGCTATTCATCTCTTTCCAATCAAATTATTTTATCCAAACTCTTTTAAAACCTGAAGCATTTTTTCATTTTTTCGATGAAGTTCTAAGCTTCTTCATAAAAAGTATATAGGATCTTTGAAAAAATTTGTCCTGTCCAAAAGTCGAGGACTGTCAAGTAAATTTCCCAGTACAGTAAAACCTTATTTATCGGGACGCCCTTGAAATGTAAACACCTCGTTTATCAGGATTTGGAGGGGCTCCCCACTACCACCTACAGTCTCATGGTGGGTTGCCATGACTCTTGTTGTATGTTGACATTAAGTAATGGTAACGAAGATATATAGTATATAATACGAAGGTATGTGAAAAAATTGACATAATAAAACTCCTGCAAATGAAACATCTGCAAACTATGTCACTATGTACAAGGAGTGGTGGCTGGAGGAAAAACAAAATGTCCCGATAAATGAGGTTGCGAGATCCCGATAAGTGAAGATCCCGATAAATGAGGTTTTACTGTACTTATTTTTACCGTGTAGCTCAATAATAGTCTGTACCAACTGTACCTTGTTTCTGGCTTTCTTCCCGATATTCCAGCTCTACCTTTCGGGATTCTTTGATCTTTTCCTTCCAACGTGAGAATTTATTTCTTGGAGCATTTTCACGACTACAGTAATCAATTTTTGACAATTTGTTAACTTATTTAATGCAATAAATTACTGTTGTTCGCGATTAATTACATACATACATTGCTCTTTCTCTCCTTCTTAATCTTAGTGGTTCCCTGTATCACCACTCTACGATCGCGCGATGCGCGGTAATATTTAAATGAAAGGAATACTATTTCCTTACATCTCCCCCACCCATAGTGAAAATTCTTAATTTAATTCTTAATTTAATCGGTTGTAACTTGGTTATATCAAAAAAGTTGATTCAATTTTCTTCCTTCTTGTATTGATCTTGTAGATAGAATTTGATATTTTTTCTATTATTTCAAAAGGGCCAATTCTTAGTTTGTCTAATTTTCTTCTATTCAGCTTGTTTCCGTTTTCTACGAAGACCTTGTCTCCTTATGTTAAATTCATATTGTTTTCAATTTTTATCGAATAATTTTTTATTGTAATTGTGTGATTTTACTGTGTTTTCTAATGCTATTTTCTTATCTTCAGTCTATTTATCTTCTGCCTTTTCTGCTTTCAAATCCTTCGGTAAGATATTTATATTTGTTCCGTCCAATAAATATTTTGGAGCAAAGCCTGTGATCGACTGTTCTGTTTCATTATATTTATCCACACACTCTCGTGCTACCGTTGTCCAAGCTTTTTTTTCTCCCTTCTCATTCATTTTACATCTTATTTTATTGACTAACGTTTGGTTCAGTCTTTCATTTAAACCGTTCGAGAATGGTGTGTTTACTGCTGTAAAAATTAGTTTTACATTATCTTTATCCAGAAACTCTTTAAATTCTTTAGAGTTAAGGCCTGGATATTGGTCTGTAAGAATTATTCCAATCTCATCTGTTTCCAATGCCTTTTTCAACAATTTAATGAAATCATTCGCATTTTGCGTTTTTGAAGTTAAAACGAAAGCGTGTCTTGTAAAGTGATCAACCAATAAATGTAGATACTTTTTTGTTGATCTGGATCCTCCAAAACCACCTATAGTGTCTATGGACATTATTTCAAATGGCTTTGTTGCTAGACCTAATAGTGACATCAATCCAAATTTTCTTTGTCCTCTTGTTTTATTCTTCTTACAGGTTTCGCAATTTTTACAAATATTGGTTATATTTCTTGTTAAATTTTTCGCTGTGTATATTGGAATAATTTTCTTTTGCATCTGTCTAATTCCAATATGACATAGGTCCTCATGCACTAGTTTTATGATTTTGTTGCTAAATTCTTCTGATAGGATAATTTTTTCTTTCTTTTTCATTTTCTTATAGTAAATTCCATTTTTCTTTATCCAGCCTTGTTTTTTCTTTTTTAATATTTCATTTGTCTGTTGGTCCGACATTATATCTTCTATTTTTATTAAATTCACTATTTTCAATAATTCCTCTTTATTATCTTCAGCCTCTAACACAGGATTTCTGCTTAAATAGCCTGCTTCTAAGTTTTCCTTACCGGGTATATACCTTATTACAAAATCATATTGAGATAAGTAATATGTTAGGTCTCCTAGCTCTTCATCTGTTCTAGCCTATATATTCATATTTTCTAGGGGTTTATGGTCAGAATATATAATGAATTGTCTCGCTATAAGCCAGTGTTGCCAGTATTGTACGGCTTCTTTTATTGCAAGACACTCTAGGTATATGGCCTTTCTTCTCTAAATTACAATACCGGTAACACCAAAACTACAAAAAAAACTAGAGTTTTGAAACAAAGATTTATGGGAGAAAAAATAAGCGAAATGACATTTAACATCTACCGCCGTGTTTAAAAAAAATCATTTTTCCGAATTTTTTATTTGAATGAAAAAAAAGTTCGCGCATTGCGGTATCCCCTCGTTTGCCTACTAGGCCCTGCGTTCCGTCAGTTATGGAATCCGACGCCTCAATTATAAATAAATTATCGCTCACATTAAACAGTTTCGTTTTTATTTCAGTAGTGTTATTATTAATAAGATAGTCTGTATTTAAAGCACATAAGCCAAAATGAAATGGTAATATAACAGTTTCAAAATATTTAATTACGCTCGCACAATAATCAGAAATTGATTTTTCATTTTCGTTCATTATCTAACTGAAAGAAAGAACTGATTACTTAATTTTAATTTCCTGTATGTAGTTTAAAGAGAAACAGAACCAGAGCTTGAATTACTGAACGGGATAAACGTTTTCTCAATGAAATCATACTACACCCTAAGACTCGTATTAGAGTGTACTTTCAGAAGCCTAAGATCTTCCTTAAAAATTCGATTTTTAATTATATGACTTGGACAACACCGATTGCTAACCGGTATGTAGATTTGATTTTTTATGTAGGATTGCATTCGAGCCTCTTCCGGAATTACAATCAGATTTTTTGTAGAATGATAAATACAACAATACTTATGCGTGGAAACAGTTCTCTGAAGTGGAATCTCAATATATTCGATCTCAGGAGTAGCTTCATTTCTTTTTACTTTAATTGCGAATGATGGATCAAAAGTTGAATCAGCTTCTAATTCAGAGTCTTTATGCAATTATTTTTTTTCTAAATAGAAAGTCTGCATTTGCGGCATAAAATATCGTTAACATCTATTGTTTGTTTTAGAGAGCTAGAAAAACGATTCGCTTCTTCTTCAGTGTGTTTCATTTTTTTTCTACCAGTTACTTTCTTTAAAGAAATGTCGCAGCCAGCACATTTCAAATGCTTTAATGCCGAAGACATTTTTTAGAAAATAATAGTTAATTATTAATTAACTCCAATACTATTAATTATTTAATTAATAAAATTAAATCAGATATTCAATAGTGAAAGAAATCAAAGAAAGATGAAAGAAATCAAAAATGAAATGAAATACCGTACTATTTTGTGAGAACGCACAACACCTACACGGAAACGAACTCGGCAGTTTGCTCGCTCGCGACAGTGGCGTCACGCGCCCAGAGTGTGCGTGCATCTAACTGCCAAACTTTGGCGGGACAGCGGCGCCACTGGGGAGATCACGCGCCTATTGCTAGCGGCCAAAGTATGGCAGTTAGATGCACGCACACTCTGGGCGCGTGACGCCACTGTCGCGAGCGAGCAAACTGCCGAGTTCGTTTTCCGTGTAATGTAAATGGAACTCAGTCCATGCTTGTGTCTCTTAATCGGCGGAATGAGAAATTGAGTATCGAGCTTTTCGTGAACACGCAACAAAGAGATGATTGCATGCGCAACAAACATATTATAGTTGCTGTAACCATTTTTGATTGCCTCCATTATACAGCGTAAAAATACTTGAATGTTATATTATAAGGTTTAGTTAGCCATAAATAAAATGTAGAAAAATTTAATTTAGAAAATAAATAAACGGTTCTATCGATCAAGTGGCTCCAAATTACGATACGAGGCAATGTCGCGCTCATGATTTTTATTTTTTTTACCTATATTCCACCACATAAAAATTAATAAAAAATCTGAGTTGCAGTATACAGTGCAAGGATGTTTTCCTGGAAATATAAAAGTGGTATCTCTAATACAATACAAGAAAAAAAAATTTCAAACCTTTTTTATGCTTATTTTTTGTTCGAGAAATTAATCAATTTTTTAAAAAATTATCCAGTGATCTTTAAAACATACATTTTGTTCATTAAAATCAGTCGAGCCATTTTCGACAAAAATCACTTTTTAAATTTTTCTTTACCCCTCCATATCTCCCACAAAAATATGATTTCAAGATTGAAACTTGATGGATTTTCATACCACATGGATACGGACTTATGAAATTAATTTCAGCTTTATACATGTGGCGGCAGATTTCACATACTTATTCCGCTAGGCCCTTTTTGGTTGGGTGCACTTGAGAATTGAGAAATAATACCCCATATATTAAATCGTTTTGTTGCATTCATGGTTTTTTTTTACTGATATTGGGAAAGAAAAATACCACTGTGCGCAAAGCCGCACTGCTGTATCATAACAAATATAGCCGGTGAGGAGTGTGATCGTACATGCGATTAACACAGAGAATTGATTTAAAATATAATTAAAACTATTAATCAACAATAAACGGTTACATTATTGTTAGAAGTACATTGTGAGTATACAAATGCAACGCCATCAAGCTGAAATATACTTGTAGTAGAAGACCAAAATGTGATAAATTTGGGGTTATTTTAATTTAATTCAACTTCTGTCACTTTTATTTATTTATACGGAAAGTCGAGGTTTTTTTACGAATAAATGTAATAACACTCTTTCACATGCTTCACTGCCCAAATTGGTTAATTCAGAACATTACCACTTGTTCCGCATTGCAATTTTAAACTCCCAATATTTTCAAAGTACTTTTAAATTTGTTCTCCACAATTGAGTTTATCTAGATTACAAAGAGAAAGATAACAAATCAAACCTGCATCTCAGGCTGAATATTGTTGAAAAAGTGTTATCAAACAAACAAAGAAAAGTAAAGAATCTATGAAACTCTGTTTTTGGAAAACAGTGTTAAGGGATTACTCCTTGGAACAATCAGTATGCTCGTAATGTTGAATAATTGTACACGGTATACATACCAATATTGATAGTTGCCTGTCTACTGATAACTTCAGGTGATAGAGGAGAAAGCTTATTAACATCCTGGAAAAAAAGGAAAACTAAATTAATTTTTAGATAGTTAAAGAGTAAAATGTTTTTCCTATACTTATCTAACGTTTGGAAATTTTTGATGATTTTAATATTTAGAACAGAACGTCATCCGTACAATCTTAATATTTGCCAATATTTACATTTGACATTTTAACCCTTTAACGGCCGATGGTACACATAGGTACCACCAACTTTAAAAAATTGTAACTTCCATAAAAATGAACAAATCGACATCTTCAAGGTCTCATTTTGAAGACTAAGGATGCATCTAATCATGAAAAATTTAGCGAACGCGAGGGGTACACCCCTTCAGTTTTACACACTATCAAAAGGTGCGAAAATTGCAAAAAAAAATGAGAAATGAGTATAAATTTGAGGCGAAATTACTTTTAGAGTTGGGATCTTGCATGTATGTTTTGAAATCACATAAAAAATTTGCAGCAGAAAGATCCGGAACAAAACCTACCCCTAACAGTAAAAACAACATAAAAAACCACTCCTAGCAGTGGTGATGCGCCAAAAAAGGAACTTTTATTGATGTTCAGTTCATATATATTTTTGAAAATTATATACTTATTTTTTCCAAAACACCAATCCTCCGATTCAGATCAGGATAAAATAAAAGAAATACGTGTTCTGAAATGATCATTTCTCAATTTATGGCAGGATGAAACGATGGAAAATTAAATTATTTTGAAGCGATTAGGGTGGTTTTTCCATTTGGGGGTAGTTTCTGAGGGTAGAAAAATTCTCGAATAATTTTTTTCCTCACATTGGGAACTCATGAATTCAGATTCACCATGCATCGGTTTACCGAACCTCCAGAAAAAACCCGGCCGTTAAAGGATTAAACCTCGTCAGGAATTCAAATCTATGAATTACAATATAATTTGCGAATGAAATTAATTCCGGCAATAATTTTTTGTCAATCACTATGTAACATAAGAGTATCACTTAAAGGGTATATCAAAGTGTGACAGTTAAAAAGAGCTTTTAAACATGCAGTCTTGTAATTTGATAAAATTTGGAATATAAGCACAAGTAGTTATGAAAAGAAGAGTGATGTGATAAAACACTCTGTTCTAAGCTGATGTTCCAAGACTGATATTTAATTATCATTCGGTATAGATTTTTATGGACATACGTACAGTAGGCAACTATTGAGTTTGTTTGGATGAAGTCTATCTGTTATAAATATTTTTTAAATTAGTCAGTCTGTAGTTTTATATGAAGTTTTCCACTCAAACTTTTTGCTCAGTATGACAATCATATGGAGGATTCTCTGAAAAGAGTTCATTTCTGAAGGGAGTAAATTTTTTTGAAAATTCGTTTAAAATGGTTCTTAAATCATAAATAGAGTTCATTGTCAATGAAAAAAAATAGATTCAGAAATTATTTAGGTTATGAAATTATTGAAAAGGATTCTGGAGACTTTCGAGGTCACACCTTCTCCATATTCTTGAAAATTAAATTTATTTCTCAATAAAATAATAAAATACAATATAATTTTTTAAAAAAGCATCAAAACGTAGGATATATATATATATATATATATATATATATATATATATATCAGACATCAGGAAAGATATCCGGTGGTTTTCACAGGTCACACAAATGGTGTTAATGAGAACGATAATGTTTTCACGTATCTCCAGTCGCTTGGTTCGAATCTCACAATACAATTTCCCTAGAGTACCTCAGAATTCCACTAGCCTAGGGGAAAAGCGTTAAGCTGATCAAAACTTGCGATTTCTGGAAGGTTCTATTTTTTCGCAAGAAAGCTTATATATTTTCGTATTTTGAGTTCCTGAATTCATATCTGACGTGAAAAATGTTCCACAGTACTTCAGAATTTCCCTAGCCTAGGGAAAATGTGCAAAGATAAGGGAAGCTTACAATTTCACGTAGCCTTTTTTTTATACGGAGAAGCTTATGTCCTCGTCTTTCGAGTAGCTGAATTCATATCTGATATCAGACTTTTTCTACAGGACCTAGAAATTTTCCTAGTCTAAGGTAAAAAGTGTAGTACGTGGGCTTTACGGCGACTTGATTTTTGCATCGAAAAGCTGACGAGCAATTCGTAATTGTAATTAATTCTTTCCGCAAAATCGACTGACTGATAAATGGACTGCATTAACTAAACATGCCTGGAACCAAGACCAGAAATTCGATTCTAATACAGTGAACATAGTTGACAAATCTAGGAATTATAAAAAACGAATGATACTGGAAATTACTCATATAGCCAGCAAATATCATGTTGCTATTCAAAGAACAGACACAGAAAACCTATCTGTTTTTTACCTCCCCCTCTTAAACAATTAACTTCAACCTTTTCAAAAAATGCATATTTTTATCAAGTTCGAAAATATACTTCTCTTGTCAATTTTTAAAAAAAATTTACAATTTAGCAAATTTCATCAAATTTATCATCAAATTGCAAAACTTTAACAAAAATGTCAGTTATATGCAACTACACTAAATTCCATCTACCCAGAAACGTAAAATTATTTCATTTAAAAGTGTTATAATACCATATACGGGTATCAGAACATTTAACACTTTGTATCTGCATTTAAAACTCCAAAAAACGTAAAATTATTTCTCTTACAAGTTTCATAAGTTCCAGATATGGGTATCAGAACATTCAACTCAATTCAATTCAATCTTAATCTTGCGATAATGTGACTGAATAGAAAACCCCCAGTCACATGTTTCGGTAGATTGCGGTAGAAAATTCTAAGAGTTATATACAGACTGTTTATGACTCGTTTCAAATTTCATAGCCCCCTTTTGTGACAGTATCCTGGTCATCTTGTGGACATCTTTACACACTTTTTTTTCTCTCCTTTCCCTTTAACCGAGACTCTCCAAAGTAAAAAACCTCACCCTCTACTTTACTTTACAAAGCTTTTTCCAAGTCTGTTGCCAAATGAAACTCAGTTTTGAAGAAAAATCCGTAGTGACAGGATTGTATTTACAAAAATTATGTGGTCACCTTGTTCGCAACAAAATAAAAGAAAAAAAAATAAAATTTGTGATTGTGTCACTTCAATTTTTTTTTTTATTCACCAACGATTTGTCCGTCTACTCAATCAAATAATAGGTCAGTTTTTGTTTTGGTAATATTTTATTGTGATGAGTTCACGGGTTTTTAGACTTTTTGTTCACTGTTCTTATTTCGTTGAATTCAGTTAGTTTTAGAACATTTTTACAGTTTCACATGTGTAATTGATTTATATCGTTTTCCAAAATGGTTATCCGTCACACGTGCAATTTTTTAAGTCTCTTCTCTTTGGATTTTTATACAGAAAGTTTTTGTACAGTTTTTATTTTTTGTAAATTTAGTTTATACCAATTTTATAGTATATCACATGTACAATTCATTTTTATCGTATTTACTTAAACAAATAACAGGTAAATTTTTTTGTTTTGGTGATATTTCATTGTGATGAGTTTACATTTTTTAAACATTTTATTCACAGTTTTTATATCGTTTTTTACTTAAACAAATAACAGGTCAGTTTTTGTTTCGGTGATATTTTATTGTGATGAGTTCACAATTTTTTTAGACTTTTAATTCAAAGTTTTTATTTCATTGAATTTTGTTACTTTAGAAAAATTTTACAGTTTTACATGTGTAAATGATTTATATCGTTTTCCACAATGGTTATCCGTGACACGTGCAGTTTTTTTGGATTTTTATAGGACAAATTTTTGCACAGTTTTTATTTTCTTGTAAATTTAGTTATTTAGACCAATTCTATAGTTTCACATGTACAATTCATTTTTTACAACAAAATTTTTGTACAGTTTTCATTTTTTTGTTGTTGCAAATTTATTTATTGAGACCAATTGTATAGTTTCACACTTGCAATTCTTTTATATCATTTTTACCACAATGTTCATCGATCAAACGTGCAATTCTTTAATGTTCTCCCCCTAGTATTTTTACAGAAATATTTGGTTTGATAAAGTTTCATTTTTTTTTGCAAATTTCGTTATTTAGACTAATTTTATAGTTTCACACTCGCAATTCTTTTATATCATTTTTTACAACAATGTTCATCGGTCACACGTGCAAATTTTTTAAGTTTCTTCCATTGTATTTTTTATAGAAATAAATTTTCACTGATGAGGACTCCAATCTGAGTCGAAAAATTTGAAAATATGAAACTTTGAATTACATTTTTTTTGGACCCTAAAGCCAACTAAGAACATCAACAATATTTGAATATTATCATTACTACTATTATTTTGAAAAGATCGATTTTTCTCAATTTTTTTTCAACAATTTGACCTCGACGAGACCGTCACAAGGGAAGAGGTTGCTGCCGCGCTGTGCATCGCGCTGAGCAAGCCAAACCTCGGGGACCAGTGCAGGCTGTACAAGCTGATAGGGGCAAAAAAGATGTCGCCCATGCATCCGGGAGCGGTTCTTGCCCAATACTTAGGGCGGACCTCCGGAGGTTGAGGGACGGAAAGTGAAATTTTTACAGCTCAACCTCGGGAGAGGGAAGGGATCCCAGGACCTTCTGATGCAGATTGCCAGGGAAAGGGGGGCCGATGTTCTGCTCATTAGTGAGCAACACAAATGGTTCGAATACTCTGATTGGTACCAGGATGCATCAGGGATTTTTTAATTCCTACTTTTTTTGCAATTTTGTTACATTGTTTAATTTAGACTTTTTAACTTCGCGAACTTCCTCAAAAGTTTTTACTAATTGTTCAAGAGTATAAGCTTGTATGTTTTTATTTTTTGATGTTTACTTTAATACAACCAACATATTTTCTGCATCTTTTGATGCTTCTTTATACTCATGTTCGGCAGATTTTAAGTTATTTTCTAAACATTGTATAGTTGTTTTACCTCTTTTTAAAAATTTTCCGCAATTTCTTTTTCTTTAACTAATATTTTTTCTTTTTGCTTTTTCATTTCGTCTTCTTTTCTCTTTTGATCTTCTAAGTATATTTGATAAGAACGGTGTGCATTTTGAGCAAGTCTTAACTATTTGCTTGTAGTTGGTACCTTTATGATTTATTATCATATATTTTTAAACCATCTAAAATTTCACACTGCGCATTAAACCTTCTTTCATCTATGCTTGATCTGTTACTTGTAAGTACATTTCTTAACTCAGAGAAACCCCTTTCTAAACCTGTACTTCCGTGTATTAATGATAAAATTGCTTTTGCAACTTTAGCTGTATATGGACATTTTGCTTCAGACTTCGTATGAAGTGAAAAAATGCGACTCCAAAAACTGTCTATTCTTTCATTAGCATCGCAAGACGATGGAAATTTAATATCTATGCCTATACTTTATATACATATATACATTGTATACGTATATATATCACATAGCTAATTCGTTGAAGCCGCCTTTTTGATGCAAACACGCGTAAATTTTCTGAGAACTTTATTCCTCTACTGATGCTTTTGAAAGTACTTTTTCTTAACTTGAATATTTTGAGAGGTTTGGTAAAGGGGAAATGAAGAAATCTATTGGTTTTAGGGAAATAATAGGGGAGAATTTTGAAAAGGGAGTAAAATGGGAAAAAGGGGGTACACTTTAAGGGGGGAGATACCTATAGAACTTTCAAAAAATCAAAAAATTTTTTTTTGCTCAAATCGATTGAAAAATTATTCAAAAATATAATCCCAAAGTTCTATTGGTCCACTCCAAATATTTTCGGAACATATTTTTTCATGTACAAAAACTTTGAGGCTCGTTTTCTCGAAACTAACTTTTTTTATCCGGCCATCAAGATTGCGAGCAAACTATTCAACCGATTTACTTGAATGAAACGGTATTTTATAGATAATTCTGTATTCAAGTGCGTGGTAGGGCGCTTTTTCGAGAAAAATAGTACTTCTACAGTTGTTTAACTATTTTCATGTCAAAAAGCACGGGTAAAAATGGCATTTTTTCACGAAACGCATGAAAATATACCCAGTTTTTCGAAATTCTCAAAACCCCCCTGCTATGCACTCGATAGAAGCTTCCCGATTTATAAAAAATTTTCTTTTATCGTTTCAGATGAATAACCTAGCCATGAAGTTGACGGCCGCAAAAAATGTTAGCAGCGACGCTATCGACGGGATCCGTGATATTTTCGCCATTTTGTATTTTTCTATCATGAAAAAATTGTTTTTTTGAAGTTAAATAATGCCTTCTAATGTATGCAAAAAATCCGGATTTGCTTCGTTTTCATTCTCCCAGAATAATATTGAAAAAAACTGCTTTTTTCAAGGGTTCTATAGGTATCTCCCCCCTTAATACCTGCATATGTCTTTAGCGCGTAAAAGCAAAACATCGTTTGTCGGCAATTCCAGACCAAAGAGCGTTAACTATTCTAAAAAACACTATAAATAGCACATCAAAAATTAAGTCTAACATATGTGATTCCTCTTGGTTATTTGTTACGAAAAAAATAGTTTCTGAGAATAATGAAAGAGAAAACTTGCATGATGAAGAGTTACCAATTACTACAGAAACATCTGTTGCCGGTCCTTCTAATCCTAAAACAAGCGGGGGAAGTGAAACTTCTTAGGCCCAATAATGAGAAAAAAAAGCTTATAAAAGAATGACAAGAAAAAAACCTAGCAAAAAAGAAAACCGAAAACCAAAGAAGGTAATCTAATACAGACAACACCTTTCACTTCCCCCGCCTGGTCCAAGCAGGTTTATTTTTCAGCGTGAGAAGTGAAACGTGTTGTTTATATTAAATTTCCTTCTTTGGTTTTTAATCTTTACCCAGATAACAATCGTGCGAGGTACGTTACCCGCACAGCATGCGAGGAACACGGTGCGTGCACAGTGCGGTACATATGCGTCGCATTTTGTGGCAGGCACCTACGTGGGAGGCATGTGTCTTGCACTTTGTGATAGGCATCTGTTTATATATATATACATTAAATAATTAATGTTAATAATTTCCTGCAGAAAAAAGGAAATATGAAAAGTTTCTGGAATGTAAATTTAAATTTTGTAAGTAAAGGGTTTCCCAATAGGGGTGATATGATTTTGAATGTCCCTATCGGGCTCATTTGAACTGAAATTTTTGACGTCTGCTGTCAG
This sequence comes from Diplolepis rosae, assembly GCA_030998225.1. Taxonomy (NCBI): domain Eukaryota; kingdom Metazoa; phylum Arthropoda; class Insecta; order Hymenoptera; family Diplolepididae; genus Diplolepis; species Diplolepis rosae. Next base: position 2,025,034 of record JAPYXD010000631.1, read on the forward strand.
TTGTCATCAGTAAGGTTTGCCATTTAATCATGAGTAGTTTCACGCTTCCACAACGTTTGGAAATTGTCCAATTATTTTATCAAAATTCGAGAAGTTTTGTCGGTGTTCAAAGAGCATATCGTGCAAAATATGGTCGTCATTCTGCTCCATCCGCGCTCTCAATTCGTCGAATAATCGATAAGTTGGAGAGTGAATTTACTCTATTGGATACTAAGCCTAAAAATCGTATGCGTACCGCACGTTCTACACAGAATATAGCCGCCGTACAGGCCAGTATCGAGGAAAACCGTGAATTGTCCGTGCCACGCCGATCTCAGGAATTGGGCCTGTCCAGGATGACTACCTGGCGTATTTTGCGATTGGATCTTGGCCTGCATCCCTATAAGATGATTTTGGCCCAAGAACTGAAGCCTAATGACCATCGTTTGCGTCGGGAGTTCGCGGATTGGGCTCTGGAATCAATTGAAAATGATCCCAATTTTCATCAAAAAATCATCTTTTCTGATGAGGCGCATTTTTGGCTCAAGTCTTGGGGGACATTTGGCCGATATATTGTTTAAATCATAAATGGCATAGAATATCCAATATAATAAAAAAGATTTCGATCAATTCCGAATGAATATTCAGTGTTTTTTTTCAATTTCAAAACATATCACCCTTATTGGGAAACCCTTTATATGTTTACTTTACCAATATCGACAGACTTATTTAAATATCGAATGTTCACAAGTTAGGCATTTTATAATTAAAGTTTAAGTTGCTTTTACTATGTTAAAAATGTTTTCCAATTTATTTCATCTCATTATAATATTCCCGCGTGATCACATGGTTGGGATAAACTTCAACATGGCGTTTCTTTCTGTTGGTTAGGCCAGGTCGTTCATAATTAGTTTTTTTCACGTCATTTTCATGATCATAGTTTTAGTGCATTCAGTGTGCGTAAGGTAATTAATATTTATTCTTAAAGTTTGTTAGTTTGACACGTGGTTTTTCTTATTTTAAAAGTACAAGCCACAATGTAAAGTTGACCACGCGTTGACCGGCATCACTAAATAACTCTACTAATATAGGAAACTACTTATTTATCGTAACTAAAAAAATGTATGTATAATATCGGTTTTCAACTTTAAATATTATGTTTTCAAGTACATTATGTATTTTTATTTCTTATTATGATTAATATTTTGGAAATAATTTTAAATTATACGAGACGCATAAAGCTCGCTCTTCACCGTCACGAATGCGAACTTCACTACGTGCCGGCGATATGCGTCGCATATGATGACGCATCTGCATGGCGTGGTGAACGCACGCGTGATGCATAATCTGCACTCGTGCGAGCGGTAAGGCTCACACTGTACGCGCACTTTGTTATCTGGATAGTTTTTTTTTATGTTAGGTTTTTTCTCTTGTCATTCTTTTATAAGCTTTTTCTCTCATCATTTCGCCTAAAAAGTTTCACTTCACCCGCCTGGTCCAAGCAGGTTTAGTTTTTTTTTCCGCACTCGTATTGTTGTTAATATTGTGAAGAACATGAATTGTAAAACAAAGGCAACATTTGAAACGTAGGCATTGCGATGAGTTAAGTTGAAACATGTAGATGATGTATGAAATTTATTTATTTTAGTAAACATATGTCGATGGCATTTATTATCAATTACTGAGGTAGCATTCACATTGTTTTTTCTAATTCTAATTATAAACAGTGTTTCTTATTACATGTACTATCGCTCAAGTTTGATAATTTGTCCACATATTATTTTTACGCGAACTGAGCGATTTGTGTCTCTAGTTTTTTATTCGCGCACTGGGAAGTTCGAGAAATAAGAACGACCACTACGAGGAATAAGGAATAACGAACGCGGTATACCGTCTCTATAGAGAGTTAGAGAGCGTCGTCTGCTCCAGCGGCATCTTCTCTCTCTTCCCTCCGTTTTCACTCTTGCACACACACTATTACGCGTAATTGAATATGGGCCCACTGCCCAGAACTCCACTTGCACCGTGCACGATACCGAACGTTCCGAAGTATTCCCGAGTATTCTCAAGCGTTACGGTCAGCATCAGGTTTTCCAAGTCACTACCAATCTCGGAAAAAGTGCGTGGTGTGCCATAAGAAGTTTGACTTCAAAAACTAAACTTCCAGTGAGGAAAATTTCCTCCAATAAGTCTGAATCTTCCAGTGATGGCTGTCCTTCTAAACATAAAAAAATTAAACTATCAGTTGACAGATGTATGGTTTCTGAATCGAAATGCATTGTCTACAATGACTCTGATAACCGTGTCCGAATTAAACCACGTGTTACATTGCAGGTATATGTAGAAACTGGTATGTTCATCCCCTTAAAAGCAAGGTGCTGTGCATCGCATTTAAATGATGATGGTTTTCTGCAACAGACGGCTGTCCATGCCATCGAAGCTATTTGTGATTCCACTTACATGGATGCGAAAACTATTTCTGATCTTCTAAATGATCTACATGAAGAAGCAAGAAAGGAAAGGTTGAATTTTGATTATCTCTCCGCAATAAGTGATCAAGATTATCGTAGACTTACTGGGTTATCAAAAAATCAATTTAATTCTGCTACGCAACATTTATCCGGTGCAGTGAGTTCAATGAAAGTTTGTTCTGTACATACATTCTTAGCATTATTACTGTTAAAACTGCGTACGGGCCTTTCAAATACGATTTTGTCTACTCTCTCCGTAAGAGAGAAAAGAAAAGTTGGCAGAGCTATCGCAGCTGCGAGATCATTAATGAATTCAGTTTATATTCATTCTTTTGTTTTTTTAAATAGAATTATTTATTTATTTATTATATTGAGTAATTGATCTCATAAAATTTTTGATCTGCAGTTGAAAATTATATAAATATAAACATTTATCCACGACTATTAAAATAATTCTTTTAATGAATTTGAAATCTTTCTGTGAAAAAAGAGACGCTTTCTACTGTGCTGGGACTCTAGCTCGGGTCTTTCGATTGCCAATTTGAATTCAATTTGCATTATTGCCAGATTTGCAATCCGAGGAGGATTCCTATTACTTTAAATTCACCACAGATGAATCATTTATGGAACTTGTAATCAATTTTGTCAAGTAAAAGTTGCATGACAACATAACTCTCTTTCATATTGGTGGCATAAGCAACGGCCATAGATTTATATTCGTTTCCGTTGTGCAAGATTTTTACATCTTTTTCAAGCAAATTTCTTTCCTTGAGTCTAGAGCCCAAGATTTCAGTCTCATTTTTAGATAAATTCAGGTCAATCGTTGCAGAATGAGAGTTGAATGATAGCCTAGCGCTAATGGATTAGGTGTTTAATACGAATGACTTCAAGTCCTAGAATAGGTAGCATATACTGTCAATCCGCAGAGGTTTACCATAAAATGAAGATGGCACGAAGCATAATGCGAACAAGATTTTTTTGCATTTCTTAAGCATCAAAAAACGAAAAAAATGACACGCAGACGACTGAAAAATGGATGATTTTCAGTTCAATATGGAGTTTTTTTTGTAAAACCACTTTTGTTTCGTGTTTTTCTCAATTTTTCTAAATTATCTTGGGAACCGTATAAGATATAAAAAACAAGCCCGCCGTTGGATTTCGCATTGGAAAATGAATCGAAATCATATATTGTTTTTCATAAAAAAAATGTTTACAACATTTTATTTCATGATTTGTGATTTTCCAAAAAAAAAAAACTAAAACTAAAAGCTACACAGATGAACACCTATTTGGGACCGGAATGTACTCGCTTTTTACACACAAAGAGAATGCAGGCATTTTGAGAATACAGATCCAATCTTGACATACGTCTTCCAAAGAATATAACTTGTGGATTGAGACTACTAATGGACCTATTCCGATAGGTGGATAGTATTGCCAATGCCGAAATGGTGTCAAAACTGTAGGATACTAAGCTCATGTTGTCAGTGTCCTGTGGTTTCTTGGATACTATCGGTACTATGCGTGTTCTCCCAGAACTTCTAGGGACTACGAAAGTTAAATTGAGGACGCTTCGTGTTGGTCAGAAGAATAAGCAACATCATCTGCAGAGTCATGAGTGAAAAGGCTTAATTTTAATGTATTTGAAATATTTTGCTGGTTTACTGACTGATAGAAATCATTACATAAGGGATTTTCGTTGTTTTTAATGTACTTGCTTTAAAAGAAAGAGAAACATTAGCCAGTTTATATGTAAGCGCACTCCACTAGACTGTTGCTTTTGATTTATTTTGTAACTCATATAATTGCGCAATTTTTAACAAAGTATGGTAGTGCGACTTTAAAGTCGTGCCATTTTAAATATATATTATCTTTGATAATTAGATCAAGGGTACCAAATCCCACTTAAATTAGAAATCTTTAGGTGCCTATTTCTTCGAACCAAATTGATATTCGGACAAATTCTTTCAGGGGCTTAAGAGGCCCACTTAGATCTGAAAATTGAGCATGCATGAAGGGCCCAAAAGCCGGCCTTATTGAACCTCCTCTTTTGAAAATAATAACTAAAATATACCAATAAAGACCCTATGAAGAAAAGATACAACCATTGACATAGGAATTTCTTTAAATATATGAAAAGAAATAATTTAATTCAAAAATTAAATGGAAAAATAATTAAGTTGATACACAATGTGCAATTCTATTGTTTTGACATAGAAAATTTTTTTAATTATTAAGGTGAATATATTGGGTTGACTATAAAGTTATTTCGCTTTTTTCCGCTAGATGACTTTAGTCGTTCGAAGTCGTTCTTCTCCATTGCAAACTTCAGACCGTATATGGTATTTGACAGCTGACGTTTCATAGATTATTCAGTAAAAAAAAAGTTTCAAGTTTTGTTGTTTATTTACTGTTTTGCTTTGGCTTGAAATGGAGATTCCAGACGATCATTTTCGACACATTTAACTTTATTACTTCCGAAAAGGTAAAAACGCAGTGCAAGCTCGGAAAAAGTTGTATGATGTTTATGGTGAAAAATCATTAACAGAACACCAGTTCCAGAATTGGTTTGCTCGTTTTCGTAACGGAGATTTCGACCTCAAAGATACACCACGCTCTGGACGCCCAACTGAAGTTGACGACGACAAAATAAGAGCAATGATAGAAAATAACCGTCGTAGTGCGACACGAGAGATCGCAGAGAAGCTTGACATATCACATACATGCGTTGAAAAACATTTAAAATAACTTGGTTACGTTAATAAGCTCGATATTTGGGTTCCTTACGAATTGAACGAAATGCAACTCAGGAAACGAATTTTCATTCGCGATTCACTGCTGAAACGTAACGAAACCGATCCATTTTTAAAGCGAATCATAACGGACGATGAAAATTGGGTTGTTTACGATAACATCGTGCGAAAAAGATCATGGAGCAAGCGAGATGAGCCTGCACAATCGACATCAAAAGCCGATATCCATCAAAAGAAGGTTATGAGTCATCTTCCATCAAGATAACGCTAGACCACATACATCTTTGGTACTCGCAAAAAATTATTGGAGTTAGGCTGAGAAGTGATGCCTCATCCACCGTATAGTCCTGACGTTGCACCATCCGATTATCATTTATTCCGTTCACTTCAAAACCATTTGAATGGAAAACAATTCGATTCAAATGAGGCTGTAAAAAATGAGTTTATTCAGTTTTTTTCCTCTAAGAACCAAACTTTCTACGAAAGCGGAATTATGAAGCTGACTGAAATTTGGCGAAAGGTCATCGAACAAAATGGTCAATACACAATTGATTAATGTTTGTTATTTGTATTAATAAACTTGCTTTGAAAATCATGAAAAAAACGAATTGACTTTGTTGCGAACCCAATAGTTTAAGAAGTTAAATTTTTTTTCAACTATGTAGAAGAAAGGAATTGAAAGAACATTTTTTTTGTGTTAAAAACATGTTTTGCAAAGAAAAATATTTACAATATTTTATAACAAAAATACAATATAAATATAAAACAATTTTCAAATAATACAATGTAATTAATTATTTTTATGTGCCTCCGGCGCGTAAACTCGATTTTACGCTACAGTTGAGAGTAGCATGATGTTGTGTATTACGATACAGAGTAATGTAATATAAAAATTGCACTGCGCATGCGCCTATTACGATACAGCAGAGCGTAATCTTCTTCTTATTCTTCGTACACCGTTGGCACTGTACTGACAAAGCCTTGTACATTTGAACTGCGCATGCGTCTATTACAATACGCTGCTACTACACAAAATCGAGAAAATCAAAATGGCCGGAAGTATTCGCAAAATTTCAAGTGAGATGGGCGATAATCACGGCAATTTCGACCTTTTCAGATTGGATTCGAGTGTACGCATAAAAACTCGTATATGCGCCGAAGTCACATAAAATAGAATATGTGCCAATGGACACAATTCGGGTAATTACGAGACTCGCTTAAAATGCTCGCCGGACTGATCGCGACTCGGCTTCGTCTCGGCTTCGATCTCCTGCGAGCATTGTCGCTCGTCGCGTAATAACCCTCATTATGCGCCTAGGCACATAATATACTATTAAAATTTTAATTCCTTTGAAATCAAAGAAAATTCATAGTTCTATAATACTTTTGGGTGTTTCAGTATCCTTTGGAAAGTATTTATTTTTCATACATTTGACGTACTCTTCAGGATTCATCGATGACTTAAAAACAATTGTAATGAATTCGTATTTTGAGATACTTTGTGGCAACTGCTAGAACTAAATGTAGTGTTTGATTCTCCATTGGATTCTGATCATTGTAATGATGGCTGTTAGCAGCAAGCAATTGTTACTTCCAACTGTTGTTCATCCAGAAACTTCTTCTTTCGCAAAGAATAAATGACTTTCATCATTTCAGCTATGCGTTTATCCCTTCCATTTTTGCTTCGTTGCAATACTGTGATTTTATGGGCATAGCGTTGTTGCTGGTTGTTTATTTCTATTCTCATTATTACTTTCGTTGGAGAGTTGAAGATTATGCTGGGTGAAACAGATGCTCCTTTGTCATAATACTTATACTTCTTGTAGTAGTATGTACACATTATCCCTTTCTGAAAATAAATGTTTGGAATCTTGGAATATTTCTTTCTAATATTGATAGAACCAACGTGACGTAGATCAGTACGGAAGTTTATCCATTCTTTTCCATAAACGTACCTTCATTCCCACAAGAGGCGTATGGTTAATGATTAACTTTTGAAAAGCCTCCTAAAGTATTTTTTTTCTCAATGGATGGAATCAACGCAATGTCAATCTATACGGAGTTTCCCCATTCTCTTCCATAGATAAACCCGTATTTCAATAAGGCGTACATGACTTATTATATGTATAGAGATATAATTTGTTCCAATCTAATTTTGATATGATTTTTAATGAAATGCTTTGGAAAATGATTTAAAAACGAAATTCTTCGATTAATCTTTAAATCTTCTTAAGGTGGCTTGAGCGTTTGGTGTCGTATGAAGTGAGGGGCATCGTGGGGCACGTGTTAATGAATGCTCATTGCTACTTATTTTTTTAATAATCATATGTATTATAGTTACATCTGAGTAGAAGGGTAAGAAATCACGGAAATGTCCCCTGAAAAAAGTGATAATAAAAATTTATTAGTTTCACCTCGAGGCGGTTTTTTATATTCTGTACTTTTTCGCAATTTTCTCTTGATTGAAGTCGTCAACCCTTTGTTTTTATAATACTAATAGATTCCTCGAAATCGAAAGTACTATTATATATTTGATTTATGGGGACTTGTGTTTTGTTCCGGAGTTTCGCCGATTTTGATGAGGAATCCCATAAGACTACGTGTTAAACTGACATTTTTTCGGTAGCGATTTTTTCGGCATTGACATCGTCAACCACGGTATTTCTTTTTTCCAAATGAATCTACTAGGTTGTTCAAAAAGTTTTGAAAGCGGAAATGAAAATACGTTTTTTTTGGTGAAATCACTTTTATTGCTCAGTATAATCTCCCATAAGATCAATACATTTGGTCCAACGGTCTTCCAACTTGTTTATCCCATCATGGAAGTGACTTTCTGCAAGGCCTGCAAAATACTCCTCTACGACGGCTATAACCTCTTCGTTTGATGAAAAATGCTTCCCACGAAGGAATTTCTTGAGGTGTGAGAACAGCCAGAAGTCAGAGGGAGCTAAATCAGGCGAATAAGGTGGATGCTGCAACAATTCGTACTTTAATTCGGTTATTTTAGTGATGGTTTTTTGAGCTGTGAGAGCGGGTGCATTGTCTTGATGAAAAAGGATTTTTTTCTTCTGCAAACCGGGTCTTTTTTCACGAATTTTTGCATCCAATTGATCCAAAAGGTTACAATAATATTCAGAATTTATTGTTTTGCCAGTTTGGAGATAATCCACCAACAAAATCCCTTTTGCATCCCAAAAAACTGATGCTAACACCTTCTTCGTCGATTTCTGGACACGAACTCGCTTCGGTGCCGAAGTGCCTGGTTCACACCACTCCTTAGCCTCTTGTTTTGATTCAGGATCATAATGGAAGACCCAAGTCTCATCCATAGTGATGAATCGACGCAAAAAACCCTTTTTATCCTTTCGAAAACGCTCCAAATGTTGCTCAGAAAGTCGCATTCGAACGTGTTTTTGTTCCATTGTGCACAGAGCTTTCTGAAACCCAAAACTTCACGTAAAATATGACTCACACTGCCTAATGAGATGTTTAGGGCCTCTGCTCAATCTCTCTCGGTCAATCGACGATCTTCCAAAACCATATCCTGTACTTTTGCCATGAATGCTGGTGTTGATGCACTTTTTGGACGTCCTGAGCGTGGATCGTCTTCAACGCTTTTTCGACCACGTCTAAACTCTAAAACCCATCGATGCACAGTTGGAAATTAAGGAGCAGCTTCCTTTAACACTTTCACCATTTTTGTATGAATTTCCGTTGCTGATAAACCTTCCAAAACAAAGAATTTTATCACTGCACGATATTCGGTTTTTTCCATTGTACAAAAATACACTGACACGTCAACTTCAAATGGCTTGTAAACAAACAATGAATTGACAGAGTGGAATGACACTTTGGGTATGTTCATATGAAAGATGAAATCTTAAAATGGCGTAGAAATTTTGGTTCTTCTACTGCTCTATAGATGTCGCTTTCAAAACTTTTTGAACAACCTAGTAGCATGTTTTATTAAGATAATCTCTAAGTTTCAGAGCAATCTGTAATTTTTTTCAAAAACGATCAAGCCACCTTAAGGAAAAGACCATGAGGCAAATTAGCAACTCTGACAACTAAATGCTTAATCATAACAACCTGGTTTTGATAAGGATGAGTTGGTAGACAACGTAACAATCTACCAGAATGTGTGTTCTTTTCATACCAATTCGTTACAATATTACCATTATCGCTTTTGATATTTTTCATATCCAAAAACTAATACTGTTGTTTTTTTCTATTTCATAAAAAAATTGAATTCTTGTGTGATAAATGTTGAAGGTATCAATCACTGTTTGCAGTCTATCTAAAGGCACACACAAAAAAGTATCATCAACAAACCTAAAAGAAAAAGGCAAAATAAAACACAATTTTTCAAGAACATACTCCTATACTGAAAAAACAGTATAGCTGAGAAAACTCTGTTTTGGTCCTCAGAACCAGAAAATATTGCATAATTCGCTCAATATGTATGCGAAATTCTGCCACATGGTGTTTCTTCTACTTCTTCGGAAAACATTTCACCTCGTAGAAAAGGTGGCATGACAAGAACAACGACTGCACCCTTTTCATCAATGGTGCTTTGAATCCCAGGAAATCCTTTATCTGTCAATACGATATCATCTGGTTCTAATAAATCTAGAAGTCCACTAGTTGTTGTAATTTAAGCGTCACTGATTCGACCACCATAGCACTTAGTGACGAAAGACACTAATCTGGGTGGTGTACACCCTGTTAAGACTTTTATTCTGAATCCTTTTTTGTAGTGAGAATATGTCTGCACTTTTGCCTCAACACTAGATGCTTGATTAATTTTGATTTCGGTGCAGTCAATTATGACACGACAGTTTTCATACATATTTCTAAATTCCTCAGGCATGGTAGATTGTACAATTTCTTTACTTGGCCCGGTGACAAACTTTTGACATCTGATAACCAAATATTCTAAAGTGGAAATAAATATTCTGGAAATAGTTTTTCTGTCGACCCAAAAGAGTACCCCTAATGCTGAGTAAGTGAGTCCCAATTTCATTTTGCATAACAAAATTAGTAATCGATTGTTTTTAGATATTTTCTTGCCTACTTTTTTATCATTCTTTTTGACAAATGAAAATTTGTGGACCATGAATCTGATCTTGTTCCTCTAGAAAGTTTGCCTCAACTCCCTTATCCGATGTTTTTTCATGTAAAAAATTATTTCCTTGCTCTGTCTGATGTTCAGAAATCGACTGCATAATTATTGATTCCACCAACGTTGTTGATGAGGTCTCACATGCTTTATCATCAACAAAACTTTTCTGTCTTTTAATTCCAAATTGTATCTTTGGTGCCTAAAAATAATTAATACTAACTTAAATTTAATTATTGTATAAATCCAAGAATTATATTAATATTCAAATATTATTGATGTTCTTAGTTGGCTTTAGGGTCCAGAAAAAATGTAACTCAGAGTTTCATATTTTCAAACGTTTCGACTCAGATTGGAGTCCTCATCAGTGAGAATTTATTTCTTATGAGGATTTCTGAGTTTATAAATAATACTAGAATAACACTAGAACAGCGTGGTCAATTTTATTGGCAATAGAATTCCTGGTTTCCGTATCAAAAAAATATTTCCCACTTATTAAAATTAAAATTTTCAAACTATTAAAGCTGAAGATTTTTTTCATTTAAAGTAATCAAAACTAAAATGCAAATTGAAGCGGCCAAAAAAAAGTTTAATTTCATAATTTTTAATTCAATGTTTAAGAAAGAACAATTTATAAAATAGAAACCTTTTAATCTTAATAGGTTTAATTCTAACAGCTTAAAAACCTTGTTTAAGTAAAAAAGAAAAAACGAAAAAAATAGAAAGTTCAGTTTGAAAAAATTAAAACATCCCCAAAACCTTATTTCGAAAATTTAGTGAAAAGCATGCTATATAAGCACAATTTCCAAAGAATATGAAAAAGTATTTTAACTTTTTTCGACAGTTTTTAGATTCACTGGTCGCTTCTTATAAACTTCTGGAAAAATGGTAGGGTTATAACTTGGACTCCAAGGATTTTCAGACTTTTCGTTCCTTACAAAGTGTGCATTGCAAATTCTTGAATACATCGAAGGTTGCCAAAGAGTGCCATCAGGACTAGAAAAATATTAAATTAAATTGAAAACCTGTTAACGTATAGTTTTTATCACATTCATATTTTTTAAAATCTAAGTACCTATTACAATAATATGATACAAATTTCTGGAATTTTTTTTTCTTAATTTGTGAGAAAAAAGTTTTTTTATTCTAAATTACTAATCAAATGTAAAGAATTACATGCTTACTTTTTCCTATTAATCAAAGTAATCCACTTATTTTGACGTTCTCTTTTATGCACAGTGGTCGTCGGAAAGGTATAAAAATGCGTACCAAGAGGTGAATTTCTAAAAGAGCGGAAACAATTCTCTACACAGCAATTCATATTTCCTTTACGCCGCCTATTTTCGACTTTCTCTGCCATTATTTTGAAAGTCACCGAATCCTTAAAAAAGAACTAAAATTTGAATACTTTTATATATATATATATATATATATATATATATGTTTTAATTGTATTTCATTTATTATTCAAGTTAATTAATTGTTCAAATAGATGAAATATAATGATTTTTAAGCATTTCTACGTAACATATATCATTTTTATTTGTTAATGATTCTACTTACATATTTGCAAATTATAGAATGCATATATATTTACCTGATAATTTGTTATATTCTTTTCAGTCGTAGATAAAACAGCACAAAAATAATAATATATTCATTATTATAATTATAACTTTGGTTAAAAATCACTAAACATTAAATGCCCATCTAACGAAAACCGCCGCATACAACCGTAAGAGGCGCTACGGTGCTTCCGTGTCTGTATCGAATATCGATCGTAACCAAAATATTATGCCTGTTATAACAATGCATGCGATAAAGTTGTCGCATATTCTGTAATGTAGAGCTTTAATTATAAATAATAGGAAATGAAAAAATGATGGTCATATTATTGTAACTATGTTAGTACTTACCTTCGAAAGCTTCGATATATTTTCTTAATCTCCAATCAGTCAATTTTTTCTTCACCCACTCGTCCATCGCTGTTGTGAATTTTCGCGTGGGATAAAACAATACACGATACGCAAAAATAATCTTTCAAACAAAGAAAACATGCTCCAAACAAATCGGAAAACGCTTCGAAAAAACGCCTCGAACAAATGACACTTCTTTCTCATTTCAAGGTTAGAGTCGCGTGCATGCGAAGCAATGTATACCACCTTGATCAAAAAGTTTTAGGACTCGTCATCGTGTGGCGCTCTCGTTCGGCCGATTTCAATTCTTCTTTTTTTGTTGTGTTTGTAGAAGAGTCATTGACGTTCTGGCAGATTTTCAGCTTGATAGCTTGACATTTGTTGAAGTGACGCTGTATTGTGTACATCTATCTTTGTGTGTGGTTTCGATTTTTCACAAAAAAAAAATGTCATCGACTTTGCAGCAACGAGTTTGCATTAAATTTTGTGTTTCAAACGTTTTCCGCTGGCACGAACGCTTCAGAAGTGGTCCTGAGTCGGTCGAGGATGACGAACGCAGTGGCAGGCCGTCGACGGCGAAAACTGATGAAAAAACCAACAAAATCAAAAGGTGGATGACCGTAAGCCGCAAATTGACCATTAGAGAGATTGCAGAGGAGTTGAACATTGCTTACGGATCCGCTCAAGACATTTTGGTTAATGATTTGAGCCTCAGACGTGTCGCTGCAAAGCTGGTGCCGAAAGACCTGAATTTCATGCAAAAAAGGGATCGCGTTGATGTCGCAAAAGACATGCTTTCCAAGGTCGACTCCGACCCATAATTCATCAAACGGATAATTACTGGTATAAGGTATAAGGTGATGCTTACGGTTTTCATGGATTACAGAGGTGTTTTGCATCATGAATTCCTTCCAGAAGGCCAGACCGTCAACAAGGAGTATTATTTGGGCGTTATGATAATAAACAACTCGTGGATTTTGCACCACGATAACGCACCGTCGCACAATGCCATCGTTATCCGTGAGCATTTGGCTAAAAACGAAATGAATACCATCCAACAACCACCGAATTTACCTGATTTGGCTCCCTGCGACTTTTTCCTATTCGGTCGACTCGAGAAACCGCTCCGCGGAACGCGTTACAGCACCCGAGATGAAGTCATGGAAAAATCGAAGATGGCTCTGATGGTTATACCGCAAACCGATTATAAAAAATGTTTCGAGGATTGATTAAGCGCTGGAATAATTGCGTTGCAGTCGATGGGGAGTACTGTGAAGGGGACAATATAGATTATGATGAATAAACTTGTATTTTTGATTTTAAAATAAAACCCTAAAACTTTTTGATCAAGGTGGTAGGTCGCGCGTCGAACCAGTATAGTTATCTCACCTAGACCGCATGGGTCGAGATACTATATACCGGTATAGGTCGAACAGCTATACTTCTATCGTTGCACGGCAAAATACACATTTCGTTGCGTTACGCATTCAGTTTAGCTACAATACCAATATCGTATAGTCACGACAGGTAATTTGCTGAACGAAAATTCTGTACAGTTTTCTCAGCTATACTGTTTTTCCGTGTATAAGTTTTCTATTACTACTTCAGCCAACATCAGAGATAACGAAACCTATAGGAGTACCAAATTTTTGTCCATAAAATTTAACATCAAATTTAAATTATGTCGAATTCATAATGAATGCTATTCCTACAAGGAATTATTTTTCATCTAATTCTCTGCTTTTATTTCATCCTATTTATTTGGAATAGCTTTGTTTACAAACTCTAAAGGAATACTAGGAAAAAATGCTACAGCATCCGAAGAAACGATCGCATGGTCATGTGGTATTGTCTTTTTAGCTTTAATATTTTAAGTTCAAAACTGTTTTTAATCAATTACTTATTTAATAATTGATAGTATTTTATTTCCCGATCCTGAATTGGTTTCTTTAAAAAACCGAGCAGGGGGCCCTAGAAGAGGCGACCGGTCGCGTCTTCGGGTTGCGAATAGAAGCGCCTTGTTCCGAGGGATTCTGCAGAATACGGATACAAAACTAGATAAGCAGTCGTGGACAATGTTCTAGAGATGGTCCCGTAGTAATAACCCCCAAGCCAAGTCTCGGGTAGACTTGACTGTCCGCGTCGTTCGGGGAAGGAATCTGTTTGTTTCTCCCCTGGGTGGCGCGGCTAGTCGGTTATCCTAGTGGGCGTGTGGCCGCGGGTGGAAGTTCCGAGCGAACGGATGACGGAAGAGTCGTACGCGACTTTAATGGAACCAACCACCCGTGAAGTTTAAAGCCGAAAGGCGGTTCCGCGGGTGGTGTATTGGTTCGAGAGAGGGGGTTTTTTGGTTTTAACAGGTATGCCTAGACCCGTCCTAGGAGAGTCCTGTACAACGTTTATAAAAGATTTTGCCATTTTTCCTCCTCACCAAAAAAAAAAAAAAAAAACCCTAGAGTATTAAGACCTTACCCTTGCATGCAGGACTCTGCAGGGGCGGACCGAATACTTCCCTAGCTACTCGTAGGATTGTTATGGAGATTGATAAATTAAATAAAAGTATGTGTGAGGAGCTGTTTAGTGGAAGACTGGACGTGACAGAGGAGCATCGGGGTGTGAAATCCTATGTTAGACGACAGCGAGATTGGCTGCATCGGCATAACGCAGAAGACATGCGCGTGCTACAAAAGGTGCTGGGGATCCTGCAGGAAATCGAGAGTTGCTGCAAGACAAAGAAAAACATTGAAGAAATTTTCTGTGAAAAAAGGAACGCTTCCACTCCGCTGGGTATCGAGCTGGGTATCAATTTATATTGAAAACTTCTATCTAGTTTTAAATAACGTTAAATTAATTCTAATTCACAGGTTGATATAGTAGATTTTCGTTGTCACTGATAGTGATACACTCTTCTAATGATCGCCATAATCGACTGAAATGATTTTTTTGGCCTCGAGAATTAAAGAGGTGAGGTCTCCGAAAAAGAAGGTGGTCGCAGACGAGGGCAGCCATACTTCCCCCAGCCAGCGCCGATGTCCACTCCAGAACCTCGCAAGCGGCTGAGGGAGGTAACCGTTATCCCGGAGGCGATGGCCGCCAAGAAGCCGGAAGAAGAGGCCAAGAACATCAAATCAACCGGAGCGGTGGGTGGAGGTCCCTGTTAGGAAGGACCTTCGCAAGAAGAAATCTAAGCCGACACCATGGAAGAACCATTGTATATTGTAATAATTTTTGAAATTGAACAATGCTTCGTAACGCTACGTGACTGGATATATTTGTGTATTATATAAAGGGTTTTCCAATAGGGACATAAGAATTTCGTATCTTTATATGAACGCACCCTTAAACTTTATTAATGAACTGTCAATGTAGAAACGTTCGTTAAAGTCAACATTTTCATCATGGTAAAGTTCACGAACCAGCAACGTTTGGAAATTATTAAAAATTACTACCGAAATTCTGAGTCGGTGGTCGAAACTTTAAGAACGCTTACTCCAATTTTCGGCCGTAATAATCGCCCAACCCGACAGGCTGTGCGTGCTATAGTGGATAAATTCCAGACCAAAGGGCATAGCCGGGTTTCCATGTGAGATCGGCCTTAGAACCAAATCAAATTTCGCATTAACCTTATGAACGGGGTTGGGCAAGAGATTATTTTGTCAAATTTTCAGATCATTATCTGCCATTTTAAATGAGTAATGGCGGATTTTACCATTTTCGTTTTTTTCTTTGTTTAGCTAAACTAATCATAGGAAAATTTTGAAAAAAATCAGGGTTTTTTTTCCAATAGAAGACACATTTGTAAATTTTTGCAGATTTTTTTATGCATAATTCGCGATGCAAAAAATTGTGGAAATTTTTGCACGCAATTTTGTTCATGTTTTAATTGCGCGAACACTCTTTTGAATTATTCTATTCATTAGTTAGCTATCGATGATTAAAACAGAATTTTTGCAGATTTTTGCAAGGTGTGGACGGGGGTAAAAAAGAATAAAAACCGTCAAAATACGCATTCTTCCAACATCTTACTATTAAAGCACATTTAATAATAACAGTAGACAAATGAAAAATACAATTTTATTTGGTAATCAATCTCTAACATGGTTTACTGCGAATTTTTTTTGTTGCGAAGAATTGAAATTTTTTACATGCATTGTGAACAAATGGTTGATTGTCGTTATTCGCAAGTCGAAAGAGTATTGCGAAAACTATCTATTTATATTCTTGAATATTTTTCGAATATACAGGTTTTGCCCCTTGAAAATGTAGTCCGTTCAAAAAGTTTTAGTTTTATATATAAATGGTATACAAAAAGTAAAATTGGTTTTCCTACAAACTTACAGTTATAAACCAAGACAACGATGATGACTAATTTATAATTGAAAAAAAAATTTATGCTTGGCAAATGTTCAACAATCGTCACAAAAGCTAACTACGACTTAGATTTATAGACATAGACAAACAATTATAAATTGTTTAAAATGATTATACCCATTGTTACAAAGTAATATTAAGAAATTTAGTACAAATGGCAGTACAAATGGCAGTACAAAAATAATAATTGTTTATTGCAATAATTTGAATAAGATTTTAACTTTATCGACAAACTGAAAGTAGATCAAAATTGTATTGTTTAGTACAAAGTGATGTACAAGCTTTAGTACTTTATTATTATTATATATTCCGAGTTATTGTAAAATGTTTATTTATTATGAGCATCTTCAACTATTGTTGTTCGTTTTGAGTGATTTCAAAATGTTTATTTATCATGAGCGTCTTTCACTTATTATAATTTAATCTATACTAAATTTAAAACGCTTTGAATAAAAAAATCAACAAAGCTGACTGACTGAACTTAAGGTATTATAGATACAATACACATAATAAATGATGTGCAGTGAGATCCAAACATCCATTATATTATTATGAAATATAGTATATTATGTTGATTATTATTTATTACAAACATCTTTGTTCTTTGCGTTTTCAAATACTTATAAAGGAACTTTATAAATTCTTTATATTTGTTACTTTTTCAAATGTACGTTCATTCCTTATGTGAAAGTTTTGTTCATAAAAATGTAATTTTTTAAATTACTGAGAAGTTTTAAAATATAAAATACAAAATGTCCTATAATAAAATCTAATTTTTAAAAAAAAATTAAGATGATATAATTAATACCCGTAATGTAATTCAATTTGATGGAATTTTAATAGCCAATTTTTCTATTATAATATGTAAGACTGATATAATATCAATAATATTAATAATATAAATAAATATTGTATTTTTATTTAATAACCACAATGCAAATATTAATGTTAAAATGAAGATAACAGAACTTTGATTTCAATTTCCAGCCAGAATTACAAAAACAATTTTCGCCCAAATTTCAAACATATTACCCTTTCTATCAGTACAAATTGCTTTAAATAATATTTAAAACTTTCTAGATTAATGTGTTGTAAAAAAAATATGACAAAGTAGTTTTTATCCCCAAAAATGTAACTTTTATGCATTTTTCCCACGCATTAAAATGAATTCAGGCCTCATGAACAATTAGCGCCCCTAGCGGCCACGGTCAATTCTTGTGACATTTTCGTTTCGCGGATTACGTGCATTCTGGCTGAGATGCAGGGGGCTGAGGAAAACCAATTTTACATTTTGTATACCCCTTTTTTATTTGAAACGGACAGTTTTTGAACGGGCTAAATTTTTTAACGGGCAAAACTTTATAAAAAAATGTAACGAAAATGTAAATATTGCAATGCAAAATAACTGCTAAAAATTTTTTGTTATCCAGAAATCCAAGTTATTTACTTATTTAATTTACGAGCTTTTCTTATTATTTGTGCTCATTAAAATTTCAAAAAGTAAAGTAAATGGAGGACGATTTGAGGGTATTTTCGATGTCATGTATGGTAAAATGAGTATGTTATTTTTAACAAAGAGAAATTAATTTAACCTGTATATTCGAAAATTATTCAAGAATACGAAAATATATTTTTAGCAGCACTGTTTCAACTTGGGAATAACGACAGTCAACCATTTGTTCACAATGCATGTAAAAATTTCGATTTTTCACAACAAAAAAAATCTGCTCGCTCCGCGGGCACATTCTCACCGCTACTATTCCCGTTTAGTAAGCTAATTTACGGTAATAACAACCACCCGTTGGTTCAGAAATACTAAACAACGTTCTGTCCACTCTACTAAACAGAATAGTACGAACGCTGACCACTTGTTTAATAGAATCAACTGTACGAGGGTTCCCCCTGCGAGGGTTCCCCTTACGAGCGCGTCATCATTCCCTGCAATACGTTGTGGGACCAGACTAGTAGTATGGAAGATATTTTAAAGGAGTGGGGATTTTCCTCATACCTGTTGGCATTTGAAGGTAAGTTAATTTAAGTTTCTTTTATAGTGATTGTTTTTTGTAAGTTTGAACTAAGTTCAGGCTAATGGAACGGTGCTATAACTTACAAATTTAGTTTCTTTATTTATTTATACAGGAAATACTCAATCTTTTCTTTATAATAAAAAAAACGAAGCCAAGATCCGAAAAATATTCCCTTTGAGTGTAACTTATGTAACGTTTTTAAAAAAATGTTTTGGGGTCAAATATGTATGTCGCTTGGAACTTTAATTTATCCTAGAATTGACACTTTTATCGCGTTAAATGCCTCTTTCAAAATATCTCTTTTTCACGTTAATTACAGAAAATTACATCGATATTCCGGCTCTCGAATTACTGGACTTCAACTCCTTAGCGTTGTTGATTCCTCCAATAGGGGATAGGCTGAAGTTTTTAAAAAAATTGGACGATTTTAAAAACAATAAAGAGGTTATTTGATAAAAGGAATTTCAACCTAATTTTTAAAAAAATGAACTTATATGTATAAAATAAAAAATTATTTCACTTGTAATATTAGTTTCAATATATGTTATCTGCACTTTTATGAAAAGAAATGTTTGCTAATTGTTTTAGGTACTAGTAGATAGAATTGATTTTGATCAGGATCTAGAGAGTCTGAAATTCATGGACGTGTGTTCAGAGCCTTTAGACGTCGAACAAAAATCAGAAGCTTCAACTTTTAAGGGGTGTAGCAAAAGGGCATCTATTGATGAGTTACTGGAATTGAAAAGTGCCAAGAGGACAAGAGATAAGCCTACGACTGTAAGGGCTTTTCACGAAAAAAACAATAATTGAATCAGCTTTACGAAGTTAAAGTTGAAAAACAAATTTTTCAATATTTCAAATTACCAAAAATTTCACATTCTTCAATAGAATGATTTAATTTTTTTAAATTCAATCAATTCGTCTTGACAAAGGACATCTTTTTTTTCCTTTTATCAGCTTTGGACTAGGATTATTTCACAACCTAAGATTTTATCACATTCGCATTTTTATTTCCTTTCTATGTTCTTAATATTCAGAATTTCTTTTTAATTTGTAGAACGTCATTCAGGAGTACCTTAAATGTCCTAAAGGTAAGAGGGTCTATGTAAATTATTATGGAATACAAAAAAAGCCGAAATCACCTGAAGAGCAGGGCTTGGATGTTGCACATCAGAATTTGCTCGTAAACATTATTCTCGAAAACGAACTAAAAACTTCAAATACCGAGTAAATTGTTTCTTTGTTTTTCGCATAAGGTACTATTTTTTTGCAAGCATCGTAAATTTGGTTTTGTATTTTATCTGTCTGTGAAGGATTTCCACTGCGAGATTTCAAGAACTTACAGCTCTAATTGAAGAGGTTTTTCCAAATGAGATAAGGGTAAGGATTGGATCTACATGTGTTTAACTTATGTATAATGATACATGATGTTGAGTCAACTCTGGTGCAGCTCCATTTTTTCACTTATTCCTATCCAATTATATTTTCAGGGTATTTATTTCATTCCCTATTCATCCACAACAGTAAATGGAAGAGTTGTAAAGAAACACAGCGCACAAGGGAAGTTATGGTGGAAGTATCATAATATGTGCAAACTTTTACTTAAAGAGGAAACTCGTGCTCGAAAGAGGATTTCTAAAGAGGATTCATTATTTGCAATAAGTAAGAGTAAATTGTATAGTTTTAAAGTCAGAACTAATATTTTATTCATAATCCAAACTAATGCATTGTGTCTTTATTCTCTTTTTTTTTCTTCCTAGATATTGATGAAGATAACTCTATGTCAGGTATTCTTCGTTGGCTGGAAGGTCAATTGGAAATTACTGACAATTTGCAAAGTAAATGGAAGGAAAGGTTAAGTATCGCTCCAATCTGTTGCTGAATGATCAAATTCAGTGTAATACTTTAATCAAAAGATCAGGGCAATGTCTTGTAAATAGTTATTTCACTAAGTACCCTTTCTTGAGACAACCAACTGGATACGGTTTGGTAAATACAGCTGTCGGTTTTTTATTTCTTCTAAGGTGCTATGATAATTGAATTGTATGCAATTATAATTATGCCTTCCATATTAATTTTGTTTACTATTGTTTTTAAAGTTGGAGGGAGACTTTTTGGAGAGATATCCTCAGTGCGAAAATAAGCTTTTCAACAAATGGTCTGGATTTAAGGAAAAGGTCATCAGCTTATCAGAAAAGCCTTATCAAAATGGTATAACGATATTGTATTGTTTAATTCTCTTTTACTCATAAGGTCAATGCAGAAACAAGTCGGATGTTTAAATGAATAAATTTTTTCAGATTTCAGTGATGCAGGCATTCTTCTCGAATTCTGCAAGATAGTAACGTCTAAACAAAAATCAAAATGAGTCTCCAAAAAGTGGGTGGCTAATTCACAAGAAATCATAGAAGGTTTTCTCTTGCACGTGAAGGTAAATTAATTAATTAAAATTAAAATGAAAATCACGCTGATTTTATGACAGTACATAAATCTTCGTAATTCTTCCATAATATTAATAACAAATATCTACTTTTATGTAATGTAATAAAATGCTTTGCATCGAAAATGTAATAAGAACACCTAAAAATTGAAAATTGATGTTTTCTCCAATTAAACTACAGGGCTTATTTAGTAAATCAACACCTACATGAATTAATTTATTGCAGGTTATAGACTCTTGTCACGTGGAAATCGAAAGGATAATTGAGCGAGCTCGAGCTAATCAGCTGCATGTCTCACCCTTTGCAGTTGTTGTAGGATCAGGCATTGAAAACATCACAGATTCATATATATATCTTGATGGTGTTCAGTTCCGAGTAGCTTCACCTCTTCATGCCATTGACCAGACTTTTAAAGCTATCCATGCTCTCCATGCAGTCTATCAGCAACAGAGTGTTTCTATCTGGACATTGTTTCAGCGAGTAATATATGATCTGACTACTGAATGGGATATAGCCTGAAGTGTTGTAGAAAGTTTATTGCCGAAATTCAATTGAAAGACAGTTCTTACATTTTTATTAATTTTAATCTTAAAATGCCTTTTTTACACTTTGTGGAGATAAAGCATCTTGTATTCAAGCTTTAAAATTACATTAAAAAATTTATCACAAAAATTTCAATGGTGCTTTCAAATGCAAAGAGATCAAGTGCTTCAGGACTTTCGGTGGGTGGAAAGAATTCCGTAGGCACCTCATAAATGTGCATAAGAATCCAGTCATCAGTTCCAAATTAGGTAAGAGCCTTGGAAGCTTGGACGTAAGCAATGCACATTCATCTAGTGTACAAAAAATTGATCCAGAGCTTGCTCAAAATTATTCTGAAATCGAGTTAGATGCTCCATCAATATTAACTATTGCAGACATTGAAAACCATATGCAATCTTTGGCTACGACTTTCATCTGCAAATTATACGCTAATGCAAGATTACCTCGAAATCATGTCCAAGAGGCAGTGGAAGACATAGCTGAATTAGTGGAGAATATTTTAGTATTGATTAAACCATTCCTTAAAGTGGGAAAAGAAACAGAAGAATTTGAAAATCGTTTCAACAAAGTTAGCGATGCAGTAATAAAACATTTTCGAAATACCTTCTCTACTGAGCATCACAGGCTACAAATTATTGAGAAAACAAAATGTTTCATTACACCCAGAGATTATGTTGTTGAAGATAGACTTGATAATATTTTACACGAAGGCAGAATCATCCAGGATAGAGTTACTGTCACAGGAAAATTTTGTCCACTTAGGTATGTCCTGAAAGCATTTTTCTCTCTACCAGGAGTTCTGGATAGAACTCTTTCTTACTTGAAATACCTCGAAGCAGAGAAAAAAAGTGGAAATATTTCTAATTTTGATCAGGCTGAACTATGGCAAGAAAAATTGAAAGAATTTGGAAAAAAGTTTGTACTTCCAATTTTCTTATATTACGATGACTTCGAAATAAATAATCCTCTTGGATCCCACGTAGGGGTAAGTAAGATAGGTGGCGTCTATTTGTCAATACCATGCCTGCCTCCTGAGTATCGTGCAAGAGTAGAAAATATCTTCACGGCTGCTTTATTTAATTCAAATGACAGAAAAACATCTCCAGATGGTAACGATGCCATTTTCAGCGTTTTTGTGGAGGAATTAAACTTTCTTTCGCGAAAGGGAATTGAAGTTGATACACAGGGGCAGCCTACAAGAATGTACTTTGCTTTAGGTTTGCTGCTGGGTGACAATGAGGCCCTCAATAGTGCCGCTGGATTTATGGAGGGTCCAAATGCAACCATCTATTGTAGACTTTGTAAAATGCGGAAGCACGAAAATCAAAAGAACTGTCCTCTTCGAGATGAGTTAATGAGAACCCCTCAGCAAAATGTCACAGATGGTTTTCAAAAACAAAAAGAAACCGGTGTTAAAGAAAATTCTATTTGGAACCTTGTTGACTCTTTCCACGTGGTAAAAAATTTCTTTCAAGACATAGCCCATGACTTACTTGAAGGAGTCTGCAAGTACGACATGCAACACATTCTCTAAGATCTTATTTGTGGACCAAATAAAACTTTGAGTCTTGATGGAGTTAATGCAAAACTTAAATCTTTCAATTACGACAAAAATGGTTTCAGCAATAGGCCACCCCTTTTAAGATACGATGAGATAAATAAGAAGAAGTTGCACATGTCTGCAAGTGAAATGCATACCTTTATTTTGATATTTCCCATGCTTGTCGAGGATATAGTTGAAGGCGGCATTAATATGGAAAAAGAAATTTGGCAATTCTTCTCTATTTTGAGACAAATCATGGATGTTTGTTTTGCGAAATCTTTAAGAACAGAGTTGATTGATATTCTGGATTCTCTTGTAAATCAGCACCACAATTTGTATCTCAAACTATTTAATGATCCATTGAAACCCAAGTTTCATAACATGAAACACTATTCGCTAGTCATAAAAATGTCTGGCCCTTTGTCTCATCTTAATCTCTTGAGATTTGAATCCAAGCATACAAGTCATACTATTGCCGTTAAAGAGCAGCTGCGATTATGCCACCGTCTTCTTGGAAAGCTCGGATTGACTCCTAAATTCGAGTCAGGCCATGGTTATAGTCTGGAGTGTGTATCTTTAAGCGCTCATTTCAATATAATTCAGGATGCTTTGCCTATTGATAATTTTTTAGGATCCTGGTTAGATGTCAAGTGGGTAGATATAAATGGAATTAAGTATAACATTGGCTCTGTTGTAGTTCTTGATGTAAATCCCGATGAGTTTTTAGAATTTGGTAAAATTTTGAATATTTTAGCCAATGGGGACCAACGTGTTCTTTTTATTTGTGAAAAATTAATAGCACAATCTTTCAATGAAGAGATTCATGCTTATGAAATTTTCAGTTCTAATCAGGTTACATGTTGTTCGGCTGAAAATCTTCTATCTCCCTTCTTAGCCATTCATCATTATTTGTCAGATGGAAAAGGCATTGTATCACTCAGACATACAGTCTGATATATATGTAGATTAGTGTCACACATAGTTTATAGTATATAATTTTATTTGTTCATTTAATATAAGGAAATAAATAATTTTCATACGTTATATACATGTGTTATTAGTCATTAACCGTCAAAAGTCACTTTTATATCAGTAAGGTTTGTGAAGATTAAAGAAATTACATTTTTCAAATAAATATGGAAAATACATTCAGTAAATATAAAATATCTTATTTTAATACTTTTTGTGTAAAACAAAAAATTAGAATTTTTACACCATATAATTCAAATTTCTAGTTGTGTATAAAAAGTACTGAAGTTAGATATTTTTTTGCTCTCATGATGTAATAATCTGTACAACAAAAAGGGAGTATCGCTATAGCGCTGTTATACAAAATATGTAATTCTAATTGTTATTAAGAAAAATAAATTTGATTTTTGAGGCTAGAAACCTTGTTCAACACTATTCAGTTGCTTTTCTATATAATTATCAAGAGCAGTTTTGCTTTATTAAGTTTTTTATTTGCTTCTACGAAGTTTGAGGTTTTGTATATAAGTACACTCAAACAAAATTGAAATCATATTTTAGGTATATTTTACAATACAGGAAATTCTTTTGAACAAGAAAAAAAAAATATATATTTATTTCTTTTCATGGACAAAATGCAAACCAAATCATATAAATAAAGTATTAACGTGCTTAAGAGTTCATTCCTGGTTTTTCGAGCTGCTGAGAACTAGTCTCGATAGGCGTTAGGTTAGGCTCGTTGATTTGCGTGCGTTAGGTTCGGCGTTCAAATCCCCCCCCCCCCCCCCCCGTTGCGTGCGAAATTTTAATCATTAATTAAGTGTTAAAAATTGCGATTACCAATTAATTATAAGTAGATCCATGTTTGTCTTAACACAAATCATGTGTTATGTGTAATTATATATTTTTTATGAATCTCTTTATACTTTTAAGCGCGATTTTACTAATCACTGAAGAGTAGCATCTACTGCGCACACAGTCGCATGTACGATTCTTGTTTAGTAAAACGCACTCAACTTCAGTGTGTTCTACTAAACAAGAATCGTACGTGCGACTGCGTGCTTAGTAGCTCTAACCCTTGCAAGGGTGGGAGCCACTAAACATTTTTCTCCGTGTAATTTAATACCAAAGCTCAAAACAATTTTATAATATTAAAGATGATGTAAATTACTCATTTACTCAAATTCACTAAATTTCTTTTTCAGTTTAAGTGAAACAGGAAAATCAATTTACTTAAGGCTCTATCGGCCTTAAGGAACACATTCTCATCATGACACCCATGCTTCGCGCTCGATTTCCTGTATACATTTCAGTAACTTTTTAATAAATTACATGATTAAAATAATTTATTTATTTTCTTTCAAATATCTCAAAAAGGAAAAACAACCGTAGACTTTATTTAAGGAAACGATTTTGCAGAACAACGCTTATTTCGTATCTCACATATTTTGGTGAAAAAAATCGAATTTTTTTAATATTAAAAATCAAAACATAAAATATACATCCTGTCCCAAAATGTCTTAATGAGAATTTGCAGACTTCATTCAGGCAAATAATTTCTCATCTAAACGTTTTTTATGTATCTCATATATTTTGTCTAAAAAATGGAGTTCTTGAATTTCAATCGTATTTTTTGGAATTGAAACAAAAAATATATGTTTTTTCATAAACTGTGTGAGATAAAACTTGTAGATCTTTTTGAAACGAACAACTTTGTATTCTTACGTTTTTTTCGTATTTCACATATTATTGTTAAAAAATTGAATTTTGGATTTTCAATAGTTTTTTTTTAAATTAAAAAGAAAAATATGCATCTTATGAAAAAATGTTATAATTCAAATTTGTAGGTCTTTATGTAGAAAATAATATTGTATCATACCGTTTTTTCGTATCTCGTATAATTTAACTGGAAAATTGAATTTTTATATTGACTTTTTTCAAGTTTTAATATGCTGTAACATTTCTAATTTGGATTAAATAAAAAAATTTTATCAGGATAATTTGTAGAGATTTATGAGCATTATCAACAACCAGTATTGTAATTTTTGATTTTTTCAAAAAGTTATTTTCAAAAACACAAAAGTAGTGCTCAATCCCTCAATTTTGATTGGATGTGGCTGGTTAACGAACTTGTCCTTACTTTTTCGGCTCCGATAAAGTGTGCCAAACCTCAATTCAATCTGATGATTCTATCGAGAGTTATGCCGCACACGACCTACAGACAGACAGACAGACAGACAGACAGACAGACATGCAAACAGACAGACAGACAGACATACATGCAGACAGACAGACAGACAGACACTTTCGTAAAAACCGTTTTTTCTGACTCAGGGGGTCTCAAAACGTTAAGATTTGATAAAAATTTCAAAAGTCATTTTTCACATGAAACCAATACCTTCTCATCCATGATGAGAATGTAAAAATTCGCATAATATTTTGCAAAATTTTTGCAAAAATTTCAGAAGTAAACCGTGTTAGAGATTGATTACCAAATAAAACTGTATTTCTAATTTGTCTACTGTTATTATTAAATGTGCTTTAATAGTAAGATGTCGGAAGAATGCGTATTTGGACGGTTTTTATTCTTTTATACCCCCGTCCACACCTTGCAAAAATCTGCAAAAATTCTGTTTTAATCATCGACAGCTAACTAATGAATAGAATAATTCAAAAGAGTGTTCGCGCAATTAAAACATGAACAAAATTGCGTGCAAAAATTTCCACAATTTTTTTCATCGCGAATTATGCATCAAAAAATCTGCAAAAATTTACAAATGTGTCTTCTATTGGAAAAAAAACCCTGATTTTTTTCAAAATTTTCCTATGATTAGTTTAGCTAAAAAAAAGAAAAAATCGAAAATGGTAAAATCCGCCATTACTCATTTAAAATGGCAGATAATGATCTGAAAATTTGACAAAATAATCTCTTGCCCAACCCCTTCCATATGGTTTTTGCGAAATTTGATTTGGTTTTAAGGCCGATTTCACATGGAAACCCGGCTATGCCCTTTACACTATTGGACGTTCCGGTGTCAAAAAGACGTCGTATTGCTCGAAGCGAAGAAATAATCGCAGCCGTAAGTGCATCGACTCAAAATGAGCCAAATCAGTCGATTCCACGTCGTTCTCAAGAATTGGGCATCGCTCAAACGACACTGTGGCGTATTATGCGAAAAGATATTGGCCTACATGCTTTCAAGATTAAATTGTCTCAAGAACTAAAGCCACTTGATCATTTGAAACGCCGAAACTTCTCCAATTGGGCTCTGGCAAAGCTTGAAGAAAATGAAGAATTTCATCGAAAAATCATCTTCAGCGATGAAGCTCATTTCTGGCTCAATGGCTTTGTTAATAAGCAAAATATGCGTTATTGGTCAGCAAAAAACCCAAATGTGCTTCTTGAGACACCGTTGCATCCGCAAAAAGTGACTGTTTGGTGCGGTTTTCATGCCGGAGGTGTGCTTGGGCCGTATTTTTTCGTGGATGAAAACGACCGTCATGTTACCGTCAATGGAGAGCGCTATCGTGCTATGTTGGAAGATCATTTGTGGCCAGAATTGGGTGAGCTTGACATCAACGATATGTGTCTTCAGCAAGACGGTGCCACTAGCCACACAGCACGCGTCACAATCGATTTATTGAAAGGCAAATTCGGTGAACGTGTTATCTCGAGAAATGGTCCGGTTGAATAGCCGCCTCGTTCATGCGATCTAACACCATTGGACTTCTTTTTATGGGGTCATATCAAGTCACTGGTCTATGCCAACTAGCCAGCAACTTTAGACGACCTCAAAGACAACATCCAACACGAAATTGCCAACGTTCCGGTCGAAATTTCCGTGTCGAAAAGTATCACCATACAAATTGTGCAGGTCTTAACAGCTATGCACTGCTGATTGCATATACGAAATGCTACGAAAGTAACGAAGGCAGATAACGAGAGCAGTCTAGGGACAGAGTGTGTTGACTTTAACTCGCTGCCATTTCTACAATTTTCGACCGATTTTTTTCAAACTTTCCGAAAAACTTTTTGAAAGTCTAATGAAAATTTCCACGCGATAAGTTGTTTCAACTAAACTTCTTTCGATGGTCGTGCCGCTAGTCGAAGTTGACAAAACGTGGTTTTCGTCCGGAATTGATTTGTTATCGAACAGCAATAAATATATCACTTTTTAAAACAAAGTGCGTTTCTTGTAGGTATCGCATATGCATTGCGAAACAACCATAAAAATTTCGAGCATTTCTATCAACAAACGGCCAAGTAAGCGTGAGTTACGCTTGAGAAAACATTGATTTTCGATCGAAAACTTTTATGAGTTTTTATTCTTTATCTTGAATAATAATAGTCACATAAAAAAGTTTAATCAGAATAACATATAATATATGGGTCATTCTATATTAGATTGACAGTCGATGTCGCAGATTTGAACGAGATAATTTTTTTTCGGTCTTTTATCAACAATAAATAGACACGTATTTTTTTGTTTGGGCAAAATAGTATATTAGGACCCTAGGCCAGAAAGTTTGAGTTCCTGGCGTATGTGTTATAAATGCCGAGGCGAATTTCTTCGCTTCGAGCAATACGACGTCTTTTTGACACCGGAACGTCCAATAGTGTAAAGGGCATAGCCGGGTTTCCATGTGAAATCGGCCTTAAAACCAAATCAAATTTCGCATAAACCATATGGAAGGGGTTGGGCAAGAGATTATTTTGTCAAATTTTCAGATCATTATCTGTCATTTTAAATGAGTAATGGCGGATTTTACCATTTTCGATTTTTTCTTTTTTTAGCTAAACTAATCATAGGAAAATTTTGAAAAAAATCAGGGTTTTTTTTCCAATAGAAGACACATTTGTAAATTTTTGCAGATTTTTTGATGCATAATTCGCGATGAAAAAAATTGTGGAAATTTTTGCACGCAATTTTGTTCATGTTTTAATTGCGCGAACACTCTTTTGAATTATTCTATTCATTAGTTAGCTGTCGATGATTAAAACAGAATTTTTGCAGATTTTTGCAAGGTGTGGACGGGGGTAAAAAAGAATAAAAACCGTCAAAATACGCATTCTTCCAACATCTTACTATTAAAGCACATTTAATAATAACAGTCTGTAGGTCAGGGCGGGCAATAGAAACTTTAAAATAAAATTCTATCATACAAAAACTGCAAAAAAAAAATTGAAAATCAAAAATTTTTTAAAAATTAACAAATACCAGAAAAAATTTATTCTTCGATAACAATATTAATATTGATCAACAGTAACTTTAACATCACACATCCAGTAATACTAATCTTATTACAATAATTATTATTACTTTTATTAATATAATTATTAATATAAAATAAACCGTGTACATAAATTTTTTGTTTTTCTTTTTAAGAGTTACTCTTTCGTGCAATTGCATGAAGTCACATTAAATTAAATTAAACAAACGAATTATACGATGAATTTAGCGACACTAATAAGCCGAAAAAAAGAAAAAAAGGCCACAAAAGTCGTTCTTTCTGGAGTGAAATGCGGCCGGGAGGACCGTACTTTCGGCTAGGAGATCAAGAAAAAATTTTTTTTACAAGTATACGATTTTTTGAATTTTCTAAGAAATTATATTTTCGACATAGCAAGCGCACTTTCAAGATAAATAGGCTTGAAAGTGCGCTTGCATATGTCGAAAATATAATTTCTTAGAAAATTCAAAAAATCGTATACTTGTAAAAAAAAAATTTTTTTCCCCAAACAAAAAAATACGTGTCTATTTATTGTTGATAAAGAACAGAATAAAAATTATCTCGTTCAAATCTGCGACATCGACTGTCAATATAATATGGAATGACCCATATATATATATATATATATATATATATACTCGCGAATATGTGAATAATATTTCAATAAATGAAACGATAGACTGAAAAAAAAAATTTTTAACTTGTTCTAATACTTTCCGACTGTACTATATACTATATATATATATATAATACTATATACTATATATATAATACAGTCGGAAAGTATTAGAACAAGTTAAAAAATTTTTTTTCAGTCTATCGTATCATTTATTGAAATATTATTCACATATTCGCGAGTTTTGTACGTTCAATGTAGCTCCATGATTCGAAGACATTCTTAATGCATTTTACTGAAATTTTCATCAAAATTTATAAGGAAACAGTGAATATGTCACTTCAAGCGATTTTCTTGAAAATGGCCACCTTTTGCTTTAATGACTGCAGCGCAAAATTTTGGCATTCGTTCTATGAGTTTTTGAAGTGTTTGAGGTGGAATATTATTCCGCGCTTCGTTCAAACAATCCCAGAGACCAGGAAGGCTTGTTGGATTTAGATCTCTCACACGTCGGTCCAATTCTTCACACAATAGCTCGATGGGATTTAAATCGGGGGATTGAGGCGGCCATTCCATTATATTAAGGTCACCTGCGACTTTTTTTCGTTCGAAATAAGAAGTACAAAGTTTTGATGTATGTTTCGGATCGTTATCTTGTTGGAAAATGAATCCACGACGAATTAAATTGATGCCAGATGGTATTGCATGGCGTTGGAGTATACTGTGATACTGCTCTTTTTTCATAATTCCTTCAACTTTTTTAAGTTGACCAATGCCAGCGTGACTGAAACAGCCCCAAACCATTACTGAGCCACCGCCATGTTTTACAGTTGGCACAATACAATCTGGTTTGAATCTTTCATTGACTTATCTGTGAACATATTTACGCCGATGGCTACCAAAAAGATCGAATTTTGATTCGTCTGTTTTCATTGATTTTAGCACGAATTTCTGATACAGATTTCTGTCGATTGCCCTTACTTATTGCATATATTTTGTTGTCGATTCTTTGATTTATCTTTCTTGGTCCATCAGATCGTTTTCTGTTAGCATTTTGTCCAGTTTCCCGATATCTTCTTATTGCCGTATGAACTGAACACAAAGATATTTTCAATATTCTGGCTATTTCTCTATAGTTTATGCCTGTTTTTTTTGCAAAATAATGATTTGGGCCCGTTTCTCGACAGATATTTCCTTTCGCTTGACCATTTTCAATCTGGAAAAATACAATTCTGAGGCTATTTCAACGAAATAGCGGGCACAATTATGCATAAACGCAACGACTGTCAAATTAACAGACTTACAGTCTTTTATGACACTTCAATGCACCAGACACGATAATACCATACTTTTTGGTTTGAATGATTGACATGTAACCTTTTAAACCCGATCCGAATCGATTTTTGTGCGGAAAACAACTGAAAACCCAATGCGGCAGTTTTGAAAACTTTTCACGATTTTCGGCCATTGGCTGTTTTCTTATAAATTTTGATGACAATTTCAGTAAAATGCATTGAAAATGTCTTCAAACCATAAAGCTACGTTTAACGTACAAAACTACTGCAAATATGTGAATAATTTTTTAATAAATGATGCGATAAACTGACAAAAACAACTTTTTTTATCTTGTTCTAATACTTTCCACCTGTACTGTATATATTATATCTATTGTAACCACGGTATTCACCAGCGGGTTTAGTGAAAGTATTTTATCTAAACTTGTAAATGTTCAATCGAAATTTTTTAGTAGATGAACGTTTCTATTGATTTTGTAGGTCTCTTTATTTGAACGTTAGTCACTTTTAGGTACTTTTTAGGTTTAAATCGGTCACTTTTTTACAATATTTATTAATAAAAGAAATTAATTTAACAATAATATATAAGGACTATTAAAAATAGCTTAACAAGCGATGTAATCCAATTTATGTACAATTAATTTCCGCGGAACTAATATAAGACCCGAATCAACAAAATAGCTACTTTACAAACCCAAACTACATGTGATTGTTAGTTAAAGAGTTCATATGTTGTATAGCTCGCCAGAAATCTAAAATCTTATCTCATTCAAACAGATTTCGATTAAATGGTATGCTAGGGATAAGTTATGAAAAAGCTGGGATAGTTCCTATTTTTGATGGTGGAGAAAAAAAAGTTACAGAAAATCACAGATATCCTTTTTTACTCTACGCAGCTTCATCGGATAAAAGTAACAATACGTATAACGCAGCTTATGCTACGATTAATAAAAACAATGTAAAAAGAGCGCTCTAATGTCGGTAACAGTTAAAATAGTACGCACAGTCGAAAATCCTGCTGCTGTAATCCGAATCAAGTGCTTCATTTTGGTTTGATTTTACCAGGTCATCTAGTAAAACTATTCTAATAAAATCCTGCTACCTCGACAGGTGCTAAAAATGATGGAAATTTCCACGATAGGGGGTGTGTAAAATGATTGTGATAAAAAGGGTCTACTGAGGCAATAAAGCAAGCAGAGGCGCGCTGCCTTGCAGAGGAGCTTTGAGGTGTGAGGATGAAGCAGTAGTGAGTTCGATGACGAGTTGACATTGTCCTTATTAAAGTCGGAAAGCCTTTGTGGGCCTGGATATGTATGAGGATAATCACCCCCGTGACAGCAGGCTCACCTGCTATCGGCCTAGGATCTCTAATGGTGGGGGTCGGAGGGAGTACAACTGTGAAAGCTTAAAGTAAAATCACTCAAAAAACTTAATGAAGCGATTGTCTTTGAAAGTATCTCTTTCACATCTGTTTAAGAAATCCAGTGAGTTGATGCGTTGTATATTTTCTTATCTTGTCAGATATACTCCCATAGATCCATATCATCCAGACAGACGGACCGGACGTTGACCAATTTCATCTCTATGGAGAAAACTCTTCAAACGGACAAGTTTTTCAGACGGCTTCCTTACACTTAGAAATCAACAATACTAAAAAAATTTTAATTTTGAATTCTGTGGCATAAGGTTTATACATTGAATTGAGTCGTGCCGCTGCCTTAAATTCTGATTTCTTGAAATTGGCAAAAAACTGAAACGTAGTGAAGCAATTCTAATACCATATTCGGATTCAGTGACTTAAAATACACATAGGTAGCCTAATCAGATTCCCAGCGAAGATAAATTTATTTTTCATTGATCTGTGTTAACAATAAAAACTGTGATTTCGAAATTTTTTGCTCACTTTGTAGTTCTAGATCCGAAATTTATCTGTTAGGAACCAATTTAGACATCGGATTCCTATTCAGCATCATAAAAAACAATATTATGTTTTGCTGAAGATTATCAAAAAATTATTGTGAATGCTAGACATGAGTTAATTTTGACACGATCAAGAAATTATGTGAATGCAGTTTTACAAAAAGTTGATGAGCAATTCAAAATCGTAATTGAGAAAATTGAATGGCTGCTGCCTAATGTGAGATTGTCAGATGCACAACATATGAACTCTTTAACTAACAATCACATGTAGTTTGGGTTTGTAAAGTAGCTATTTTGTTGATTCGGGTCTTGTATTAGTTCCGCGGAAATTAATTGTACATAAATTGGATTGCATCGCTTGTTAAGCGATTTTTAATAGTCCTTTAATATTGTTAAATTAATTTCTTTTATTAATAAATATTGTAAAAAGTGACCGATTTAAACCTAAAAAGTACCTAAAAGTGACTAGGGTAAGTGTGGGTATTACTGTGGATGCCCCAGTTACTGCGATTTCAAATAAAACTAATGATACACAATGTTTTAAAGATATATAACGCTACAGAACAATTAAAAACAATCAATTTCTAATCCAAGCATAATAAGTATCAACGAATTGTCAATAGTTACGATATTTGTAGCTAATTGATTGCAATTTAAAACTCTCATGTTCCCGATTCCCATAGTTTTAATGCTTAGATTTGTTGAAAGATCATGAACACGTTCTGAAAAACTTGTTATAATTCCGTTTCTGAAAATAAAATATTTATTGTGATATTACTTTCTGCAAAGTAGGGTAAGTGTGCCAATTACTGCGGATCGAAAATCAAGACGGCTTTTAAAGTTAAAAAAAAAGATTTTGAGATAAAAAAGTCGTCACGAATTAATTTTTAAAGCAGTATTTGGTATTAAGTAAGTAGCATGCAGTCCTTAAACCCTGAAAAGAAACCAGATTTACTTAGAAAATGCGAATCTAAAAAAAATGTTCCATGCAGGTATTACTGCGGGTTTGCATGAATTACTGCGCACCAATTACTGCGGAAACCCCAATTTCTGCGCGCGTAATACTGCGATATTATTTTGAGTGAACTTACAATTAATTTAGGAGTGTTTAAAATTTTATTTGATCTCAATTATAAAAAGTAAACACGACGAAGCATTCGTAACAAATTAAGATTAATAATTTTATTAATTTTATTTAATTTAACTTAAAATTATATCACTTGAGTTCCTCTTGCATCTTTAGCAACGATTAAGGAGTGTTGAACATTTTATTTAAACTAAATTATAAAAAGTGAACATAAAGCATTTTTAACAAATTAAGATTAAATAATATTATAACTCTTATTTAATTTACCTTAAAATTATATTACTTGACTTCCTCTTGCCTCATTAGCAACGATTTTGGAATTTTCAACATTTTGTTTAATCTCAATTATAAAAAGTAAGCATAACGAAGCATTTGTAATAGATTGAAAGGTTATGCAGTGCCGCCTGACAGATCGCAGTAATTCATACACCTATGAAAATCATGTACCAAATACTGTTTTGGTAAAAAAATGATTAAAAAACGTATTTTTTGTTATTTTGCATAAATATTTAGAAAAATAAAATATTTACTTTGCAGAAAGTAATATCACAATAAATATTTTATTTTCAGAAACGGAATTATAACAAGTTTTTCAGAACGTGTTCATGGCCTGTCAACAAATCTAAGCATTAAAACTATGGGAATCGGGAATATGAGAGTTTCAAATTGAAATCAATTAGCTACAAATATCGTAACTATTGATAATTCGTTGATACTTATTATGCTTGGATTAGAAATTGATTGTTTTTAGTTGTTCTGTAGCGTTATATATCTTTAAAACATTGTATATCATTAGTTTTATTTGAAACCGCAGTAACTGGGGCATCCACAGTAATACCCACACTTACCCTAAATATTTTATTTTTCTAAATATTTATGCAAAATAACAAAAAATACGTTTTTTAATCATTTTTTTACCAAAACAGTATTTCGTACATGATTTTCATAGGTGTATGAATTACTGCGATCTGCCAGGCGGCACTGCATAACCTTTCAATCTATTACAAATGCTTGGTTATGCTTACTTTTTATAAATGAGATTAAACAAAATGTTGAAAATTCCAAAATCGTTGCTAATGAGGCAAGAGGAAGTCAAGTAATATAATTTTAAGGTAAATTAAATAAGAGTTATAATATTATTTAATCTTAATTTGTTAAAAATGCTTCATGTTCACTTTTTATAATTTAGTTTAAATAAAATGTCCAACACTCCTTAATCGTTGCTAAAGATGCAAGAGGAACTCAAGTGATATAATTTTAAGTTAAATTAAATAAAATTAATAAAATTATTAATCTTAATTTGTTACGAATGCTTCGTCATGTTTACTTTTTATAATTGAGATTAAATAAAATTTTCCACACTGCTAAATTAATTGTAAGTTCACTCAAAATAATATCGCAGTATTACGCGCGCAGAAATTGGGGTTTCCGCAGTAATTGGTGCGCAGTAATTCATGCAAACCCGCAGTAATACCTACATGGAACATTTTTTTTAGATTCGCATTTTCTAAGTAAATCTGGTTTCTTTTCAGGGTTTAAGGACTGCATGCTACTTACTTAATACCAAATACTGCTTTAAAAATTAATTCGTGACGACTTTTTTATCTCAAAATCTTTTTTTTTAACTTTAAAAGCCGTCTTGATTTTCGATCCGCAGTAATTGGCACACTTACCCTAACGTTCAGATAAAGAGACCTACAAAATCAATAGAAACGTTCATCTGCTCAGAAATTTCAATTGAATTACAGGTTAAGGTTATCTGCTCACATTTACAAGTTTAGACAAAATACTCTCACTAAACCCGCTGGTGAATACCGTGGTTACAATTGATATAATATATACAGTACAGTCGGAAAGTATTAGAACAAGATAAAAAATTACTAATTAAACATTGAGCAAATAATTAGTTCAGTGTTATTGCGTTTATTTCGTTCATTACGAAATTTTCATAACACATTGAGCAATCCAGTTAGTTCAGTGTTAGTGCGTTTAATTTGTTTATATCAATTATTAATTGAAACATTGAGCAATTTAATTATTCAATGTTAGTGTATTTAATTTATTTATATCAATTATTAATTTAAACATTGAGCAATTTAATTAGTTCACTTTTAGTGCATTTAATTTGTTTATTTCAACTATTAATTAAACATTGAGCAAATAATTAGTTCAGTGTTAGTGCGTTTAATTTGTTTATTTTAATTATTATTTAAACATTGAGCATAATAATTAGTTCAGTGTTAGAGTGCTTAATTTGTTTATTTTAATTATTATTTAAACATTGAGCATAATAATTAGTTCAGTGTTTAATTTGTTTATCCAGATTATCAATCAAAACATTGAGCAGAATAACTAGTTCAGTGTTAGTGCGTTTAATTTGATTATTTTAATTATTATTTAAACATCGAGCATAATAATTAGTTCAGTGTTAGTGCATTTAATTTGTTATTACAGTTATAATTTAATACATTGAGCATAATAATTAGTTCAGTGTTAGAGTGCTTAATTTGTTTATGTCATTATTAATTAAAATATTGAGCATAATAATTAGTTCAGTGTTAGAGTGTTTAATTTGTGTATTTTAATTATTAATCAAACATTGAGCAGATTAATTACTTCAGTGTTAGCTATAAATATTTGGTTATTTTCGAGTTCTTCAATTGAACATTGAGCATAATTAGTTCAGTGCTCAGATATAGTAAGATAGGTCTATTTGTCCTTCGAATGAACCATTGTGCATTAATTTTGTTCAGTGTTAATCATTCAAGATAGACTTTCTCAAAACGATCTTTTGGACCCCATGTTTTGAGATAAATGCTTGCAAATTTTCTCAAGGGTCATTGACATTGTATATCAACCAGTTATTTAAGTGATTTTCCACGTTGCAAACAATTAGTTAAGCTTGCGTCAAGTTCATTCAAACTGACTTATTTAATCAGTCAAATATTAGGGAATTAATAGAACTCTGTTTACGTTATTCAAAACGTTATATCACGACACAAGAGCGTTAGGGTTTTCTCGCTGATTTCGATTTAAAAGGCCGTTTTGCGTAATATTCTCTTCTCATAGTTATGTCCGATTCCTAGGTTATAGAGTGCGAGCTTTGACCTAAAAATTATTTTGGAATAGGACACCATAACGTTTCCGGACGTAACACAGGGTTGTTATAAGCTCTTCCAGTCGATATACACGACGTCTTAGTGCCTTCAGCTCAAATTCTTCCGCACATCCGGTACACAGTCCGTCAGCTTTGTCACAGGACTCACGAATTTGTTGGAATCGTTGATCTATACTTGATGTTTCGATTCCTATGATCAACTTCCACGTATAGTGGTACAACTTGGTGGTTCCCAGGTTTTCTGCATATAATGTCGTGTCTTGGAGAGAATAATGTCTCCTTGGGTGGTCGTAAGTAATGTTAATAGCCACAAGACTGACATGGTGAACCTGAAATTAAGTAGTTGTGAATCTTGAGTCGATCGGCATGAACTACGGACCTTTCATTATCAAATATGATTTCATAACTGTTACTAGGAAGGACTTTTAATACAACTGCAGGGCCTTTCCAGTCTGGACTCAGTTTGTTCTGTTTGTTATTTTCTATCATTACCAGATCCCCTATGTCAAATAATCTTTGAGGTAATACTATCTTCGCGTCTTGCATTCTTTTACATTTTTCTTTTGACTTCTCAATTCGTTCGCGAGCTTTTCTAATATATCTTTCATGCCGTTCTTGCCATAACTTCACCAAATCTGGATATTTTAAACTAGGTGTGGTAGCAAGTAACGATGGTATGTTGGCATCTCTTCCAAAGGTCAATTGAAAAGGGCTGAATCCGGTGCCTTCATTGACCATGTTATTGTACGTTCTAGAGCGCCATTGCTTTGAGGATGAAACGCTGTAGTTCTAACGTGTTGCATTTTAAAAAGGCTTTCGAAATTCTGCATTAATTCGGATATCAGATTTTGACCTTGATCGGTCAAGATGTGCTTGGGGGATCCGAATATATAAATGAAATAATCAAACAAGTGCTCGATTATAGTTTAAGAAAGTGTATCCTTTAAAAGAATCAGTACCAGGTATTTTGTGAGCATATCCTGAATCGATAAGATATACTCGTTACCCTGGGAAGTAACTGGTAATGGACCGAATATATCCATCGCTTTCTTATCATTAGGTTCTACTGGCGTATCTGGTATAATTGCTTCAGAGCTCCTCTTGATTCTGTTTAACTTTTGCGTTTGACATATGTGGCATTTTTTACGTATTCTGTTATGTCATTCTCCATATTGGTCCATATCCCTAATTCTCTAGCTCTTTGGATAGATTTATTTTCTTCAAAATGCTGTGCCATCATGGACCCGTGACTTTCCCTGATTATCTGATTACGTTCCTCTTGCGTTAATTCCGTTGTTGCATTATAGCATGTATGGATTTTTAATTGGGGATATTTGAAGCTAAAGAATGCAATCAATATCTTAAGCTTCACGCGCTCTGTGGAGGTAATCGTTGGGTCATTAATATGCATCCTAAGTATGGTAAGTTTTTTTAAAATCGTGCATCTAGCTGTGTTATCTAATATTTTTAGCCAGTATCTTTCTATGCAAGGAGGTAAGACCTTGATGTTTGGGTTGTCGGTTGGTCTTTTGGAGAATTCCCTCTACAATTTTCCATTAGCGTTGAGTTTTTCTGTTTTTCGGGTAGGTGTTCTCTCCTTGAACCGTTGATAATATTCTTGGTAGAGTTGGTTATCAAGAGGTACACGTATTTTGGAAACCGAGGGAGCTTCTTGTGTTACAATTTCAATAACTGTTTCGGTTGCTGAATAGATTGGATTTTATGGATAAGCTACTGGGGTTTTTGGTACACCTTTATCAGGTGGCTCTGGAGTATTTAAATCTCGTTCCTCAGGTGCAGCTATGATTTCGATATCTGGTAACTCTGTTTCCAAGTCGAAATCATTTTCTGTTACTCGTCCTTGGGGTAAGTTTACGCGAACTGGGTGCATGCATCATAACGCGTCAGCAACTGTATTCTCAGATCCTTTCTTGTATAATACTTTGTATTTATACTCCTCCATTTTAAGTCTCCAGCGCATCAATCTTGATCAGGGATCTTTGACGCTAAAAGCCAAGTAGTGGTGTAATTTAATTCTGGGTTGTCAAGTGTACGGGATATATAACAACATGTATGCCCATCTTGAGATACGATGACTCCTAAACCGACGTTTGATGCGTCTGTGGTAAGACAAATTCTTTTTCGAAATCGGGATACCTCAAAACAGGCGCACTGCACAGGGCATTCTCTAATTTTTCGAATATCTTCCCATTTAATCCTCTCAAAGCTTGGTCCATCATTCGTTGGAAAGTCGCTGGGGCATTTTTAAGACCGAATGGCACTCTTTCGAACTCAAAATGTATGGTATGGTTATTGTTTGATTTTGGATTTTAAATATTGAATCTGGAACGTGGGGGTTATCAAAAATTATAAAGTGGCCTTCGTGTTTATCTACAGGAATTCGGACTAACCTTGTTTGATTTGGGGGCAAGAATATTCCGTCGTCAAACAATTCATGTTCGTGTAAGTTCAGTTTCAATGATTTATTCGCCGACCTGGTATATTCGTGCATAAATCGCAATCCTAGTATACTGTCTTCAGGCATTGGGAAAAGTTAAATATAGCTAGAACAGCGATTCGTTTCTTTGTACCAGCTAAATAATTTTCCGTGTAAAAAAGTACCTATTCTTCATTGAGTGACGTCATCACTATCGAGAAACTTCCAGCATCGAACGCTTTCGAGTGTCGGTAACAGATATCTTGGGACAGAACTCTTCCTGTATATCTACTAATATAAATAAAAAATTATTGCGGCTCAGAAACGGGAGTTGAGACAACCGTGTAGAACGAATTTTTCAATTTTATGAGAAAACTAAAAGTCTAACGAGTCTATACTTGTATTTTCGTAAAAGAAAAAGTTTTATTATAAAAAAAAATATGAATAAAAACTTAATTACTCCGCGTGGTAACATCACGACTCATAAACGGAAGTCGACAATGCGGGATTATTTTTAATTCACATTTTTTAAATAAAAAAACCCCCATTTCTCAGCCATAATATTACCACGCAAAGTGATTATTTCTTATTTATATTTTTTTTATAATACAAATTTGTTCATTCTTTTAGCTGGACAAAAATACAGACTCGTCCGAATTTTCGTTTTCTCGAGAGTTTGAAATATTCATTCTACACGACCGTCTCGAATTGATGTCCACTCCAACATCTGTAGATGTAAAAAGTACGCACATCTATCTAGATTAAAATTCAGTGCCCGGATCGAATAAGGGGACGTGACGCTTGAACTGAACATTAATTTCCAGATAATCAATAAAAATTCGAAATAAAAAATATGTGATTGCTCTTCGCGTTGAGATGCATCTTTTTCTTATTTGGAATTGTTTTATTCAACAAATAGTTTTCGAGATAAAAATTAAAAAACGTCGTTTTTGTATAGATCAAAAATCAATGTTTTTAAAAATATAACTTGCGATTACTTACTCAATTCACAATGAAATGATTCGAAACATTCACCATTTTATTTCGCTGACTCTAGTGGAGCCGTCGAGTCTTAAAACAATAAAAATCACTATTGTTTATAAAATATTCAATAAAAAACTCAGGGCTTCTGAAATTTGTGCTCTGCGTTGTTCTCATGAAGAAAGAGTTGAGGAAATTTCAGGACTCATAAAACTTGAGCGAGGCGATTGTTCCTTAGGGTTCAAGGAAGTTTTTTGTAAACTTTCATGCAATTATATTCATAAACAAAGAAACAGTGCCGAGTTAAAAAAAACTGTCGCGCAACGTCGCGCGATCACGTGGAGCGCTTTGAGCACGAGCGCTAGTAAGTTTCAACCTGTTGAGTATTCTCGAAGGTTTTTTTCTATTTTTACCTACTTTTTCGGAGATTGTTTCAAACTTTATTGTTCAAATATAAAAATTAATTTATTCACAAAAATTTGACTTGTATTTCGTATAATAATCTATACATAATTTACATGAATGCAGCACAGTATTAGCAATTTTTTTGTATTTTAATACTCAGTAATGAGACTTTTGTTTCATTATTTCCAGTAATAACATTTATATTATTCATATGAGTTTTATTTTCTTCAGATTATATTGAACACGAATATTGTAGCATCGATATCTTTCTTAATCCTAAACTCATAAATTTTTGGCATAACGAAGATACATAATTAAATCAAACAATTATTTAATTTTATTATGTGTCATTGTTATTACTGGAAATAATAAAATAGAAGTGTCATTACTGAGTATTAAAATACAAAAACATGGCTAATACTATGCTGAATTCATGTAAATTATGTATAGATTATTATACGAAATACAAGTCAAATTTTTGTGAATAAATTAATTTTTATATTTGAACAATAAAGTTTGAAACAATCTCCGAAAAAGTAGGTGAAAACAGAAAAAAACCTTCGAGAATACTCAACAGGTTGAAACTTGCTAGCTCTCGTGCTCAAAGCGCTCCACGTAATCGCGCGACAGTTTTTTTTAACTCGGCACTGTTTGTTTGTTTATGAATATAATTGCGTGAAAGTTTACAAAAAACTTCCTTGAACCCTAAGGAACAATCGCCTCGCTCAAGTTTTCTGAGTCCTGAAATTTCCTCAACTCTTTCTTCACGAGAACAACGCAGAGCACTAATTTCAGAAGCCCTGAGTTTTTTATTGAATATTTTATAAACAATAGTGATTTTTATTGTTTTAAGACTCGACGGTTCCACTAGAGTCAGCGAAATAAAATGGTGAATGTTTCGAATCATTTCATTGTGAATTGAGTAAGTAATCGCAAGTTATATTTTTAAAAACATTGATTTTTGATCTATACAAAAACGACGTTTTTTAATTTTTATCTCGAAAACTATTTGTCGAATAAAACAATTCCAAATAAGAAAAAGATGCATCTCAACGCGAAGAGCAATCACATATTTTTTATTTCGAATTTTTATTGATTATTTGGAAATTAATGTTCAGTTCAAGCGTCACGTCCCCTTATTCGATCCGGGCACTGAATTTTAATCTAGATAGATGTGCGTACTTTTTACATCTACAGATGTTGAAGTGGACATCTGAATCATAAAAGCGGTGACAAAACTTTCAGATTTTTTGTTACTTCGAAACATTGTGCAGAAAACCTATGAGTATGCAAAGTATTCAAATTATTTTTAATGTGCGATAGCGGATATATTTTTGGAATCCAGTCTAAACATTATGCGTTATATATTTTCATGGAGATTCCAGTAATGATCATACGTTTTTGTTTCTATTTCAGGAAGTCCGCCTGTCAATAATTATGCAATATAACTTAACTTGTAATTGTAGGATTACCAATAACAGCCTGGTGAAAGAAAAATGACACATTCATATAAAGTGTTTAAGGCCTTATAATAGTTAAGAAAAGTAGCAAATTCATGTGAATAATTTGCTCTACTTTCTACATGTTTATTCCAAAATATATAAACTTTTGTTTACAAAATATATCAAATGGTAGAAGAGATAATTTTGGAAAAAAAAAATTTTATGCACTCGACACAAATATGTAGAAATATAAAATCAATTAAATTTGCTGATATAACATGCCTTTGAAGTAACGTGAAACGATTTTTACCTCTGCATACACTCGAGGTAGGATAGTCTTCTAATATTCCAATATGCTTCAAATATGCGTTTGCAGGTTGCTAATCAGCCAGCTAAATAGATTGTCTCTTAAACCATATTATTTAATGATTAATACTCTTAAATAAGGTAAAACCAGTGGTGAAGTAAATAAGTCGGCTCACTTTTTTCATAAGACAAATTGTTTTTAAATTAGAGCACTATAAAAAATTAAATTTTTACAAAGAAAAATTCTAAATTTATATAAATAGTCTTCAATGTAATTGAAAATGAAAGAAATTATCAACAATGAATTTTAAAATAATGCTATAAAAAGAGGTAAATATGGATGTAAGGTGATTAAATATTTGAGAGTTTTAGTCAAATTTTACAAAATTTAGCAACAAGCACAAAAATACCTTTGGTTTAGTTTCATGATTTTATCTACCGAATAACAGAATTATACGTTAATTTGTATCTTTGGTATTTTCAAAAACATATCGCTCAAAGAGTACAAAAAAGCGTGTTTCATTACACTGTACATTAAAGTAAAGTTACATAAGACGCTAAATTGCGATCCC
This sequence comes from Diplolepis rosae, assembly GCA_030998225.1. Lineage (NCBI taxonomy): Eukaryota > Metazoa > Arthropoda > Insecta > Hymenoptera > Diplolepididae > Diplolepis > Diplolepis rosae. Next base: position 2,068,574 of record JAPYXD010000631.1, read on the forward strand.
GTATATTATAAGTTTATTAGATCGCTTGTATAAAACACCGTGTTAAATTATAAGATAAAAGTCCATTTTTAGTGACGCGTCTATCATATCAAAAATTAAATCGCAGGTTAGGTTGTAGCAAATATAAATATAAGGATAAACTACTATTAACGAACTTCATTATAATTTTTTAGTTCTAGAGCTTAAACAAATAAAAATTAATTCATTCCTTAATGAATATATACCGTTACAACGAATGCTGATTAAAGAAGCGCACGTTCACGAAAACGTGATTTCAAGTATTGTTCAATTTAAAACTCACAAGTTTTGATAGTTCCTGTTTCAGCAGATTAGGTTGCCCAGTTGTAACGCCGAGTATGTCGTCACCACCCATTTTTATCGTTCTGTAGTTAATGTACTTTAAAATAATGGTTTCTTAATTTTAAAATATCTAACACGCTCGCAAAGCACAAGATGCAATAATGGCAATTAACGTGAACCAAGGTTGGCAGCAGTCATCGTAACCGGGGTGCCTGAGAGTGTAGTCCCATCAGTGCTCACAGGGCGCATTTTCATGTGGATGAGAATAGGGTAATAGACAGTAATAGAGGAATAGAGAAACAGCACTCAACCAGTGAGATACTTGCGTTGGGTAAAGAACAGATTTTACCGGTAAATTCACAACACTACATGGAACTGTACCATCAGATCGTAGATAGAATTCACCCCCTCCACTTAACCATTCGATTGAAAAAAGGAATCTTTCAAGTATAATTTTGTAAAACTTTTGAATATAATTAAAGAACAACTTGAAAAAGTAATATGATTCGGAAATTTCCCTAAATTATACTTGAAAAATTGTGTGTTTTTTCTTTTTAAATAAAATGGTAGAGTAGAGATAGAGCCCTATCCGCTCCCTGCCTGCAACGGCGAGAACTTGATTCCCTTAGTGATTATAGTTTCTATGTGCGAAGTTTTCTCACCAGAGCGGCGCTGCACGCGGCACGCTCTAGAAAAGCATTATACTAATAGACAAATATTTTAAAAAATTTAAATAATTAAGTTTTTGAACAATATGAAATATAAAAATATTCCTAAAATGATTCTAAGACATAAAATACACATTTTGCATAAAACAATTAATACAAAATAAAAAAAAAGAACACATTAAACTTCGTAAAATATATACTGTGGATACGCATGAAGAATTCTTGAGACCCTGAACAAAATTTTTTTTATGTTACCCCCATATAACTGAAAATATATTTAAAAATAAATAAAAAGCTTAAGCTTCTAAATAGAAGTATTTTCCATTTTTATTTTCCAGCTTCAAACGAATGAAATGAAAAATAATTATTTTGTTAAGCCCTGTGTTCAACATAAAAAACCATTTGAAGGGAAATATATACTCAATTAAAAATTTGTAAATGTAACATAAAATATTCATTACTATAAAATTTGCTATTACATATTTTTAACGCATTTAAAATTTTTAACATGTACAGATCGATGATGACTAGTTAAGTGTCGCAAAGCTCTGCTGCTTTTTTCTCCAAGACGCTAACTTTTTAAATCTCAGCCATTTCCTGACTTACGATTTGTCTCATCCTTATTTAAAATAAAATAAAATCACATATGATAACATCTCTACAGCTTCATTGGCATGTTCTTTGCATTGAAAAATAAATTTTGTTTCACGTGACAAAAAATATTCTATACTATTGTTACGTCACAAGTACGTAAATACTTACTTTGATCGAAGATTCCTCGTTATAAGTTAGGATCGAATGATCCTCGCTTAGGGATGAGGATAAGTCAATGAAAAGAACACAATGATTAGTAAAGTAATACAAAATGAATTTATTTAAATTAAATTTATTTAAATATAAACAAGGTTAAAATTTTACAAAGATTCAAACAATGGCACAGGGAATAGGTAAAGAGTAAAGAGAATTTTCGGTACCTTTGTTGAGTTGTGAATAGTCCCTTTTTTATGAATGATCCTCACAGGTGTGAGGGAGAGAGAATGATTCTTTCACTGGTGCGACGAAGACAGCAATAGGTATCCCACTGGTGTGAGGAAGACTGAAACAAATATCCCACTGGTGTGACGAGGACAAGAATAGTTATCTCACTCTACACTGACTCTAAGATCCTTTCAAGGATTGAAAGTGCAATAGGAGAATTTACGACACGTTTCTTCGGAAAACTGAACTAAACACGTATCTCACGCTGTGAATCCTTTTAAGATTTTAGAAATTTGCCGCACTTAATTTTGCTCACAAGACTAGTTTTCCCTTGGCGGCGTGTCCTTTTTATATTCTATTTTTTGGTGACGTCACGCGTTGCGCAGTCTCCCGCTGCGTGTGACGTAGTTATACCTCTCTTTTCAATAGGTGGTTTTCTCTCTCTTTTAGTAATTTCCCCAGATTTCTCTCTAGACCTAGCCCATGCCTATAGTACATTCTAATGCGTCACTATAAAATTTGCTAGTACATATTTTTAACATATTTTAAATTTTTAACATGTACAGATCGATGATAACTAGTTAAGTGTCGCAAAGCTTGGCTGCTTTTTTCTTCAAGGCGCTAACTTTTTTAATCTCAACCATTTCCTGTCTTACGAATTGTCTCATCCGTATTTGAAGATAAAATTGAATTATATATGCTAACATCTCCACAGCTTCATTGGCATGTTCTTTGCATTGAAAACTAAATTTTGTTTCAGATGAAATTAAATCGTCTAGAATTAGATCAAAAGAATTGCTAGACCGGCAATGTTTGTTAAATAGATATTCGACAACTGTGATAAGCTTGTATAACTTAACATTTGGATGTATGAAATCTTTATTAATTCTTGCAAATCTACTCAAACTTTCAGGTAACTGATCACAAGAAAAAGTTATCGTAACTGCATGAATTTCAGAAGTAGTCAAAAATGCATTTAAGCATGTCGAACACTGCAGTGTGCTGTTTAATGTAAGCAGTTATACGACCAGTTGTGTACAAAATCAAACAATTTCTAACAGCTGGTAAAGCATAATCGTGCGCTACTCCATCTACAAAATCACTAAAATCAGTGTCTTCACAATTGTTATTAAAAGGGCTGTGGAGGGTTGCTATCGAAAGTACTACAATTTCAAAGCTTTGCATGTTTCAAAATGTTAAAGGCAGCTAATATCTTGTATATTTGCAAGAAGGATGGTGTACAAGGATGATCATTTGTTCCTCCAGCTAATATGATAGTGCCAAAAAATCTCTAAACAAAAGGAAAGGAACAAAAAATTAGTGAAACTTTTATACAGTATTGATAATATTCCATTCGAAATCTCATACTGAATAAAATATTTTTATCTTGTTCAGTTAAATTTTCTGAAATTAAGGACGCTAAAGAAATACTAAATGGATTTTGAATGCAACATCAACGACACTATATTTCCTATACAAATCCATTTTGGAAAAAAATATAAAAGTGTTTTCTTCGATATTTATATTTCACTGGAAGAATTCGGATGAAATGGATTGGATTAAAGGGATATAAAGATAAATTTTGGAATTAAATAAGTACCGTGATGGTTAATATGAACTTATCTGAAAATAAAATATTAGACCAGATTTTATATAAAGATATTTTATAGTAGTAAGTATAAAGTAATTAAAATAAATATAAATATCCGTTCCAAAACGGATTTGTATAATAAATATAGTGTACATGCTTAAATGCATTTTTGACTACTTCTGAAATTAATGCAGATACGATATTTTTTCTTGTGATCAGTTACCTGAAAGTTTGAGTAGATTTGCAAAAATAAATAAAGATTTCATACGTCCAAATGTTAAGTTATACAAGCTTATCACAGTTGTCGAATATCTATTTAACAAACATTGCTGGTCTAGCAATTCTTTTGATCTAATTCTAGAAGATTTAATTTCATGTGAAACAATATTTATTTTTCAATGCAAAGAACATGCCAATGAAGCTGTGGAGATGTTAGCATATGTAATTTTATTTTATTTTAAATAAGGATGAGACAAATCGTAAGTCAGGAAATGGCTGAGATTTAAAAAGTTAGCGTCTTGGAGAAAAAAGCAGCAGAGCTTTGCGACACTTAACTAGTCATCATCGATCTGTACATGTTAAAAATTTTAAATGCGTTAAAAATATGCACTAGAAAATTTTATATTAATGAATATTTTTTGTTACATTTACAAATTTTTACATGGTTTTTTATGTTGAACACAGTGCTTGACAACATTTTTATTTTTTATTTTATTCGTTTGAAGCTGGAAAATAAAAATGGAAAATATTTCTATTTAGAAGCTTAAGCTTTTTATATATTTTTAAATATATTTTCAGTTTTATGGGGATAACATTAAAAAAATTTTGTTCATGGTCTCAAGAATTCTTTCTGCGTATCAACAGTATACATTTTACGAAACTTAATGTGTTCTTTCTTTTATTTTGTAATAATTGATTTATGGAAAATGTGTATTTTATGTCCTAGAATCATTTTAGGAACATTTTTTCATTTCATATTGTTCAGAAACTTAATTATTTAAAATTTTTAAATATTTGTCTATTAGTATAATGCAGCCCTATCCAACTGCCTAAAAGATGTCCGTAAATATGTGACCCCCACATGGTAGTTGCTTAAAATCTCGACTGAGGGCGCAGCTGCGCTTCAGCCTGACTTTAACATTCTTTCTTATGGGATAATGTTACAAATAATTTTAAAAATTATATTTATCAATAAAAAATGCTTATGGAGCTATCACAATAAATTAACAAACATATATTTCAAATTTTCAGCAAAAATAAATTTAAAATATAAAATTTTAAATAATATTTCTTGCAACTTTGTAAATTGACCTAAAAAATAATTAAACATAACATTGACGTAAACAAAATCTTATATGAATAAATTTTTTTTAGGTTTTTAGTAAATCTGTTGCAGATGCACTTACTTTTTACAACTCTCAAAATATTCCTGACTTTGAAGGCTGCGAAGCAACTGTAAATTTTACCTTAAAAATTGATAGTATGTTTGACGCTATGAATAGGAAAACTCCCAATCAAGGACTCACTCCAAATAACAAAGACTATAAGGTATAGTATTCGGTCTTGCAATAAAAAAAAATTGTTTGAAACTTTTTTCAATTTTCTTGGTGTAAAACATTTGCTGAACTTACTTTGATTATTATGGCAGGTTATACAGACTTCTATAGACTGGTTGAATGAATGGGAAAAGAATTTTCGAGAAAAGAAAATATCTGAAGATGAGTTTCTAACAGAGGCCACAGCTGAAAATTTAAGACTTTCTCTCCATTCTACCTTAGGTCTTTGTGATTACATGATAGAAAATTATGACTTCAAGTATTTATTGACTGGCAGAGTAAATCAGGACAATTTGGAAGTGGGTAACTTGTCAACACATAAAATAATAATTCGTTACGATTAGATTTTTTTAAGTTCACTACGAACTTTTTACGTGATCAATTATTTTTAATTGATCGCATCATTTATACTAATATCTACAGGAATTCTTTGGAACTGCACGGCAAGCTGCTGGTTGTAATGATCATCCATCGTGTTCTACTTTCCTATCGCTATATAAGATACTATCAGTATACAGTATTTTAAAACCTCCTATGTATGGAAATTGCTCGGGGACAAACGAAAATAGTCCAAAAAATCTAATTACCTTGGCTGATTTGAAAGCGTTACGTGATAAAGACTCACTTGATTATACAGCTCAAGTTGAATCTATAAAAAGAAAATTAGATGAAGTTATAATTAAAGAAGATTGGGACATTGACGATATTTTGGAAGATCACGACTACTCAAAACCTGAAACCATCGATTGCGTAGTATATTATGCAACAGGTCTAATTTTTTTAAACAATGAACATTTTTATCATGCTTAAACTGTTATGTGTCACAAAAGTTTTATTATGCTTCGAAAATTTAACGCTTTGAAAATAATGTAATTACTAATATTTAGAGTCAAATGTGACTAACATGAACGGAACTATAACTAAAATAACCTAGCTCTTACATAAATATTGTTTATGTACATATTAAGCTTTTTGTTAAGTCTGCCCTCTTAGTCTTACTGCAACAGTAGTTAATTTATAGCAAATTAAATGTTTCAGTAAAGTATAGCCTATTCATCATCTTCCACGAACATTTGAGGTAAAATTTGTTATGTAGTTTATGTTAATGTTTACAATGTATAAAAATTTTTATGTCCGCCAATACAATTGAGGATATATCCCAAATTGTAATTTTCAATATTAATGCTCTTATATCTATTGTTTTATAGGATATTTATGTAGACAGATTTTGAAAAAATACAGTGGCTGTGAAACATGTCGCAACGCATTAACGACTACGAGTTCAACGAAATCCATCGCTAAATTGGTCAATATTAAATCAAAAGGAGGACTAGTGTATAGTAATTTCAAATTTTTTGATCTTATTAGTTTCACAGAACATTGCTTTGCTAAGCACGTCACATCTGTACATGTGTTTGACTTTGTTATGGAAGAAGTTTTTTCATCTTATAAATTCACTTTTCCTTGCTTAGAACATGCGTCTGAAATTCTATGTTATGCTTTATACTATTACATTAGACTAAGAATGAGACAATATACTCTTCAGTTGCATCAAACATCACGTAAAGAATTTGTGTCTTTGAAAAAACAAGCAAAATTGAAAAAAACCTAGCTTCATTTTAAAAACTGTTGATTTTTATCAAGCATACGAATGTTTACTTCATTTAGCAATAAATTTAACAATGAAAAAAAAGAAAAAAATTCGTATCATTAATCACTCCCGCCCAATGTTTACACTTTTATCCCCGTAAATCAAAGTTTTTTTTTATCTTTGAATTGTTAAATTGTACTGTCAATACATATAATGCTGATTCAAACAAAGTATAGTCTTGTGATGTTTAATCAAATAAAAAAATGTATAGAAGCGAAAAAATTAAAGTCTTGATTTTCAAATTTGAGCGCCGTGCTCCAACCTTACTTCTAGATTGCAGCGCTCGGTGCGGCGGTTTATGGAAGCTCACGTTTTGGCCTTGAAATGTGAACGCCCCCCACTACCGAAGTGTCCAGACCTGTGTATACGACCGTGATTATTATAAACCATGGATGCCGCCATTTTGCACCCAGGGATCACACGTGCCCCCATCGGGAAGTTTCCTAACTAAGTACTTGGCAGAACTCCATTTCGTGTTTTGTAAAGTACAGCCATAAGAGATTGGTCTCCTTATATCTAGTCTCCATGATCATATATTTACAGACGCGTTCCATGCAAAAATGGAGGAGTTGGATAGGGCTAGTATAATGCTTTTCGAAAGCGTGCCGCGTGCAGCGCCGCTCTGATGAAAAAACTTTGCACATACAAACTATAATCACTAAGGAACCGCCATTTTGTTTTTAGTTGGACAGGGCTGGCGCATGCTGTGTTCGAATTTAACAGTGTGCCTGGGTAGGTATACATTGTACCATAGTTTTAGTTGCCCATAAAATCACCAGACGTCACTATATTTGAAAAGCAGTGTTAGACGAAGATTATGAAAGGAATGTGTTGACAAAAACTGCGAGGATTGCAAGATGCAGGATTAGTGATGGAAAGTGTCCGGTAATACCAGGTATTACCGAATTCTGACCGGTATTACCGCGGTCAGATTGGTCAGACGTGGTAATTCTTTTATCTCGTACAAAATATTAAATTTTACGAGGAAATAAAGATTGGAGACGATGAAACACATTTTAAAGTTCAGTTTCAAATCATGTTCACTGCAGAAAATGACTGATAATTTGCTATTAAAAAAAAAAATGCACAATTTTTAAGAAGCAGACGACACAGCAGATGAAACTTTTGTGACTAACGTGACACCTAACCTTGTTTTAGGCTTTTATGAAACAGTATGTCTTTTGAAAGTGTATTTGTATTATTTTGTTGACAACTAGTGTATTAATTACTAAACTGAATTTAATTTGATGCCATAAAATGGAAAGAGAACACAGGAAATTGAGACCAACTAAGGTTTTTAATGAATATTATATGCCTGTTGATGGCGTTGAAAAATAATATAAGTGTTTATTTTGTGAGAAAATATATATCAAACATATTACCCGGATGACTAAACACATTGTAATATGTGAAAATGCTCCTAATAGCGTGAAAGACTATATGTTCTCGATCAAATTATAGTACCATCTGTTAGTATTAATGCAGAAATTTTTTATTTTATTTTTTATTTTCTATAAAAATACGAATAGAAGAAACTTAAAAAAGTTTGCCCATGTGACGGATAAGCATTGTGATAAAAATGATATAAAGGAATTGTACGTGTCAAAACTGTGAAATTGTTCTAATAATTAAATTTAAGAAATAAAAACCGTACAAAAAATACAAAGGGAAGAACTTAAAAAATTGCACGTGTGACGGAAAAACATTGTGTTGAACGATATAAATGAATTACTTATGTGACTTAAGAACATCAACAATATTTAATATATACTGTTAACGTAATGTTTAATTAATTTTTCAAATTTCCTTTTTATGTTTCAGTTTCCATTTTATTTGAAATATATACTCACCCTTATTTTATGTAATAAGAAAATTTTCAGTAAATATTTGTAACAGATTTAATTTTTTTCACTCCACGATAAGAAACATCAAAACATCACAATGCCACTACCACTATGTGCACTGCACACATAAGCAAAAAATATGTTTGTCGTCTGCTAAATTTACTAAATTTGCGGAATTATTTGAATATTTAAGATTTGCAATAAATTGATATTTGAAATTTACCTTACTGTAAAAAAAGTATAAAGGAGAAGCATATAAAGAGAAACTAATAACATAAATTTCAAGAAGTAGTTGGACTCGGTGCGTAGTTAGATTAGGAATGATTAATATTATGAGTCATAATATTTAGTTTATAGAACGACGTAGAAATTATAGAGTAATCAAAGCTAAATAAAATTTGAGTGTCGTGGCAAGGGCTGCAGAGAACCCTGGACGAGCACGAGGTTTTATAAAATGTAAACTTAGATATAAGAAACCGTTTGTAAGCGAAAAGCCGAATGAGTTATCAGATTTAATTAACTAAAGAACTTTCCAAGGTATATTTATCATATTTATCTTGACAGCGAGTGCGTGAGGTCTTAGAGAAATTTGAATCGTACTCGAGATTTATAATGTTTTCTAAGAAGCCATTAAACTAGCTTGTAAACTTAGGGTGGTCTTTCTATAAAGAATGAAGACCTTCTTATTAGTTGGACGTATGCGTGACGTATGCTAACGTAAACTTAATGTAAAGCGGTGATTGGACGAATGTGAGGTGGGGGAGTGTCAAGGATCCAGCTAGCCATTATAGACAAGCGAGAGAGATCTAGATCTTGAAAAAAGAGAGTAGTCAGACGTTTGCTTTTAACGTTCAAACATTTATTTCGGCTCTGGCTCTAATTTTGTTTAACTCGAATCTTTCTTAAATAAAATTATACTTTCACATTTATAAAAGTTTATAGTTTCTTTTAAAACTCCCGGGTTTATATTTATAATTAATTGGCGAAAACCCTACCAATAAGAGCTTTTCGTATGTGCGAATGCTCAACACGTAACATTTTTACCGGTCCCCTCTTGCCACTCACTACACCGTAGCAAAGATATTATAAGCCTAGATGCGGTGCAGGCCTGGTTCCCCGCGAAGATTGTAGACGGCGCGTCCGGCGAAAATGTTCAGGTCCCCCCGTACACCTTTACACGACGATTTAACCAGACGAAGTAGTTCGCCAACTAAACCTTAGGAGCGCTGTCCACAACTCTCCCCGTACCCCTCAAACCTCTCGAATACCGACAAGCTTACATTTGCTTAAGCTGTATAAATTGAAAATATTCAAGTCCAGCGATAAAACGCAAGATATGATGTTGATCATTTGGGTGTATAATATGATGAGTTTGATTTTGAATTTTTTATTGATTCTAATATCAGAAGCTCATTGGTAGTCATTAAACATTAATTAATTAATTATAATATTAAATTATAATTAATTATTAAATATTATATTATAATTATATTATGATTAAATATAATTTAATAATACATTATTAAATATTAATTAATAAATGAATAAATTTAAAAATCAAGTATTAAATTTTAATGAGTAAATAAATTTTAATTTTAATCAATCATTTTAATAAATGAATATAAATAATATTTAAACATATATCCACATTAGACTCCCTTTCTACAAAGCTGAATTTCGGAATTATAAAAAATAAAAATAACAAGGATTGTCTAGTTTGTATGTTGACTCTAATTCACAATCAGAATCAATTTCCTCAGCAAATAAGTACTTGTAATAATGTTTCTTCAAATTGAATTTATTGTTCATTATTTACGCATTTTTTCGTATTATGTACATAGAAATATATCCGAAACAGAATACAGGAGTACGTGAAAAAAATCCTGTACTGAAATAATAGTGATTCATACCTATAAGTTTAAATGAATTTGGGTCAATATAATAGTAGACATGTTATCAAACATGTCACTTTGAAATTCCTAATTAAACTTTTTAAATTTTTTGTAAATTAAAAATATTCAAAATAAAATTAAGTATAACATTTTTAAATATAATTACAATTTTATTTAAAATTCATAATATTTTAATTTAATTTTTATCATTATACATACTATTTTCTTTAGGTACACGGAGAAACTCTTTATATCAACTTCTACTGTAGTATTTTTCAATTTAGGGAAAAACGTATCACTCTAAGACATTTTGTCAAAAAAAATACTAAACTTTAGGAGAATGATATGAAACTATAGCATAGTTCATAACAAATTTTAATATAATTCAGACGAAAGTTTCATATCATTCTTCTAAAGTTTATCATTTTTTTTTTGACAAAAAGTCTTAGAGTGATACGTTTTTCACTAAATTGAAAAATACTTTAGTAAAAATTGATATAAAATTTTTTTTTGTGTACTATATTATTAATTGAAAGTGCAAGTTGTATTGACCTTTGGTCTTAAATACTGGTTTATTGTTGGAAAAGATTGACTTTCTGGTCGAAAATGATGAAGTTAATTTGAATCTGACATTTTGGCTCAGATCGGAGCCCTTATTAGTGATTTTTATTAAAACCTGTTAAAACCTAAAAATACAAACTCCGCCATTGCCGGTCCCAAGCCCGGATGAGAAAGGAGGAGGGGGCACACAGACAGCAATATGACACAACACATTACAGCGACACTGAACACAACACGCCTAACAACCGAGAGAGCGTTTTGCGGGCGGGCAGGGTCACGCCGAGGTGTATGCATGAGTCCAAGCACGGAGCAAACGCGTCCTGCAGCCCACCAACGGTAGTAGCCACAAGTACTCTGCCAGCAGTAGGGCTGTCGCCGTCAGGATGGCCGCCAAGGGAGCCTCATAGACAGGCTTTTCCCTAGTGATGGGCCTGCCGGGCGCACGTGCCACGACGGTTGTTCTGCGACTTTCAGGCGCGTGAGGACGCGGTGTGGAGCGAAAGCATCAGGGGACCTTGAACAGGTCTCTTGATGCCGAATTTACGAACACGGAGTGAATGCGGGGGGCCCCTTAATCGGGGTATCGCCCCAAATGCGTATGCGGCGATGACGCTGAACTTTCCGCGTGCGCTCTTGCGGTCACACCACAATCACATGCACGACACCGACACCCACACACACCAGAATGAATGGGATGCTGAGTGAATGGGACTGCGGCCGGCGCCTGGTGGATATTCCCGATAGACTAGCCAAGGGAGGAGTAGTAGCCTCTCGACCAGGGTAGGACGCGGTGTCAGTACCTCACCTCTGTGGAAGTAATATGGGTAACCGTAAGTCCCTCCGGTGTTCGACCGCGAAGGGCAAAGATCCCGTGAAACCACATGTTAATCTGGGAAAACCGCTCACGATCCTACTGTCTGGAGCCAATGTCGGGGTTGAAACCATGGACGTCCGGGCGCAAGAATGAAGGATTACCTGGTCAGTATTTCCTTATATCCGACGCTGCGTAAGATAAATCGCACACCGTCTAGCCTGAAGTTCGGGTCAGGTGTCGGGGCGGACACGGCACCACTCGCTCGATAGGGGTGACGTTAAACCTTTAGCATCATTATGGCGCGGGCCTATCCCGTAACCTTTTTTGCTAGCTTCATTTAATGTGCCGATAGGACCGACCTTCCGATAAGCCGCTTCTCGGTTTCGGTGCATATAACTAGGGATCTATACAGGCGAGGATAGTAGTCCTACTGCGGTAGGCCTCCCATGATGGGCGAAGCGTCTTAAGACACGAGGAAAATAAATATGAATCCAGGCAAAAATAAAGGAGATGGAGAGGTGAAGGCGCCAGATGCGCACTCACACACTCCTACAGGAGCTGAGGGATGGCAAGACGTCCTTCAGCTCCTGAAGGAGCAAAATGAAAAAATGGAAAAGTCAGCCAGGGCCCTCAGCGTTATACAACAGGGTATGCTGAGGAAAAACCCTGGCTTCGTTAAAGACTCGGTGAACGAGGCAACTGAGGTGTTGAGCGGTATGCTTAACACCCACAAGTGCCTCCTGGAGAGCGGGGTGAAAATCCAGAAGAAAATGGAATCTCACCCCGCTATGAGGAAACTGGGGATCTTTCAGAGACCACGTTCGGCGTCTCTGGGAGATACCCCAAAAAATCAGGTGATGGGGCAAAAGAGATCTGCACCCTCCCCCCCTCTGGAAAAAACTCCTAAGAGGGGAAAGGGTGCCTTTTCGCCCTCTTATGCCCAGGTGGCCACGAGCCAGCCCCCAAATAAAGAAGGGGACTGGCATGTGGTCACAAAGAAGAGAAAAGAAAAGAAAAAGAAGAGAAAAGAGTTGAAAAAGAAGAAAAAAGAAGAAAAAAAGGAGAAAAGGGCGGAGGACCCGGCGCAAAAAGCGCAGGGGGCCACCGCCACTCCTAAGTCGAAGCGCTCTACGCCCGCCAGGTCGGGCGACACCATCAAGGTGTCGGCGAAGGACGGCCAGTCCTACGCCGACATCTTGAAGGAAATGAAGTCGAAAGTCGTCCCCCGGAAGGCAGGACTTGAGGTCCTGTCTATCCGGAGGACCAGGAAGGAAGAAGTCCTTCTGGTCCTCAAAAAGGGGGGAAACGTTTCGGCCTTCCGAAAGGAGCTCGACCTGGCGGTCGGGGAAAGGGCGCAAATTTCAGCCCTGGTCTTGACGAGGTCCCTCGAAATTAGGGACCTCGACGAGACCGTTGAAAAAGAGGAGGTTGTGTCTGCCCTGTGCTTTGCACTGGGCAGACCGGCTTTTGAGGGGTCCTGCAGGCTCTTCACCCGCTTTGGTGGGGTGAAGACTGCAGTGATCCGCCTGGCTGAGGCAGACGCCGCGCGTCTGCTTCAGCTAGGTAAGCTGAGGATCGGGTGGGTCGCGTGCCGCATTCGCGGGCACGTGGAAGTCGCCCGTTGCTTCAGGTGCCTTGGGTACGGCCACGGGTCCCAGGGAAGCAGCAACCCCGACAGAAAAAACGTCTGTTGGAGATGCGGCGCCACGGGACACTTGGCCAGGAGTTGTAAGATTCTTGTTTGTAACCCTGATTTGGGCGTCGGAAACTTCCTGGAGACCGACGCAGGGTTCGTTTGGGTGGAGGTGGCGGGTGTGCGTGTGTACAGCTGCTACTTCTCCCCCGGCGATCCCTTCGATGTCTTTGAGACCCAGATCCTCCTCCTTGAGGAAAGCCTCAGTGAGGCCATCGGGCGATCCCTCATAGGGGGTGACTTCAACAGTAAGTCGCCCGAGTGGGGTGAGGCCCGCCTAGATAGGAGGGGAATCTTGGTTGGCGAGATGGTCGCTAGGAACGACCTGATCGTCCTGAATCAGGGTGGGGATTTCACGTTCAGACGAGGAGCGGGAGGGTCAATAATTGACCTCACGATCGCCGCACCTCGCCTCGCTTCAAGAATAAGCGACTGGTCGGTCCTCGAGGTAATAACCTTGAGTGACCACCGGTGCATCGAATTTAGTCTAGAACAAGGGTGCCAAGCGGCGGAAAAGGGTAGGGACGGCGAAGGAAGGAGCCCCTCCTGGAACACGAGACGACTCAGCAGGGAAAGACTTCGCGAACACCTCGAAGAAACCAGGCTCATGGATGAGCTTGGTTGGGTTTGCCCTGCTGGGTCGTACGAAGCTGCTGTGCGCTCGGTGAGGCAGAAGGTGGTCGCGGCTTGTGACTACTCGATGCCTCGCCGTAAGCGCAGAAAAGCCCAAGGGTTCGATGTACTGGTGGAACGACCAGTTAGCAGCCCTACGTCGAGAATGCCTCGCAGCGCGGCGAAAATTCACCCGTTCAAAGGGGGATGCTACGCTGCACGAGGCATGGAAAGGGGCAAAAACAGCTTTGAGGCGAGGCATAAAGAAAAGCTGACTTCAATGCTGGAAAGACTTGATCGGTGAGGTCGAGAAGGATCCATGGGGTCTCGCCTTCAAAATAGTCACCAAGAGATTGGTGACTAGAAGAAAGACCCCGGGCCTGGATAATCCCGATCGAGTCAAGTACATTGTGCGAAGCTTGTTTCCACACGTGGAGCCGTTCCAAAGACAGGACCGAAGTTCCTGCGTCGTCCGGCGCGAAGAACTCTTCACTCTCGAAGAACTAAAGAGAGCGGGTGGAAGGCTTAAGGCAAATACAGCGCCGGGTATCGACGGGGTGCCGAACGAGATCCTCAAAGAGGTGATCGGGGCACACCCGGAGATCCTCCTAGAAGCCTTTAACTCCTGTCTTCGGGATGGGAGGTTCTTCGCAGATTGGAAGAAGCAGAGGTTGGTCCTGCTGAGGAAGGGCAACAAACCTCTAGGGGTTGCCCCGTCGTATAGACCAATATCCTTATTGGATACGATGGGGAAGCTTCTGGAGGAGTTGATTCTACAACGGCTTCAGGCTCTCTTGGTCGGGGAGAACGGGCTCTCGGAAAGCCAGTTCGGATTCAGGAAAGGCAGATCCACTGTGGACGCCATCCAAGCTGTGGTTAACATCACCACAAATGCAAGAAAAGGAACTGGTAAGCGTAAGGGATTCTGTGCGTTGATTAGCATTGACATACGCAATGCGTTCAATACCGCGAGATGGGACATCTGCATCTAGGCGATGATGCGGAAAAAGGTTCCAGACTACCTGTTGCGAATGATGGATGACTATCTGAGCGACAGGTGGGTGATATACGAGGGCGACAAATGGTCTCTCAAAGAAGAGATGACATGTGGCGCTCCTCAAGGGTCGCGGGTGGGTCCACTCGTTTGGAACATCATGTATGATGACTTCCTGCGCATGGACCTGCCTGCTGGAACGAGCAACGTCGGCTTCGCGGATGACGCACTTGTCGTGTGCGCCGCTGACGACGTCAGAATCCTAGAGCTGAGGATCAATGAAAGCCTGTGGCGAGCAAAGCGTTGGTTGGATGGCAGAGGCCTTAAAATGGCCCCTGAGAAAACCGAGGCTTTGCTCGTTACGGACAGGAGATCCTTCCAATATCCGAGGATCGTTCTCGGAGAGCATGAAGTCGAGTGGAAAACAAGCATTAAGTACCTGGAGGTGCAGCTGGATCGTAGGCTTAGCTTTGGCGAACACCTAAAGATCGCAGCTGCCAAAGCCATCCAATGTGGAGCGATCTTGACCCGGCTTATGCCAAACATTGGTGGACCCAGGGAAGCGAAAAGAAGATTGGTGGCCAGCGTGGTCCATTCGAAGCTGCTTTATGCAGCTCCGGTCTGGGCCAATGCATTGCAAAACCATGCTATCCAGAAGAAGCTGTTCTCGGCGCAGAGACTTGTCGCGCTGAGAATAGTTTCGGCATATAGAACTATCTCGACGAGCGCTGTGCTGGTCCTGGCGAGCGTCCCGCCAATAGATTTATTGGCGGAGGAAAGGCAGGAAACCTTTCAGCTTCGCAAGGAGCATACCTGCGTCGACCTGCAGGAAATCGCTCGCGCGAAGGAGGCCATCCGCAAGGATGAAAAACGCAGACTCGTCGAGAAATGGCAGATGAGATGGCATGGTGAGCAGACAGGGAGATGGACCTACCGCCTGATCCCGGAGCTCGCCACCTGGCTGAACAGAATGCACGGGGAAGTCGGCTTTTACCTGGCGCAAGCGCTCTCGGGCCATAGCTGTTTTAACGCGTACCTGAGGCGCTTTAAGAAGATAGACGAGGAGACGTGTCGCTACTGCGATTCTCCGGTGGATAACGCGGAGCACGTACTCTTCGTCTGCGCAAAATGGGTTGTGGCTAGGGGTATCCTCGGTCAGGCGGTGGGTTCCGAACTTACTCCTGACACGAAGGTCCCCCTCATACTCCAGTCTGAACGGTTCTGGACGCTCATCGAGTCATTCGTCACACTTGTGATGAAGACGAGAGAACTTGATGGGCGTCGAGAGCGAAACAACGGGGAGGGCCAGTAGAAATCGCGTCGGGGCCTGCACCCGCGGCCCTGCGTCTCGGGTAGACTTGGCTGTCCGCGTCGTTCGGGGGTGGAATCTGTATGTTTTCTCCCCTGGGTGGCGCGGCTAGTCGGTTTGCCTAGTGGGCGTGTGGCCGCGGATGCAGGTTCCGAGCGAAAGGATGACGGAGGAGTCGTACGCGACTTTAATGGAACCAACCATCCGTGAAGTATAAAGCCGAAAGGCGGTTCCGCGGGTGGTGTATTGGTTCGAGAGAGGGGGTTTTTTGGTTTTAACAGGTATGCCTAGACCCGCCCTAGGAGAGTCCTGTACAACGTCTATAAAAGATTTTGCCATTTTTCCTCCTCACCAAAAAAAAAAATAAAAATCTGCCCGCTTCGCGGGCACATTCTCATCGCGCGCTTCGCGCGCAGCTCGCTTTGCTCGCAAGTTTGAGCGCGCCTAGGGCGCGCGATTCGATCGTGGCGCTTCGCACTCCGCAATATTCGATCGTCGCGCTGCGCGCTCCGGAATTTTTGAACGTCGCGCTTCGCGCTCGGTCTTGTGCTCTTCGCATACATTTAAGTTTCTTTCTTATATTTTGATACTGAAGCTCAAACCAATTTTATAATAATATTACGGATGATGTGAATTACACATTTTCTCAAAGTCACTGAATTTCTTTTTGAATTTAAGTGAAATAGGAAATTCAATTTACTTAAGGCTCTATCGGCCTTAAGGAAAACATTCTCATCATGACACTCGCGCTTCGCGCTCGATTTTCTGCATACCATCCAAACTTTTTTTTTGTATCTCACATATTTTGTCTAAAAAATGGAATTTTCAAATTTTAATCGTATTTTTTGGAGTTGAAACGAAAAATATATGTTTTATTAGAAACTGTGTCAGACAAAATTTGTAGATCTTTTTGTAACGAACAACTTTGTATTCCTACGTTTTTTTGGTATTTCCAATATTATTGTTAAAAAATTGAATTTTGGATTTTCAATAGTTTTTTTTTAATTAAAAAGAAAAATATGCATCTTACGAAAAAATGTTATGATTCAAATTTGGAGGTCTTTATGTATTCAATAATATTGTATCATAACGTTTTTTCGTATCTCGTATAATTTAACTGGAAAATGGAATTTTGATATTGACTTTTTTCGAATTTGAATATGCTGTAACATATCTAATTTTGATTTAATCAAAAAATGTTATTATGATAATTTTTAGAGATTTATGAGCACTATCAAAAACCAGGATTGGAATTTTTGATTTTTTCAAAAAATTATTTTCAAAAACACAAAAGTAGTGCTCCATCCCTCAATTTTGATTGGATGTGGCTGGTTAACGAACTTGTCCTTACTTTTTCGGCTCCAATAAAGTGTACCAAAGCTCAATTCAATCTGATAATTCTATCGAGAGTTATGCCGCACACGACCTACAGACAGACAGACAGACAGACAGACACTTTCGTAAAAACCATTTTTTCTGACTCAGGGGGTCTCAAAACGTAAAGATTTGATGAAAATTTCGAAAGTCATTTTTCACATAAAACCAATACCTTCTCATCCATGATGAGAATGTAAAAAAAAAAACCTAAAAATACACAGAAAAAGTGGGAAGCTGAATTGAGATTTTCTTGGAATGAAATATTTTAGACTTGAAAAGACGTAGCTTTTTTACATGGTAAATATATTATATATTTGAAACGAAAGGCTTGAATATAAAACAATCCTAAAAACATTTTTTTCAAGAAAAATATTTCAAAGAAATTCTTTACGTGACATTTTTTGCACGGCAAATTGAATATGTATTGTATGGGTGTAAAATACATGATTTATATTTCTTGGAATAAGTATACTTAGTAAACCCCAAAAACAAACTATTACAATTGTCATATAAAAAAGTTACGTCAATTTAACAACCGACTTTTTCTGTATATTTTCATAATTGAATAAAAAAACCCTGATGAGGGTTCCGATCTAAGCTGAAATGTCAGATTGATATTAATTTTATCATTTATGGACCTCAAAGCAAATCTTTTCCAAAAATATACTACTATTAATTTCTACTTATATCTCAATATGGTATTCAAATTAATCGATTAATTATTAAAAAAATACAATAATAGAAAAATATTTTTTAAACTCTTTTACAGACAATTTCAAAACAGCATTTAAGAAGAGATATCAAAATATTGAAATAAGACGATAATCTTAGAAATTATAGACTTTTTTTACCTTTGTAAAAAACAAGATTCAGATATACTTTCAACTTAAAATTTTCGCATAAAATGTCTTCTTTTATTATTTAAATTTAAAAATTGTTGAACTTCAAATAAAATTATTTAAGCAAAGAAGTCAAGGCATATCAATTTTATTTTCCGAAGTTGGAAAGTTTATGACTTTATAGCTGCTCTTTATAGCTCTTAGACTTCCTTTTTTACAACAAAATTATATATAGAGTATAGAACAGAACTTAAAATTATTAGCTCAAAAATGCAACAAATAGCATCTATGTGACAAATTTCATTATACAGAAATTCTCGATGAAATAACCAATGAAAAAAGTTTGTCCAAATATCTCTCTTTAAATATTCTACACTTAACATTACTTGATTGAAATTAAAACAATAGGAATAAATTAAGTTAAATTTATATTTAAGACTATTAATGTACTGAATAATAAACCAGCAATATTTTCATGAACTTTTTTCATTATTTTAATGGAAAAAAAGAAATATATATTATGTATTCGCAAAGAAAGACTCTAACCAAAAATAAAATTATTCAAATCATAGAAAATATAATGTTTGTTCATTTCCTTGGCATAGGGTCAGTTTCTTCTTATTTTCTTTGATTAAAATTATTATTACACTTAAAAATGCGCAAAAAGAAAGAAAGGCAAACGTTTCGGCCACATATGGGAGCCCTCTTCAGTGCCATAAATTCAGAGACTAATTCAAAATTTCTGTAAAAAATTACAATATAGAAGATAATTAAAAAAGAATTATCATAAAAATTAAAAACTTATCTCATAGCTTGCAATTCAAAATGAAGTAGTCCAGTATGCATCACAGAATGGTCTGAACTATTTTAAAAACCGACTCGGGACATGTGGCTTTGCTGACCGAAAAGTTTTTTCCTATAAGCAATCCTGAGAGGTTCTTTTCCTCCTTGAAGAAGACTATTGTCCTGTACTTAGTTAAGAAATTATATTATTTATAATTATAATTATAATTATTTTAAAATAATTTATTAAATATACATGAATTGCAAGAATATATATAGATTTATTTAAATTTATTTTAGATTTATTAGAACCGCATCATTTTTAAAAAGGGCATAACCGGGTTTCTATGTGAAATCGGCCTTGAAACCAAATCAAATTTCGCATCGACTATATGGAAGAGGTTGAGCAAGAGATGATTTTGCCAAATTTTCAGATCATAATTCGCCATTTTTAATTAAAAAAGTAATAATTCCACACTTTTCTGAAAAAAATATAGATCAATGTTTTTCAAAAAAACTCAAATGAATTAATTTATAAACATTTATAATAAGATAAGTTTTTTTTTTGCCTTTTGCTAAGACCAAATCTCAAAAAAAAGTTGATTTTATTTCAGAATGTTTAAAATTTGTATTAGGTCTAATACACCTAATATGAAATTAATCTGCCATTTTATTTTCTAAATGGCAGGGTGGATAGGCCTGTGTATGGTATACATGGGAAACCACTGAAAAAAAATCGCTGTAGCTCTACCTCCTGGGTGGTGTAGGAAACGGGCTAGCTACTCTTCAGATCTAAATTAGAAATAAAACTACTAATTCAATTCGTAAAGTTGTTTATTGCTATAGTAATTAGTAGCAAACTACTAACTACTTTGGTTGCCGAATGAAGTGTCTACTAATTCATTGTCAAAATCATATACTATATACTATATATGGTGTGTTCCATGGCAAATCGGACGGGTTCAGGACTCCATGTTTCCGATTTACTTGAAATTTCAAGGATTGATAGACTAACATAAATAATGAAGAAACTCAAAATTTGAGATTATTTCATGCATTATTTAAAAAGTTATGGGATAAACAATACAAAAAAATGTTTTTGTTCTTTTTCAATTATTTTAAAATTGAAACTAGGAAAAATTCTGAAAAAAATTACACAAACGTATCATTAGATGGCCGATGTAGCAGTATTTTTTGGAAAAATTTTTACTCCAAATTTAATGATAATTTTAATTAATTTAATTAATTAAAATTAAATTTAAATTAGTTTAATTATTGCTTTATACTCGTAACATATGAATAATGTAATGAGTTTTATGATTATTCATAAATTATCAAAAACATAATTTTTTCTATTATCATGAAAATAAATGTGTTCGTAAAAAAACCACGAGAGTTTATTTTCAAAGAGCAGTTGACATTATTCGACAAAAAAGGAAACATTGTTGTAATCCATACAAAAAAAAAACCGTAAGTGAATATTATGTCACGTCCCGCGACGTAATTGAATGTATATAATACACACAGGCTGGTTTGAGTTAGAAATCTATGAGAAAATCGATGAAGGGGAATAGGGAGTAGGGGAAGTAGGGAGCAGTATAGGGCCCCTTCTCCTCTAAGAAGATATGACTACGTCACGATTTTCGCTGACCGTCAATTTGTATGAAAAAATATAAAAGAGGCCCACACCAAGAGAAAGCAGTCAGTAAATTCTTCGTCTAGTTCGACACTTAAATTTTCCTTCGGATTTATAACCGGTCTCGCGACAATAGTCCAGTGCGGTATTTCAATTTAACTTCGGAAATCTCTGAGTTTGAGATTAATAAAATTCGATTGGGACAATTTAAAATCCAAGTTCGGGAGTCGTAAAAGTCATCATAGACTTGAATAGATCTTGTAAAGATCTTCGAACAGTGTCGTAAATTTGAATCGCCGCCTTTACGGAATATACCTGTGCGGCCTATAACTCCGTCTCTCTCACACACTTGGACTACACCTGTGGGGATCCAGTGCTTACCACTCACCGCCGTGTGGATTAACCGTCATCATAAAGGTACTGAATCTCTCTCTCTCTCTCTCTCTCTCTCTCTCTCTCTTTATTCTTTGTCTCTCTCTCACCCACGTACCAACCAGCCTGTGCCTACGTTATATATATAAATTGTCTTAACGAATGTATATCCGGAAATTTTAACCAGTAAAATAAATTCAATTTGTATTATTTTCATAATCATTGTGTCTTTCATTGACTTATCCTCATCCCTAAGCGAGGATCATTCGATCCTAACTTAAAACGAGGAATCTTCGATCAAAGTAAGTATATTTGCGTACTTGTGACGTAACATACTTCCTTTTTTTCTGGTGCATCGGCCCGGAAAACACAAGTCAATTGAAAATTAACGCATTGATTATTTCTAGTGAATAAATAAATGATTATGAAATATTATTTCAACTTGTAACTTGAAATTTCAATAAAATAGATTTGTTAGATCATAAAGGGATTTGACCTTGAGGCTAACCTTAATGATTTAATAATCAAATCATTTCTTTGAAATTTTATAATTTATATAAATTGTATAAAATAAAATAAGTTTGAAAAATCACGCAGGGATCTGACCTTGAGGCTAACCTAAGTGATTAAGTAACTTATCTTATTAAAAAATTATTCTAATTTGTTAACTAAGTTTTGATTTAAGTTAAAACAAACAAAAAAAAACAGCACACGAGAGTATAAGTCCCTTTTGGGTACGTTGAACGGTCACCATTGATTACGATCATTGGGTAGGGCAAAGTTCGAAGTGCTTGTGATTGTATTGTTTATAACTTTAATTTTAACTCTGTTAAGGAACAGAATATTTTTATTTGCAAAGATTGTCCAAGGATCTGAGCTTGAGCCTAACTTGTCCAGTCTAGAGAAAAATAAATTGTGCATAACTCGAATCTTATCTGATCCTTGTTATAAACAATTTTATTTATTTAAAAAACAATTTATAATTCAATAAATTAATAAAATAGATCATTATAATTTATAAGACACACGTGGTTGGTACAAAATATATATATATATTGTTATAATTTTAAGAAATGTATTATTCAACATTATAATTTTACGAAAATTGAGCGATTATTTATTTATTTGAATATTTTATAGAATTATATTTTTATTTTATTATCTTATTTCCTAATGAAAGAGTAAAAATATTAATTATTGTTATAAACAAATAAAAATAATTAAATTATATTTTGAAATTATTATTATAAATTTTTTGAATTTTTATAAATTAAAATTATATTTTTACTAATTTCACTTTATTTACAAACAAAATTTTACATGTAGTTTTTTAAATTGTTATAAGCAATCGATAATTAACAATAAATAATCTATGATAACGCTCAACAAAAAGAAACTGTAAATTTATAATGACTCAATGTCAAATTCAAATACCCCTGTAGAATCCGCCCAAAAAGTTATTACGCGTAGTAAAGCAAAACAAGACAATCAACTCGCAAAAATTGTCGATCAGAATCAAATAGATTCCTTGAAACTAAAAAAGATCAGGTAAAATCAAAGAAAATTTAGTCGATTATAATAAATACAAGGATATTTCAAACACTTTTTCTGCTGAACAAGAATTAGATAACACTCTTCAGATAGACGATTCACGTTTCGACAAGACTCTAATTAATGATCAAACCATATCAAGTGAAAATTCTAGTAAAACTAGCGGATTTCATTCAAGTTTCTATCCAGATTTGAGCATTGTGACAGGATCTAGTAATCAAGATCAAACATTAACGAACGAGTTATCTTATTTTGACGGATCTAATTTGCTAAGCTCAACGGTAATAACAATAGAAAACAAAACTTTGAAAGAAAAATTGAAAACCTCATTGGCACGCGACTCTCTAATTAGTAACAACGATAGCGACGACGACAAAAGCGATACAGAAGTCATAAATCAGGATAATCCCGTAATAGTAAGCAACGAAGAGATGGCCGTAGCCATACCTAACAGCCAGCAGGTATCCTTACGCGACGCGCTAGAGGTGGTCCCTTTGTTCGACGGAAGTAACCTCCCATTGTCCCATTTTATTGAGGGTTGCATGGAAGCAAAGGCAATGCTGCCGACACCTGCTGCCCAAGAAAATCTTGCACGTCTATTGAGAGGTAAATTGTCTGGTGAGGCACGAAAATGTATTTTTGGGTCAACGTATGCAACAATAGAGGAATTAATAGAAAAATTGAAAAGAGTATATGCTCCTGCGAAAAGCGTATATCAATTGCAGGGAGAATTAGGTAATACATTTATGTGGGAAAGAGAAAATGTCCTTTCCTATGCTGCTAGAATTAAGGAAATTGCTGATAGAATAGAAGATGCTCACAGACTTAATAATGACGGTCAGGTAGATAATGCTTTCAAACAAAATTTAGAAAGAGATGTAATTCAATGTTTTATACGAGGTTTGCGTCCTGAGTTAGAAATTCGTGTAGAAGAAAAGGACACATTTAAGGAAGTAGTTAATGATACAATAGACATAGAACGAAGACTGGCTGCATCTTCTGCACTGCGAAGAAATAGAAATACGGATTATTTAAAAACCGAAGAATCAACTAATAATAATAAAAGTAATAAAACCACCCGATTCAACGTAGCACTTGAAAATAAAACTATTTGTTTAATTTGTAAAAAATCAGGTCACACAACTGAAAAATGTTTTCATTTAAGTAAAGCTCAAGATGCAGTTCTTAAGAATAAACAACAAAATTTGTTGAATTCTTACGAACTAAGATATATTAATTTGAATGGTGAAAGAGGTAATAATAATAATAATTTTGCAAGAAACAATTACAATAATTTTCCAAATAACAATTTTTTGAGAAATAAAAATTATAATTTTAATAATAACAACAATCATTTTTTACAAAATAGAAATAACAATTATAGAAACAATAATAATAATTTTTTACAACAAAGATACAACAATAATAATAATTTTCCTAGAAATTTTTACAATAATAACAATAATGTTAATAATACTAATAGACAATTGAATCCAGGACAGTATAAAAACTTTAACTCAGGACAGTTTCAAAATCGAAATAAACCATATGAAAATAGATTTTTACAAAATAATAACACTCAACAAAATTCAAATTATACTGAAATAATTTGCAATTACTGTAAACAACCCGGTCATTTAGTACGAGACTGCAAGATACATTATTCGACAAAAAAGGAAACATTGTTGTAATCCATACAAAAAAAAAACCGTAAGTGAATATTATGTCACGTCCCGCGACGTAATTGAATGTATATAATACACACAGGCTGGTTTGAGTTAGAAATCTATGAGAAAATCGATGAAGGGGAATAGGGAGTAGGGGAAGTAGGGAGCAGTATAGGGCCCCTTCTCCTCTAAGAAGATATGACTACGTCACGATTTTCGCTGACCGTCAATTTGTATGAAAAAATATAAAAGAGGCCCACACCAAGAGAAAGCAGTCAGTAAATTCTTCGTCTAGTTCGACACTTAAATTTTCCTTCGGATTTATAACCGGTCTCGCGACAATAGTCCAGTGCGGTATTTCAATTTAACTTCGGAAATCTCTGAGTTTGAGATTAATAAAATTCGATTGGGACAATTTAAAATCCAAGTTCGGGAGTCGTAAAAGTCATCATAGACTTGAATAGATCTTGTAAAGATCTTCGAACAGTGTCGTAAATTTGAATCGCCGCCGTTACGGAATATACCTGTGCGGCCTATAACTCCGTCTCTCTCACACACTTGGACTACACCTGTGGGGATCCAGTGCTTACCACTCACCGCCGTGTTTATTAATCTTAATAATAAAGTTACTGACTCTCTCTCTCTCTCTCTCTCTCTCTCTCTCTCTCTCTCTCTCTCTCTCTCTCTCTCTCTCTCTCTCTCTCTCTCTCTCTCTCTCTCTCTCTCTCTCTCTCTCTCTCTCTCTCTCTCTCTCTCTCTCTCTCTCTCTCTCTCTCTCTCTCTCTCTCTCTCTCTCTCTCTCTCTCTCTCTCTCTCTCTCTCTCTCTCTCTCTCTCTCTCTCTCGCTCTCTCTCTCTCTCTCTCTCTCTCTCTCTCTCTCTCTCTCTCTCTCTCTCCCTCCCTCTCTCTCTCTCTCCCTCCCTCTCTCTCTCTCTCTTTATTCTTTGTCTCTCTCTCACCCACGTACCAACCAGCCTGTGCCTACGTTATATATATAAATTGTCTTAACGAATGTATATCCGGAAATTTTAACCAGTAAAATAAATTCAATTTGTATTATTTTCATAATCATTGTGTCTTTCATTGACTTATCCTCATCCCTAAGCGAGGATCATTCGATCCTAACTTAAAACGAGGAATCTTCGATCAAAGTAAGTATATTTGCGTACTTGTGACGTAACAATTACGTGATTTTTCACTCTCGATACAAATAGAAATATATTGAAATCATCATGTGCTGATCTATAAATAATTTATCAAGCCTCAGCTTAAAAATCATTTTCTTCTTAATAGATTATACTGGCAGATTCAAATGAAAGCAGTTTAAGGGCATTCCCAGAGCATTTTCTCAATAAATTCAAAGATGTCAAAAAAAATGCTCTCCTTTGCAACACATACAGGATAAGAGTTATAAAAGATGAAGTTTTAGAAGAAGGATAGAAAGTAATATGATTTGTTTCTCCTAGCATTTATGAGTTCTTTCTTAATTGTTAAAATTACCAGAAATCGGAGAATGACTCGCAAAATCTTCCTTCTCACGGCCTCCAGGTACCATCCGGTTCCAAAAATCTCTCGAAGACAATAATATTGACGAAAAATCAGAGTCCTTGCGATTTATCACATTCTCATCAACGTACAATTCAAAAAATCATTCTTCATACTTTCTGATGTAAAAAATTTGTTCGTGGTTTTTTTACGAACACATTTATTTTCATGATAATAAAAAAAAATTATTTTTTTGATAATTTATGTATAATTATAAAACTCATTACATTATTCATATGTTACGAGTATAAAGCGATAATTAAACAATTAACCATCACTTCCCATCACTTTTTGATAATAACGTTCTCGAAAAAGCAGATAGTAATAGAACATTAGTGGAAATTGCGCCCGACGCCGTCGATCGAAGATCGTGATTCCACGCGCATCAATTTACAAAAAAATTCATATTTCGCACAATTTTTGAGTGCGCACCTTAATTATATACCTTAAATTTGCGTAATACTTGCGGCTATCACTATGAATTTTTTAAGATTTTTCAAAGATGGCGTTTTTTCAAAAAATCAATTTGTTTGAAAAAAACATTTTTTTTATCATTAAATTTGGAGTAAAAATTTTCCCAAAAAATACTGCTACATCGGCCATCTAATGATACGTTTGTGTAAGTTTTTTCAGAATTTTTCCTAGTTTCAGTTTGTAAGTAATTGAAAAAGAACAAAAATATTTTTTTTGTTCGTTTATACCATAACTTTTTAAATAATGCTTGAAATAATCTCAAATTTTGGGTTTCTTCATTATTTATGTTAGTTTGTCAATCCTCAAAATTTCAAGGAAATCGGAAACATGGAGTCCTGAACTCGTCCGATTTGCCATGGAACACGCCATATATAGATTTATTTAGATTTATTTTAGATTTATTAGAACCGCATCATTTTTTAAAAGGGCATAACCGGGTTTCTATGTGAAATCGGCCTTGAAACCAAATCAAATTTCGCATCGACTATATGGAAGAGGTTGAGCAAGAGATGATTTTGCCAAATTTTCAGATCATAATTCGCCATTTTGAATGAGTAATGATGGATTTTACCATTTTCGTTTATTGCGTTTTTTAGCTAAACTAATCATAGGAAAATTTTGAAAAAAATCAGGATTGTTTTTTCCAATAAAAGATACATTTGTGAATTTTTGCAGATTTTTTTATGCATAATTCGTTATGCAAAAAATTGCAAAAATTTTTGCACACAATTTTATTCATGTTTGATTTGCGCGACCACTCTTTTGAATTATGCTATTCATTAGCTACCTATTGATAATTAAAACAGAATTTTTGCAGATTTTGCAAGGTGTGGATGGGGGTAAAAATAAATAAAAACCGTCAAAATACACATTCTTCCAACATCTTATTATTAAAGCACTTTTTATAATAATAGTAGAATAATGAAAAAAAAAAGTTATTTGCGAATAAACCTCTAACACGGTTTACTGATGAATATTTTGCAAAATATTTTGCGAATTTTGGTTGTTGCGAAAAATCGAAATTTTTACATGCATTCTGAAGAAATAATTGATTGTGATTATTTGCAAGTCGAAATAGTGTTGCGAAAAATATCTTTTCGTATTCTTGAATATTTTTCGAATATACAGGTGAAATTAATTTCTCTTTGTTAAAAATAACATACTCATTTTTCCACACAAGACATGACAAATACCCTCAAATCGTCCTTCAGTTAGTTTACTTCTTGAAATTTTATTGAACACAAATGATAAGAAAAGCTCGTAAATTAAATAATTAATTAATTTGGATTTCAGGATAACAAACAATTTTTAGCAGCTATTTTGCATTACATTACTTACATTTTCGTTACATTTCTTTATGAAGTTTTGCCCGTAAGAAAATTTAGTCCGTTCAAAAACTGTTCGTTTTAAATCATAGTGATATATAATATGTAAATTGGTTTTCCTACAAAAATATATTTTTTTGCCATCGAGTTTTTACAAATATAGACGGTTAATTGTACTTTCATAGCATTTCATACTCCATAAGTGGCTGAATATTTGCCAAGCATACATCTTTTTTTCAATTATAAATTATTCATCATCGCATTCATTTTCGCAACACTATTTCGACTTGCAAATAATCACAATCATCCATTTGTTCAGAATGCACTATTATTATAAAAAGTGCTTTAATAATAAGATGTTGGAAGAATGTGTATTTTGACGGTTTTTATTTTTTTACCCCCATCCACACCTTGCAAAAATCTGCAAAAATTCTGTTTTAATTATCGATAGGTAACTAATGAATAGCATAATTCAAAAGAGTGGTCGCGCAAATCAAACATGAATAAAATTTTGTGCAAAAATTTTCGCAATTTCTTGCATCACGAATTATGCATAAAAAAATCTGCAAAAATTCACAAATGTATCTTTTATTGGAAAAAACAATCCTGATTTTTTTCAAAATTTTCCTATGATTAGTTTAGCTAAAAAACGCAATAAACGAAAATGGTAAAATCCATCATTACTCATTCAAAATGGCGAATTATGATCTGAAAATTTGGCAAAATCATCTCTTGCTCAACCTCTTCCATATAGTCGATGCGAAATTTGATTTGGTTTCAAGGCCGATTTCACATAGAAACCCGGTTATGCCCTTTGGCTCGAAGCGATAAAAAAATAAGTTTGGGCAAAAATAAAATTTATTAATAAAATTATTTTTTTGTATTTTAAATTTTTTTCATGAAAAATAATCTTTTCTCTTTCAAATTAGCCCTTCAATAATAATATTGCTATTCCTGAAAGAAAAATCATCCATTTTTTCCTGAGGTCTAATTTTCGTGAATGAACTACCTTAATACAATTACTTTAATACCTAGACAAAATTTCAAGTGTTTATCTTTTTAACTTTGCTCCCGAAAAATTCGAGAAAATGGTATAGCTTTTTGACCCAACAAGGTAGAAACCCCCCTTAACTTGGAACATGAATAAAATTTGGGGCAATGAATGAGCTCGATCAGCCTGAGGATTTATTTAGATAGGCATCCTAAAATATTAAGAAGTGGATAAAACTTATGAAATTTCCACACCTAAAAGAAGTCCTAAAAATCATGCTTTAACGAAGTACAAGATCTCGAATCTGCAAATTACCTATTCATATAATTGAATATGTATGAAATTGAAAAATATTATTTAGTTTTTCAAAATGTGTTTCGGTTCTAATCGGAGCCCTCATCAGAGATTTATTTTTCAAATAAAAAATGCATAATAAAAAGTTGTTAACTTAGGATTTCTTTGTTGGAAATTTTGAAAAATCAACATAGTTTTACATGCGAGACAATAAGAAACTTGACATTGTTTCCAAAGAAGAGGTTGAAAGAATTCAACAATTTTTAAATATTTCTTTGGTATAAAATAATTGTAAATAATTTTAAATTAATAGGTTGAGTTCGAAATTTTTCCACTGAGACTTGGGCTCAAATCCCAGCGCAGTCGAAAGCGTCTTTTTTCCACACAAAGAATTCAAATTCTTCAAATTGAAAATAATGTTGTGGGATATAATTATTTGGTTTCATATCGATGAAAGGACTTAATGATAATTTTAGGCAGCTTTTTACAAGTTTTCTTTCTCAAATGTTGATTTTTAAAAATTTCCATCAAAGAAATCTTAAGTTAATAACTTTTTATTATGCATTTTTTATTTTAAAAATAAATCTCTGATGAGGGTTTCGATCAGAACAGAAACTTCTATAACTGCGTAAATCTAAGTTTTTATTTACTTTGGAACCTAGAGTCAAGTATCAACAACAACACATATCTTCAATTAAAATACTTTTAAAAATTCACTTTTAAAATATTTTGGATCTTAATTATTAATTTAATATAATTTAAAAGTTCGACACTTATTTAGAAATTATTTTTTATTCGTAATTGAAATTCTTAATTAATCATCATGCCATAACTTCTGTTTACATTATGTTGTCAAGCTGTCAAATTTGACATTCCTAACCTTAAAAATCTTTGAAAAGAATTTTTGGCTCTACTTTATCCAAACGTTATCGACATTTCTTTGCTGGGTTTGATTTGGCTTGGTAGTACGATGAGGGCAGCACTTCGATATGGCTGTAACGCGCAGGTTGAATATTAAGCGCGAAAAGTTTAATATTCAAATCCGAAATCTGGGATTCGTTCCACAATAAAGGGCTAAGAAGCCCAACTCTCACGAATGAACCGATTTGTTTCTCGACTTCTATTAATAAGAAAACTAAGAATATTTAAAAGTTAACGCAGAAATAAATCACAGTAATTACGATAGAAATAAAAAGAACATAAAAGGTAATTTATTGGCGCACACGTATTAGGTTATAATAATCGATTATAATAAAAATGATTTTGTATTTAACAAAGTTTTTAAATCGCTCGAGCGAGGACGAAAAAATACCGAGACACGAGCTTCTCGTCCTCAGTCAAAATTAAATCTGACTCCTGGAAAGCATTTCATCGTTGATGTCTTGATGAATCGGCGCGCGCAAGACCCAGGATCCTTGCCTGTTGGTCCATCCTTCCATTCCCGCGAAAACATCTGTTTTTCGTCACATTCATCCGCGCTAGTCGAAACTCAGTGTATACACAAAAAATAGCATGACCCTGTACTCGAGCCGGCCCATCTTGACACTCTATACAATTTGAGGCCCTTCGTAGGCGAGCGAAAAGGTTAGCCCTGAACACGTGTTACGGTTTGTGTAAACAAATCTTTGCTGCAGTCTCTTGCACATCATAAACGCGTCCCTTCCCACGGTTAAAGCGCTTACAAAAATGCATAGTATGGCAATAAATTTCCTCTCCACTTAAGGACTTTTCTATGAAAAGTCCGTAAGAGGAGAAAGCTTTTAAACAATTTTCAGGATTCTGGACTCAAGATGTTCTTATAAAAAAAACTAAGAAATTCTTATTTGTCTTTTGTAGATTCAGCAAGTTTCGACCCATACCTAAATTTAAAACACATTGTTAAAGTAAACATGTAAAAGTTAAAGGAAATCAATATTCATGCATATGAACTAAATTTATAAAATACATTTAAACAAGTAAGTTATGTTTAGAAAGAGATCATCATTCTTATCGATTTTTACTTTGTCGACTTGCCAATGTCGCCAGCCAATTCTCTCTCTACGTTATTCTAATTTCTATGAATCAATTAATCCGCGTTTGAATTAAACCGCGCGTTTTCGAGGTGAGCATGCGTGCTCTAGTGTGTAAAACGAACAGCAGAAGGATTCTGCGCTCGTTACATGGCGGAAAAAGTGGTTAGCTATATATATTCGTCCCCCACTCTGACGCCTTGCACCGCATCTAGGTTTATAATATCTTTGACCGTAGGTTCCAATCAAATTAGTTCCTCGAAAGCATTATAGAGGCGCTAAATGTATCTCCTTGTTACGAACAACGATAATCCGTATTCCGCGGCGAAGGTGATTGGTTGGTTCTTTCTCGGTGTAAATCCTTGAAAGGAACCGGGAAAGTTTGAATCCGGAAATGAAAATAAACACACGAATCTCGGTAAATGGAAGTTTAATTAATAAATGTTAATGTATTTCAAAACTGTTAAGTCTGGACTAACAGTGACGCCTAATTATTACTATATGGACCTTACGGATAAAAATACTACGATTCTACAAGTTCGACGAGTAAACTTGTAGACTATTTGAACGTGTCCAAATCAAAACTGAAACTGTCATACTTGCACTCTACAAAACTCATGCATCCTCTTCACAGCTCTCCCCCACGCATCCCCTCTCTCTCAATTTCACACGCTGGCCCTCGCTAGGCCCAGCCCCAACTTCCCGAAGAAGCTCGACCGCGAGAATCTGAGTCCGAAGAAGTCCGACTCGGGAAACCCCAGTCCTAGCCTCTAGCCTCAGCTGCAAGTTTTTTATGGCGCTTGCAGTGAAAGCGCAAAAGAAGGCAGTAAAGCAGTAAATCTTAAAGGATTACTTCTTACTTCCTTCTGGCGACCAGACATCCTATTTTAAATCTTTTAGGTCTACGTGAATAAATAGTTTCAATACCTATTTGCCTGGCCATTCGGTTTAGTTTTTGCCTATCTAAAATAGAAATGCATGTTACCTCTATAAATCCCTAGCTCTATCTTAAACTTAGTTTATTTAAATTCTAACGTCCAGACTTAACCTTTCGTATCCTTAAAACTAGTATACATAGAAGTTATATAACTTACAGAGAAATCTTAAAACTAATTTACAATGTCGAGTTTCTCGACGAGTACATATGTTGAACACTCGCAGAATAATCTTAGGTTTATTATTTAAAGATAGTAAATCTAGCTAAAGAATTTGTACGCTTTTCCCAAGGTCTTTTATGATTTTCAGCTGCACAGCGTGGGAGAATAATTTCTTTAAGTAAGATGGGAATTTCCTGAATTAAACTATGTTTTTGTTTGAAATTGAAAATACCGTGAGCTAGTATCGAACATTCGATTAAATTAATCGACTTCGAGCGAGACCCTATAGTCGCTCGTTACATCCTTCCGCTCCTTCCAATCCCCTCCACCCGCTGAGATCCCATTAACGGTAAGCGTGCTTTAAAAATTTAAATTTAAATTATATATATTGAAGAAAATTAAAAATTGGTAAACAAAGCAAGGAAAAGCGACGTGAAAAGTGTTCCAATGTTACATTATGTGTATTTTATTTTGCTTTATAGTATCATTTTGATATTGAAATAGGTTACAGTGAACATGCATTGCTAAATTAACTTTCTGTCAGTGAAAGATAAGTACATGAATGAAAAACCAATATTTAATTATTATAATTTGAACATGTATGCAATAGAAAGAGAATTAGTTCCTTATTTTTAAAAAGTTTAATTTTTAATTTTCATATTTTCGTATTTTTAATTCTTTTTTTTACAAATTAATTAGTTGAGTTTGAAATTTTTGTCACTGCCTACATTATCGGAGGATCACTAGTCGCGTATCAGATAGGATACGTTGTCGACAGGTGTCCTCGTAGACAATTTCAAACTCTTATATCGCAAATAATGCAAATAAATTCAATATTTAAAGAATTTGAAAATCTTTCTGTGGAAAAAATGACGCTTTCGACTGCGCTGGGATTCGAGCCCAGGTCTTTCGATTGCCGGTCGACTGCTCTCACCACTGAGCTACACCAGTGTGCACAGATCTGATACCGACGCAGTCACAACTACAGAAGCACCTCCTGTCCGTGAGGAGCGAGTAGGGAAAGGCGGTGGCGCGCGCTGCCTTTCTTTCTTCCTCGTCACTCTGGCACGCGAGAACGACTCATCCCACTTCTCCTTATTCTCCTCGCTTCCTCCATGCAATGCTATTTTTAGATTTCACATTTTACGCTTTCAGTTATCGAGTCGAAATTGAGAATTGTATTTCTCTCGACTCCGTGCAAAAGAGGCGCGAAGCAGACGACAATTTGAAATGTATGAAATATGTTATTTGAGAAACAACACTTTTTTTTCAAATACATTGGAAAAAATATGCCTGAAATAAACATCTAAAAGATCGTGCAAAATTTTATAAGCATTTGAACATTTCAAAAATAAACTTTCAGTAAAATTTCTTGCCAATAAATGTTCAAAATTTGAATCAATATATATTTTTCTATTTAAATTTTCATACTACTCATCAATTTTGTACATTTAAAAAATTTTCAGTTAGAAATATATTCTATTAAGAAAAAATAAACATAAAATTCAAGTTTAAAATTTACATTCTCAGTTTTATGTTAGAAATATTTTCATCTTACATTTTTGTAGCCTAGGCACAGACTTTTCATTTAAAAAACGAAATGTTCTACAAAAAAGAAAAATTTTCTAATAGAAGTGGATAAATCAAAAAGCTAAAATATGTGTTATCTTCATATGAACAAGTAAATATTTACCAATATCAATTTTTACATGAACATTTTTGTTCGAAGTGTTGAAATCTTGTTACAATTTGACAAGATCATATGGACAAGTTCAATCTTTTAAATGAAATATCTTGTGATTTTTAATTTGTCTGTTCTTCTGAAATCGGGGGAAGATTTAAAAAGTAAAAAAAAAAAAATTTCCAATGGAATCCAAGGTCAATAAATGCTAAAAGTTTTAAATCAAGATTTTAATTACAAAATTTTGAAGCTTTGTAATTAGCTTTATAAATGACTACTTGTATCAGAAAGTAATTCAGCTCTGTACAGCATTTTTATAATTTGAATTCAAAATAGGTGCTTAGGCCAGAAAAAAGTAAGATAAAAATTTGTTCACCATAAAACTAAGAATGTAAATTTTAAATTTATTATGTCATATGTTTATCTCTTCTTATTGGAAAATACTCTGCACATAATTCTCTGTTTCGATATTTTTTAAATGTACGCGAACATTTAAGAAATTCATAAGTATTTCACCTTTTTATGAAAATTACAAATTTCCAAATAACACTTTGATTGACAAAGCTAAAAATTCGTCAATAATTTATATATTGTATTGTAAGTTTAAACATAGGATGACTTAAAATTTCACAATGACATTATTTTTCAAGTACTTAAACCTTTCTTCAATTTTGAGAATTCCTTCAAAGGTTTATTTCAGGTGAGTGACTTTTTCTCTTTTTAATGAAAAATTTTATAATTCTAAATTTGACTCATCTTGTATCATTGTAAAAAGATTTTGAAACCTCAAAAAAAATTTTTCAGTTTAATTCAAAGTCAATAAATATTCAATGTTTGAAATTGAAATATTAAGTGAAAGATTTTCAAGCTCTGGGAATCAACTACTTTAATAACACAATTGTTCTTCTTCGTAAAGCATCTCAATTTTCAAATTAAAAGTCTCCGCATAGGTTACAAAAACGTAAGATGAAAATACTTTATATTATAAAATATAAAATATCGATTTCAAACTCAAAAATTATTTGTATCTTACATATTTCACGAACTTAAGTATCTATACAAAAAACCGGAAAGGCCATCTACTTTCCTCAATATTATAATACCGGTAACACCAAAATGTACAAAAAAAAAATTATGTGTCTGAAATAAAAGTCTTGAAGATCTTGTAAAAATAATGGGAGACTTGAATACTTTTAAAATAAACTTTCAGTGAAATGGTGAACTCAATAAATGTTCAAAACTTAAATCAAGATATCAGTTTACAAATCTTTAGTTGCGTAAATTGACTACTTCAATTTGAAAATTACTTGAAAAAATATTATATTTAAAAAAATTTAGCCACATAAAATAACGGTTTGAAATCCACATTCATAGATTCATGGTAAAAGCAGGTCAAAGTTTATTAATCTTACGTCTTAGTGGCGTATGCGCAGACTTTTAATCAAAACAATAAAATGCTTTACAGAAGGTCGAAATTTTCTTATTACTGTAATTGATGAAATTTATGGAGTTAAAACAATTTTTAATTGATGTTTTTGCACAAACCTTCAAACATTCATTAATTTAAAATTTTACTCAAAATTTACTCTTTCAGCGCTCAAATCTTTTGACAATTGTACAAAATCTTATAAATATTTGTGCTTAGACTACATAAAATTAGGATGAAATTTAAATTCAAATCCGGTACAAAATATTTTCATTTTAAACCAAAGAAGCATGAGATAAAACTTTAAGCATTTATTGACTTTAAATTTCATTAAAAGATTCTTTGATCAGTGTTCAAATCTTTCAACAATTTCGCAAGATCAGCTAAATTCAAAATTTTACGAAATATTCAATTAAAATAATTACACTTATATTTCGAATATTATAAAAAACATATGCTTAAAATAAATATTTATAAGATTTTGTACAATTGTCAAAAGATTTGAAGGAATTCTCAAAATTGAAGAAAGGTTTAAGTACTTGAAAAATAATGTCATTGTGAAATTTTAAGTCATCCTATGTTTAAACTTACAATACAATATATAAATTATTGACGAATTTTTAGCTTTGTCAATCAAAGTGTTATTTGGAAATTTGTAATTTTCATAAAAAGGTGAAATAGTTATGAATTTCTTAAATGTTCGCGTACATTTAAAAAATATCGAAACAGAGAATTATGTGCAGAGTATTTTCCAATAAGAAGAGATAAACATATGACATAATAAATTTAAAATTTACATTCTTAGTTTTTATGGTGAACAAATTTTTATCTTACTTTTTCTGGCCTAAGCACCTATTTTGAATTCAAATTATAAAAATGCTGTACAGAGCTGAATTACTTTCTGATACAAGTAGTCATTTATAAAGCTAATTACAAAGCTTCAAAATTTTGTAATTAAAATCTTGATTTAAAACTTTTAGCATTTATTGACCTTGGATTCCATTGGAAATTTTTTTTTTTTTACTTTTTAAATCTTCCCCCGATTTCAGAAGAACAGACAAATTAAAAATCACAAGATATTTCATTTAAAAGATTGAACTTGTCCATATGATCTTGTCAAATTGTAACAAGATTTCAACACTTCGAACAAAAATGTTCATGTAAAAATTGATATTGGTAAATATTTACTTGTTCATATGAAGATAACACATATTTTAGCTTTTTGATTTATCCACTTCTATTAGAAAATTTTTCTTTTTTGTAGAACATTTCGTTTTTTAAATGAAAAGTCTGTGCCTAGGCTACAAAAATGTAAGATGAAAATATTTCTAACATAAAACTGAGAATGTAAATTTTAAACTTGAATTTTATGTTTATTTTTTCTTAATAGAATATATTTCTAACTGAAAATTTTTTAAATGTACAAAATTGATTAGAAGTATGAAAATTTAAATAGAAAAATATATATTGATTCAAATTTTGAACATTTATTGGCAAGAAATTTTACTGAAAGTTTATTTTTGAAATGTTCAAATGCTTATAAAATTTTGCACGATCTTTTAGATGTTTATTTCAGGCATATTTTTTCCAATGTATTTGAAAAAAAAGTGTTGTTTCTCAAATAACATATTTCATACATTTCAAATTGTCGTCTGCTTCGCGCCTCTTTTGCACGGAGTCGAGAGAAATACAATTCTCAATTTCGACTCGATAACTGAAAGCGTAAAATGTGAAATCTAAAAATAGCATTGCATGGAGGAAGCGAGGAGAATAAGGAGAAGTGGGATGAGTCGTTCTCGCGTGCCAGAGTGACGAGGAAGAAAGAAAGGCAGCGCGCGCCACCGCCTTTCCCTACTCGCTCCTCACGGACAGGAGGTGCTTCTGTAGTTGTGACTGCGTCGGTATCAGATCTGTGCACACTGAGCTACACAGGCGTCCGACATCTCTTTCTCCACAGGAAGATCTCCTTATATCGCCTAGTGGCTCAGCCTTGCGGCTGTAAATGATTCCAAATTAATTAGTTGAGTTTGAAATTTTTGTCACTGCCTACATTATCGGAGGATCACTAGTCGCGTATCAGATAGGATACGTTGTCGACAGGTGTCCTCGTAGACAATTTCAAACTCTTATATCGCAAATAATGCAAATAAATTCAATATTTAAAGAATTTGAAAATCTTTCTGTGGAAAAAATGACGCTTTCGACTGCGCTGGGATTCGAGCCCAGGTCTTTCGATTGCCGGTCGACTGCTCTCACCACTGAGCTACACAGGCGTCCGACAGATTTCCAAATTCTTTAAATATTGAATTTATTTGCATTATTTGCGATATAGGAGTTTGAAATTGTCTACGAGGACACCTGTCGACAACGTATCCTATCTGATACGCGACTAGTGATCCTCCGATAATGTAGGCAGTGACAACAATTTCAAACTCAACTAATTAATTTGGAATCATTTACAGCCGCAAGGCTGAGCCACTAGGCGATGTATATTTTATGTTTTGATTTTTAATATTAAAAAAATTCGATTTTTTTCACCAAAATATGTGAGATACGAAATAAGCGTTGTTCTGCAAAATCGTTTCCTTAAATAAAGTCTACGATTGTTTTTTCTTTTTGAGAGATTTGGAAGAAAATAAATTATCTTACTACCTTATTGAAACAAAATTTTTTTTATTCAAACAAAATATCTTTGGACCAAATAAATATTTGTTCGAATCAAATAAATTTCTGCCTTCAATCAAACAATTTATATCTTTGATTATATATTATTGAATTAATTTCTTTCTTTTGAAGAAAAATTAATTTGATTTAAACAAGTATTTATTTCGTTTAAAGACATTATGTTTGAATTAAAAAAATTTTATTTCATTTAAACAAATCATTTCTTTAAATCAAAGAAAGTCTTTCAAGCAAATAATTTTCTTTGATTCAATCAAATCTTTTTTCCGAGTGCACTTATTTTGATTTAGAGAGTGAAATAAAGCGTACTTACCGAAGGTGATCCTGATTTATATAAGAATTCCCAGTAAAGTTGTGAGAAAAGGAAATTCTAACCATATCCTCAAAAGAGGGCACAAAAAATAATTGTTTCATTTGAAATATTTCATTAAATGCAATTTGAAATGATTTCCATGAATAAATTTCCTATTTTTCTAAATTCCGAGGACTACTTCAATTTTTTCGATATATAACTAAAATTACTTTAAATTATATAGATTTATTTTAAAAACGCTTGAAAATCGAGGATATTTTACAATTGGAATTGTTTGCAATTAAAATTTTTGTAAAGAGGAACTACTATAATTATTTGTAGATCTTTTTATTTAAATATTCCCAACTTATTCAATTTAAAATTGGAAATATTACTATTAAGCAATTTTCAATACCTCATTATTTTTTAATCTGTCCACTTATGATTTTCTTGTAAGCTTTTAATTAATCACTTGTAAAAAGCACTAATAGCCTTAAAAAGCCTTTGAAAATTAAAAAAATTTTGAGTTCAAACGATTTTTAAAACTCTTTCATTTTTAGATCATTGTATCATTAATTCATCTGATTTACATTGTACTTTTGTAAAATTTAAATAACTGTAATTTAATTTTCATTTGCAAGACTGTAAGAGTATTGGATTTAAATTCTAAACTCAAAATTTCAATTTCTCATTTCGACCAAACATATTGACATTAACAATTTTTCCCTTCATAGATGTACTTTATTACCATAAGGTATAGGTAAGAATGAATATTAAATAGTT
Source organism: Diplolepis rosae (assembly GCA_030998225.1). Taxonomy (NCBI): domain Eukaryota; kingdom Metazoa; phylum Arthropoda; class Insecta; order Hymenoptera; family Diplolepididae; genus Diplolepis; species Diplolepis rosae. The sequence goes on from JAPYXD010000631.1 coordinate 2,107,861, forward strand.
ATTTCCTGTAAGTAATTATTTATTTAGTTATTTCATCAATTTCGGGTCGGCTGCAAAGTTTTTCCTACGTAAGCAAACTTGAAGCTAGGTTTCCACATTTTATCTTTAAAGGAGTGTTTTTATATTCTCATAAAATAGAATTACAAGAAAGGTAATTATGACAGAATTTATTAATTAAAAATTATTATTATTTTTAAAATTTGCATAAAAATGCAATTAATTAACATTCTGAATTTATAATATTCAAAATCAATTGAGTGAAATCAAAGAAAGTTAAAAAATACAACTACTTGAATACAACAGGTTATGAACCTAACCTCAAATTCTGCATTTAAATTCTACAAACAAATAGTATCGAATAAATAGTCCTTGCAGATCACACATTCGAAAGAATTATTTAACATTTCCTGAAATTCATAAAATTTATGTCACGTCATCATCATTATTTAAGACTTTTTACAAAATTTGTCAGCTGTCAAATTTTGTAAACAGAAGTCGCCGGGCGAGCAGACGACGAGATGCATGAGACATCGAATCGAAGAAATCGCAGAAAGTTAGGGAGCGCTTGCTTTTACTTTATTTCGTATAGACGAAATAAGGAGAGAGCCGAAGTCTCCCGAAGATTTTCGAGCACCTCCGTGTTTTCGAATTCAGAAGACACTGCGAGAAACACGCGTCGCCATGGAAACGGCTGAAAGTTGTGAAGAGGGCAGTGCCTAATAGAGTTCTAAAGAGTTTATGTGACCGAGAATATGCCTGGGAGCACGGGAATATGACTGAGAATTTCTCTGATGAATGTTCTCTTCGAGAATTTATGAGAATTTAAAAATATTTTTCCGTAACGGTTCAAGCTTTCAATTGTTTTTGATAAATGCTTTGTTCTGGAAATTCGTGTAACGTGCGCAATAAAAATGGGAAAAAAAAAGAATATAGATAGGAATTATTTTATAAAAATTATTGATAATCAAAATAAAGCTTCTTTTAAGTGCAAATACTGTGATCAGGTGTACAGAAAGCATGCCACTCGACAAGTAGAGCACTTAAAAAAGTGATAAACTGTCCCGAAACTGTCAAACAATTATTTAAATCAAAGCGTAATTTGTGCGAAGAAAACTTGAATTATTTGTTCTTTATGTTTGCATTTGATATAATGGCTATAAAAAAATTTTGATATTGAATTCTGATAAAACTTGACATTTTTCGTAGTTTTATTTTTATGAAACCTTCACTATTGCAATTCATAGTGTTTGGAAAAAAATTTATAATATTATTGAGATAACCAAGTTGACGTCACAGGCCATGTGGTAGGGATAGACTGTAAGTTAGGTTGGTCTTGGACGAAAGAAATATAAGGGAATCATTGGGAAATTGATGAAACAAAATTTTCTAGCGTAAAAGTAAGTCATAAATTTATTAATAATTACATTTTTCAAGTGCAAAATTAATTTCCGCTTATTTTGAGTAACTATTTGTCGCTTATCATTCTTTTAATTTTTTAATATAAAATAAAATGTCATAAATTTGTAGGTTATGATGACCGTTGGTTTTGAAGGATTTGAAGAATGTGTTGATAACGAGAACATGCTTACCGATACATTTTTCAAATCTTTCAAAACAATCGGTCATCATAACGTACAAATTTATGACATTTTATTTTATATTAAAAAATTAAAAGAATGACAAGCGACAAATAGTTACTCAAAATAAGCGGAAATTAATTTTGCACTTGAAAAATGTAATTATTAATAAATTTATGACTTACTTTTACGCTAGAAAATTTTGTTTCATCAATTTCCCAATGATTCCCTTATATTTCTTTCGTCCAAGACCAACCTAACTTACAGTCTATCCCTACCACATGGCCTGTGACGTCAACTTGGTTATCTCAATAATATTATAAATTTTTTTCCAAACACTATGAATTGCAATAGTGAAGGTTTCATAAAAATAAAACTACGAAAAATGTCAAGTTTTATCAGAATTCAATATCAAAATTTTTTTATAGCCATTATATCAAATGCAAACATAAAGAACAAATAATTCAAGTTTTCTTCGCACAAATTACGCTTTGATTTAAATAATTGTTTGACAGTTTCGGGACAGTTTATCACTTTTTTAAGTGCTCTACTTGTCGAGTGGCATGCTTTCTGTACACCTGATCACAGTATTTGCACTTAAAAGAAGCTTTATTTTGATTATCAATAATTTTTATAAAATAATTCCTATCTATATTCTTTTTTTTTCCCATTTTTATTGCGCACGTTACACGAATTTCCAGAACAAAGCATTTATCAAAAACAATTGAAAGCTTGAACCGATACGGAAAAATATTTTTAAATTCTCATAAATTCTCGAAGAGCACATTTATCAGAGAAATTCTCAGTCATATTCTCGGTCACATAAACTCTTTAGAACTCTATTAGGCACTGCCCTCTTTATGCGGCGTAAAGCGTAAAGCAGAAAATAATGAGGGAGAAAGAGATACACAGATACACCATTCTCTTTCTGTCTCATGATTTTCTGCTTTACGTCGCGTAAAAACGCCGTCATGGGACTGCACCCTCAATGTCCCGACTAGCGTAGTGTGATCGAGTTTTCTATGGAAAATAAAAGCATGACCGAAAAAAACAAGAGATTGGCGTGTGCTGTGTGTCGAGACAACTGTGGAAGATTAGATATCCTATCTGTTCGCTAGGTGGTGCTGACCATGAAATAAATCCCATACGTATAAATAAAATAAACATAATGTATATTTTTTCGTAACAATAAAGAGTAGAATATAAAAATATAATTAGGATAAAATGATGAACATTGGTTTTAATAAAATTCAACATTAATTAAACCAAACTCGATTTGTAAATCGATGTAAAAAGGTGGTAATGTTTTTATAAAAAGTGACGAGTTTTAAGGTTATTTTTAGAAATTCCCAATTAATTTGACCAAAATTGATTTAATTTAAGCAGGTGGTAATGTTTCCACTGTCACGTCCCGCGACGCATTAGAATGTACTATAGGCATAGGCTAGGTCTAGAGAGAAATCTGGGGAAATTACTAAAAGAGAGAGAAAACCACCTATTGAAAAGAGAGGTATAACTACGTCACACGCAGCGGGAGACTGCGCAACGCGTGACGTCACCAAAAAATATAATATAAAAAGGACACGCCGCCAAGGGAAAACTAGTCTTGTGAGCAAAATTAAGTGCGGGAAATTTCTAAAATCTTAAAAGGATTCACAGCGTGAGATACGTGTTTAGTTCAGTTTTCCGAAGAAACGTGTCGTAAATTCTCTGATTGTACTTTCAATCTTTGAAAGGATCTTAGAGTCAGTGTAGAGTGAAATAACTATTCTTGTCCTCCTCACACCAGTGGGATATTTGTTTCTGTCTTCCTCACACCAGTGGGATACCTATTGCTGTCTTCGTCGCACCAGTGGAAGAATCTTTCTCTCTCCCTCACACCTGTGAGGATCATTCATAAAAAAGGGACTATTCACAACTCAACAAAGGTACCGAAAATTCTCTCTATTCTTTACCTATTCCCTGTGCCATTGTTTGAATCATTGTAAAATTTTAACCTTGTTTATATCAGTGTTAATTTAAATAAATTCAATTTGTATTACTTTACTAATCATTGTGTACTTTTCATTGACTTATCCTCATCCCTAAGAGAGGATCATTCGATCCTAACTTAAAACGAGGAATCTTCGATCAAAGTAAGTATTTACGTACTTGTGACGTAACATACTTCCTTTTTTCTGGTGCATCGGCCGGGAAACACAAGTCAATTGAAATTGAACACATTGGTTCTTAATAATAAATAAATAAATAAATAAATGATTATGAAATATTATTTCAACTTTAAAACTTAAAATTTCAATAAAATAGATTTGTTAGATCACAAAGGGATTTGACCTTGAGGCTAACCTTAATGATTTAATAATCAGATCATTTCTTTGAAATTTTATAATTTATATAAATTGTTTAAAAATAAAATAAGTTTGAAAAATCACGCAGGGATCTGACCTTGAGGCTAACCTAAGTGATTAAGTAACTTATCTTATTTAAAAAGATATTCTAATTTGTTAACCAAGTTTTGATTTAAGTTAAAACAAACATAAAAAACAGAATATTTTTATTTGCAAAAAAAAAATTTTTGTCCAAAGATTTGCACTTAAGTTAACTTTTCCAATATAATAAAAATAATTTATGAATATTTCGAATGATCATTATTATAAACAAATTTGTTTAATTGTTATAAACAATTTATAAATAAATAAAATAAATTATTTTAATTTTACATAAAGGGCACATGCAGTTGGTAAAGAAAAATATTTTATTATTTTAAGAAATTTATTATTAAAAATTATAAATTTACAAACAATTGAGCGATTATTTATTTAATTTGAATATTTGATATAATTATATTTTTATATCATTATTTTATTTTCAAATGACGAAATACAAATTTCATTTCAAATTATATTGTTATTAAAAATAAATAAACAAATTACAAATAAATTTTACTAATCTCATTTTATTTTTCTTAAAAAACAAATTTTATATATAGTTTTTTTTTATTGTTATAAACAAATTTAAAATAACAATAAACAATCAACGCTCAATACAAAATATTGTAAATTTATAATGACTCAATGTCAAAACCAAATATCCCTTTAGAATCTACCCCGAAAGTTATAACACGTAGTCAAGCTAAACACGATAGTCAGCTTGCAAAAATAGTAGATTTGAATCAAAAGGGTAATTTAAAAATAAAACCAATTAGAAATAGAGAATATTCAACTGATAATAAATGCCAAAATATCCCTGATCCAATCCCTACAGAACAAGAATTAGATAACACTCTTAAGTTAGATGATTCAAGTTTAGACAAGACTCTAATTAATAATCAAAATATATCACGTGAAAATTCAGAAAAAACTAGCGGGTTTCATTCAAGTTTCTGTCCAGATTTAAGCATTGTAACAGGATCCAGTAATCAAGATCAAACTCTAACGAATGAATTATCTTATTTTGACGAATTCAATTTGCTAAGCTCAACAGTAATAACAGTAGATAATAAAACTTTGAAAGAAAGATTGGAAACCTCATTGGCACGCGAATCTATAATTAGTAACAACGATAGCGACGACGACAAAAGCGACACAGAAGCCATAAATCAGGATAATCCCGTAAGAGTAAATAACGAAGAGATGGCCGTGGTCATACCCAACAGCCAGCAGGTATCCTTACGCGACGCGCTAGAGGTGGTCCCATTGTTTGACGGAAGTAACCTCCCATTGTCACATTTTATTGAGGGTTGCATGGAGGCAAAGGCAATGCTACCGACACCTGCAGCTCAAGAAAACCTCGCAAGGCTATTAAGAGGTAAATTAACTGGAGAAGCCAGAAAATGCATTTTTGGTTCTACTTATACAATAATAGAAGAATTGATAGAAAAATTGAAAAGAGTATATGCCCCTGCGAAAAGCGTGTACCAGTTACAGGGAGAATTAGGTAATACATTTATGTGGGAAAGAGAAAATGTACTTTCCTATGCTGCTAGGATAAAAGAAATTGCCGACAAAATCGAAGATGATCACAGGCTCAATAATAATGGTCAGGTAGATAATAATTATAAAGTAAACCTTGAAAAAGACGTAATTCAATGTTTTATACGCGGTTTGCGTCCTGAGTTAGAAATTCGTGTTGAAGAAAAGGATACTTTTAAAGAAGTTATTAGCGACAGTATTGATATAGAACGAAGATTAGCTGCAAATTCCGCACTACGAAGAAATAAAAATATGGATTATTCAAAAAGTGACGAATCATCTAATAATAAAAATAACAAAACAACCCGATTTAACGTAGCACTTGAAAACAAAACTATTTGTTTAATTTGTAAAAAACCAGGTCACACAACTGAAAAATGTTTTCATTTAAGTAAAGCTCAAGATGCAGTTTTTAATAATAAACAAAAAAATTTTTTGTTGCGTCCTAACCAACAAGGATATAGTAATTTCAATGGTCAAAGAAGTAATAATAATAATAATTTTGCAAGAAACAATTACAATAATTTTTCGAATAACAATTTTTTAAGAAATAAAAATCATAATTTTAATAACAATAACAATAATAATTTGCAAAATAGAAATAATAATTATAAAAACAATAATAATAATGTTTTACAACAAAGACACAACAATAATAACAATTTTCCTAGAAATTTTTACAATAATAACAATAATGTTAATAATAATAATAGACAATGGAATCCAGGACAGTATAAAAAATTTAACTTAGTAAAGTCTCAAAATCGAAATAAAACATATGAATATAGGTTTTTACAAAATAATAATAATCAACAAATTTCAAATTATAATGAAGTAGTTTGCTATTATTGTAATAAACCCGGTCATTTAGTACGAGACTGCAAGAGAAGACCAAATAAACAATCACAAACAGCTCATCAGGAAAAATCCAAAGCTCTCAGCAGCACGGGTGCACTGAGGAAAGCATAAATCGAGAACCACTGACATCCACTTCTAACGATCATACAACAACAATAAATATTTCAATGTCCACTTCAATTCCATCAATTATAATATCAACGGAAGGTTTAAAAAACCCAACACACATGATGATTGATACTGGTGCTGCTCGAAATTTAATTAAACAAAAGGTTCTCAACCCTGAAGTACCAATAAATAGCCAAAACGTATTAAAACTTACAGGAATTAATGATTTACCACTTTACACATTAGGACAAGTAAAAATAAACATTTTTGGTTACCCAACAATATTTAACATTATTCCGAATGAAGTCCCAGTAGAAGAAGATGGAGTATTGGGATCAGAATTTTTTCAAGATAATAGAGTGAATATAAACTATACTTCAAAATGCTTAGAAATTGAGAACCACTGTTACCCTTTTAAATCTACCAATACATTTACTATTCCAGCTCGAACAGTTACAACATTTTATGTTAATATAAAAAATACAGAAAAGAGTGAAGGGTATGTACCTCGATTACATATCCAAGATGGCGTCTACGTAGGTGACGCAGTTGTAAAAAATCACAGAGGAAAAGCTTATTTAAAATTTGCAAACACAAATGAAATCCCAATTACATTATCCGTCCCATTAGTTAATTTAGAAGACTTTGAAGAACAAGAATGCTATAAACAAATTGAAAATTTAATTAATTTCAAACAAACAAATAACGAAGATTTATCAAGTAAAATATTAAATAACTTTTTAAAAACTGACAATTCTCTAATTAACTCATGCAAATTTTATAATGTAACAGACGAAGACAGAGTAGAATGTATTAAAAAACTTCTTCGATTAGACCATTTAAATCAAGATGAATATGAACATGTAGAAAAATTAATTAAAAATAATGCAGACAGATTTCAAATCCCAGGAGAACCACTTGAAGCTACTAATGTATTACAACATTCAATTCCAACTGTAGATGACGCTCCAATTTTTTCAAGACAATATAGATTTCCCCCAGTTCACAAGGAAGAAATTACAAGACAAGTCGATGAATTATTAAAAAATAAAATAATCAAGCCCTCACAATCACCATATAACACTCCAGTGTGGATAGTTCCTAAAAAACCTGATTCTCAAGGAAAAATAAAATGGAGAATGGTTCTTGATTTTCGTAAATTAAATGAAAAAACAATTGGCGATTCGTATCCTTTACCTAATATAAACGATATACTTGATTCTCTAGGATCAGCAAAATATTTTTCAGTGTTTGATTTAGCTACCGGTTTTCACCATATAAAAATGGATCCAAAAGACTCGCATAAAACCGCGTTTTCTACACCTCACGGTCATTACGAATTCGATAGAATGCCTTTCGGTTTAAAAACTGCACCTGCCACATTTCAAAGATTAATGGATTTAACATTAACTGGATTAATAGGAACGGAACTTTTTGTATATCTCGATGACATAGTTATATATGCAAATACTCTAGAAGAGCACGAAATTAAATTTAACAATTTAGCAGAAAGACTTAGAAAAGCAAATCTTCACTTACAACCAGACAAATGCGAATTTTTACGACCTGAAGTAGGATATTTAGGTCATATAATTGATAAAAATGGAGTACGTCCAGATCCAAAAAAGATAATAGCTGTAAAAAACTTTCCAGTCCCAAAAACACAGAAAAATGTTAAACAATTTTTAGGCTTAGCAGGATATTATAGACGATTTATTGATGGATTTTCAAAAATTGCAAGTCCTTTAAATCAACTTCTGAAAAAAGATACACCTTTTAATTGGACAGAAAAACAACAAGCAGCTTTCGAAATTTTAAAAGCAAAATTATGTGAAGAACCACTTTTACAACGACCTGATTTTTCTCAACCTTTTATACTCACAACAGATGCCTCAGGATTTGCAATAGGAGGTATTTTATCACAAGGTAAAATAGGTAAAGATAAGCCAATAGCATATGCTTCACGTAGTCTAAGTGATACTGAGAAAAAATATGATACATATGAGAAAGAAGCTCTTGCTATAATATTTTGTGTAACTCATTTTCGTCCTTATTTGTATGGGAGAAAATTTACTTTAGTGACTGATCACAAACCTCTAGTTTGGTTTCAAAATTCTAAAGACCCTTGTTCACGAGTTTCACGTTGGAGACTGAAACTCGCAGAATATGATTTTGATGTAATTTACAAAGCAGGAAAAATGAATGTAAATGCAGACGCTCTCTCAAGAAACCCTATTGATGATAACAAAGAGAAATCAAGATATTTACAAGTTGACGCCAATGATACTTTTATGACTTCCCAAGAAAAAATGTTTTCAAAGAAAACTTTTACAAGAAAAAAAACAAGAAAACTCTAAAAATGAGGTAAGACCTTCAAAACGAAGAAAACTTGAATCCAGAAATCGTACCAGACGACGTAGAACGTTTTAGCGAAATTTCGGAAGCCCAAATATTAAATATCGACTCAAAAAATCCCAGAATATTTCCAGGAATTTCTTAGTGAAGAATTATTTAGTGAGATTGGTAAGAATATTTTAAACTACACAAATTTATTCAAAAATATGGCTTCAAGACTTAGTTTTATGACAATATTTTTATTAAGTCCAGTGTTTTCCAAAAAATACGAAAATTTATCATGGAAAACTATTACTACGAGAGCTCAAAAGAGAATAGAGCAAGAAAAAGCAAAAAATTTGAATCGAAACGAAATTCAAGAAAAATTAGACGAAAATTTTTCTTCTAAACCTCTTATGAAAAAACCACGAGGTAGGCCAAGAAAAAATCTACTTACAAATTTGAAAAATATTCCCTCTCAAACAAAAAGAAAGAGAGGTAGGCCAAGAAAACAAATGTTTGAAAACGAATTACCAGAAATAAATGTGCAAAAGGGAAGCCGAACAAAAGTAGAATCAGATTCCGACTCTGATCCTGATTATTTAGATTATTTGAAACAAACTCAAGCCAAAAATAAAAAGAAGAAGAATGCCAAGAAGCCAAAAAATATTAATGAATTTGAAAGTGAAGAAAGTGAGAATTATTTTTCAACCTCAGAAGATGAAATCAACGACATTAAAACCTCACACGAAGGAAATGATGGAGAAAATTATGAAGAAAATTGGTAAGAGAATTTTGAAGATGATCTTGAAGACGATTTTGAAAAGAATTTCGAACAGAATTTTGAAGAAAATTTTGAAGAAAATTTTGAAGACAATCTTGAGGAAAATTTTGATGAGAAGTTTGAAGAAAACCAAGAAGAAAAATTGGAAGAAGAATTTGAAGAGCCTTATTTTGAAGAAAATTTGAGATTAAACCGAAGATCTCAAATAAATTGTGAAAAAATCGATAAAGATCATGATAATTATAATCGTCCACCCCCAGAACCTCCTCCTATAAACTCTCAAACAGAAAAAATTATAACAAAGAAAAATTTAGTTGAATGTCGCGATCAATTAACTATGCGAAAAGATAATTATGCATATTTTGTTACAACAAATGGAACTCCTCGCGACAACGGATCAAAAATTTTAGAAAAACGTGAAACTTTACCAAAATTTAAAAATTTACAAAAGGGGATAGCAAAAGAGATTAAAAAAGGAAACTACTACCATTTTGCACTTCCAATTGAAGAAGAAACTAAAGATAATTTATCTGAAACTTTAAATAATATAAAATTATCAATTCATTCATTACATGAATTATCTCAAAAATTTAAATTACGATCTATTAGTATATCAAAAACTTCCAGAATTAATCATATACCTTGGGAAGAAGTGAAATCAATTTTCGATTCAATTTTTTCAAATTCAACTACAAAAATTATAGTTTGCAATGGAATAACGCAATATCCAACAAAGGAACAACGAACTCATTTAATTGAAGAAGCTCACTCCTCAGCATTAGGAGGCCATAAAGGCGTTACAAAAACTTATAGCCGAATTCGCCAAAAATTTTTTTGGGAAAATATGAAAGTAGACATTCAAAAATATATTCAAGGCTGTTTACAATGTCAACTGAAAAAATTAATCAGAGTCAAAACAAAAAACCCTATGGTAATCACTGACACACCCACTACTGCTTTTGAAAAAATATCAATGGACATTGTTGGTCCACTACCTGAAACAAAATCTGGTAACTTATATATTCTAACGATACAAGACAATTTTACCAAATATTCTTTTAGCAATACCTCTTCCTAATCACCAAGCTAGTACGATAGCAGATGCTTTCGTGAAAAAATTTATTTGCATATTTGGATCACCGAAAGGAGTACTTACTGACCAAGGCAGAGATTTTTTAAGTAATTTATTAAAAAGATTGGCAAAACGTTTTAGAATTAAACAATTTCGTACCACAGCATTTCACCCTCAATCACACGGGTCATTAGAACGTTCACATCATGTTTTAGGAGAATATCTCAAACAATTTGTTGCAAAAAATTCAGAATGGGATGATTGGCTTGAACTAGCAATGTTCTCATATAATACTAGTGTACATGAAGGCACAAAATGCACACCCTATGAATTGGTTTTTGGTAAACTAGCTCGTGAACCTTCCAGTGAACCTTTATCACAACAAGAAAAATTACAAACATATGACGATTATTTAATTAATTTCGTAACACAACTACATGAAATGCGAACACAAGCAAGAGAAAATCTTATTTCAGCAAAAGAAAAATCGAAATTATATTATGACAAAAAAATAAGTCCTTTAGAAGTAAAAATTGGAGATTACGTGTTTTTATTAAAAGGAGGAAAAATTAAAAAACTTGACAGCCATTATACAGGGCCTTATGAAATATTGGAAGTGTTAGGAAAAGGGAATGTCAAAATAAGCTATAAAGGCAAACCTACTGTTGTCCACATTAATAGACTAAAACGCTCACATGTGCAAGTACAAAAGTAAATAAATAAAAATAGAAACAAAATATCTGTACCTTAATTATAAAAAAAAATATATATATATATATTTATATATATACATATACAACTTAAATAAGATATAGAAATTTTATTTTGTCGATAAATAGTAAAAGTATAAAAAATAAAATTTTTTTTTTTTGGTTATGAAAATATATGTTTTATATATAAAATAAAAATATATATAAAACAAAATAAAAATGAATTTTCAGACATAACACATTATTCCAGATATAATGGAACAAATTCATCGCAAACGCATAGATGATCTCATTGAAATAGTTCCCTGTTTTATCGACATGGTAGCTCTCTGGCCATACTTAATTCAAACTGGAATTTTTAAGAAAGACGACTGCAATATCCCCACATGGAACAGAAATCTAAACAATCCAGAAATAATAAAAGACATTTTTTCAACAATCAAAACAAGAGGACCGGACGCATACAAAAATTTAATTCTCAGTTTACGGCTATCAAATCACATTGTCATAGCCGACATGTTGGATATAATGAACTAGGAACGCAAAATACAAAAAGTAAATCAATAACTTCAAAAATATACATATTTAATGATAAAACATTTTCCTATTCTTATATTACAAAGCAAGCTGCTAATTGGAACCTCCTTTTTCCAGAGATGGGATTACGAGGCTTCCTTTTGGCACTGCTCACTTGCAACTTAAACTATATAACAACAGTCTACGCCATCATAGGATTCGATTGCGGTTCAAATCAATCAAATATTACGACATTATCTTTACTAGAGGTAGGAGAATGTGATCTACCTCGATCTCAAGTACATGTTGAAAGAACTTATATACAACTTTTACAATTAACTGGATTTTCAAATACAAAAGTAATACAATGCAAAATAGAAATTCGACGCGCCATCTCTCATTGTGGTATGCATTCTCACAGTTCCATAGTAGCAAATGGCCACAGTGAATATATACATGATGTTACACGAGATCAATGTAATCAAATGCACACAATAGGAACATTTTTAGTAACCCCTACTCTTCAGATATCAAAGTTAAAAGTAAATGAAACTTCATTTCATAGCGTTACTTTAGCAGGTTCTGTAACACCTAATGGAGACTGTACTGGTACACAATTTTCTGACCCATACGGAACATGGAATAATGTCGTAGTCCAAGCAATATTCAAAATAACTTTACAAGAACATTACGCGACTATTCATTTAAATTCAAATAAAATTCAATTAGGATCTGGAATAATATGCACACTTTCAGACACATTCTGTACTGACGTAGAATATGGACAAACATTCTGGGATACATTACCTAATGACGTATGTAATTTTAACAAATATGAAATTATTTATGAAGGACCAGCAAATAAGACCTATGACAACACGACAGACAATTCTGAAACCTTTTATTCTTTAACGACTGAGGATATAACTTTCGTACTAGCTGAAAAAACAAGAAAACCAGTTTGCAGTTACGTTTTAATACAAACCGAACATCCAAAATTATTAATACAAACCGAACATCCAAAATTATTAATTTTTGAAACCAGACCTGGGAATTCATTTTTAGAAAATAAACATTTAGAAGTTCAAAATATGGACATTTTCACATACGTCAATTCTAAATTTATATATGTAGAACGACACATACGCACTGAAGTAAATAGACTTTATCACGATGTTCTTACTCAACGATGCATACTTGAACAGCAAGTTTTTAGAAATACATTAACCTTAGCAACCCAATCACCAGACGAATTTGCATATCATTTAATGAAAGGCCCAGGATATATGTCAGTAATTGCAGGAGAAGTAGTACATATCGTAAAATGTATACCGGTTGAAGTAAAATATCGCAAAACTGAAGAATGTTATCTACAACTACCAATATTTAGAGGAAATCAATCCTTTTTCCTTTCTCCACGAACTCATATATTAACAAAATCAGGTATCCAAACAAATTGCAATTCTTTTCCTTCCACCAATGTACCTTTTTGGAGAAACCTGGTACAAATTACTTCCAAATCCTGTCGAATCCATAGCACCAACTATAGTTAAACCTCTCACAAAAGCAACCTGGAAATACACAAATCCTTCATCCTTAGCAACAAGTGGCATTTATTCTCAATCTGATCTTGATAAACTGCGAGATCATATTATGTTTCCAGCAGAAAAACCAATGATTCTAAATTCTTTAGCTAGAGAAATAACAGGACATCCAACTATTAATCAAGGAATATCATTAACGAATTTATTTAATGAAGATGTAATTGATAAAATTGCTGAATCCGCATGGGGTAGATTTTGGACAATTTTTACAAGTTTTGGAACTACTAGTGCAGGCCTAAATGGATTAATAATAATAATAAGAGGGATTAAATTGATAGCTGATACCATTATTCATGGATATTCGATACACAGATTAATTGGATGGTCTCTCCATATTCTAGGCGACTTTTGGGATTCGGTCACTAACCTCTTATTACACTTAGGTACCCATCGACCTTCTGGACCTCCTGCTGAGAGTCATCAAGAACTGCTAACAGCTTCAGCACCACAAAGCTCGAAAGAGGCACCTAAAAGTCCATCGTATTACGCAAACACTACTTCAGGTAAAGATCACAATAATACAAACACAACTCTTTATCCTCACTCTGAATTAAAAGAAGAACTTAGTAGAACCCACTACTCTATCCAAATCTAACATCTTCAGAATGTCGCATGTTCCTTTTACAACCTTACTAAACAAAATTATTCAACAAAGAGGAGATCCACCCCTGATTTATGAGATACTCATTGAACAAACCAATAATAATGAATGTCTATTTCACGTTAATTTACAATATAAAAATTATATAATAATGAATAGTGGCAAAGATAAAGAAAATGTAAAGCAAAAGGTAGCACAAAATTTATATAATGCCTTAATTAATGAATCAAAGGAAACAAATCAAAACGTCCAACCAAACTCTATTAGTAAAAATTGCAAAAAATTAAACGAAATTTGCACTGAAAATAAATTTGAGTATCCAAAATATACAGTATTACGAATAAAAACCTCATCAAAAGACTCAACATACATAGCAATTTGTTTCATTAATAACAATAAACAAATAGGAATAGCAAACTCAATAAAAACAGCTAAGGATTTTGCTGCCATAAAAGTTATTAATTCTCTTTCGCATAAAGACGAGAAATGTGAACTACGTTTGATAAACTCACTAGAACATTTGCATGTAACAATTCAAGAATCATCTATAAACGATCCAAAACCTTCAACGAGTAGCCAAATAACAAAACCTATTACTTCAAATAACAATCGTGATAAAAATACAAATTCATATAAAATGAAAACAAATAATAATCATACTGCATCATCTTTCTCTACGAAAAGCTTTAAAAAATGTTTTAAATGCGGATATAGACCTCCCAACCAGTACAATAAATTCTAATATAAACATTCCATACCGATTCAGGAAATCAACTGCAATGGAGCATTACTACGACGAGCCTACACACGTACCAAGTTACCCAAAAAAGAAATACAGAACAGACTCCATGGGATTTTTAAATCATGTAGAAATTTTAAGAAACTTCACGATAAAATATGGACTGCCGTTACCGCAATATACAGTCTATCCTGATCCGAATTCGAAAACAAACTCATTTTTTCTCGCACAAATTAATATAAATGAACATTTCGTTATACAAGCCGGCCCTACTAGTGAATTAGCAGAAAATAGAGCAGCTTTAAAATTATTATTGCTACTAATAAGATCATACGATCTCTGCGACGAAAAATTTTATAATAATGATGATAAAAAAAGGCAAAAAACCAAAAATCAAAGTATTCAAACCGATCCAAGACCAAAATTAATACCTTGGGAAAATTCCTGTAGATTTTGTAACACTCAAATGCATGCTACAAAAGAGTGCCGTAGACGAAATATTTTTAAAGTAGACAAATCAACCCAATTTCCCCCTCCAGTTCCACCAAGAAACTCCTCAACATTTAGTAGACTTTTTTTCCCCTTTTCTCCAAAAAACTTCTAGACCTAAATCCAACCATATGTAAACATCCTATTTTATCCAATATTAATCCTACTTTTCTTTTTCAGCCTTCCGAGAAGCCTAATGAATTTCCTTAATCAACTAGCATCCAGAGTGTATTTAATTTTAATTCCACTCCTTTTCTCCAAAGCAGAAAAATACTTCATAGACTCACAATTTTCTCATTCTTCAGGGATTTATTTTGAACCAATTTCAAAAGTTCGTCTTTTTTCTGAAAAATATCATTTTATATCTTATATCGATATCTTTCAGCCAGACGTACTTAAATACAAAATAATAGATTTCTCACATAAATTATATGAATATTGCATACTCTCAAATATTGCCAATAATTGTAATTTATACGATCATCAGACACAACTTGATTTTATAGAACAACGCATCAACTATTTTCTTGAAGAAATATCATTTATATCTAGACAAGCTCGTAATATCACGAATATTTCTAACACTAATGATCCATTCTTGCAACAGATACAAAAAGTACTTTTAGAATTAAGAATGAGAAATGAAACCTCCCTTTACTGGCCCAAAGAAAATTTATTTCTACTTCCTAATCCATTTTTCCAAAAAGTTACAAATCTTTCTTCAAAACTTGACAACATTATGACCTACAAAAAATGGCATAATTCTCAAAAAGATCCAAATATTCACCTATATCGAATATTAGCAGCAAATTGGCTTAAAGACCTGCATGAAATTTCTCAATCTTTTCTTTTACTCCTTGACCAACTTACAGAAGCTATTACTCATGCCGCAACTAATTTATGGCACCCTATGCTACTTCCTGATACCTTCTTAGACTTCAAATCCAACAAAGAAGACCCACACCTTTCAACATCCCTTTTTTCTATGGTCCTTCCATTTTCTAAAATACAATACTTCTTATTCGATAAGTACTTGATTTTTATTATGACTATACCAATCCCATCTGCTGAAGAATTTCAATTATTTAAACCACATCCAATTCCAATACATCTCGATTTTAATACTGACGTAATTTCCTCTATTTACATAAAACCTCAAAATTCTTATCTCGCTATTTCTTCAAATAACCAATCATACTTTATAACAAATGAAAATTTCCTCAATGCATGTTATCAAAATGGATTCCAAACATTTTGTCACCCACCAAGATCTATATCTAACATCGATAACAATCCTATTTGTGAAACATCAATGTTTCTAAATTATCAACCATACAAGTGTAAAATATTCATCAGTTTTAGCGAATATCCCTTTCTAACACCATTGCAATTTCATCATGGATGGCTATACTCAACAATTTTCCCCCGACAAATTTTCTTATCATGTCGAAAAAACTCTAAGACCATAATCACACTCCAAGGAATAGGAATTTTGCAAACAAAATCAGGTTGCAATCTAGATTCATCAACTCCATATTACCATCTTCAAAACCATTTGAATATAATGGATAATTCAATTCCAGTCAGCAAATCAACTACTTCCCTTGCTATAATTTCACCATTTTTATATAATATTTCCATTCAAGAGCCTCATTTCCTAAAAAAGGTATTACTTCTTCTTCAGCAAAAAGAAGACATGCCATTATCAATCTTCGAAAACCATGTCTTTATCCTTACAAAATATGCAAACATTCAAAAAATCATTCCATCAATTTTTATTTCTAGTGCACATAAATTAACATTAGCACTAATCTTTATCACTTTACTTATGATTACAATTTTAGGATTATTACTATTGAAAATTCAAAAAATATCTAAAAAAATAAACAAAACGCCAACACGTATAGAACTTATACAAAAAACTCCTTTAAGCTCAGTGACAAAACCTTTACTGACCGACTTGACGTTTAACTTTTGACCTTTCCTTTATTCCATCTTTCACCCTTTTCTTTAATAGACTTAAAGTCAATTCACAAAATTTTCAGATACAGGTACATTCCGTCCTTACCTTTCTCAAAACCACGTGCATGAACGTCCTATACCGTCAGAAGGACAGTTTTTGTACCCACGTCTTTAATGTTTCTTACTAAAGGAAAAACAAACTGTAATATAAAAGTTGTTTTTCTGACGGAAAGTAAAATACCTTTAGCAAAATCTTTTACCTTGCATGATTAGAAAATATATTCAAAAAGTTATTTTTCATTCTCCTTATCAGACCTTAATAAAATAAATCTATTCTAACAATTTGTAGAAAATGATACCAACTCCAAGTGAACCTATTGTTAACCATCTTGGACCAGTAGACGGTGTATGTCCGCAAGACTATCCGATAGCATACGCGCACTTATTACAGAGTTATTGCTTCGAATTAGAACCCTCAACATTGTTTTTATATTATAATCACCAAACCACAAAAAGATATTGCCAATTCTGTTTCGAGAAATTAGATCAGGAAACTCAAAATAACTGTGAATTTTTTACATCATGGCATTCCATTTGTAAATTGGAATGCATATATATGAATTGTTACGGTTGTCAAGAACTATTAATTACTCCGCGAAAAAGAGCAGCTGATTGTAGAGAATGTATCGAACAATATTTAAATTATAAATTCGAAATTAGTCAAGGAAACGAAGTTCTAGTAGAAAATACCCCTGCATGATTATATATATCTACCTTCCACGCATGTAATCACGCATGAAAAATTTTGTTAAATTTAATAAAATCCTTCATACTAAAAAATTGTAAATTTTACAAATATTTCAAATTCCTTAAATATTGTAAATTTCCCCAACAGAAAAATGCTGCCCCAAGAAATCGAAACAATCGAAGCAGAAGAAGTTCGAGCAAGCGAGCAGGATGTTCAGCCGTATTTTGAAAATCAATTATGGTCAGAATACTGCTGCACAACCCTGGTCGAGAATTTTTACATGAATGTTCTCGAAAAAAAACTTGTTTGCGAGGATTGTTGGATGACAGAACTCAGCTTTTTCGAAACCGAAGTAACATTACCCGTCCGAATAGACCACATAGTTACTAAAGACTTATATTGTACATTAAAACTATCTAGCCTCGACTGCTCCATTTGCAATATACAAATTTTTTACATGCGGCAAAGAGCAGATTTATGTGTAACTTGTGCCGAACGTGTAATTCATTTATACCAACAAGAAGCACTGTATAACGACGTCGATTCCGAAGCATCGACTATTATTTATAACAACGACGAATAAAAATAATAAATCAAAACATATTTTTTATTATTCTTTTTTCTAAATATAAACAATATCTATTAGTAACTTTTGTTAAAAAATTTTCCCTTTTAATTTTTATTCGTTGTTTAAAATCATATTTCATATACACCACTACTTCTTCCTTAACCGCTATAATGTAACGACAAACCTTAATAAATTAAAATATTCTAAAAAACGGACCACTGTTTTCTCTGCATGAAATATCTCTTTGAGTTAGGAAACGCGGAAAGTGAATATATCAACAAACACAAAATTATTACAAAAAAAAAAAACTAACTAACTTTAGAATTTCAATAAATTCAATCATCAACTCAAACAGGTAATTCTTTTGCAGATCAAAAACAATGGCCTTGCAGACAAGAGACCTATCGAAAGGCACTGCTGTACAAGTTTTAAACGAGATAAGCATTGAGTATGATTTCTCCGAACCTTCATATATTGTAAAATCGCTTGGAAAACACCAAGAACTGCCACCATTCCAAGCAACTTGCGAAATCTTTAAAAATAAAATAACTTTCTCTTGTATTGGGGAACCAGCCCCTCAAAAAAAGTCTGCAAAGCAAAATGCAGCATCTAAACTCTTGGAAATGCTTTCCACAAGATATGTATTTTTAGAAGAAATGAAAGAAAAAAGCTTAATCCCAGAAACGAGAATTTTCAAAATAACTGATGAAATCAGTAAAGAAACCTTACAAAAATGGACCAACTCTTGTGAAAGGTGTTTTCAAAGAGGGCATTTAGCTCATAACTGCCGCAATCCTTTACGTAATAGAAAATATAAAAATAATTCTTAAAAATCTACATTATGAAATTACGTTACAGTTTTATATATTATTATATTACATGATATTTATAATTTACGAATATGAAATAAAAATTATTGATGTATTTAGTTATATAAGAAAAAATCATATGTAACCTTATGTTAAGTTCATACTATTTCAAAAAAAAAAAGCTATGTAATTATTTATAACAAAAAAAATTATAATATTTAGATAATATAAATTTTTATGACATCAAAAAAAAAAAAAAAAAAAATCGATATTGGAATCAAATAGTCAAATGCAAAAAATACAAATTGTAAAAGAGACCCCGAAATGAATGTCGGTTATTACGTCAGAAATAGAAATTCAATGTATCTTCAAAAACATTAACGAATGTATTCTTCTTCCGAAGATTCGATCGCGGATGCTTCACCCCGCGCTCGAACTAGGGGGAGGTGTCACGTCCCGCGACGCATTCGAATGTACTATAAGCACAGGCTAGGTCTAGAGAGAAATCTGGGGAAATTACTAAAAGAGAGAGAAAACCACCTATTGAAAAGAGAGGTATAACTACGTCACACGCAGCGGGAGACTGCGCAACGCGTGACGTCACCAAAAAATATAATATAAAAAGGACACGCCGCCAAGGGAAAACTAGTCTTGTGAGCAAAATTAAGTGCGGGAAATTTCTAAAATCTTAAAAGGATTCACAGCGTGAGATACGTGTTTAGTTCAGTTTTCCGAAGAAACGTGTCGTAAATTCTCTGATTGTACTTTCAATCTTTGAAAGGATCTTAGAGTCAGTGTAGAGTGAAATAACTATTCTTGTCCTCCTCACACCAGTGGGATATTTGTTTCTGTCTTCCTCACACCAGTGGGATACCTATTGCTGTCTTCGTCGCACCAGTGGAAGAATCTTTCTCTCTCCCTCACACCTGTGAGGATCATTCATAAAAAAGGGACTATTCACAACTCAACAAAGGTACCGAAAATTCTCTCTATTCTTTACCTATTCCCTGTGCCATTGTTTGAATCATTGTAAAATTTTAACCTTGTTTATATCAGTGTTAATTTAAATAAATTCAATTTGTATTACTTTACTAATCATTGTGTACTTTTCATTGACTTATCCTCATCCCTAAGAGAGGATCATTCGATCCTAACTTAAAACGAGGAATCTTCGATCAAAGTAAGTATTTACGTACTTGTGACGTAACACCACATAAACTTACTAGTTATAACGCTATGTGCAAAAAATCATCATTAATTGGACCAAACTCGATCCTAATCAAACAGATGGTAATGTTTTTATATAAAATCACCAATTTGTCAAATTATGCAAATAAATCGAATTAATATTCACATTGCTTTTATTCAATTATTTTTTAACAATATGTTCCAAAAAAATTTCTTGTAGCCTTTCCACCAAGTCTGAAAGTCAGAGTTCTTAAAACTCAGAACTTCCAGAATGACTTTTTCTCGGCAAAGTTTAAGAGACTCGACCAACGGCTTGTCGACCACTTTTTAATAAAAAAAAAATAATAATAATAATAATAAATATTAATAAATTTTCCATAAATCTACCTTTGTGATAGATCAACAAAAATTTTGAGAAGTTCATTGCTTTAGGTATTATTAAAAATGGTTAAAACTATGAAATTTGGACTTTTTTTGCATTATTTTTGTCAATGCTGCACAAAAACACTTCGTTTTTAGGTCACTAAATGCAAAATTTCATTACCTCTGACGTGATTTCTAGAAATGTAATTTATTTGATCTATTACTAAAATTATGAGCTTTGAGGGCATGTGATACTTGAGAAGAGTAGCAAGTTTATATGAATAATCGACTTCGTTCCTTGTTCAGAATTTTTCATTTTTTTTTCCATTTTTCAACTTAATTTTACTTCAAAAAAATAATATAAATGCAGTGATATGTAGACAATTAAATATAAAAATTTAAAGGAAGTTATTATTCAATGCCAAAAAGGAATAAAAGAGACATTAATATTTAAATTCTAATATCAGCTGAATGTTTCAAAATAGTTTTTGTACGAGATAAATATGATTAAAAAGGGGAAAATTTAATTTAAAATATTCAAATAATATTATTATTTAGAGTCTGATCTCTTTTATTTGTTTATGACATTGAATAATATATTTTTAAAATATTTTTATTAAATTCTTCGTATGTTACTGTGCATTTTCAGGGAGTGATGGTACAGTTAGCGCCACCTGTGACGATTCAGCAAACTAACTTAGGAATTCAACTTAGGACACTAAAGGTGAAATCCCATGACAGCAAAAAATGCAAAGCAGAAAACGGACAGCCAATTACAGAAGATCTTTAGATTTCTTTCTTCTTAAAGGTGTTCTGTAATTAGCTGTTTGTTTTCTGCTTTGCGTTTTCTGCAGTCATTGGATGGCACCTTAAGTGGGTCAAGTTAGAATCGTGAAATACGGGCTGATGCATATGGCTGATTTATACCTCTGTGCCTGACCGGTGCGGACAGAAAATACATAAGAGCAAAAAAGACAGACGTTTTCTTTATGTCCAATTTTACACTGTCTGTCTCCTTTACTCTTATGTATTTTCTGTCATCACCAATCAGGCAGACTGAGGTATAAATGCACCATAAATAAAAACACGCGGCCACTTTTACTAAACGGCACCTGTTGTACAGTTCTTACCCCTTATGTTACTTCGTGGTTGAGTATTTATTTCAAATCGTTCGCGCATGCGTATAGCGTCATGAAAGAGAGAGATACATAAAAAATCGACGTGTATCGAAATCTCGACGTCTCAGGGTGCAGTCCCATGACGGCGTTTTTATGCGGCGTAAAGCAGAAAATAATGAGGGAGAAAGCGATACACAGATACACCATTCTCTTTCTGTCTCATGATTTTCTGCTTTACGCCGCGTAAAAACGCCATCATGGGACTGCACCCTCAATGTCCCGACTAGTGTAGTGTGATCGAGTTTTCTATGGAAAATAAAAGCATGACCGAAAAAAACAAGAGATGGGCGTGTGCTGTGTGTCGAGACAACTGTGGAAGATTAGATATCCTATCTGCTCGCTAGGTGGTGCTGACCATGAAATAAATCCCATACGTATAAATAAAATAAACATAATGTATATTTTTTCGTAACAATAAAGAGTAGAATATAAAAACACAATTAGGATGAAATGATGAACATTGTTTTTAATAAAATTCAACATTAATTAAACCAAACTCGATTTGTAAATCGATGTAAATAGGTGGTAATGTTTTTATAAAAAGTGACGAGTTTTAAGGTTATGTTTGGAAATTCTCAATTAATTTGACCAAAATCAGCCCCCGGAATCTCTGGAGTTGAAAATGTCACAGATGTTGACCGTTGGCCACCGTGGCGCTGGCTGTTCATGAGGCCGACCTTATACAGATTAGCATTGTAGAACATTGAAATTTAACGTTTTTTGTGAAAAATTGGTGTCTGAAGTGCTTTTGTGTGCTTTTTAGGTAAATTGGAATGGTTTTAACAGTCGGTGATATAAAAATTTAAGTGAAAATGCGGAAATTTGTTGCTGTAGGTTGCAAAACAGGCTACACGTAATGCTCTGAAAAAGTGCATTGTTTTGTGGTTTATTTATCATGAGCGCCTTTAACTTATTAAAATTTAATCTATACTAAATTTAAAACGCTTTGAATAAAAAAATCAACAAAGCTGACTGACTGAACTTTAGGTATTATAGATAGGGATGGGCGATCTTAAAAAAAAAAGAATTGATTTTGAAATTATTGATTCAATTTGATCGATTAATCGGTTAAAAAGATCGATTTTTGAATCGATCTTCAAAAATCGATACCTTTTTCTGAGAATGATAAATTTCTGTAAAATAACCTTTTTTTAAAATGTTTTATAATAATTGGAGAAATAATTGTTACTTGCATATTTTGTGAATTTAAATTATCAAAATAAAAAAGTGTTTATATCAATAAAAAAGGAAATTAGGCTTAAAAAACACACCATATTTGTGAATCAGGAACGTTTTTTATATTTTAAAATTGCACAATTTCTAAAGCAATGCGTATTATTAGTGATAAAGTTTCTGACATGAATATGAAGTATTACTATAAAGTTTATAATATTAATATACTTTGAACTTTGCATATCACTTAAAGTATTATTTATGATAAAATTTCTGGCATAAATATGAAGTATTACTATAAAGTTTATAATATTAATATACTTTGTATATCACATTAAGGATATTCTCGTGGTCGACCCCTTGATCTCACTTTTAAACTAAAAAACAGTTCATAGGAACATTTCATAGAAATAGGAAACAGGAAAAAAAGAAAGGAGAATCATTCGTAAAGATCGAAAAAAAATATCAATCCAACCGATTAATCGAGTAAAAAAGATCGATCTCCGTAGAATCGAATCGAGATCGCCCATCCCTAATTATAGATAAAATACACATAATAAATGATGTGCATATGAGATCTAAATATCCATTATATTATTATGAAATATAGTATATTATGTTGATTATTATTTATTACTAACATCTTTGTTCTTTGTGTCTTCAAATACTTATAAAGGAATTTTATAAATTCTTTATATTTGTTACTTTTTCAAATGTACGTTCATTCCTTATGTGAAAGTTTTGTTCATAAAAATGTAATTTTTCCAATTACTGAGAAGTTTTAAAATATAAAATACAAAATGTCCTATAATAAAATCTAATTTTTCTAACAAAATCAAGATGAAATAATTAATACCCGTATTATAATTCAATTTGAATGAATTTCAATAGCCAATTTTTCTATTATAATATGTAAGACTGATATAATATCAATAATATTGATAATATAAATAAATATTGTATTTTTATTTAATAATCACAATGTAAATATTAATGTTAAAACGAAGATAACAGAACTTTGATTTCAATTTCCAGCAAGAATTACAAAGACAATTTTCGCCCAAATTTCAAGCATATTACCCTTTATATCAGTAAAAATTGCTTTAAATAATATATAAAACTTTCTAGTTTAATGTGTTGTAAAAAAAAATATGATCAAGTAGTTTTTATTCCCAAAAATTTAATTTTTATGCATTTTTCCCATGCATTAAAATGAATTCAGGCCTCATGAACAATCAGCGCCCCTAGCGGCCACGGTCAATTCTTGTGACATTTTCGTTTCGCGGATTACGTGCATTCTGGCTAAGATGCAGGAGGCTGACCAAAATTGATTTAATAATTAATTTAAACAGATAGGACAGATAGTAATGTTTTCATATCAAATGACTAGTTTTAAGGTTATGTGCGAAAAATCATCTATAATTGGACAGAATTCGATTTGCTTTGAACAGATGTTAATGCTTTCATATAAAACCAGCCCCGTCCGACTCTTTAGTATTTCAGCAGAAAACTTTCGGTCCTTATTGCTACGAGTTTCTATCTTATAATTTTCGCCGTACGGCGGCGCTTCCCGCGTGTAGGCCTACTCTGACATGCAGTTGTATGTAAACGATGTAAACAAATGAGATAAACACAGATAAATATGTGTTGAAAAAACTGAATAATATTGAAATAATAGTGGATTCAATTAAAATAATCTAGTGCTGTATTATAGTGGATCAGTGATAATAAAATGGTTAATAAGTGCATCGCCCAAAACTGTTCATCGGGTTACAGTTCAACTCGTGCTAACAGCGATAAAATTCATTTTTTCAAAGTGCCTAAAGATTTAGTTGCTGAATATCAAAAAACAATAAAAAGAAAAAATTTTATTGTAACAGCCGGACAGTTTGTTTGCGAGAAACATTTTCTTAAAGAAGAGGTTATTTGGAAGAGAGAAGTAAAGGATCCTGCTGGAAATGTTACATCATCGGTATGTATAAATGAATATATAAATAATAATTAATATCTGTGTAAAACTTAATGTGATAAATTTTTTAAAAATTTTAATAGATATCATTTTCAATTTTTATTGCTTCAATTGTAATGTCCGAATTCTAACCTAAAGAAGATGTCTGTTGTTTTCCGGCTGTTCCTCTGACTTTTTTTTCTATCTCTTATTATTCTTGAGTTCCTTTATGTTTGGGATGGTTTTAGTTTAAATAAATAAATGAAAATATGAAGATGTTACATTAGCTAATTTTCTTACCTTTTATTGTAAGAAAAATTTATTTTCAAATTAATTCCAAAATTTGTCCCAATTATTCCTTGAATTAGTAAGTCAATTTTCCAGAAGAATAATTTCCTTCAAAAAAGTAAAATTAGCGAAAAATATACATAACTAAGCTAATTTGAAACAAATCGCATGAAGCAAAATTTATTGTTAATGCCAAAGTAGAATGTCTCTTTGAAAAGCATCATCGTAACAGAAACGCATTTGAGTTGATTTTCTGCGAATTTACTGCAACAAGTAAAAAAATCAGATTTCCGTGCAAAGACCATGTTGAAGATGCTAAATAAATTTTGTCCCACATTTTGCAATACTACTTGCAAATTAGAATTAGAATCGTCAAGAAAAAGCTGAGATTACGAAAGAAAGCGCCTTGAAAAGAAAAGCAGCAAAGCTGTGTGATACTTAGTTTTATAGCCTTCTAACGTATATTATTTATTACATTAAAGTTTTTTATTGCGAAAGAGACTCAGAGCTATGTTTTATTTAAATTATTGTTTTACTGTGTTAAAATTTTATATGCTTTTGAGAAAAAGCAATAAATCAATGTTCTACTTCATTTTATTTTATTAATAAAATATGTATTTTATTAATACTGAAATTGATATATGTATTTCATAAATGTGAAAAAGAAATATATATACCGTTCAGTCTTTCAGACCCAAAAATGTATTTTTCACACTTGATATATTTATTCATTTCCCTTATTCAACAAATTTTTAATAACTCTAATATATATCAAATTTTCTTTTCCTATTTAACACAATTTACGTTCTTTATTCGTGTTATTCGTTAATAAGACTACTAACTTTTGAAAATCCTTACATTAAAAAATATAATTATTTCACAATTTATTTCTCTCCTTCCATTATTTTATACATATAATTAACACTCTAGAAATAATATATACTAACAAAAATAATAAATTTTTAAAGTAACTCGTCTTTAAACTTCGTAAATGTTTAAATTAAAAATGTTTTAAACATTTCTCCCATTAGATTACATGTTATTGTAGGCCTACACGCGGAAAGCGCCGCCGTGCGACGAAAATAGTAAGATAGAAACGCGTAGCAATAAGGACCGGCCATCTTTTTTTAAGTCGGACGGGGCTGTATAAAACTACTAGTTTTACGGTTATGAGTGGAAAATCATAATTAATTGGACCGAACTTGATTTAATTTAAACAGATAGGACAGATAGTAATGTTTTCATATCAAATGACTAGTTTTAAGGTTATGTGCCGTAAATCATCATTAATTGGACCAAACTCGATCCTAATCAAACAGATGGTAATGTTTTTATATGAAATCACCAGTTTATCAAATTATGCAAATAAATCGAATTAATATTCACATTGTTTTTATTCAATTATTTTTGAACAATATATTCCAGAAATCTTTCTTGTATACTTTCCACCAAGTCTGAAAGTCAGAGTTCTTAAAACTCAAAACTTCCTGAATGACTTTTTCTCGGCAAAGTTTAAAAGACTCGACCAACGGCTTGTCGACAACTTTTTAATAAAAAAATAATAAATTCGCCTTCTTCCACCTTCTACAGGCATTCATCGATACTATAATCGTTTCCTGAGTATGTGGACCATATTTCAAATTTTTTCATATATATCTTTAGGAAAAATCAATAGTAGATTGTTAAAAAATTAATATTTCAAAAGCGAATAAAATTTTCGTTGTCAATTTTTAAGTTGAAAAATATAAGCTTCAGAATGAAATAATGTAGACAAAATACGTGTCTGTGTGTATTTTCTGTTAGCTTATGTTTTTGGGTGCTTTTATCAATTTTAAATTTAAAATAACTTTTTCGTAATCTTATCTTTGCTTTTCCGCTTCGAAAATAAATTATAATGGGGCTTAGTTATAAAAATGTTTATTATCAATAAAAAAAACAAAAAAATACAATGTAATTCACTCTAAAATTCAATTGTTTTTCCTTGTGAAGTATTTGTCTAAAATCAGCAGTAAAAAGTAAGTATTATTCATAACAAAAATGATATCGTTTCCCTTGAGATCTTCTCAAAAGGCAAGGGACAAGTTCGGACTCAGAAAATTCGAGAGTGTCGTGAATTTACGTATTATTATATCCCTTAAGCGATTCGCTATCGAAGTCGAAGTCGCGTCTTCGAATTAACTTAATTATAACGATAATCGTTTTAGTGAAATGTGCGTTATGTGAATTAGCAAATAAAAAATATATATTCTGATAATAAATTGTTGTTCGAGGTGTGCGTTATGTGTATTGGCAAAATATACAAAGTCTGATAATAAATAGTTCTTCGTGGGATAATGCTATTGAATGAACTTCTGAATTATTTCAAACCTTCCCGCCCATTTCACACGAGTTCAGGCTCGCTGTTTTAACAGCAAAAGACGCAGCAACGACCCACCATCTCTCGACAGGTTGTCATCCCTGCCTGGGACGTGACACCAGCAAAGAAATGTCGATAACGTTTGGATAAAGCAGAGCCAAAAATTCTTTTCAAAGACTTTTAAGGTTAGGAATGTCAAATTTGACAGTTTGACAACATAATGTAAATAAAAGTTATGGCATAATGATTAATGAAGAATTACAATCACGAATAAAAAACAATTTCTGAATAAGTGTCGAACTTTTAAATTATAATAAACTAATAATTAAGATCCAAAATATTTTAAAAGTGAATTTTTAAAATTATTTAAATTGAAGATATGTGTTGTTGTTGATACTTGGCTCTAGGTTCCAAAGTAAATAAAAACTTAGATTTACGCAGTTATAGAAGTTTTGGTTCTCAGAGATTTATTTTTAAAATAAAAAATGCATAATAAAAAGTTATTAACTTAGGATTTCTTTGATTAAAATTTTTAAAAATCAACATTTGAGAAAAAAACTTGTAAAAAGCTGCCTAAAATTATCATTAAGTCCTTTCATCGATATGAAACCAAATAATTATATCCTGAAACATTATTTTCAATTTGAAGAATTTGAATTCTTTCTGTGGAAAAAAGACGCCTTTGACTGCGCTGGGATTTGAGCCCAAGTCTCAGTGGAAAAATTTCAAACTCAACCTATTAATTTAAAATTATTTTCAATTATTTTATACCAAAGAAATATTTTGAAAAATTGTTGAATTCTTTCAACCTCTTCTTTTGAAACAATGTCAAGTTTCTTATTGTCTCGCATGTAAAACTACAAGGTGCGTTCCAAAATAAACGAGACTGAGCTAAAATAAAAACGACAGGAGCTTTGTTCTGGTAAATTCGAGTTTATTTATTCAAAATAGTCCCCTCCGGCCTCGATACACTGTTTTTCGCGATCCAAAAGCTTTTCGAAAGAGTGTTTCAGGTCATTGACCGGAATGTCCTTCAGGATGTCGGTACAAGCCTTTTGGATGGCCTCTACGGACGCAAAACGTTTTCCTTTCATGGCCAAATGCAATTTTCCGAATAGTTAGAAGTCACAGGGAGCCATATCAGGCGAATACGGTGAGTGACTGATGGTTAAAATGCGATTTCTAGTAAAAAAATCAGTCACAAGAGTGGATCGATGAGATGGTGCATTATCATGCAATAAGCGCCAGCTTCCTCCTTCACGGTATTCAGGCCGAATTCGACGAATGCGATACAACAAACGCTTCAAAACGCCAAGATAGAAAATTGCATTGACGGTTTGGCCCGTTGGCACGAACTCCTTGTGGACAATTCCCTTGGAATCGTAAAAACAAATGAGCATCGACTTGATTTTTGACTTCTCCAAACGCGATTTTTTGGGTGGTGGCTCGTCTGGGGCCTTCCATTCGGCACTTGTGGGGAACAAAACGTGCACAGACCTTTCGTAAGCCCAAATGATCGGTTTAAATGCGATAAATCGATGTTTTGGAGATATTCAACTCCGATTCCATGAATTTCAAAGATGATTTCGGCTCATTTTTGATAAATTCACGCACAATTTCGATGGAGTTTTCGGTGATTACTGATTTTGGGCGGCCCGTATGTTCATCGTCATTTATGTCCTCACGACCATCTCTGAAACGTGTAAACCACTCATAAACTCTGGCACGAGATAGACAATCATCGCCATAAACTTTTTTCTTCAATTCAAATGTTTCGGTAAACGTTTTACCGATTTTAAAACAAAATTTGATATTAGCTCTTTGTTCGAAACTCATTTTTGTACCGATGACACAAACACACTGACACTTTAGACGCAATAACTTCGCTTCCACTGAACCGAATGTCATGAAATTGTCAATGGAAGTCAGGGAGGCATATAACTTTCCAACGTATTACCTCATTCACAGATGGCGCAACCAAAAAAATTTTTATGACAAAAGTCTCGTTTATTTTGGAACGCACCTTGTATGTTAATTTTTAAAAATTTCCAACAAAGAAATCCTAAGTTAACAACTTTTTATCATGAATTTTTTATTTTAAAAATAAATCTCTGATGAGGGCTCCGATTAGAACCGAAACACAATTTGAAAAACTAAATAATCTTTTTCAATTTCATACATATTCAATTATATGAATAGGTAATTTACAGATTCGAGATCTTGTACTTCGTTAAAGCATGATTTTTAGGGACTTCTTTATGATGCGAAAATTTCATAATTTCTATCCACTTTTTAATATTTTAGGATGCCTATCTAAATAAATCCTCAGGCTGATCGAGCTCATTCATTGCCCCAAATTTTATTCATGTTCCAAGTTAAGGGGGGTTTCTACCTTGTTGGGTCAAAAAGCTATACCATTTTCTCGAATTTTTCGGGAGCAAAGTTAAAAAGATAAACACTTGAAATTTTGTCTAGGTATTAAAGTAATTGTATTAAGGTAGTTCATTCACGAAAATTAGACCTCAGGAAAAAATGGATGATTTTTCTTTCAGGAATAGCAATATTATTATTGAAGGCCTAATTTGAAAGAGAAAAGATTATTTTTCATGAAAAACATTTGAAACACAAAAAAATAATTTTATTGATAAATTTTTTTTTTGCCCAAACTTATTTTCTTATCGTTTTGAGCCAAAGGGCATAACCGGGTTTCTATGTGAAATCGGCCTTGAAACCAAATCAAATTTCGCATCGACTATATTTTACCATTTTCGTTTTTTGCGTTTTTTAGCTAAACTAATCATAGGAAAATTTTGAAAAAAATCAGGATTTTTTTTTCCAATAAAAGATACATTTGTGAATTTTTGCAGATTTTTTTATGCATAATTCGTGCCCTATTGAAAAACTTGACGTAAAAAACGACGTCAAAAATGACATAAAAAACGACGTCAAAAATTACGTCAAAAATGACGTAAAAAACGACGTCAAAAATCACGTAAAAAACGAAGTTAAAAATTGGGACTGTTTTTTACGTCGTTTTTTATGTCATTTTTGACGTCGTTTTTTACGTCATTTTTGACGTCGTTTTTGACGTCGTTTTTGACGTACTTTTTTGTCTTTATTTAAGAAGCCTTACATTTCCTATTACATTTTTGTGACTCCTTTACGAAATGCCCATTCCACTTTGAAATAAATTATTTTATTATACAATAGTTCTTTTACTGATAAGCATTTATCAATTACGATATCCTATGAACGACCGAATATAAATTGTTAAGGCTTCTTAAAGTCGAAAAATTACGTAAAAAACGTCGTCAAAAATAACGTAAAAAATGACGTAAAAAACAAACCCAATTTTTGACATCGTTTTTTACTTAATTTTTGACGTCGTTTTTTATGTCGTTTTTGACGTACTTTTTTTTCTTTAAGAAGCCTTAACAATTTATATTCGGTCGTTCATTGGGTATCGTAATTGAGAAATGCTTTTCAGTAAAAGAACTATTGTATAATAAAATAATTTATTTCAAAGTGGAATGGGCACTTCGTAAAGGAGTCACAAAAATGTAATAGGAAATGTAAGGCTTCTTAAAGACAAAAACGACGTCAAAAATGACATAAAAAACGACGTCAAAAATGACGTAAAAAACTGTCCCAATTTTTGACCTCGTTTTTTACGTAATTTTTGACGTCGTTTTTTATGTCATTTTTGACGTCGTTTTTTACGCCATTTTATTCATGTTTGATTTGCGCGACCACTCTTTTGAATTCTGCTATTCATTAGTTACCTATCGATAATTAAAACAGAATTTTTGCAGATTTTTGCAAGGTGTAGATGGGGGTAAAAAAAATAAAAACCGTCAAAATACACATTCTTCCAACATCTTATTATTAAAGCATTTTTTACAATAATACTAGACTAATGAAAAAAAAATGTTATTTGCTAATCAATCTGCAAGACGGTTTACTGCTGAAATTTTTGCAAAAGATTTTGCAAATTTTTTTTGTTGCGAAAAATCGAAATTTTTAAATGCATTGTGAACAAACAGTTGATTGTGATCATTCGCAAGTCGAAAGAGTGTTGCGAAAATGAATGCGATGATGAATAATTTATAATTGGAAAAAATATTTATGCTCGGCAAATATTCAGCCACTTATGGAGTACCCAGGAAAAAAAAACCGATAGAACGCGCGTCTCTTTGAATTGTGTATCTGTCATTTGCATATTCAGGAAATAAAAATTCAATCGGATGGTGACACTTGGAATCTGCCATTTGTGAGCAATGTTTTAAATCTGCCATTCGACATTGGTTAAATCGTTAAGTGAATAGGGTTGAATAAGACTGATTAACCTCAAATAATTTCTAATGGCAATGTACGATTCATTGATGTTCGCATGAATCGGTTGAAATTCTAAATGAAATGAAAGTCTTAAAAGGTCACTCTGAATAAGAAAAATACAATAAAAACAGAATACGAATTGTATTGTAAACGATTGTTCACTTTAAATACATTATTTTCTATCGGAAATATTGGTTTTCAATCTGTTAATGCTGAAATTCCAGTGACAGATACGCAATTCAGAACACCTCAAAGCCCATTCAAATTTAACGCAAGTGAATGGTTTTTTGTTTCCTGGGTGTAAAGTGCTATGAAAGTACAATTAACCGTCTATATTTGTAAAAACTCGATGGCAAAAAATATATTTTTGTAGGAAAACCAATTTACATTTTATATATCACTTTGATTTAAAACGAACAGTTTTTGAACCGATTACATTTTTTAACGGGCAAAACTTCATAAAGGAATGAAACGAAAATGTAAATAATGTAATGCAAAATAGCTGCTAAAAATTGTTTGTTATCCAGAAATCCAAGTTAATTAATTATTTAATTTACGAGCTTTTCTTATCATTTGTGTTCATTAAAATTTAAATATTTAAATACGAAAAAATATTTTTCGCAACACTATTTCAACTTGAAAATAATCACAATCAACCATTTGTTCAGAATGCATGTAAAAATTTCGATTTTTCGCAACAACAAAAATTCGCAAAATATTTTGCAAAAATTTCAGCAGTAAACCATGTTAGAGGTTGATTAGCAAATAACATTTTTTTTAATAGTCCAGTATTATTGTAAAAAATGCTTTAATAATAAGATGTTGGAAGAATGTGTATTTTGACGGTTTTTATTTTTTTTACCCCCATCTACACCTTGCAAAAATCTGCAAAAATTCTGTTTTAATTATCGATAGGTAACTAATGAATATCAGAATTCAAAAGAGTGGTCGCGCAAATCAAACATGAATAAAATTGTGTGCAAAAATTTTCGCAATTTCTTGCATCACGAATTATGCATAAAAAAATCTGCAAAAATTCACAAATGTATCTTTTATTGGAAAAAACAATCCTGATTTTTTTCAAAATTTTCCTATGAGTAGTTTAGCTAAAATACGCAAAAAACGAAAATGGTAAAATATAGTCGATAAGAAATTTGCTTTGGTTTTAAGGCCAATTTCACATAGAAACCCGGTTATGCCCTTTTTAAAAATGATGCGATTCTAATAAATCACGGTTCATTTTTTTAGGAAAAAGATTCTCTACAACTTCAGCCTTTCCAATTTTTGAAAATGAATTCTTTAATGGCTGAAATTATAAAAAAACAATTTTTCAAAACCAAATTTATATAAACAAATTGCTGTAAGGTAAATGCACCAGTCCTCGGACAGTTAAGACATCAGAGCGGAAAAAATAATAAACCTTTCCATGAAATTGCTATCTATTGTTCATTTATCATAGTAGAAATATTAGGGATATCATTTTCTTCACAAAAATATACTTAATAATGGTTTTGAGTCATCAATTTTGATAATATAAAAGAATTATGATGATTAATACACGTGTGCCAGTCCCCGGACAAGTCAAATGTGATTGCGTGAGTGGCCGAAAATGCATGCTCGAGTCTCCGGACAAGATAATTATTAAAAGTACATTAATTGAAACAATATATAACACGTTTATTTTTGTTTTTAACGAAATTTTTAATACAATCAATCAATATTTGTGTTAAACAAAAATTACTTCATTATTGAATTACAACGCATACGAGCGCTAGTTATCGTTAATATCTTCGTCGATTGCTTTGGCCTTTTCTGTCTTCTTCCTCTTGGTCAGTGTTTGATTCTCAACTGCCTCTGCTTTTCGATTTTCTTGTCTTCGTTTGTCCTTTTCAGCTTTTTCCTCTCTTTTGATCCTTGCTTTCGTTTCGCTTTTTCAATCTGCTTCTCTTTCTTAATCCTCTCAAACTCAGCACGCTCCTCCGTCTTTTTCTTCGCTTATTCTATTGCTTTCTCCTTCTTAATTTTTGCCAACACTGGTTTTCCTTCTTGTTGCTGTTTTCTCAGCTTTACCCTTTCTTCTTTTTCAAGCTGAATTGCGAGTTTCTTTTCCTCATGATCTCTATACCATTCCATCCAACCGTCTCCCGTTGCAGCGTACGGTTGAGAATGTTTGTCAACTTTTTTCTTCTTATTTGTTGCTTGCGATAGTGAAGGGCAAACAATAGTATATTACGTGCCTAGGCGCACAATGAGGGTTATTGCGCGACGAGCGACAATGCTCGCAGGAGATCGAAGCCAAGGCGTAGCCGAGACGAATCCGAGGCGCGATCCGTCCTGCGAGCATTGTCGCGAGTCTCGTAATTTCCCGAATTGTGTGCACTGGCACGTATTCTATTTTATGTGACTTCGGTGCGTATACGAGCTTTTACGCTACAGTTGAGAGTAGCGTAATGTTGTGTATTAGGATACAGAGGAATCTAATGTAAAATTGAACTACGCATGCGCCTATTACGACACAGCGGAGCGTAATCTTCTTCTTATTCTTCTTCTCCTTCGTACAGCGTTGGCACCGTACTGACAAAGCATTGTACATTTGAACTGCGCATGCGTCTATTACAATACACTACTACTACACAAATTCGAGAAATTCAAAATGGCCGGAAGTATTCACGGAATGTCAAGTGAGATGGGCGATAATCACGGCAATTTTGACCTTTTCAGATTGGATTCGAGTGTACGCATAAAAACTCGTATATGCGCCGAAGTCACATAAAATAGAATATGTGCCAATGCACACAATTTGGGTAATTACGAGACTCGCTTAAAATGCTCACAGCACTGATCGCGCCTCGGCTTTAATCTCCTGCGAGGATTGTCGCTCGTCGCGTAATAACCCTCATTATGCACCTAGGCACATAATATACTATTACAGCATAAAAAGTCAATAACTTTTTGATTGACGGCGACTGGCACAACACAAAAAGGTTGCGGCGCTAGTCTTGGTGATTGTGTCGGAGGACTGGCACATTGGCATGTTACGTGATCCAGTGTCCGGATTGTTTATTTATTAACATAAGAATAATAAAATCTTAAAAAAAATAAATACATTGTATGCGAAATTCATTTTTACAAAGTATACATGCATTACTTCTTTCATATCGTAAAAATTTAAGTGTATATTTCCTTATGAAATTCAATCTGTTTCTAACGAAAGCAGTAAGCGCATAATATTTTCTGAGAAATAATTGACATAGACTTACACAATATTGATTTTTTTTTAAACTATTGCTCAAGAAAACAAAATGTTTCGTGTCATCTTTACTTCTTAACTACAGCTTACTTAAAAAAAAAATTTCAGTAAAATTTATTAATTATTCATTTAACAAAAGTCGGAAACGATTGACTTTGTCCGGACTCTGGCACATGTCCGAGGACTAGTACATTTACCTTATTTGATAATAATATAAGATCAATACAATGTGGGAATGCATGAAAATAGTCCCGGCTACGAAACGGACCGACTAATCAGATTTTTTAAGTGTTAATGAAAATTTTAATTATTGCTACAGTAAAACCTCATTTATCGGGACACTCATTTATCGGGATCTTCACTTATCGGGATCTCGCAACCTCATTTATCGAGACATTTTGTTTCTCCTCCAGCCACCACTCCTTGTACATAGTGACATAGTTTGCAGATGTTTCATTTGCAGGAGTTTTATTATGGCAATTTTTTTACATACCTTCGTATTATATATACCTTCGTTACCATTACTAAATGTCAACATACAACAAGAGTCATGGCAACCCACCATGAGATAGTAGATGGTAGTGGGGAGCCCCTCCAAATCCCGATAAACGAGGTGTTTACATTTCAAGGGCGTCCCGATAAATGAGGTTTTACTGTACTTAGTTAATCTAGCTGCAAGAACTGAGGTGTTTAGATGATACAGAGTAAAAAACATACTTGTGACCCTTTTTTACATAAAAAAATGTGTAGCCATGACTAATATTTTCTCTCAGTGAATAAAAAAAATTATATATATTTATATATAAATATATATATCTATATATATTCTTGCAATTCATATATATTTAATAAATTATTTTTAAATAATTATAAGTATAATTATGGTTTATAAATAACAATTCTTATATTTATTCCATCGTAACTCAAAATATTTTCATTATTCAATAAAACAACTCATAATATCTTCCAGTATCAAAATATCAGAACTTCCAATTTCGAGAACATATTTTCTATGGTTTGAATATTTTTCTTTCTTCTTTCTTTCCATTAAAATAATGAAAAAAGTTCATAAAAATATTACTGGTTTATTATTCAGTACATTAATTTAGTACTGTAAATTTAACTTAATTTAACCCTATTGTTTTAATTTGAATCAAGTAATGTTAAGTGTAGAATATTTAAAGAGAAATATTTTGACGAACTTTTTTCATTGATTATTTAATCGAAAATTTTTGTATCATGGGATTAACCATTTAAGTGAAATTTGTCACATAGATGCTATTTGTTGCATTTTTGAGCGGGATATGCTTGCTAATAATTTTAAGTTCTGTTCTATACGATATATAATTTTTTTTTGTAAAAAAGGAAGTATAGATGTATATAAAATATACATCCTGTCCTAAAATGTCTTAATGAGAATTTGTAGACTTCATTTAGGCAAATAATTTCTCATCTAAACGTTTTTTATGTATCTCATATATTTTGTCTAAAAAATGGAATTCTTGAATTTCAATCGTATTTTTTGGAATTGAAACAAAAAAAAT
Source organism: Diplolepis rosae (assembly GCA_030998225.1). Lineage (NCBI taxonomy): Eukaryota > Metazoa > Arthropoda > Insecta > Hymenoptera > Diplolepididae > Diplolepis > Diplolepis rosae. The sequence continues at coordinate 2,144,934 of JAPYXD010000631.1, forward strand.
CTGCCCGCTTCGCGGGCATATTCTCATCGTGCGCTTCGCGCGCAGCTCGCTTCGCACACATTTCAAATGTAACGTTTAATTTTCAAACACTTTAACGTTTTGTACCCAAAATGTGTAATAAGTAACACACTTGTTTTTAGAGTGTAGGTAAAAAAAGTCTATAATTTCTAAGGTTATCGTCTTATTTTAATATTTTGATATCTTTTCTTAAATGCTGTTTTGAAATTGTCTGTAAAAGAATTTTAAAAATATTCTTCTTTTGTGTTTTTTATAATTAATCTATTAATTTTAAATACTATATTGAGATATAAGTAGAAATTAATAGTAGTATATTTTTGGAAAAGATTTCCTTTGAGGTCCACAAATGAGAAAATTAATATTAATCTGACATTTCAGCTTAGATCGGAACCCTCATCAGTGTTTTTTATTAAATTATGAAAATATACTGAAAAAGTGGGTTGTTAAATTGACGTAACATTTTTATATGACAATTGTAATAGTTTACGTTTTTGGAGTTTACTAAGTAAACTTATTCCAAGAAATATAAATCATGTATTTTACACCCATACAATACATTACCCTACTGTGCTTTATTTATCAACATTAGATATTTCTGAGGATTTATTTGATAAAATGCTACAGTTACCTTCATTTGTAATATTTCAAGACTCACTTGACACTATACTGTCGAATTGGAATAGCACTGAAGAACTGTGAAATGAATTTATCGCCTCCCAACAAGTGATTACTTCCAAAGACATTAATGTTTATAAAAATGCACGAGAAGTAGTTAAATCATCAGAAACTGTAATCCGAAGCTTGAGAAAGATGTTGCAATATTTGGCTGTGACTAGTAATAGTATGCTACACTGAGAAAAATATATCTTAGTTTCTTCTTTTTTTAGGCGAAATTCTCCTATAATTTATGGCATTTTAACCCCAGAAAATCCTTATAGAACATTTTCCTATTTTTTATCGGATTTTACTTACCACCGGAAATTGTGCTATAAAATCGGACTTTTTCCTTTTTTTTATCGGACTTTTTCGACGCAAAAAAAGCAAAAATTTATTTTCCCTTTTATCGATCATTTTCTCCTTCTTCCCTCTCTTCTCTTTACAACGCTTCTACCTTCATTTTTCTATACTTATCATTGACAACCTGTGTGAAAGGAGAAATTATTCAGACTTTTATTATCATGCACAATTATGAAACAATGTTAGTAATTATATTTGGAAATTTAAACATTTACGTAGTAAAGACGAAGAAGTCTGAAAACAATTCTGCTCCAAGCGGGGTCCGAACTCGCGCACTCGTGGTCCGTAGGCTAGAACGTAGACCGCTGCCCTGTGAAACCATTCCAACGGCACTTCAATTATTAGTTACATGACCCACAACCTGAGATGCCCCATTTTCTTACGAGTTTTACTTTGAAAAACCCTACTGTTGTTGGTGAAATCGTTTCCCAACCGTAAAAAAACAAATTTGTTTTTCTAAATGTAGATTCTACATAGCGATATACAGATGGTCCCTAGTAATTAAAAACTTTATAACGCCACTTATTTAAAATAAAAAATTAATAAAATTAGTGACTTTTTATGAAGTCAACTTTATGAATATTTTTATAAAAATTGTCCTTATGAAATGCGCTTTTTTTTTATAAAAATACAAAACTTTATAAAATCACTGACTTTTATAAAATTTTGTTTTTTTATAAAGGTAGGATTTTTTATAAAAACTCTAAACTTTGTAAAATTTTCATATAGTTTTTTTATAAAGTGAACATTATAAAAAAATGGATACATTATGAGTATTAATAATGTAATTTTATGAAAACTGAACAAATGTACCAATTTTGTATACAGTAAACCCTATGAAAATTTTATAAAGTTTTCTATTTTCATAAAGAACTTTTTTTTATTAAAAGACTAAACTTTATAAAATTTTTGTATAGTTGACCTTATGAAAAGTCAGTATTTTTATGAGTATTTGTCTTTTTTATAAAAAATCGCATTTCATAAAAAGGCCGGACTCTATAAAAAAATTTAAAGTTAACTTCATACAAAGTCATTAATTTTATGAAGTGTTGTGTTTTCATATAAAGTAGCGTTTTATAAAAAAAATCAAAAATTTATAAATATTTTTTCAAGTTTACTTCTTCAAATAGGTACACATACACATGTACGCTAAGTCACTTTGTACGCCAAAAATACATTACAACATTCGAGCATGACGCACGCTGTATACACACGCACACAGGTACACTGCTCGCGTAAGCACGCCGCACACTAATGCACGGAGTCGTGTATAGTTGATGCCATCAGTCCGAAAAAAACCAGTAAAATCTGCCTTGAACTTGAAGTTTTGATTCCGATAATTTATCGGAAATCTGACGGACCATAGAAAGTCCCATAATTTATCGGACTTTTTTAGATTCAGTTACTGTAAATATTTTCATGAAGTAAGGAACTATCTCCGTCAAAATTTGAATAACAACTTTCCTATAAAAAAAGTAAATACTTTCATTTTTTATCCTCTTATTTCACTTTCGCAATAATATATACTTCTTTTCAAATAGCAAGTTTTCCTATTGTCTACCCCCTGAGGTAGAATTCCTATAAAAAACAGGAAAAATTCAGATATATTTTTCTCAGTGTATTGCAACCCAACTTGAAGAGTATATGATCCTGCAAGAGACTTTTTGGGATAATGCTCTAATACTCGAACGATTGCTACAACCGATTAAGGAAACGTTAAAACTAGTTGAAGCACAAAGTGATATGTCTCTAGGACAAATAAAACATTCATTAGTATTAATTGCAAAAGACATTATGTCTTACATGAAGCAAGTAGTTATAACGATGCAAGAACAAACTTCAATTTAATGCTTTTTGAAGGAAAGTTTAAAAAGGGGATCAACTATAGTATACTGCATGTCGCCTCAAACATTATAGATCCACGATATCAAGGGCGTGACTTAGAAGAAGGAGAATTTACTAACGGGGTAGAATATATGTGTAAAATGGTCAAAGTGCTGCAGATTGTTGAAGAGAATGAACTCCTACAGAACTTGTCTCGATACAGGAACAGGCTTCGAGAAAACCTAGCTTCAAAACCTAGCTGCTTAGATAAAAATATCATGGAGAAAGTGGAATTCATTGCCTTCAATTCTAGATCACTAAAGTGACTAATGGATTTTTAAAATTTAGTTTATAATTAGATCTCGTTTTTAATTAAATTAGCCTGTACATCGAAAACTATTTGATTAAATCGAACTGTTCAAAGTGTTTCATCAAGTTTTGTCATAAGTTAATTTTTTACGTTGTGTGTTTTATATACTTAAAATATTAAATTATTAAATGATTTTTAAGAAATGTAAAGTACCTACGTAAAACCAAACTGTGTTTATAAACTAGTCGGAAAATTGCAGTACTATTTTGTAGTTTAAAAAAATATATTTTATTGTATTTTTATTATTGGAATAAGTTTTTAAATAATTTAACTCTATAGAAATACGTAAAATATAAATATTTTACACGGTCCTTATGTTTATTCTCTCTGTAACGCACAATGAAAAATCAAATGTTAGGTCAAACGTATCTCTTTCTATCATGGATCGAGGAAAAAGGATAAATAATATTTGAGTTTAAGTTTAGAGCATGTGGCGGGCACTCTTATCTCCAGCCGCTCCAGCCTGTAGAAAATCTGTCCTGAGAGTTGACTGAAGCCGAGTGGCGGCGCTGGCTGCACTTTAGGTCGACTAATTCAAAAATGCATGGGTAAAATACAAATTTTATTCTTTTTTAATGCTTTTAACCTTTCTTCAAATATTTTAATAAAAAACATAATGCTTCATGTTTTAAGAGTGCAATGGAAAAATAAATGTATGTTTAAAGTTTGAAGAGTATTACTTGTATGAGTAAATGCGAATACACTTCTGATGGAGACGCAGAGAATCCAGATTACCAATAGTGTAATACAGTGAATTAGACATTTTTAGTACATATCTATATTTGTAAAAATATTTTAAATTTTAAAGGGACTTATTTTTATTCATTCAATTATTTTTATTTTATTATTATTATTATTTAATCCACAATAATGTTTGAAGTTCACGTATGACTGCAATAAGCTTCAAAAATTTAGATTCAATTTTAATTCTGCAAAATACTACATTTCCTTAGTTTTATAAACATTAAAAAGTCAAAAAGTTTACAGAAATGTATTGTGCTCCAACAAACATAATTTTTGTAGCAAATATTATGTTCATGAAAATGTATAATATGTACAAATATATTTAAATTACGTTTACACATAAAATAAATACAATAAAAAGTTGATATATGTTTAAAAGTATTGTAAAAACTTTTTATTTCAAAATTGCAGAATAGACGATATAAAAAAACACTGCAATAAAAATAAAATTTTTTAAATAAGAAATTTTTCAACGATTTCAAAACAATTTGTTTAAATAATAGATTTCAATTATGTTGCAATTTCAAACAATAGAATTCTATCTGAGTAATATAAAAATAAAATTAATTAAATTATTTAGAAAACTATTTTTTCCAAATTGATCAAACAATGAAATTTATACATACAAATAGTAAAATCAATTTTCATGAGTAAAAACAGAAATTTAAAATCTGTGTGATATCTAACTACACGACATACGCAAATTATAAAAACGCATAACATTGCATTTAGCAATCATTCTTGAAAATTTTATTTTAATCATGATAAAAAGTACAGTATAATTTTAATATTATAATTTTTGTTACCAACATAATGCCCTTATAGTATAATTTACGTACATTACATGCATTCGCACTAACGCATCCACACATTGTTAGTTCACCGCTTGACACAGGTGGCGCTAAGAACTTCGCCATTTTTTCTCCACATAGTTAACCTAGCTTGTTTATAGCCCTTCATATGTTATAGAGCCAACCCTGCTTACTGCACCATCAAACAGCTGATTAGTTTTCCTTTAAGAGCACATGTTTATGCGGCGGGTGATATATAATTTTCCTCCTTTTTCGTAGAGTTTCACAATTTTTTTGGTTATATACTGCTCACATAAAGAACATACAGTTTTCTTTTAAACAAAATTTTGATTTTCTGAAACATGAAAAGTTTGTTTTAGTTTGCATTTTCATCGTGTTTACAAGAAAAATGGCTGACCGAGATAGCGCTTCCGAGAGCGATTCAAGCTCGATTGATGGCGGTCCAATTATGATGCCACCGTCTCCAGTCACTCGAGAACAACTTCAAAAAAGAATTGAATCTTTGCAGCAACATAATCGTGTTTTGAAAGTAGAATTGGAAACCTATAAGTTACGAGTAAAAGCACTTCAGGAAGAAAATCGCAGTCTTCGACAAGCATCCGTTATTATAGTAAGTTTATTTTTCGCGTCCGACTTTATACCTAAAATATGTTCATGTATCAACGCATTTCATTGTTGAAAAAAGATTTGTATATATTAAAATTTACCAAATAATGGTAATACTTTCGCTTCATATTGGTCTCATAATTGTTCTGTCATTTGATGAAAATAGTTTTTTTAAATTTTGTAACGTATACAATTTAATATACTAACGTTCATTAATGCCTTCCTTCCAGTTTGAAGTTAGGCTTTGAAAAAGCGATGAATTTATATATGCATAGTGATTTGTTTTGGACCTTATTCATGCAATTTGTATAGAAAGTTATTGTTTTTCCTGAACCTAACTTCAAATCAGAAAAAAGGGATTTATGAACGTTACTGTATATAGTGTAACGAATGGAAAAAGCATGAAACTTGATACCAGTAAGAATTATATAATAGACCTTTTTTATTTAAGAACTTTAGCATTTTCCTTAAATGAAAAATTCTATTCTCTTTCATGATGCACAAGATTTTTTTTCCCCAACACGTCTACGGAAAATTGTACTTTCGTCGTCTGTTTTGAGACGGGGAAATGGATGATTTCAGAATAGTTGCCATTTTCCCCACGTGTGGTGAAACTAGCCATTTTCCTGTCTCAAAACAGACCGTGAAAGTATAATTGTCACTAAACTTGTTGGGAAAAATAACTTGTTTCACTCGTGGAGAACAAGCGATTGTCAATTCGTGTGATTGCAGCACTCGCCTTCGGCTTGTGTTGCAAACTTGACACTCACTGACAATTGCTCGTTTTCTCCACATTTGAAACAAACAGCTAATAACATATGTAAAAAATATACCACTTACCTTGTCGATTGACAAAGCTTACCGTTTCAAATGCCCACAATACAATTAAACGAAAATATTTTGAATCTACAATTTTAAAATACGCAATTCACAGCGATTTTAGCCTATCGCTTTTTGTTTCCGGGATAGCGAATCAATTTCAGGTTATGGAATGGCTGTCAAAATCGATTTAATTAATTCGATAATTGTATCCATTTTCAATTGTTTCTGTTGACCAAAGTAACCTAAACTTTTAAAGTTTACTATAGAAGAGTATGGGAAATTATAGGGAATATAATGTTTTGCTCAAAGTGCGTGTACGTAACCGCATTGAAAATCATTTTCTTTCATTGACTTGGAATAAGTCATTTTTGGCACGTCTTATATGCGTAATAAGATGCATATTTCATGCATATGTTATAAAAAACATTCATACAGGAAGCAGAAGTGCGGATAAGCGAAACGATCGTCTGTTCACAAGAATGCACGCACATGTGCGAATGCATGTATATGATTAATTGGGTGGTCGAGAAATACATTGTAAACATTTTTTTATACTAGATGGTCTCCATCCCCCCAATTTGTTTCCAAATTTACGTTTTTCAAAATTTTGATTTTAAATGGTGTCTATGGAGACCTGAAGTTCCCCATGTGAAATGCATCAGTAGGTGGTGCTTATCCTATTGACAGTTAAAATGTTTCGAAGAAAAAGTCATAACGGCTAAAACCAACGCTTGTGTATAGAGGGCGCAGCTGTGTGTTTGAATGTTATGTGCCAATCATCTCTTTTTTATGTGTTTAAATTGAATTAAAAAAAAAAATTTGCGTGATAAAACACCTGTATATAGTGGGCATAAGGGTTGTCGGGAAAATAAAGATCGTTCCAGTAGAAGAAAAAGTGGGAAAAGGCCTTTGAATAGGTACGTTCTGGAGACAAGCAGTGAGGAAAGTTTTAGCGCGTCTTCGAAAAAATTGAATTTGGACAGAAATATGGATGATTTTGAAATTAGTGCCAGTTTAGGTTATAGATTTATAAATCTTCTTTCTGTGTTGATGTGGAAAAAAAGTCGACGTGGTTTGGGTTTCAAGATTGCTATTATTTGTGATAATTGTGAATTACATGAAATAAACTCTTGTCATATGATTAAAACACACGCATATGATACTAATTACGGAATAGTTTTAGTTATGCGTTTATTAGGTATTGAACTGAACGGTATTAAAAAATGTTGTGCATTTATAGAACTGACGCATCCAATATTCCAGTCATGTTATATTAAATTTGTTAAAGTGATTGATACTGCTGCGTCGAATGTTTGTGTACATTTAATAATAAATGCAGCTTTAGAAAAGAAAAGACTAAGTGAGCAAGAAGGTGTGAATAACGGCATATCGGCTTCAGGAGACGATTTATGGTGCAACTGAGGATTTCCATCACTTTTCGGCACTACAACTCTCATAGGTTGGTTCTCTGGAAAAATAGTCGATATTATTGTGAAGAGTAAATACTGCAAGTTATGTGAATTCTGGTCTCTAGAACAAGGAACAGCTGTCGGAAAAATAGAGGTCAACTCATTTATTGTAATGTTTTCTCGTTCAGAAGCATTGCTCAGCGTGAAATATTGTACTTATATTGGCGACGGAGACAGTAAACCCCACAAACGAATTGTTCATCCACAGTCGTATCCTGATTTTACTGTGCAAAAAAAGAGTGCGTTGACCATGTGCAAAAACATATGAGAACCCGACTTCGAAATAAAAAAAAAAAAACGTAGAAAAGGTTTAGGAGGCCGAGCAAAACTTACTGGCAAGTTGATCGATGAATTATCAATATATAATTGCCTTGCGATTCGCAGAAATTCTGATTGCATTGCAAAAATGCGAAAAGAAATGTTTGCAACTTTATTTTATAAGATATTCACGGATGAAAATTCACTGCGCGAGAATTGTCTAGTCTGCGAGGATTCATGGTGTAGTTGGCAGCTGGCGAGAGCGCGTGGTGATCTAATTAGTTATAAACACAGGCCTGCAATGGATTCAGCAGTGTATGATGCGATTCTGCCTATTTAAGTGGAACCAAGCTGCGGAAATCTTTTCAATCGTTGTTTGGGAGGATTCACGCAGAACGCAAATGAAAGCTTCAATTCAACAATATGGGCGCTCACTCCAAAATCCTCGTCTAGTGGAAATATAATTCTTCAAATTGCTGCTCATATCGACACTTGCATCTTTAATGATGGCATAAGCAGCATTTTAAGAGTAATGGAGGCTTTGGAGTTGGCTGTTGGAACAGAAAGCTACGACTTTGCACCGGAAAGAGATGAACAGCGCGTGAAACCACTGTTAAGTGAAGATAGGTATAGAGGAGACATCGAGGGCGATTGAATTTTCCGGTCCTTGCAGGGAAAGATGTCAAGGGTAGGTTAAGTTCCAGAACCCAACACGGGGATCGACACTTTCGAAAGTCGCAAAAATCTCACGAATAAGAAGTAAGTTGTAGGAGTAAGGCCCAAACTTGTGTTGGGGAGTCTGCTGTATTCATGATGGGTCAGGTAGTCCTTGTCAATTGAAGCCTAGCTTGTCGACAGAATTTTTCAACACAGCTTTTTTCCTTCTACTTCGCTCTTCACTAGTCTTTTCCTAAAATCGGATTTATATTTTTTAAAAGTAAAGATATTAAAAAAACCATGTTTTGAAATTGACCATTTTTTTTGGAAATTTATTACATATTTATTGACAAATTGTTTTTAATATTATTTCATTATCTTGATTACAATATGAAGACATAGAAAAATGAAATAAATTATCAATGATAATGTTTTGAAAGTTTAATATTCATATTATACATATACAATATACATATACAATATCATTTTCGTTTATACAGTAAGGTTACAAAGTAAATATTATTCTCTATACACGGAAAAAACTTTGGTGCAGATGCTGCCCCTAGTGGTGGAGCTGTTGCGTTTAGCGGAGGAGAGTTATGCAACTATACACAGTGTGTCCCAAAAATAAACGAACTTTATATTCAAATCATACAACATGCAACGCCAACTATTGAAAATTGGCAGCATTAAAAAGATACATTCATCCTCTTTCAAACGCACCTGAATTCATGTAAATCGGAAGGCAGATGTGAAAGTTACAGCCATTTCAATAAAATAAAAAATGTACTAATGTTACAAAACAAAAATGGAACAAAGAGCAAATATAAAATTTTGTGTTAAACTTGAAAAAAATTCGCTGAGACATACGAATTGATGAAAAAGTTCATGGTGATTATTGTATGAGTCGTACTCAAGTTTATACGTGGTTTACACGATTTAAAAAAGGCCGTGACGAATTAAATGATGATCCAAGACCTGGACGACCAGAAGCATCAAATTGTGCTGAGTTAGTGGAAAAAGTACGTGAAATAATCGCTATCGATGCAAATTTCACTGTGAGAATGCTGACAGAAGAATTAAATTTATCTTACTGTACAATCTACACAATATTAACTGAAGATTTGGGTAAAAGAAAGGTCTTTGCACGTTTTGTTCCACATTAGTTAAATGCACCACCTCACAAGACCAAAAAAGTCAACGAATTTTTGTTGAAAAAACAGATTTGTGTCATGGACTACCCTTCGTATTCGCCTGATCTATCACCGTGTGACTATTTTCTGTTCCCGAAACTAAAAACTGCAATGAAAGGAGCTTTTTACGATGACGTTCCAACCATTCAATCAGCTGTGACACAGGTGCTAAAGAACAACCCAAGAACCGAGTTTAAAAAGTCTATGGATAAATTGGTTGATCGTTCCAAACGTTGTATTGAGTCTAATGGAACCTTTTTTGAATAAATAATAACTTTCAAAGATAATATAATGTGTATCTTATTCTATATCCAAAAAGTTCGGTTATTTTTGGGACACACTGTGTATATTTGCGTATGCTACGTTCCCTCTGTGGGTGAGCAGCTGCCCCTTTTTGGGGGAGCAGTTGACTTACGTCGAAGGAACAGCGCTCCTTTCGGGAGGGAGTGTAGTTGCACCGCATCGTCAGGCAAATGCAAAAGCAGGCGAAAATACAAATTTTAAGTTTTTTATGATTTACATGAAAGTGCACATTGGAATGATGTTTCCTGTATATATATATATATATAGAAGTACTTTTTGGTTCGTAACGATCTGTTTACAAATAACCTAACCTCAATGTTGAGATTTCAAATTATTTCACATCATTTTAAGAAATTAAAAAAAAAACCAAATTCTTCAAAAGATATAATAGTTAACGACGATTTCCGAAATATCAAAACAATCGAATTTTTCATTGAAAAGTATAGTCAAATAAAAGTTTATATGACTCGCCACAGCATTCCCTCTTGTGGGGCAGCAGGTCGCCCGCAATTGTGGGAGAGCTGTTAGTCCACAAAAAAGTGAACCTGCTGCCCTATGAAGAGCGCCGAAGATGCCCTCCAGTGAAGTGGCGCAGGAGCACCAGAGGTAGTGCAGCATTTCTACCAAATTTTTTCCGTGTAGGGATACAATAATAATTGATTTTTAAATTTACAATGCTCAGAGAAATTAAAATTGAAATAAATTATCGCTCTAAATATATATTCATTTATTAGAGAATGTAAATGACCAGCCTCAGATCTGAGGTTATTTTATTGACTTTGACTGTAAGATAGGCAAAAGGGCTCCTTTACTACTACTTAAGAGTTTAGTAGTTTCTGTAAAGCAGCATCATAATTAAGAGTTTAGTAGTTTCTGTAAAGCAGCATCATAATTATAAAGAACCATCTCGATGATCGTCATCTCTTCAGATTATAAATCTCAAATCCAAGTACCTGCAGGTGCGAAGTTTAGGCATTATGAAAGGATTTTTACAGAGGATTGTTAAAATCTTAACTTAGTTTTCAGATCTACAGAATTATGACATGAAAAAACATCATTATTTGTACGAATACATCAGTATTTTTCTTTTGATTGAAAAAAATTTGATTGCAAAGTAATTCCTGTGAATTATCTGTCTTCATTTAATCAATTTAATGGAATTTAATCAATAGAATACATTTAATAAAAAATAAATGACAGAATTTCCGTACTTCAATTATTTGAGTCTCCAGTAATTTTTACTTGTGATTAAAAAATTTTTTTCATTACTTAAAGCCTAGTCTGTCCCCAGCATTTTACAACACAGCTTTTTCGCTCTTTGCCTTCTACTTCGCTCTTTATTTGTCTTTTCCTAAAATCGGATTTATATTTTGAAAAAATGAAAATATTCGAAAAGGACCATCTTTTGAAATCAACCATTTTTTTGGAAGTTATTACGTATGATAAACCAAAAATAAAGAAAAATCATTTTAACTTTATTACTTGTTTGCTATACATTAATTGAAATCATTTTTTTCCGTTCAAGTAATGAGAAAATATTTTTAATCGTAATTAAAAATGGCTGGAGACTCAAATAATTGAATTACGGAAATTCTGTCATTTATTTTTTATTGAATAAATTCTATTGTTTAAATTCCATTGAATTGATTTAATATATGTACATTTACATCTTTTGTGTGCAGAAATTGAGTTTCTGAACTTCAAATAAAACATCTATGTCCAGAAAGTTAGCATCGCCATTTTGTTTTTTCAAAAAAACAAAAGTTGTGCAGCAACTCAGCATAACTATCGTTTTTTCAAATTTCGCATTTTTGAAAATTATATATTTAAACAAATTTCGAAATTGACAAAAGTGTATTTATTTTCAAAAGGGTGCGTCTGAGAGAAAATGGTTAAGAATGAGATTTATCGTGCTTGCCTAGCACAACTCAGCACAACTTTCGTTTTTTCGAAATTCACATTTTTAAAAATTATATATTTAAACAAATTTCGAAATAATTTGTTTTAATTTTAATTTCGCTGAGCATTGTAAATTTCTTTTAAAAAGCAATTATCATTGTATCCCTGTAGAGAATAATATTGACTTTGCAACCTTACTGTATAAACAAAAATGATATTGTATGAATATTAAGCTTTCAAAATATTATCATTGATAATTTATTTCCTTCTTCTATGTCTTCATATTGTAATCAAGATAATGAAATAATATTGAAAACAATTTGTCAATAAATATGTAATAAATTTCCAAAAAAAATTGTCAATTTCAAAACATGGTTTTTTTAAATATCTTTACTTTAAACTTTAAACTTCACCCAACTCAGCTTTGATATCTTTCGGTGTTAAGCCTTTTAAATATAAGTGTTCAATCACCGCTCGAAACTCACTTTTTTCTATTCTTCTAAATGCACAAAAGTTTTTTGATTCAATCGACAATAAAAATGAAACCATGTGATGGATATAACTGAGACTTTAACAGCTGTCTAGTGAGTAATGATGCTTACTAAAACCAAACCATTTTCGATACTACGAGCGCCATCTCTTGGATTTTCTATGGACTTATTGAACGACCCTCTTACTTTATTAATAACTTCATACGATGTTGTTAATAATTGGCTTTAGGGTCCAGAAATGATAACTCAGGAAGTTACATACTTTCAAACTTTTGGACTCTAATCGGAGTCCTCATCAGTGATCTTTATTTCTAAAATATCAAAACATTGGATAAAATATTACACATATGAGCCCTATTTTGGAATAAACTTTGGTAATGTAAAAAATGTAAAAATGTAAAATGTCGTGAGAAAATTTTCATAAAATTGTACCGAAAACATTGATAAATTACCCAAAAACCTCCTTAGGAATAACAATAAAGTTCTAGCACATACCTCTAAGATAAATCAACTAACAAACCTGTATATATTTTTGTCTAAATGTTACTGAAGATTTAGGTCCAAGTACATATATAGTATAAAATTACAAAGGATTATTTATGAAAATTAGCTTAGAATTGCTAATACGAATTCTACACTGTTGGAAATTTCTACCGCAATTTCCCAGAACATGTGACTGGAGTTTTATTCAGCTACAGCCTCCCAAAATTAATACATAATTTCAGAAAATTCTGTTACTTTTTAGTAAATTTATGAAAATTTTTTAATTTCACTCACAAAGTGTTGAATATTCTGTATGTTTCTCTGGAAATACTGAAACTTGTAATAGGAATAATTAATTTTCTCACGACATTTTACATTTTTCACATTACCAAAGTTTATTCCAAAATAGGGCTCAAATGTGTAATATTTTATCCAATTTAAAGAATTTGAAATCTTTCTCTGGAAAAAAAGACGCTTTCGACTGCGCTGGGATTCGAGAAAGACCTGGGCTTGAATCCCAGCGCAGTCGAAAGGGTCTTTTTTTCCACACAGAGATTTCAAATTCTTTAAATTTGAATTTAATTTGCATTTATTTGCGATATAAGAATTTGAAATTGTCTACGAGGACACCTGTCGGCAACGTATCCTATCTGATACGCGACTAGTGATTCTCCGATAATGTAGGCAGTGGCAGAAATTTCAAACTCAACTAATTGATTTGAAATATTTTATCCAATGCTTTGATATTTTAGAAATAAAGATCACTAATGAGGACTCCGATTAGAGTCAAAACGTTTGAAAGCATGTACGTATGAAATAATTATTTGAGGGTCGATACAAGTCCTATTTTATGAATATTTTATTAATAACATTTTTGCATTGTTTAAACATTAAAAATATCATTCGTTTCTGAGATTTCATCTAATTACAAAAGAGTTCGCTTTTCCCTTACATAATTTTAATCTACGTTATCTAATACTGTGCGTCGTGAGATAATGTTGTTTTGCTACTGTTTGGAAACTTTTTCCTATACTCTTGAACAGTTTGCAGTAAAAATTGTTTCTGATCCTCATCTCTCGCTATTAAGTTGCTGAAATCAGACTTTTATTCATCAGTTCCTTGCAGTTTTTTCCTTCAATTCGTTTATAATCCAAAATATGTTTCTTGGACTGGTGTGATAAAGCCTACACCATTAAGTTTTTTGTCGCTACTGAAATTTTATCATCGAAGAAAGCTAACGAATCAGTTTCAGGTACAAGGTACCAAAGATGTCCGCTTAAATTTTCGAAAACCGCAGTGGAAGACTTAAGCTCACTGGGAGAAAGAGGATACACTTTTTAGAAAAAAAAAATATTTCCAGGATATACAGGGCTTTTGCCAACCATATAGCCTGGTGCATTGCTCCTGGAACTCGAAAGGAAACTCCTCGTGGTGGTTTCTCTCCCAGGAACATTACTACAAGTTCTAAGTATCCGTATGCTGCCAGAAAGATGGGAAAAAATAGTGGCAAGTGATGGACAATACTTCAAATAAAACATAAGATCCCGTTCTGTCATAATAAATGCACAATTTTTGATAAAAAAAAACGGCGGAAACTTATTTGTACTCCTGATAAAAAAAATTTTTATGTGCCTCCGGAGCGGAAACTCGTTTTTCCGTTACAGCTGAGAGTAACGGAATGTTGCGTATTCCGTTACAGAGGAATATAATCTAAAAATTAAACTGCGCATGCGCATATAGTCTTACAGCGGAGCAGAATCTTCTTATTCTTCTTCTTCTTCGTACAGCGTTAGCACCCTACTGACTAAGCCTTGTACATTTGAACTGCGCATGCTCTATTACAACAAGCTACTACTACAAAAGATCGATAAAATCAAAATGGCTGGGACTAGTCGCGAAATATCAAGTGTAATGACTAGCGCCGCAAACAACTACAATACTAGATTACATTCGAGTGTACGCATAAAAACTCGTATCCGCACCGAAGTCACATAAAAAAGAATACGTGCCAATGCACACAATTCGGGAAATTACGAGACTCGCGACAATGCTCGCAGGACTGATCGCGCCTCGGCTTCGATCTCCTGCGAACATTGTCGCTCGTCACGCAATAACCCTCATTGTGCGCCTAGGCACGTAATATACTATTACTTCATAACATCAAAAGTAATGAAATAGTTTAATCCAATAATCACAAATGGTTGAATTGCCTTTTAAATAATGTTCGCAAGAAACGTTTCGGAACGTATGGAAAATTTCAGTATGTCCATGGATACGACGTATTGTATACGATTAAACGAGAAATATATTATGATATATTAATATATATATATTCTTCCTTCATTAATATACCTCATTTGAGAAAGGAGAATGGCCAACCTCAGACCAAATGAATATTCATCAGATTTAATTTTCTTTTAAAATGACGACGTTTCGATGACATTATGTCATCCTTTTTAGATAAAAAAACATTTGTATCAGGAATTACTTTATAATAATTATAAAAATTATGGTAAAATTATTGAGATAATAAGCACAAAATTATCAATAATACATCTAAATACATGTAAAAATGAAAATCAAATTTTGGTCAATATATTGTTGTTGCAATAGTTATTTGAAAAGGTTTTTTTTCTTTTGAGTCCCAATTTTTGTAAAGAATTATACATTTTTCTTATATCATGTATGTAATTTCGATAAAACTAATACAGGATTACTGAGAAGTCAATAGAAAGGTATGTGGACGAATTTAAGAGTGTCGTAGTAATAAGAATATATGTTATAATTAATAGGTTAAAATTTTGTTATTATGCAATATAGAATAAATTTTATTTTATTTTTTGAAATTCTTTAAATTTATATAAGTTAATCTAAAATAATATCATAAGAATTATAATCTTTTTAGGGGATCTTCCGGTTTGTTGGGCGATTTTCGAGCGTATATTTAGAAATTTCTTGTGAACAAACCATTGACGCTTTTTGAATCGGTTTTGGATTTTCTTATTAAGCAAGAACAAATGTTCGACATATGTTTTTTTACAGTGTTTTGTCAACCGTGTTAGTAACTTCTAGATGACCTTGAATGTGCCTCCTCTAAAACGTTGAGTGAAACGGTGCGCACGATTCCGCTCGTATAAAGAATCTCAAAACACACAGATTTTTTTTTATTAACTTTCATCATGTTGGCTATCGTTTGATCGAGCCGTTTTTTGTTATCCAGATTTTCTTCGAAATGGCGAGCGTAAATCCAAAAAAACAGAATTTCCATACTTTTTTGTTGTTGTTATAGGCTGTAAAAATGAAACTAATTTTAATTATCGAAAACTGCTCGATCAAACGATAGCGACATTTATCCTGAACGTTACAAAAAAAGTGTCCCAAAAGACGAAGTAGATTTTTCAAAATCGTGCACACCAGCTGCAAAAACACAACTTTTGGAAAAACGCATTCAAAGATTTATCGTGTTAGAAAAAAAATTTGACGAGACTCACTTTTAATCCGCAATGCCGAGTCCATAGAGTTCATCTTCCTGTTCATTAAGCAATTCCCGATTTGCCACCTGCTCCTCTCTTTGATTGATTCTTGCTTTTTTTGCTGGGCGGCTCAAAGGCGTGTTTACGGATCGCAAGAAAGTTATGCTCGAGGGACAATAATTCTTGAACCATGAAAGATTTTGCTGAATTCTTTTACCACGACATTCCTAAGACTTCAGAGATTGAAAAAATATAAAAAAAAATCGATTTTTTGAAACTGCCAAACCCGAAGACCCCCTTAAGGGGGGAAATAGGTTTAGATTACTCAAAAAATCGAATTTTTTTCTATGTCATAAATTGTTAGTAAAACTGTCGAAGAATATGTTCCCAAAGTTTTAATGAAAAATTTCAATTCGTTCTGGTGCTACAATCGTCTTTAAGTGGATGCCGACAACATCGACGTAGCACCTTGGAGACAAAGGAAGCTCGGAAAACTCGGAAAGATGAATTGCAAGCTCAAAATGAAATTTATGAAGAAGAAGTAGGATTACTATATGGTGCTGGAATCGCTGATTAATCAGTAAATACAAAAATTTATCTCATTACAGTCTCGACTTTGTTGTTTTCTTGAATTTGTTTTTTAAACGCGTTTTTCTCGAAATGACTTTTTTCAAATTTGTGTACACTCTAGCTTAAAAAGTTTTCGACCGATCGCTTTAAAAATTGGCATATACTTTTTTTATACAATTACGCTCTATGTAAACCTAAGTCCGAGATAAAATTATTGTTTTAAATATTTTTTAAATGCCAAAAAAGTAGCAAAAAAAGCCAAAAAATCGATGTTTTATGTTTACACACCTGTAAAAAATTTAATTTTCGATTTTTTTGGGTGGAGTTAGGTTCACATAGAAGAGAGATATGTTATTAAAGTAAATTTAAATCCCTGTTAATTTCAGATGAGAACTCTGGCCTCCAGAATGTACACAAATTGTCACTTCTGATGGTGACGCTCCATGGGCAGCAGCTGATATCTTTCATGTTTACCAACGAAAGGCTTCAAAAATTTCACAATATTTTCTTAAAGATATATACAAAATGTTCATAAAGTATAAATAAGATATATATACATTTCTGTTTTTCGAAAAAAATTCATAAAAATTATTGAAAAAACCACCTCCTAAACCTATTTCCCGCCTTAAGTCAGTAATAATTAATGTACCTTTATTTTTACCAAACGTTTCATTCAAGCGTTTCTTAAGAACATATTGGGTTGTCCCAAAAGTAATTGCCGATTTCACATATACATGTCTTTGACCATCTTTTTGAATGGCTCCTTTCAAAGTCATGATTTTTTCTTTCTGGTTTTTTCTTTTACAGTTGTTAGTTTAGCATCAACTTTAAGATGGAGTATAAAATCGAGCATTTTCGTCATATTTTGCTGTTTTATTTCCGTAAAGGAAAGAACGCAGCACAGGCTATTAAAAAGTTAGGTGATGTGTAACATATGGTGAGAAAACCTTAAAAGACAGACAGTGTCGAAACTGGTTTAATAAATTCCGTTCTGGGGATTTTTCACTCAAAGATGAGCAACGTTCAGGTTGGCCAAATGAAGTTGACGATGACCAAATCAAAGCCACAATCAAATCGGATCGTCATGTAACTATGCGAGAGATTGATAAAATGTTAAAATTACCAAAATCAACAATCGACCGTCATATACAACGTCTTGGACTCGTTAATCATTATTATTTTTTTTAATGTTTAAAAATGTTCGGAGATAATTAGAAAATGATGGAGATTGTTAGAAATAATTATTGTAAAGAAATTTCATTTTTTTTATTTGTAAGACTTGTTGGTCAAAAAAATGCTAAACTTATCCAACAGTCCCATTTCCTTACGAGCACGTTTCTTCCGATTTTCAACAGTTTCCAACTGTCGCCGTTATTCATCAATGTGTGGTCTCACGGATACAAGACATCCTTCTCGGGTCTTTTTCCTTTGGTTTAACAAAAACAATTTGGCTTCTTCTGAAACTTTTGCGTCCCCTAATACAAATTGCGGTGTGATGTCGAATATTACTTTCAGCTTTTCTCAAAAATTATTCTCCTTCTGTTTTTGTGCCATGTTCAATAGTCGAACTTAGTTAACACTGTAGCAGCCGAGAAACTACTGAGGGAACGAAGGAAAGAAAGAAGAAAGAAGCCCTATTCAACTTGAAAGGTCCTTTTCATAGGTTGATAAGGTCGATATGGTAGAGTTCCGTTATCACGTAGAGTGATACACTCTTCTAATGATCGAAATAATTGACTGAAATGGTTTAGAAATATTGATTAAATAGTTCAGGATACATCCGTAGTCGAATAGGCGTTAACAAGATTCTGTGAGAAAAGTTGTGGAACCTCTGTAGCTCAGATGACAGAGCATTCGACCGGCAATCGAAAGGACCTGGGCTCGATACCCAGCGGAGTGGAAGCGTTCCTTTTTTCACAGAAAATTTCTTCGAAATTTTTTTGCAAAAGTTACACGTCTGTTGCATGAAAATGATCAAAAATATTTTATTCAAAGTAATCTCCATTGCTATTTACACATTTTTGCCACCTTTCCGGAAGGTGATGAATGCCACGCCAATAAAACTGTTCGTCTTTTGAATCAAACCAGTTATCCAGCCATTCTCGTACATTTTCGTACGAAGTGAAGCGTTGTTCAGCGAGAGCATGGCCCAGTGATGCGAACAGATGGTAATCTGATGGAGCCAAGTCTGAAGAATAAGCGGCATGCGCCAGTATTTCCCAACTGAACGTCTCGATCGTTTACTTGACCCGTTTCGCTGTGTGTGATGGGGCATTATCGTGAAGAAAAATGACTTTGTGTTGCCTTCTTCGATAATTCGGTCGTTCTTCTTGTAATGCTCGATTTAAATCGATCATTTGTTGTTGGTAGCGATTCGTGTTGACAGTTTCACCAGGTTTTAGCAGCTCATAATAGATAACACCCTTCTGATCCCACCAAACGCACTTTTTCGGTGGTTTTCCACGATCTTCGTTTCTCACATCAAAATTACCACTTTTGAATTTTTTTAAACCACTCGAAACACTGTGTTTTGCCAAGAGCATGTTCACCGTAAGCTTCGACAAGCATTCGATGCGATTCTGCAGCAGTTTTCTTCAAGTGATAACAAAAAACCAGTGCTGTCCGCAAATCGTAGTTCGTAGGCACAAAACTCGACATGTTGATGCTTGTAGTAAATACACTGGTATATCGAACTTGGGTTGTCTACTGAACATCTTTCTCAGCTGCTAGAGGGAGAAGATGGCGCTGCAGAAGCGGTCTTACGGTCCCTAAACTGATGGCAAGCACCATCCATAGGGAAATTCCGGTTTCATACTTCTAGACCTGGTATATTTTCAAGAAAAAAAATTTAACCAAATAGAATTTGTTTAAATAAAAGAAAATTAACTAAAAAATGTTAATAAATATTCTGTTAGACCAATAGTATTAATATTTGAAGAAAAAACGAGAATAAATCGCTTTTCAAGAAATGAAAATAAAAAAATGTTCTTAACAAATTCTGGAGAAATTGTTGAGTATTCTACTGAAAATAATAAAGATTTTTTTCCTTATAAATTTTTCTTTATCTTTCGTATTTTATATTTTATAAATCTATATTTCACATAGACCTATAAGATTTGTAGACTGAATTAAGAGAAACGTGTAGGAGTTAAATCTCTATTTTTAGATGATTCTGTTCCATTAGTCTACGTTGTAAACAAAACAATAATTAATATGCTTCGTTCATATGATTTAAAAAAAAAATTTTGATGAATAAACAGATCAACCGATATACAAAGTGTAGTATCTCTCTGATGCGTTGGACAAGCTTAGTATCTCGCTGCGCCGTTTTACAAGTGTAGTATCTTTTCAGGACTTTTAAAATCTGTAATAACTCGTTTTTTATCGGAATTGAATTTTTCTTATTGATTAATAAAGTGAAGTGTGGAGAATCATATGATATTATTACTAATTGTTTATTACAATTTCTTACACTTTGAACAACGTAATGGAAAATTCAGGAGATTTGAATTTCGATAGTGATTTCCGTTCTCTACTGTAGTAACTGGTGCACATGAAGTGTGTGCAGTGAACGTAAAAGCATTATTTGATTATCGTTCATTTGTTTCCGCAGAATCCTGCGGTGCAAGAGAGATTTTAGATTTTAAATTTTATAATTTTGCGTTCTCTAAAAGAGAAAAAACGAGTTACTACAGATTTTACGAGTCCTGAAGAGATACTACACTTGTCCAACGCATCAGAGAGATACTACACTTTGTACGCACTCGCTAGAGGTACGTCGCAATAGCTCAGGGGCATCGAATAAATAATTTTAACATACTTTTTAAGTTACGTGTCTTAACTTTAAGTTTTAAACAACTTTGCCAGTTTTTGTCTTCAAAATTGTTCTTATTACTTCCAGATAATTTAGTTTTGACAGATTTTAGCATTCGTTTCTCTAAATAATATTGAATTCAATCAGCTGAGACATCCTTAGCGTAATTAGGACAGGGGTATTCAAATGGTTCCTCAGAATGGAAATTATGCTAACTGCATGATTTCTTGATTTCAATTCAATATCTTCGCAATAAATAGTACGTTACCATTTTTAACTAGTTTTTTGTTATTTGGCTCTTGAAATAATTGCACTTGTTCATCCAGATTACTCTTCTAGCCTGTCTTACATTGAAAAACAACGAATTTTTTCCATTTTCCGCGACTTTTTTAGGAGTTGAAATATATATTTACATCTAAAAACTTTGTACTTTAATACTGTAACAAAAAAATACGGCCGGTCAACACTTGCTACATTTTCATCTCGGAATACCATCCGCCTGGTTCTGGCATATTCGAGAATCGGGCGAGTAATTTCACACGGTCCGTAGATCGTATGTTTTAATATAGCTCGTCAAGTAAACTGCTAACTTAAGTATGCTTGAAGTCTATCAGAGAATATTTATTTAAATATTTATGTATAATTGCAACTCTTTACCATAAATGATATAGGAGCTAAAACCGTCAAGTGTATAGCTATTTTATCACAATGTTTTAAGTTGAATTCTATACAATCCTTGAAAGTCTTTGCACTTGAGATAATTACTTTTCAATTGGATACAGTTTGACTTTTTTACAATTTCAGCAAGCTAAAGCTGAACAAGAAGAGGAGTTCATAAGCAATACTTTACTGAAGAAGATCCAAGCTTTAAAAAAAGAGAAAGAGACACTAGCTCATCATTATGAGCAGGAAGAAGAATGTTTGACCAATGATTTATCTAGAAAGCTGAATCAGCTACGGCAAGAGAAATGTCGCTTAGAGCAAACGTTAGAACAAGAACAAGAATGTCTTGTGAATAAGCTTATGAGGAAGATCGAAAAACTGGAAGCTGAAACTCTAGCAAAGCAGAGTAATTTGGAGCAATTGCGTAGAGAAAAAGTTGAACTGGAGAATACTTTAGAGCAAGAGCAAGAGGCTTTGGTTAACAAATTATGGAAACGAATGGATAAGCTTGAAGCAGAGAAAAGAATGCTCCAAATTAAATTAGATCAGCCTGTATCAGATCCTACTTCTCCAAGAGAAATCAACAACGGAGATACTGCTACTAATTTAAGTACGCACATTCAAACTTTGAGAAGTGAGGTTACGAGACTAAGAAATACTCTTTTGATTTCACAGCAAGAACGTATGTATATTTTATGTATAATATTCTCATAATTCTTAGTAAAATTATAACAAATATAAATAGATAAGGAAAATAAAATTGATAAAAATTTTGAGCTGATATTTTCAGATACTGAAAAAATGCAACGATACGTGAATGAAGAGAAACAAATTCGAGAAGAGAATTTAAGGCTTCAGAGAAAACTTCAACTCGAAGTTGAAAGACGTGAGGCATTATGCAGGCATTTATCTGAATCAGAGTCGAGGTAAGCTTGAAATCTTAAAGATAAAATAATACAGAAAGACATTTCAGAGAAGATTTAATTTTTATTAGAGAGAGTCAAGAAAAATGTTTCCAAATTTTCCTTGATTTGTTTTATATGGAAGATAAAAGGAGACTCTTTGGACAATCTTGGAGGAAAAACAATGAGATTATTGTAGTCTATATGACGATATTGCTTTGGTATTGTTCTCCGCTGTGTTAATGTAATATGTACACTACCAGCCCAAATTAAGAACCCGATAACTTTGAGAGATTAGAGATTTTTATCTCTTATTTTTGATACAGACATAATTCTTTCGAAGAAAGTTAGATTTTGAATAGCTTTCTATCTCATAAAATTATATCTATGTTAAAAGTAAAAGATCCAAGCAAAAATCTGATTTGGATACAAAATTTCATTCCAAAAATCTAATAGGTGCGTTAATAGTTCAGATAACTAGTCTTAAAGGATAGTCCCCTTTATGAATTTTTTTTAAACCATAATATTTAGCAGGAACTGCTTTTTTTTATATCAAAATTTTTCCAACTAGTATTTTTTCCCTGAAGTACCCGCTTCCTCCAATTATCAGGCATCCTGAAACTACTACTTTTTAAATTTTTTAAAGGCTCTTGATCTAATACTAAAACTCATATGGATTTTTCGATAGTGGCACCGTCTATATGTCATCCTACGAACTTATTGAGTGATGTGATATTTTGGTCGAATTTCAAATACAATTCAATTTATGTTGAAAAAACTAAAAATTTATACAATTTTTAGGAAACCATTTAAAATGGAAACGATTATAACTTTGGTAGACCAAGCAACAGGGAATTTGTTATGACATTATTTATTTCAGAAAACGGACTGCGCCATCAGAAGAGAGGTGGTCATAGATTAATTGTGTCATGTTTTGGACAACGAAATATGATTTATAAATTTGTTATTAACATTTAAGACCAAAAAATCGCACTTTTTTTAGTTTTTTGTTAATAACATTAAAGTTAATAATCCAATCTTAATGACATTCATTCAAAAGTTGTAGAAAACTTAATTTCGAACAAAATGAGTCGTCGCTTGATCTGATTGGATAATTAGAAGCGGAGAAAATTCGGAAAAACAGGAAAATTGAGCTTTTGTTAAAGAAATTAATATCTCAGTAAATTTTTTACTTTTCAGGTTGAGGTTTGGTGGAAAATTATTATGCTCTTCAAATGTATAAAAAAAGGGACACTTTAAGATAATACGTTTCCGCGCTATTGACACTTTAATTTATTTCATGCGTTAATTGTAAAATGTCTGCTTGCCGCAGAGCTGGTCCGATTTTTATTTTGAAAACGGCTTTTAAAAATATAAATCGAGCACAACAGAACGTCAATCTTGGTTTTTCGCTAAAATGTTGCAAAGTTTGTTAAAAAAAGGTCTAGACATGGCTCTGAACGCTTGAATGCAGCAAAGTGACAGTGGTGGGGGGAGAAGGCGAGTAGGCTCACTGTGTAACTTTGCTGTATTCAAGCGTTTAGAGTCATGTTTAGACCTTTTTTTAATAAACTTTGCAACATTTTAGCGAAAAACCAAGATTGACGTTCTGTTTTCCTTGATTTATATTTTTGAAAGCCGTTTTTAAAATAAAAATCGGACCACCTCTGCGGCAAGTAGACATTTTACAATTAACGCATGCAATAAATTAAAGTGTCAATAGTGCGGAAACGTATTATCTTAAAGTGTCCCTTTTTTTATACATTTGAAGAGCGTAAAGTCGGTTACTTTTCCACCAAACCTCAACCTGAAAAGTAAAAAATTTACTGAGATATTAATTTGTTTAACAAAAGCTCAATTTCCCGATTTTTCCGAATTTTCTCCGCTTCTAATTATCCAATCAGATCAAGCGACGACTCATTTTGTTCACAATTCAATTTTCTACAACTTTTCAATTAATGTCATTAATATTGGGTAATTACCTTTAATGTTATAAACAAAAAACTAAAAAAAGTGCGATTTTTTGGTCTTAAATGTTAATAACAAATTTATAAATCATATTTCGTTGTCCAAAACATGACACAATTACTCTATGACCAACCTCTCTTCTGATGGCGCAGTCCGTTTTCTGAAATAAATAATGTCATAAATCATTCATAAAAAATTCCCTGTTGCTTGGTCTATGGGTAAAAATCCCTTTGAATAGATAAGAAAAGAAGAAGGAAAAGGAAGTGCACTTCCTTTGGAAGAATTATATCCATGTCAAAAGTAAGAGATAGTAATGTCTTTCGCAATCCATTGAAAAAATTATACATTTTTGAATCTATTGACGCAATTTTTTATAGTTTTTTTATTATTAGATATTAAGATATGTGAGATAAACTGAAGAAAGCTGGATTTAAGAGGAACAGAATTAATAGTTTTTGCAGATACATTTAAACTTGAATTCAAAATAATAAAAATATTAAAATAATGTAGCTAATTATTTCCGGTAAAAAATCATTAATTCCACAGCTTGGAGATGGAAGAAGAACGTCATTACAACGAAATCGTTATGTCCGGTGGAAATATTAGAAATCGTCCTGTTTCGAGTCCTGTGCCCTACAATCCTTCACCGAGTTCATCAAGACCTCTCAGTCCAGGTATTTATTAATTTATTAATATTAATATATATACCTCACTCGACAAGTCTTGCGACTCCGAGCAATGGCAAAGGGAAAAAGGGTGGGAATGGGATAGATGGATAACGGGTGGCTTGACATCCGACCAGTACCTAAAAACATGACTGCTGTTAAAAATCTAATAAACGCAGATTGTCGAATCACATATCAGCAGATTCAGCAACTTTTAAATATTAGTTCATCAATTGTGCCATTAATTTTCACCAATCCTGTAAGAGTGAGAAAAGTGTTTGCACTATTGGTACCTCAATCAATCGCTCTTAAACAAAAGCAGATTAGGGTTTTGAAGTTGACATGTTGGAGAATCGTGAGAAAAATGAATTCACTATGATAACCCAAAAATGAAAAAATCATGAGGACCACCTGGCCATGCTTTAACATATACAGCTAAGCAGAATATTCATGGAAAAAAACTCTTGTTGTGTATTTGGTGGCATCAGCTTGGTGTCGTGTATTACGAGTTGCTCAAACCGAACGAAACAGTTCCTGGGGCTGTCTACCGAACACAATTGATGAGATTGAGTCGAGCACTCAAGGAAAAGCGCGCCCACTACTACTCCAGACACGACAAAGTTATTCTCCTGCATGATAATGCTCGTCCACATGTTGCGGCGCCGGTCAAAACCTATTTGGAAACACTCAAGGTCTTTATTACCCACAACCACCTATATTAAAAATAACACGCCGGCGTTTCGGTGCTCTTCCAACACCCTCTTCAAAGCTAACAAAATTTTTTTTTTTATCAAAACACTAATGCTCCTGACCTGACATTAATCAGATCATATTAGTGTTTTAATTTTAAAAAATTTTTTAGCTTTGAAGAGGGGGCTGGAAAAGCACCGGAACGTCGGCGTCTCATTTTTAACATAGATGGTTGTGGGTAATAAAGACAAAAGGGGACGAAAGAAAGAAAAATAAGGAAGGGGTTTCGGAAGGTCATTGAATATTTTGTTGTATTAAAAGATCATTTATCGCCCGACTAATTTTCTTCAAATGTTGAGATTATGAAGAAGCAAAATCAAAAGGACCTCTTTTTATATATGTTGAGCCATACTTTTTAACAAAGATTAAAAAGCATAAAGTTAAATTTGTGCTATACCCAAAAAGGAGATATGCAAAAAAATGTATAATCTAATGTAATTTTTGTGGGTATCTCATAGTAATTCATATACTAGAAATATAATATGTTACGGCCAAAATACCGAGTTTGATTTTTTTCCAGTAATTGATAGTTTTTTAGTTGCTCTTTCAATAATTCCTTAAATAATCCAAGAAATGATGCTCGTAGTATCGAAAATGGTTTGGTTTTAGTAAGCATCATTACTCACCAGACAGCTGTTAAAGTCTCAGTTATATCCATCACATGGTTTTATTTTCGATTGAAGCAAAAAACTTTTATGTATTTAGAAAAGTGGAAAAAAGTGAGTTTCAAGCAGTGAATAAACACTTATATTTAAAAGTCTTAACACCGATAGAGATCAAAGCTGAGTTGGATGAAGTTCATGGCCCACCTGCTCCTGTGTTTGCAACAGTTTACAATTGGGCAAATGAGTTTAAACGTGGCCGTACATCCACAAAAGATGAACATCGTTCAAGACGTCCAGTGGAAGTGACTACCCCCGAAAGGATTGACAAAATCTACAATATGGTTTTGAGTGGTCGATGAATCAAGGTGCGCGAAATAGTTGAGGCTACTGGCATATCACAAGGTATAGTGTTAACCATTTTTGCTCGAAAAATTGGGTGTGGAACAAATCTCTGCAAGGTGGGTGCCGTGTTTGCTTCTAGAGGAGAATAAACGCAATCGTGTGGTCGACTCTGAGGCTGTTTTGGCGCTTTTTCATCGCAATTTTGACGAGCTTCTGCGTCGATACACAACTGTGGACGAAACATGGATACACTAGTACAATTCAGAGACAAAGGAGCAGTCAAAACAGTGGGTTTTTGAAGGGGAACAGGCTCTAAAGAAGGCGAAGACGGTGAAATCACCCGGCAAGGTGATGGCCAGGGTTTTTTGGGATGCGTATTTTGCGTCGTTATTGCACCGGTGGAGCGAAAAAATCAAGAAGAAACGTCCTCATTTGAAAAAGAAAAAGATCCTCTTCCATCAAGACAATTCACGGGTGCACACCTGTGCAGTTTCGATGATCAAAAATATGAAATTAAAATTCGAATTATTATAACGTCAACCGGATTTGGCCTGCAGTGACTTTTTTTTATTCGCAAACTTGAAAAAATGGTTCGGTAGTCAACGATTCACATCGAACGAGGAGTTTATCGCCCAAACAGATGCCTATTTTGAGGACCTTCCGAAATCTACTTTTTGGACGGCTTAAAAAATTTGGATAAACGCTTGGAAAAATGTATAGAGTTAAAAAGAAATTATGTTAAAAAATATTTAAAAATCTACACAAAATAATTTGTTTTTCTATCTTTTTCTAAGGACTTATTAAACGACTCTCGTACATATCGAATGCATACTTACAAATTTAATATATTTATACAATATATGGGCACATCTCAGAAACCTTTCACTATTATGTCCCTCAAAGATATCGCACGCGAAAAAACTTATTGAAACTCAAAATTTGAGTAATAATAAAGGGTGAGGGCCAATCTAGACCGTTTTGCGCATTTTCGTATAGAAGAAATCACAATGGAAAAAAATGTGCGTACTAAACTTAAAAAGTTAAAAAGTTTTGGAAAAGTTTATAAATATCTTCTCAGTGTTGTCGTTCGGCTTTCTGTGATTGTGCTCAAGAAAGAAATACTTAATTGCTAACTTCTATTAGTAAATTATAAATCGTTACTGTCGACCGTAACGGTTGAATATAAATTCAAAATTTGTTCAATGTGAAATTGCTTACATGTCTTGAGTGACATCACACAAGGAAACTGTCATATTTATGGTTACTTCAAAGAATTTATTCTAATGATTATTGACGCGAGAGGGTAATATTATCAACTTATTTTTAATTGTATCAATATTCAGACTCATTAAAATTTTCGCAATTGATTGCCTGATTCGTTAATTTCTTTTCATAATTTTACTTCCATTTTATAACTTTTGAATTTTTGTCATCCGATCTTCCATTATTTTTAGATACGAATCAAATCCGATTGGATGTTTTCTTTTACATAAGTAAAATTTTTTGATCATTAATAACTATTGTATGACAACAGTTTTCTCCTGTCTAATTACAGAATATGATATTGTAGTACCTTTAGATAATATTGTAAAATTTCCCGTGTTGTACTTAGAAAAATTTAGTCCTTTATTTTTTTACTAAAAAGTGAAAGGTTCATTGAGCTAAGCTGATGAGTTCTCCGGTTTAATGTCCGCTGGTAACTTCTAACTACATTTTACCTACGAAGGTAGTCCCAGAAGTACCCGACTTTAAAATAAAAAATTTGGAAAAATTACCTTTATTTCTCAACGTAGTCTCCTTTTGGCTTAATACACTTTTCCCAGAGATTTTCAATAGCTTCAATACCCTATTTAAAGTTAGAACCGTCTAGCTCCTCGAAGTAGCCATTAAGCGCAGACTCCATCTCTTCATTGTTGGCAAATCTTTGCCCACTGAGCCATTTTTTAAGTTTAGAAAGAGAAAAAAATCCAAGGGGGCTAAACCTGGTCAATAAGGTGAGAGAGGAAGCAATTTGAATTTTAACTCATTGATTTTGGTCATCGTGATACCGGATGTGTGTAATCAAAGAAAAGTAAAGGCTTATTCATGGCTTTCAAATTATTCCAATTCCTATCCCGTAAAACTTTAATTATTATAGTATAAAATAAGTGTACGAAAACTTTTTGTGAAAAATTTGATACTTTCCAAGAAATTTGCAATCAAAAAATTAAAAGTTAAAGAAAAGTTTTCGAAATTTGTTAGCACTACGAAAGAAATTTTCTGATTCAAAGTTGTAGTAAAAAGATTAGAGTTTCAAATGATCTCCAAAAAAATTTTTTATTTTATATTCTCGATCGCAAATTTGAAGTTTTCGCGGCACGGATGAGGATAACCAACAATGAAATGAAATAATTACATATAATAACGTTTAATTAATGATTTTACAAAATTCTAGAACAGGGCAGGTATTGATTCAGTAAGGATAAATAACACTTTATTGTACTTCTTCTGCAGTTACTGCCATATATCGTGGATCCTTCATCAAATTGTAAGCGAACTCGTGTGGTGCCTGTGTAGCTGCATGGAAAGAATTTTGATATACAGACGTACCAACTGTAGTACGGCATTTGTAATATAGCTTTGGGGCAGCAGCTACGTCGATTTTAGGATAGCTGTTGCGTCCAATGGATTCATACCTATAGTATATGCACGGAAAGAGCACATTTAGCACTTCTGCTATCCAAAAACGGCACAACAGTCATGCAAAATAAAAGTACAAAATCTATCTTAGCGTTTAGCGCTGCTAAATACTTCTGGTATACCAGAATTTTTTCCGTGTATAGTAAATGCATCCTTTAGCGTCTATGTTTCCAGATTGCATCGTTGCAGTAGGACGTCTCTATGCAGGCTCCTTATTTTGTCTTAATATGTTTCTCTACACATACAAACTTTGGGTTAACGTCCGCGGTTACGTCGAACATGTCCGTTTTAAGGCCATGGACTAACCGGGTCGCGTGACTAGATTCCTACCTTATCAGCATTTTCAATTTGTGTAACCCCATTTCTGTGCAACATGAGATAACAAGTTGAAAATTCGAGAGTAAATGAAATGCACTAAGACGACTTTATCTGGTCATAAATGTTTAAAATTAAAAAAAAATTCAAAGAAATTTTTTCTCATATTTACGAACATTTTTTGTGTTTTGAGGATTCAATTAGTTTCGAATTCTCGAAATTTTTAATTGTGCTTTTGTTTCGACGTTGAGAGGAATCCGGGTTGGTAGCGATACGGGTTCGAGTTGAGGTTTAAAAGGACTTGAAGAAATCTATCAAAATTGGACTGGACACAAATTTTTTTATCATACTTGAACGAGATAAAAATTGCCAAATTAGATGATACATATAATGTTCTTTTATGTTATATAATGTTTATATCAAGCTTCTATAACACACTTTCTTCTTCTTTTGAGGTTAGAATAAAAACATGAATTGGTTCTCTGTGAATAACAAAGAATTTTATTATTATATACAAAATTTACCATTACTACTATTAACCACTTAATCTAGATGTCAATCTTACATGTGAATAACAAAGAAACAACATTCAATGTTATTATTCACAAGGTTCTTTTTGGATTACTTTTATAATATTTCATTTCGTTGTTTTTGGTATCTCTCAATTAATCATACTCATTAACACTTGCGGATTTCATCATCACCCGTATATTCAGGGATCTGATTTACCAACCTGGTTACGCGCGCAATTCAATTAGGATAATTTCCTTACATCTTCCCCCCTTAAGATGAAATTTCTTTGGTACAAAAAATTTGGTGTAAAATATTTTGGAATTATACAAAATAATACTTAAGTGTATTCCGTAGTATCCATCTCCGAGGTATTAGGTGACGGAGTGAGTTTCGAGATATGAAATAAGTTTCCTTCTAATTTGTTGTGTCCTATGTCAACTTCATACATTGAGTTTGATATTTTCTTTAAAATTTTTAACGGTCCAATTCTTAATAGATCCAATTTTTTCCGATTCATTCGGTTACCATTTTCAATGTACACTAAATCTCCAACATTGAAGTTATATTCCTTTCTATCTTTGTCATGTAATTTCTTATTATATTCATGATATTTTATACTGTTTTTCAATGCAATCTTCCTATCGTATTCTAATTGATTATCATTTTAATTTTTTTTCAATTCATTTGGCAATACTGATGTTTCTTCGCCATTTAACAAGTATTTTGGACTGAATTTTGTCGCCGTGTGTGTTCGGTCTATTGCGCATCTTATTTTGTTTACTAGGGTTTGATTAGGTCTCTCGTTTAAACCATTCGAAGATGGTGTATTCACTCCTGTGAAGATTATTGTGACTCTTTTTTCTTTTAAGAAGTTTTTGAAATCTATGGAATTTATGCCCGGATATTGATCTGTTAAAAGTATTTGAATATCGTGATCTTTTAGTACATTTTCCATTAATTTAATGAAATCATTTGCATTTTGTGTTTTTGATGTTTGTATGTAAGCAAATCTTGTAAAATGATCTACTAAAAGATGTAAATACTTTTTCGTGGATCGTGAGCCACCGAATCCACCTATTGTGTCTATGGAAACTATTTCAAACGGTTTTTTTGCGGGACCGAGATATGACATTAAACCAATTTTGTCTTGCCCTCTTGATTTGTTTTTTATATATATTTCACAATATTTACAGGTTTTATTTATATTTTCTAATATATTTACTGCTGTATAATACGGTAGTATTTTATTTTTCATTTGATTTATTTCAATATGGCAGAATTTTGCATGCGTGTCTTCTATCAGTTTTTTACTGAATTCTTCTGATAATACAATCTTTTCTTTATTTCTTGCTTTTTTATAATACAAATTATCTTTAAAATTTAATCTGTTTATGTTAGGTTTTATATCTTTATTCTTCTTTTGATCTTCTAAAATATTTTCTAAGTTTATTAAGTTTACCACTTTTAATTTATCGTTTTCGTCTTCTTGGGGCTCTAATACTGGGTTTCTGCTCAAGCAATCTGCATCTAAATTATCTTTACCTGGATGGTATATTATTTCGAAATCAAATTGTGACAAATAGTGTGTGAGATCACCTAATTCTTCATCTGTTCTGGCTCTTATATTCATTTTTTCTAGCAGTTTGTGATCTGAAAATATTTTAAAATGTTTGCCTATAAGCCAATGTTGCCAAAACTTTACTGCTTCTATTATTGCTATACATTCTAAGTAAATTCCTTTTCTTCTTTTTTGTGAGTCGTTTAATTTTCTTGAAAAATATGTTACTGGTTTTTCTATTTTTGGGTTTTCGTTTAGTTGTGGCTGTTTCAATTCAGCACCTATGCCTTTTAAACTTGCGTCTGTGTATATATTTATTGGTAAGTCTGGGTCAAAGATGGCTAATACCGGTTGAGTACAGAGAAAGTTTTTCATGTATTCGAAGACTTTTTGACATTCCTCTGACCAGATGAATTCTTGTCCTTTTCTTAGTAAATTATGCAGTGGATCCAGGATTTGTGAAATTGTTGGTACATATACATTATAAAAGTTAATTTTTCCTAAAAATTGTCGAACATTTTTTTTATTTTCCGGAACAGGAAAATTTCTTATGGAAATCAAATTATTGTTTACTGGAGAAATGGAGTTGTGTCTTATTATGTGGCCTAGATATTGTACAGAGTTCAATGCAAATGTGCATTTTGAAAGTTTCAATCGGAATCCTTCTTCCATTATTGCTTCTGATAATTTTGATAGATGGTCTATATGTTCCTCGAAAGATTTTGAAAGTATCAATATGTCGTCTATATAATTGACTGCAAAATTTGCTAAATTATGTTTTCTTATTATATTACTTAAGATTCTTTGGAAAATAGCCGGTGACGTTTTTAATCCAAATGGTAAGCAAGTCCATTGAAAATTACCTTCTTGGGTTACAAAGCCTGTTTTTCTTCTATCTTAAATTCGTAAAGGAATTGACCAAAATGCCGAGTTTATATCAAGTTTTGAGAAATATCTGCAATTTCTTGTTTTTATTATTAAATCTTCAATTAATGGGAATGGTTGTGATTGAGGAACTATTATCTTATTTAAATTTCTGAAATCTATACATAATCTTGATTTCTTGTTTTCATCTCTTTTATAAGCTAATGTTACTGGAGCCGCGAAGGGACTGTATGATTCTTCTATTAGATTTCTTTTGAGTAACTCTGAGATTTGCTCTTCTATTTCTTTCCTGTCTTCAATAGTGCATCTATATGGTCTTTTGCTACAGTACTTATCTATTATAAGATCTATTCTGGCTTCGTAATCCCTTACGGTACCTATATCATACTTATCTTTTGCAAATATCTTTTTATATTTGTCTATTAGATTCATTATTGTTGTTTCTTCATGATGATTTAAGTGATTCGTTAAAATATTGAAAGTATTTATTTCAAAATTTTCATTGAAATTTATTTGATACTCTTTTATTATTGGTTCTGTAGATTCGGAATTTTTCTGTTCTATCTCTAATTTCTCATTTTGTATCAATTAAAATTTTTTTATACAATCTAATCCTAATAGAAAGTTATATTTGAAATTCTCATTATTAATTATGAACACATTTATGTGGTCCTCTATGTTCATGATTTTTATTTTTATTTTTATTAATCCATCTGTCTTATCCCCACCATTAATTGTTCTCAAATTCGTTTTTTTCTATATTATTATCTTTAGATTTTAATTGTACCAGCTTTGAATTTATTAATGAAACATTGGATCCTGGATCATAAATAGCAGGTATTTCTAAAACATCATTTAGTTTAATATTGAGTTCGATTAATGGTGGCACTATTAGTTTTTTGGATCATCGTCGCTTAGTTCTACATTCAATGTTAAAGTGTTTACTTGCTTTGTTTTGTTATTCTTATCTTCTTGATCTTTGAACCAGCATTCAGCCTCCGGATGAAAACGTGTTCCTTTTTCTTTACATATTTCACAAGGCGTTTTTTTACTTTTATCTTTGATTTTTGGTCCATCCTTTTTAAATTCTAGATTTTTTTTATAAGTTAGATGTTCCAATTTACCTATTTCATTGTGAAAATCTTCAGTCTTTGTTAGTTTTCCTCTATCAATTCTATCTTCCTTTTTTATAGAATATTCCAATAACGAACCTGTCTGATATTTAAACGACAATGCATATTTTATTGGAGACCAACCTTTACTATCAAATGTGTTACAAAAATTTGTTTTCCATTCCTCCCATTCTGTTTCAATTGTAAGTTTCAAAAGTGCACAACTATACCAATCTACGGCACCCTTTTCTATAAAAGATTTTAAAATCTCTATTTTTTTCTCGTCTATTGTTATCTCAAACCGTGCACATTCTTTTTCAAAATTGTTTATCCATTGATTTGCTTTTGAATTTTTACCGACAAATTTTTCGATTGTAAATTCTTTAGCTAGTTTTCCTAAATTTTTCTCTTGTGATTTTTCTTGGCTTTTTTCAAGTAATTTTTCCAGTAATTTTACTAAAGGTTGTTCTAAAGCATTAGGCAATATGTCACTATTTTCTTGTTTTTCAATTATTTCTTCTAAATTTCGCCCTCATATTGTATATTTCCATCTTCATCGTAATAAATATTTTTTAATTCTTTAGTTAAATTAATCCATACTTTCCTCATTTGACCTCTTTGTTTAATAGTTTTATTTACCTTAGCAAATGAAGACGTTTTTATAAGCTCCGTGTGGGTCATTGCATTCAACTTCTCGTGTGGAATTTTATAAGTGCGGCAATCCGGTGTGGTAGACTTAATCTAGCTCTTCCTCATAAATAAAGAAAAATAAGAAACAGGCATGTAACTAAAGAAATATGTACATTTTCATTCCGTTAAATGGTCTGGGACCTGACTCTACATAGGACAAGATTAGCGCCGAAGTTTACCCTCTAGACAACGACAGAATAGAGTTGTTGTATCTTATGTATCGCGTAGTTTTATTGATTCAGCTGGAAAAGCTGGCGCACACGAAGAAGCTCAGGTTTCCGTGGGTGACTCGTCTTGTCAGGACGACGGTGCTAGGCAACTAATAAGCTGAATTGTCGCAGAATGAGCCTGCCTCATTGACTTATAGGCACCGTGCGAAGTCATGGTAGGGAGAGTTAGATCGACGCCAGCGCACGCAGTGGATAATTTAGGTGTTAAAGGAGGCTGTTTTATATTTCCGAGCAATCAAAATACATGTACAAATCTAAATTTTGTTTTAATTAAAAAAATATAGATGAAATGAGCCACCGAAGTTGTTGTGTTGTGAATTGTAAAAATACAAGCAAGAAAAGTGAATGTAAATTTTATAAATTTCCAGCGTCTAAATGGAAAATAAATCATTGGAATAAGTGGGTAGCTGCAGTAAGAAGGCAAAAGTAAGTAGTACCATAACCTTAATTTCGGTAAAAGCAATAACAATGAGATTAGCAAACTTTTAGAAATTCGTAAGTTTAGTATAAAAAAACAAATATTTTTTAAATCAGTAATTAAAAAAATGTGATTCAAAGTGACTTAAAAATTTTGAGAATTATATCTGTCATTAACTTAAGGTAGTCGTCATGCCAAAAATCAGTCTCTGGAAAAAGAAGTTTTTCTATGATTTCAAGACAGAATTATATCATCAGCCGTGTCATATGTAAGGAAAGACACTCTTTTTAATGAAAAAATTTTTAAATTACGAAAATTAATATTTTAATAATGTTTTTTGTAATAGGATATTTCCTTACTATCGCTTCTTACCAATTTTTTGAAAATGATTGAAGTTTCTTAAATCATTGCTTATTTTTTCGGGGAAAATATTCTCTACAACTTGAACGTTTCCAATTTTTAAAAATAAATTCTTTAATGGCTGATTATAATTGATTCATTTTCAAAAATTGGAAACGGTTAAGTTGTAGAGAATATTCCCCTCGAAAAAATAAGCTAAGATTTAAGAAACTTCAATCATTTTCAAAAAATTGGTAAGAAGCGATAGTAAGGAAATATCCTATTACAAAAAACATTATTAAAATATTAATTTTCGTAATTTAAAAATTTTTTCATTAAAAAGAGTGTCTTTCCTTACACATGACACGGCTGATGATATAATTTCCAGTCTTGAAATTATAGAAAAACTTCTTTTTCCAGAGACTGATTTTTGGCACGACAACTACCTTAACCTTATATTTACTGGTTTCTATATCATTTTTATTATGGAAAATACTTACTTTTTACTGCTGATTTCACACAAATACTTTACAAGGAAAAACAATTGAATTTTAAAGTGAATTAAATTGTTTTTTTGTTTGTTTTTTTATTGATAATAAACATTTTTGTAACTAAGTCCTATTATAATACATTGTAAAAGTTCTCGAACAGCCTCCTTTAGTTCACTCATGCTATGGCGCTGCAGTCACGCACAGAGCGTATAATGTCCAGAGGCATTAAATTACAATTATACAAAGTAAGATTTTTACGTCAATCTTCAATTGAAGCTCCATCGATAACACAGCCCCACAAAAAAAGTAGGTTGTCCGACGGACTAGAGTAATCACATCCTATGGATTTTGGGTCGCTGAATTCGAATCCTAAGTTGGAATCCTGCCATCATCCTCAGGTGTTTTTCCAACCTCAAAAAACATGGTTTTTTTTTTACTATTTTTGCATTGAAAAATATGTAAAAAAAACCTGTGTTTTTTTTCCAATCTCGACCACAAATTCGAATTCAACGTAAAAAAATACATAGAAATGGTCTTTTTTGGTCCGCTGGGTCCAATACTTTGCGGTGGGGGAGGGTCTGCACAAAGAACAACACCGTAAATTAAATTTGGTAATTCGGTGCCTGGATATAAATACAAAAGCTTCAAAAGAAAGAAAGATGACTTTCCTGGTATACCGAAACTTGCTTTTCGTCAAACTAGTGAGGTCTCTGTACAGTGCCCCCCCCCCCCGGAATTTAGTCAAGCGGACGGAAATAGACAATTTCTGTGTGCTTCGAACAGCTAAATGTTTATTCTCCGTCAGAATTGGCGAAAAAACTTGTATTGTTCGATAAAATGTTTTCTATCACCAAAAATCATCACGAAAACAAGTTTTCTGAGGTTAAGAAGTGAACAAAGGCTAATTTTGGAATTTTTGAATTCTGAGTTCGGATTCAGTGACACGAAATCTATAGAAATTAACTACTAATCAACTTTTTTTCGGCGTGGTTTTACGGTATTGTTCTCTATGCAGCCTCTCCCCCACCGCAAAGTATTGGACCCAGCGGACCAAAAAAAGACCATTTCTATGTATATTTCGCCGCTGAATAACTTAGTATTCCTGGATTAGTAAGACAATTAAGGCGTCAGTGACTTGACTGTAAACTCGTCGGGTGCCAATCTCTGCTCGTTGACGGGAAACTAGTGCCCTTGTCTCTCCGACGTTCGGTGGTAACAAAGCAGTGTTCGCAGAACGTGGACGTAAACGGCCCCCACCATGGACCCTTCCAGCTCATGGCTTCTTCCTCGCTCCACTGCCATAGGTTGGTTGAATGAGGAAGACACAATGAGCTCGAAGCATCTATGGTGGGGGCCGTTTACGTCCACGTTCTGCGAACACTGTAACAAAGTTATCCTCGTTGGCGACGCCTTTCAAGCCGAATAAATAAAACAGAAAAGAAAACATCCAGAAAAGATAATAAAATAAAAAAACATTTCTAAAGCTGCTCTCAGACCTCCTCTCACAATTAAGAGATTTCAAATCGAAAGTGTTTGAACCCAATCCTGTCACTGTCGGTCGAGGGAAAGCATAACGCAATTTACCTCGTAACAAGAGTTTACAAATCAGTTCCTTTGTTTGCATTGGTACTAGGGAGACCTTGCATATTTCTCGATCTGATTCCTTCATTGTATGTATGCTTTCGGCAGTCCTCGATGGTATATTTTTTGTTTTCTTGCAGAGTTGTCAGTCTAAATGTAATCTGCCCTCAATTTGTGGGTCTAATTATTCCGTCACGGGCTTGAATTGAAGGTACCGACTGGTGAGGTGACCGACTTTTTTGAATAGTTGGCACATTTACATGCCAGTAGTCTGAAGCCAAAATCGTTTTACTAAATTCCCCAGTCTATCGCATATCTGGCATTTCATTATGCTTCTACATTGGTTGGCTGAATGTCTGTCTTTATTTCATATTTGACAAATTATTTGTGCATAATTTATTTGGCTTATTCTGTTTGATACTTACTTGCTGAATGTCGTGATTTATTGAGATATTAACTAATTATCAGCGATGAAAAATTGAAGGTTCGTATACCTTCCTTACATACTCTAGAATTGTAGTTAGATACATGCCTTTCTGAATTCCCCTAGGTTTATATGTGGCTTTAGATTTATTTCTATTCTTCTATCTTAATAATATCTTAATACTCAATTCAAAACATTGGGATGATACTTTTGAGTAAACGTATCTTAAAATTCCGAAAAATGTACTGAATTTTCTGAAATTTTCCTTAATATTACGAAACTGGACTGAATTTTCAGAAATTTTTTTTTAAAACTACCAAACAATAACAGGATTTTCATGAAATTCATCTTAATCACCATCTTGAAATTTCAGGATTTTCAGATACAGGTATCGGAAGCGCGACGATCGAATCCCACGCCTTAGGCGTGTTCAAATTTAAAAAAATGCAAATGTGGCTCTAATGGATATGAAGTAAAATAATCGAGCGCACAGCGTGAGTATCATGATCTGAATGTGTTCTTTAAGGCCGATAGAACTTTAAGTAAATTGAATTTTCATTTGAAATCAAAAACAAATTTAAAAACTTCAAGAAAATGTAATTCCAATTTTTAAGAACTCGAAACCGCTCTAACCCTCAAAATATAAAAAAACGACCAAATTTGGACAAAAAAAATTTCGTAACACAAACGATCATGTGAAACCAACAAAAAAGAAGGAAAGAAAAAATAAGGCAACCTTCCAAAACCCCTTTCTTCTTTTTCGTTCTTTCGTCCTCTTTTGTCTTTATTACCCAGGACCATCTACGTGAAAATAAAACGTCGACGTTTCGGTGCTCTTCCAGCCTCTCTTCAGAGCTAAAAAATTTTTTTTAAATTAAAATACTGATATTCCTAACCTGTCACTTTCGACTCCACCACAAGTGCCAGCATGAAACTGAAAAACATATTTTGCCTTAGCCTTTTCGTGAACTACCTGAGACCGTAAGAGTCATTCAATAAAATTTTAATTGATTCACAGAATTTAGAAATCTCGTTGAAAGTATCTATAACTGTTTGCAGTTTATCCAAAGGTATACACAATAAAGTATCATCAATCCACCGAAAAAAGACCTCTCAAAGACAGACTTGTCTTAGTTTTTCATGACTTTTTCAGCTAACATTGGAGAAATAATATGACCATCAGGCATTGTCTTTTTGACTATATTATTTTGAAATTCCCAACTATTTTTAACAGTATAATTTGACTTTGATAACGAATCTTTTAGTATCATATTAAAATTTTGTTCTAAGAATATAGTAGGTGTATTAATAGTTGAGATAACTGGTCTCAAAGGATAGGACAATGCCTGATGGTCATGTTATTTCTCCAATGTTAGCTGAAAAAGTCATGAAAAACTTAGACAAGTCTATCTTTGAGAAGTATTTTTTCGATGTGTTGATGATACTTTATTGTGTGTAGCTTTGGATAAACTGCAAACAGTTATAGATACTTTCAACGTCTATCACCTAAGAATTCGATTTACCTATGAAATTGAAAGAAACAATTAAATTAGTATCTAGGACTTGGAAATGATCAAACTTGATAATGGTAAAATAGTGTCCAATTGGTACAGAAAGAGCACATATTCTGGTAGATTGTTAATTTTGATATAAAGTTATCCCTTTCAATATGAAGTCACTATTATTAAAAATCTGGTTGACAGAACTGTTTGTTTGTCTCATGAATCATTCCATTCAGAAAATTTAGATATTGTTAGAAAAATTCTATTTTTTAATCATTACCCACAATATTTGATTGAAAAACATAATACTTTTGGGTAAAGACCTCTTGAATAGATTTGAAAAAAGTGGTGTAGTATACCAATTGATTTGTAAAAAGTGTAAAGTGACTTATGTGGGATAAACGGTCAGAGTTCTGAATACTAGAGTAGAACACAAAAAAAATCTTGGGAGAAAGTGTTATTATCATAATTTTTTATCGGATCATAGAAAAAAAATATGCTGATCATGACTTTGACTGGAATAATGTTCAGAGTTTTCACTCGGAAAGTATTAAGGGAAAAAGGGAGTTTATCGAAATGTTATATATAAAAAGAGAGGAGAGATGTTTTATAAATTTGAAAACGGATTTAGTAAAGTACGATGGATGTTATGACAGCATTATAGGTTATATTTAAAGCAATTGTTTCACAATACATTTCCTTGAAGTTTCTAGATTCTGTGAATCAAATAAAATTTTATTGAATGACCCTTAACGCTTCAGGTAGTTTATGAAAAGGGTCAGGTAAAATATGTTTTTCAGTTTCATGCTGGCACTCGTGGTGGAATCAAAAGAGACAGGTCAGGAATATCAGTGTTTTAATTTTAAAAATTTTTTTTAGCTCTGAAGAGAGTGCTGGAAGAGCACTGAAACGTCAACGTGTTATTTTTTATGTAGATGGTCGTGGGTAATAAAGACAAAAGAGGACGAAAGAACGAAAAGTAAGAAAGGGGTTTTGGAAGGTTGCCTTCTTTTCTCTTTCCTCCTTTTTTGTTGGTTTCACATGATCGTTTGTATTATGAATTTTTTTTTATATTATTCGTATGCTATAAATTAGTAACACCGAAAATTATCAAGTAATAGCAACAAAAGTAAAGGTTTTAATCAATTTTCTTTAATGTCTAATTAAATGAATATATTGGTTGCATTAAATTATAGGGGAATTCATCTGACTTAGAAATCTAAAGGTTGAGGTTTATTGTACATATATTACAAATATCCGGCTTAATCAGACACATCCGATTCCCCGAAGTGATCTCTCAATTTATTCCATAGCTTCCTATTCTTAAACTTCTTCTTCTCTCTATTTTTTAAATCTTTTGTACTTTCCAAACTAGAAATTGTACCTGTATAAAAATAATTTTGTTCAAATCTACTGATACGAGGTTCAGCTTTGGGTCCGATCAAACAAGCCCTACAGCATAGAACTGGTCATGAATTCACATATTTCGCCGGTGCGACCCTTCTTTACGATTATAACCATGTAATAACTGGTTTGCTAGCAGGAAAATTAACTAGATTATATCAAGCATTAACGTATTACCTAATATTTACAAGACAATTAATCATGTTTTAATAAAGGATAAATGTCGATTATTACTTCGTGTCGCTAATACAGATATTAAAGGGCAGCAAGATAAAATCGGTTTACACACATATTCATTAATGCTTGCACTTCAATAAACAAATAATAATTATGAACTGTTTAGAACCGACACCTGATTCCAAATATTTATGCGATTGTCAACAAACCTGCTCTTTGAAATTTTTTCAGCGTGCGTTTCGATTGACATATTACCAAGACTCATTCCCACTATGGTAATATTCGATAATATATATAACACAGATTTACCTCTGATGGTTGTCTGTGTCTTTCATTTCAATTCTGATTAGTCGTACTGTTGTCAGTATAGCGATAAGTCCCTTTGATACTCGTAACTATAATCGGTATCTTCGTATATCAATCTAGTTTTGATAGCTGGTAAGTAAAATTACTGGTCCTTAAGTGGTACAAGTTCCAGAAATAGTTATTCTATTGAGTTTCTTTGAAATACGAATATAGTCTTATCGAGTCTTGTTCCGGTTGTATTACATAACTTCAGAAAACGAACTTAACTAGTGTCTCTGAAGCAAGTTAATTGTTTGATACTGCATTTAATGTGTCTCTTAGAGTCGACGAACGGGGCCTCTGACCCACATTTTTTCGGATATCGGGATGGGAATCCAGTCTCTTTTGGATCTCCATCTGATTTTCAACTAAACACTTGTAAGTGTTGAAGAGACTTCGGAGAACCTCGGTAGCCTCCCCAACACTTGACTTCCGTGAGATCTAAATGAATACATCCATCTTCTTTAATGGGGATAAGCGCGTTTATAGCGTACTTCTCATGCAACAGGGTCAGTAACCGTTTATAGGACGCCCGTTCAGTCACTCACCGACTTATTACCAACACTGCTACTTGGGACAAAACATCGTTCTTAGTTCCTGGGAATAACGCTTTTATAGCGCACCCCTCATACAGCTGGAGATATACCCGTTTATAGGGATCTCTTTATACTTTCATCGATACTTCGAGACGCCGTTAGCGCCAAGACTTGAAGGCCGTCCGCTAAGTCTCCCCACCCGCCCCTCCTGAAGAACTTCGTCAAGGTTCCAGTCTTCATCAAATTCATAATTTCATTAAAAAATTTTGCTACACTTGTTTAATTTTCAGTGACTTTTGGAACTTCCCAAATAATGTTTTAATCGTTAAGTTAAGACTCTCATTTTCTTCTTCCACATGGAGAAAAATATCTGAGAACTATGGCATGAGGAGCGATTAGTTTATAAATGTGGACGTTTCCACACAACATTAGCATGAAGTGCAGACGATACATGCAAGGTTACCATTCCCGACAAGCGTGGCTAACCTCAATATTATAAAAGTAAGTCACACGTGGTATCAATCCTAGAGTTTCGTAGTTTCATACTATAGTTGCTCAAGCATACCGTCTGGAACTCTGTGTCCCCTGGTAAGTGAACTTATTGTTGTTACAAAATTATTCGATTCATAGCACAAGCCCACAAAAAAGTGGTTTGAACTTCACATGTGACTCGGCTACCCTTATGGATTTTGAGCCGCTGAATCCAAATGCGGTCTCAAAATTTCCTCTGGAGCCCACAATTTTCCCTTAGCCTAGGGGAGAAGCATGAAGTCTTGAAAGTTTCAGGCTCCGTTGAAGTAATATTTATCCACGGGAAAGTTAATAAAACGATGTGGTATTTACGTTTTTCGATTTTCTAAGTTCGAATCCGACATTAGAATTCTTCTACAGTACCTCAGAATTCCCCTAGCCTAGGGGGAAAAGTCTATAACTTACCAAAACTTGCGGTTTCATGGAGGCTTTATTTCTGCTCGAAAAAGCTGATATCTTTCGCGCAAAAATAAAACCTCTGTGATTAGATGAACCATGTAGTGTCAAACCAGAAGCAAAAGGTCTCCATTGGCCTGAGAGTCCCAGACGTAAAAGAAAACGTTAGACGGAGCGGCTGCCCTTCATCCCAATATCCGAGTAATGGTAAGCCTTCTCCACAGGAAAATCTCTTTATATCGCCTAGTGGCACTGTCTTACGACGGCTTTAATGATTTCAAAATAATTAGTTGAGTTTGAACTTTTTGTCACTGCCTACATTATCGCAGGATCACTTGTCGCGTATCAGTTAGGATACGTTGTCGACAGGTGTCCTCGTAGACAATTTCAAAATCTTATATCGCAAATAATGAAAATAAATTGAAATTTTAAAGAATTTGAAATCTTTCTGTGGAAAAAAAGACGCTTTCGACTGCGCTGGGATTCGAGCCCAAGTCTTTCGATTGCCGGTCGAATGCTCTAACCACTGAGCTACACAGGCGTCTTTTTTCTACAGAAATATTTTTAATTCTTTAAAATTTGAATTTATTTGCATTATTTGTGACACGAGGTCTGTCCGGAAAGTGTCGGGCCTACCTTTATATCTCCGCGCTGGCGTTATTCTTCATCATCGGGCGGGTGGCATCCTTCAAAGTAATCCCCACTTGATTGAATAACACGGTTCCAACGATGTTTCCACTTCTCGAAACAGTCCTGGAACTCACTTTTATGGATGGCCTTGAGTACGCTCGTCGCATTATTTTCAACCGTCGTTTTGTCATCGAATCGCTGTCCTTTAAGTGGTTTTTTGAGTTTTGGAAACAGCCAAAAGTCACAGGGGGTTATGTCGGGACTGTACGGAGGTTGCCGAAGCAATGCGATACTGTGTTTACTCAGAAACTGCTGCACAAGATTCGATGAATGCGCTGGCACGCGAGTCATTCCTAACATCTTGTTCAAAATTTGCCAAACAGTAGTTTTCGGTATTCCGAGATCATTTTCTAGTTCACGAACAGTTAATCGACGATCACCTTCAATCGCAAGTCGCACTGTTCAATATTATCCAATGTTTTTGTCGTCGAAGATTGGCCAGAACGAGAATCACTATCAACAGAAGTGCGGCCTCCTTTGAAACGATTATACCATTCTTTTATTCGTGTTTTGCTCATACACTCATTCTCAAAGGCCTTCTGCATCATCTCAATAGTTTCCGAACTTGTTTTTTCGAGTTGAAAACAAAATTTGATGCAAATTCGTTGATCTTGTTTTTCAGTCATTTCTAACAATCACAAAATCCGCCAAACTCAAAAACAGCCTTGTAAACAAAGACACGCTGCGCATGAACTTTACATCTGGCAGATGTCAGCAAGCAACCGATAGGTTCGTGAGGCTTTACTGTTGATGTTCATGCTCCGCAGAGGTCGCTCGAACAATATGGCGCGTAGATATAAAGGTAGGCTCGATACTTTCCGGACAGACCTCGTATAAGAGTTCAAAATTGTCTACGAGGATACCCGTTAACAACGTATCCTATCTTATACGCAACTAGTGATCCTCCGATAATATAGGCAGTGACAAAAATATCAATTTTAACTAAATAATTTGAAATTATTATAAAAAATAAATAATTCTTCTAAATCGTAAGACACGCAAAGACACACTTGAAGTACGTGAAAATCGAATAAGTCTCTCTATCTAAAAGATGGAATTTTCACTTAACACCACACCACGTAAACATAAGTAATAGATAGAGCGATTTTAGTAAATTTTGTCAATTTATTTCATTTTAAATAGCAAGTTTCTTCAATCAAGTTGGACAATATTAAAAACTTCATTTAGACCCGCGTTGAGTTGAATAAGGATGTCAGTGTTACCGGTTAAAAAAGTCGCAATGGACATCATGGTCCACATTTAGAATGGCTTTTAGAATACAATTCGGCGACTGAAGGCGCGAAAGAGAAAGTAGAGTACTACCTAGCTTGTCCTTTAAGACTTTACGACAAATTAGATGGTCCTTATTCGGTTAAAAATCAAATCAATAATGCTCAACAGGAATTGCGACCGTAATTTAGACGTGTTATAGTACGTAAA
Organism: Diplolepis rosae; assembly: GCA_030998225.1. Lineage (NCBI taxonomy): Eukaryota > Metazoa > Arthropoda > Insecta > Hymenoptera > Diplolepididae > Diplolepis > Diplolepis rosae. The sequence continues at coordinate 2,189,908 of JAPYXD010000631.1, forward strand.
ATTATCGCCGATTTTTAAGAACTAGCGCCACTCTCAGGCTGCCATGGCGGTCACGAAAGATATTATCGGGAAAAGTACACCTAGTAAAGTACCTCAACAATCTGGACAAATAATGTCCTGCGAAGTCATGATGTTAGGCTCAGCTAGGCAACCTACTGCTAGCCAAAAGAAAATTTAGAGCGGAAGAGTTAAAATCTGAAAACTAACTCCAACACCCACCTCGTTATCCAGCACGCGAGCCGTCAGTATAGACGCGATCGTCTTAGCACCATCCAGTGCATCGACAATAATCTGCTAGAAGTGCTTTTGTCATAGCATACCTACGCCGCACGACTATAAGACGATAAAATGTACTAATGAGCAGCCAATTTTCTGCTACAAATACGGTCATGTGTGCTATTGAACCACGGATTGTCTTACTCCAGAGTGTAAAGCTTCTAAAAAGCCTCCGAAAAACGAGAAACTGACTCAGCGCTAAAGCTGTATCACCTGACTCGCCAGAGAAAAGAGGGAGAAAGAATTTGATTTCAGAAAAACTAGTAGGGGCCTTAGACAGATGCCAACTGAGTGTTGGGGACTCCATCTTTATTCTCCAAGCCACCGAGGAAGCGCTAGGTCTCAGCACATACGGATATCCCATTAATAAATCGTCCATTCAAAGGGTTCGATCTTAAATGCGAAAACAAAGGGCAGAATCGATCAAAACGAATTTTGAAGATCATGTGCCTGATGTAGTTACCGTTCATTGGGATGAGATTAGTAAAAAGGTAATACAAGCTCTGAGAGATGTTTGCTTGATTATTTTAACTGTTTATGTTAGACCCTGCCTTGAATGCAGTGTGGCTGTTAAAGTACCTCATTAAGATTTGTGCTTTTTGAAAACATTGAAGATAAAAATAAAAATTGATACAGTTATTTCCCAAGCAGCTTTTAACAAGTTTTGCCAGCACTTGTGGTAATTGTCAGAGGAAATCGTAATATTATCGATTTTTGATGATTCAGTGGATGCCGAAACTTAGAAGTGAATTGTGGTTAATTTAGAAAGGGAAACTGCTGGCCATTTACAGAAGAAGTACAGGATGGGCCATCTAACATCTGGAAATTGAATCGGCTATAAAAAAAAAACTTATGGATGTTTTTTCAAAAGTATGATTTTATTAGAAAGATTGAACCCTTCCATTTAAGAATGAAACACAACTGAAAACTATGCCATTAATAAAAATGGAACGATACACGCTTCAATAACGCATTGAAATTGTTAAAATTCACTATACAAATGGTGACGGCTTGGTGCGGATTTTGGGCAGGAGGGATCATTGGGCCTTATTTTTTTGAAAGTGAAGCTGGAGCGACTGTTTCAGTGAATGGATTGCGCTATCGAACCATGGTTAATACATTTTTATGGACAGAATTGGAAGATATGGATGTGGACGATGTTTATTTCCAACAAGACGGCGCTAGGTGCCACACAGATGGTGAAACCATCGGTCTTTTGCGTGAAAAGTTTCCAGGCCGAGAGATTTCTCGAAACGTAGATTACAATTGACCGCTGAGATCATGCGATTCAACACCTCTAGACTTTTTTTTTCGAGGTTACGTTAAAGATAAGGTTTATGCTGATGCTCCTCAGTCAATTCAAGAACTCAAAGAGGAGATTCGTGACACCGAACGATATCAAACCTTACCAAACCTGTATCATCCAACCAACTAACCGATTCACCGTAACCCTCAGCCTCCCGGATACCTACGTAAGTTATCACTGGCGCCTGGTGAGACAATATTTTGAGAACAGGCACTTAATGAACATAAATTACACAGGCCCAAAAAAAAAGTGGAATGAACTTTACATGTGAGTATACTACCCCTATGGATTTTGATCCGCTAAATCCGGTCTTAGAATTTCCCTTGAACTCCCTAGTTTTCCCCTAGCCCTAGGTAAATGCATGAAATCTTAGAAATTTTAGTATCTGTGAAAGCAATTTTGATCTACGCAATATTAAATAAAACGATAATGTTTTCACGTATCTCGAGTTGCTTATTTCGAATCTCACTGTAGAATTTCCCTAGAGTACCTCAGAATTCAACTAACCTAGGGGGAAAAGTGTTAAGCTGAGCAAAACTTGCTATTTCTGGAAGGTTCTAGTTTTGTGCAAGAAAGCTTATATATTTTAGTATTTTGAGTTCCTGAATTCATATCTGACGTGAAAAATGTTCCACATTTCTTCAGAATTTCCCTAACCTGGGGAAAATGTGCCAAGATAAGGGAAGCTTACAATTTCACGTAGCCTTTTTTTTATACGGAAAAGCTTATGTCTTTTCGTCTTTCGAGTAGCTGAATTCATATCAAATATCAGACTTTTCCTACAGGACCTAAAAATTGCCCTAGCCTACGAAAAATTCCATGATATCAGTTTGTTCGTCTTTTCCTTGTTCTTTTATCGTCAAACGTCCGACGGAGTGGATTCCTCTTCCTTTTTTTGCTTTCACCTGCAACATCCCTCTTTAACAACCAGCAAAAATCTGCCATCCTGTGTTCATCCCATCGTCCCTAATAATGTCGCTTCGTTTCTTTGATATCTTAGTGGAAACGTTCTCCTTGTTCCTCACTGTAATTACGAAGATTTTCAGGGAAGTGATCGAGATGGGAATGAAGGAAGTGTAATTTTATCCTCATGAGGCAACCTTGTTCTTGAAATTTTTGCATTAAGACATATTTTATTTATTCTAAGGAAAGAGAATTGCACGAATCATGTGAACATTTTTTCATAGATTAAAGCAGAAAAAGTAAATTAGAATGATACCAAGTACGTTACCGCATTCTTGTGTTTATTCTAGTTCCTTAATCCTACCGGATGTCCTGGGAGCAAAAGCAAAGAAGGAAAATACGTTTTGGCTGCTGAAGTCCCGGAAATCCGGGCCAAATTCGAGTTGAGATTGTCGTGGTTGCAAAAAGAAGGAACCGCTCTTGTCCTTACGCGTCTCATTCGCGCACACACCCTTTTTTCTTTAGTTGGACGAGGTGGATGGCTTTTAACCAGAAGGGAGACAGTACTTTTAAATTGTCTGCCCTTCACCACTCTTGTCTCACAATAATTCTATTTATGGTTTTAGAAAATACACTCCTCATCGTTTTGAGATTCGACGAGGTGTTGATTTTCTTATCTACTTAGTGCTTGGCTTACTAGATTTGTAGGTTTAGATCGCGATACACTATTGGTTCTTGCGAACAATTGACCACTGGCGAGCTTCTATATAATAAAAACCCGAACTTAGCAGTGAAAGTATTTTTGAATACTCTCAGTGTCACTATCCCGCGTTTAGCTTCTGACGGAGAGAAAATTTTTTTTATTATTAACGTCCACCCAATTGCAATCCCCAATTTGTAGCCCTAGATAGGTCTTTTTACGAACCTAGTTCAACTAGCCAGGTGATAGGACGCGCTTATTCCGAACCACGGATGGGCAAAGTAGAGCAAAGAATATTCTCTACTGTCCGAGTAGTTGTGGTCATTACCAGGTTGCTCGAGTAACTGCGAATTTGATTGAGTCTAGATTTTCTTCGAAGACTCATATCAATGATGCTTAGGTGGGGAATTTTGATGATTTAGGATTTTTTAGGTGGCGTGATATTCGGAAAGAATTCATGCTGACCAGTAATTTCGCAATTACCGGATCTCTGAATACTTGGGAGCTTACTTTTGTTACCTGTTGCCTAGTGAATTTTTGATGAAGTGGCTATTTCTGATTTTGTTGAGCTATTAGGATCATATTTCATGATACCAGAGTTTTAATAAATCAATCCTCGAAGTTAATTAATTAAATCGATTTCTTTGATTATTAATTATGGATTCTGACACCTTAGTTATTTTTCATAGTTTCAAAGAAAATAATGGTTCAGATCCTTTTCAGAAATATAGTATACACTGGCCATGAAACTTGTAACTATCCACGTTTTGTTTATTCTATTGAAGCTACTTATATATATATATTTATAAATTGTAACCTTATTTTTGAATAATAATTGAAGGATGGTGAGGTAAGGTTATTTTTGCAAATGATTATTGACTATCATTTTGAACCACGTATCGAATAAACAATATTTATTAATAAGCGCCGTATTTACAAAGTTCGGGGCAATTTACTTTACGCCCCAGGCAACCTAACCCGACCACAAGACCATTTCCGAACCTAACCTTAGACTCGGCTGGTGTACAGAGTTGAGCGCCAGGTTATTTTCTTTAAAGTAACTAAAATTACTATTTAATTACAACGTAATATTAATTGATCGGCCCACTTATGACGGGTCACCCTGTACCTTTGTAACCGAAGCTACAGGGACCACTGAAATACCGCGGAGAGCGCGGGGTAAGGAGCAGCGTCACTGCTCGCGACCATGGAGACTTAATAGTTCGATATTTAATATTTATGGTTAGTGGCCGCAAGAACCGTGCCCTTAAATGACCTTGCGTGTTCACACCAATTATCCTCGCGAACACTGAATTTACTTTATACTGATTAATAATTAGGCTCACCCAGAGTCTGCCGCGTCGGAAGTCTTGTGGCGAGGTGTTAGCTTCACACACCACCCGAATTTACAGTTTCATTTTTTATCACTACAATTAAAATTCAAAACACAGAGAATAAGGTCAAACTCTACCTGTTATTTTTCGGCTTCCCCGCCAGCATCCTCGGCTCGCCATCCCTTTTTGTTCTCAAATTATATAAGATAATCTTAATACAGTTTATTCGGCACACTAGCCACCTCGAACGCCGAACAGAGATTGAATTAAGAATGGCGAGATCCGCTGGCGTGCTCGCGAAACTGGAAGACGGTGGCGCTTACAAAGCTTACCGACATTACCGACATATACGATGAGTTCATAGTCGCGAGCAACAGGTGGCGAAGGTACACCGATCTTTAGCGCCGCCACGTGGCGATTACTGAGATTAACCTCGTCGCACAGGTTAGTTTGTTGACAACCTGTCAACAAAGCGACGGCGAACTCCTCTCCTTGGTGTTCTTGAGCAGGCGGGACTCACATCCGCCTGACGCACCAAGGATCCTCTTCGTGGTGTGCTGAAGTGTCGTGGTGCCGTGTCGAGTTATTCCCTCCATCGCTCTGAAGTCTCGTCCGTGGCGAGAGTATTGATCGCCATCGACCGGGCGGTAATCTCGTGCGGGTGGACCTCGTGGTGTTCGCGTATGTGTGAAAAATAAAACCAAAATAAGGATTAGTCCACTATTAACGTGACAGTCATCGGAATCCTTGGTCTGGCAGTCGGGAATAGGCTCCCGGGGAGTCTAACCTCTCCCCTGAGGTAAACGATTATTTAAAATACTTTATATAAAATAAAACATGAATACAAGTCAAAGTCAGGAGCCTACCGAGCACATTACGCTCGACCCCTGACTTTTAACTGTCACAGACAGCCTCGGGCATGATTCTCTGCTCAAGGTCGAAGCTTTAAATTAAATTGTAATATTTATTGTGCGTGGATAAGTACCACGTCACAATATATTAAATTTAAATATATTAATATCAAATATATTAAAATATATATTGGATTATAACTTAATTCGTGCGGTTTTTGTTCAAAAGTTGAACATTTATTTAAGAAAAACATGTACAATAGTATTATTTAAAGTATTTTCCATCTGAAGCTATGACTTTTTCCCATCTTTCTGGAAATTTGTCGATTCCATCCCAAAAGAACTGCGCCGGCTTGGCGGCCAAGAATGAATCAATCCAATTTTTGATACCCTGTTCTGATGTGAACCGTATTCCAGTGAGGGCGTTCTGCATCGACCGGATCAAATGGTAGTCAGAAGGGGTAAGGCCTGGGCTATAAGGCTGTTGCTCTCTTCAAACGGATTAATTGTGTTCGGTAGCATTCATAAAGCGCCTTATAGTTCTTTCAATTGTTGATTTTGAGACCCTTCTTCATTACGAAAAGTGCGATTAAAAAGCAAACGAACTTGATCATAAGATCGAACTCGATCTCCCCAACCACACATCATTAATACAGATACCCTCTCTCGTTCCGAAAGTTTAGCTTGCGCCATAATAATCTTTTAGCGAAAGATAGTAAGTATGTACTCGTAATACGCAAATTTAGTTTCGATTCGTAATATTCGTATGGAGATAGATAAACGGTATAGGACTTATGGTATCGCCTTAGGTATTGACTTAGGTATCGAAAAACGGTATAGGACTTTTCGATATAACTCTTTGGGGAGGAACAGAACTCTCACCAGAACTCCTGGAACTTTTAATGAAAAATTTCCTATATATATGATTTTACAATATTCAAAACGCTGTAACAAAGATCAATACAGAGCTCACCAATGAATTTCTCGTTGAAATTTACTTCAGGAATTACACTGACCTCTTGGAAAACTTTGTTAATTTCAAATAACCTCTAATTGACCTGGAACGTTACAATTGACCTATGACTTTGGTAGTACTTGAACGTAGAATTTTCCGCTCTATCGATTGCAGATGTAAAAAAAGGGGATTTCCATTTAAAAAAACAAAGTCGACTTCGAAAAAGCCATGAAGGTCAACTTTAAGTCAAAATGAAGGTCACCATTGAATTCCTCGTTGAAATTTACTTCAGGAATGACCTTCACTTTTTTGAAAAATATTTTACCTGAGGAAATATCCAACCGTCCTGGGAGTTTTTAGACACCCTGTATACAAGTATATTAATTGACATGATATTAATATGCGATGATACAATATAAATGTAATATAATATATAATATTACAATAATATAATATATGATATTTGGATGCTCGTCTGTCAGTTTCATCTATATTTTAATACTCATAAGTGTAGGCGTCGGTAATGTTTATTTGATTGAAAAGTCCATTCAAGTCAATATGAATGTGCACCGATTTTCCATAATATACAGAAACATCCAATTTACCATTTGTATATTAGACTTCATTAAGATTAGCAATACTCTTAATAAAATGAGGTAGCGAAATTGGGAATTTCCTTCCCGAATCAACCATTTATTAAAAGTTTCTTGACCTGAGCAGCGATAAGCTGCATCAGTGGCCTTGTCAAGGTGCTCGGTTTTTTTGAAACTCTGGATCTCTATAAAATTTATTTTTCGAATCAAAATTTTCAAGAACAAAGTTGCGGACCAAAAACTACGAGATTTCCTTCTAAAATTTCGATCTTTGAGAAATTTAGTTTTCAAGAGTTTTTTACGTCGCCGATTATGAATTTAAAAATGACTATCCAAAGAGTTTTAAAAAAACTTCGAAATTTTGATTGCCATGTATTTCAACATTCGGAATTTATTCGATTACATAGCGCGTTATTTTGGGACTATTCGAATAAATGTAACCCAGTAATGATGATTTGAAATCATGGAAATACATGTAGCGCGCTTCTCTGGGATTACTCAACTACACGTATTATAGTAATCCATCATTCGTGATCACTGAAATACATGGGGCGCGCTACTTTTGGACTGTTCAACTAAATGTAATCCCGTAATGTATTACTCCTCAATCCGAATCCAAATAGCACACCAAAGGACTATTGTCACGTCTGTAGAAGATCCCGTAGTCATCCGCGCGCTTTAAGTACCGAAGTATCCTCTTCGCTGCATTCCAGTATGTCTTATTGAAACAGTCATAAAACTGACTCAACGAACAGGCCGCATGAGCGATGCCCGGGCGTGTTACCGTTGACATATAAAACAGACATCCGATTAATTCTCGATAAGGAGTTTTCTCACCTCCTGACTCGGACCACGCGTCGCCTCTTACGAGCTTCGTTTCAACATCCAAAGGAGTTGTCACAGGGTTGCACACTTTCGACCCAAATATTTCAAAGATATCTGTGATGTATATCTTCTGGTTGATAAAAATTCCTTCAACGCTCTTGACAAAATCCATTCCCAAACAACGTTTGAGTTCGCCAATGTCCTTCATTTAGAAAAGATCCAAAATTTCACGTCCGAAACGTGAAATTTCTTCAAGATCTTTGGACATCACCAGAATGTCGTCGACATAAATGATGACAATCATCATACAGGCCTCGCACTCCCCTACTATTTGCTACTATTTGCTACTATTTTCTACTTTTTTCGCATGAGGCTACTATTTGGCTACTTTTTTCGGTCCAGTACTACTATAAGCTACTTTTTCAGGAAAATGGAATAAAAAATACTTTTCCTAACAAGATTTTTTTCTCTTGTAATTAAATAATAATAGTATATTATGTGCCTATGCATATAATTAGGGTTATTACGCAACGAGCGATAATGCTCGCAGGAGATCGAAGCCAAGGCGTAGTCGAGACGTAGCTGAGGCAAAGCCGAGACGAAGCCGAGGCGCGATCAGTCCTGCGAGCATTTTAAGCGAGTCTCGTAATTACCCGAATTGTGTGAATTGGCGCATATTCTATTTTATGTGACTTCGGCGCGTTTACGATTTTTTCTGCATACACTCGAATCCAATCTGAAAAGGTCGAAATTTCCGTGATTATCGTCCATCTCACTTGACATTTCGCGAATACTTCCGGCCATTTTGATTTTCTGGATCTTGTGTAGTAGTAGCGTATTGTAATAGACGAATGCGCAGTTCAAATGTACAAGGCTTTGTCAGTACGGTGCCAACGCTGTACGAAGAATAAGAAGAAGATTATGCTCCGCTGTATCGTAATAGCCGCTTGCGCATTTCACATTTTACAAAAAAAAGTAATGCAAATATATAAATCGATTTTTTTATAAACCTCACAATCGATCAAGTAAAATTGATTAAATGCGAATATATTTCTCATACAAGCGAGCGTCTGGTTAAGGAACAAATTACAATGGAAGAACTTTTGTAATCGCTCTTTTTTGCGCATTTTTACATATGGGTTATTCAATATCAGATTTACAATCAAAATTTTGATTAACCTGAAAATTTTTTTCCTCGTTCTAGAGAGGAAAAAAAATGACACGTATTTTTTTTTTCAACATGATATGTAAATTTTTCAAGTTATTGATTTTTTTATTTTCAAAGTGCAGAAAATGGTTTTTTCAATACTGCTTCTAATATTCAACAAAGAGTATAGAATACATAAATGAAATATGCCATGGGATCTACTATTAAGTCCATGCTTTGATGAAAACTCAGAAACGGTATTTAGTACTTTCTATGCAACAATTAAGTAAACAAATGGAATTATCTCAAAAGGGACATGTCTGAATTGAATCATTTTTGTGTAATTTGTTCGTTAAGTACACAGAACCTCGTGTCAAAATTTGGTAGTGGACCGTTTGATACTTTTCGAGAAAAAAATTTTTTTGTCTGACCGCGCTCTTGGAGCGCGCAACGCGAAGTGTAGAGGAGCGCACTCAAATATTTGTAAGTGAGTCTACCATATTCCAATGAGGATTTCATGCAGTTCCCACAAATAAATGTCGGTAAATAATAAAAAGTCTTTTGAGAAAGAAACACTGTTTAATTCGAAAGCAGTCATGTAATTTATTAACAATGCACTTTTACATCCAATACTTTCAAATAAATGAAAATTCAATTGTTGTCAGTTTGTAATGTTTGTAATGGTGTCGTTATTTGATCATATACAGACCTTTGAAGACTAGCTTTTCGTGCATGTCTTTCAGGAGTTTGAAGTCATGTTTGGGCCTTTTTTTAATGTGCAACATTTTAGCGAAAAACCAAGATTGACGTTATTTTGTGCTTGATTTATATTTTTAAAAGCCGTTTTCAAAATAAAGATCGGACCACCTCTGCGGCAAGCAGACATTTTACAATTAACGGATTAAATAAATTAAAGTGTCAATAGCGAAAAAACGTATTATCTCAAATTGTCCGTTTTTTATGCATTTGAAGAGCATAAAGCCTGATACTTTTCCACTAAACCGTAACCCTAAAAAGTTAAAAATTAACTGAGATATTAATTTGTTTAACAAAAGCTAAATTTACCGGTTATTCCGAATTTTCTCCGCTTCTAATTATCCAATCAGATCAAGCGACAGCTTATTTTGTTGGAAATTCAATTGTCTACAACTTATCCACTGATGTCATCAAGATTGAATAATTACCTTTAATGTTATAAACAGAAAACAAACAAAAAGTGCGAATTTTTGGTCTTAAATGTTGATAAAAAATTTATAAATCATATTTCATTGTCCAAAACATGATACAATTACTCTATGACCAACCTTTCTTCTGATGGCGCAGTCCGTTTTCTGAAATAAATAATGTCATAAATCATTCATAATAAATGCCCTGTTGCTTGGACTATCGACTCTATACTTCGCGTTGCGCGGTCCAAGTGCACGGTCAGACAAAAAAATTTTTTTCTCGAAAAGTATCAAACGGTCCACTACCAAATTTTGACACGAGGTTCTGTGTACTTAACGAACAAATTACACAAAAATGATTCAATTCAGACATGTCCCTTTTGAGATAATTCCATTTGTTTACTTAATTGTTGCATAGAAAGTACTAAATACCGTTTCTGAGTTTTCATCAAAGCATGGACTTAATAGTAGATCCCATGGCATATTTCATTTATGTATTCTATACTCTTTGTTGAATATTAGAAGCAGTATTGAAAAAACCATTTTCTGCACTTTGAAAATAAAAAAATCAATAACTTGAAAAATTTACATATCATGTTGAAAAAAAAAATACGTGTCATTTTTTTTCCTCTCTAGAACGAGGAAAAAAATTTTCAGGTTAATCAAAATTTTGATTGTAAATCTGATATTGAATAACCCATATGTAAAAATGCGCAAAAAAGAGCGATTACAAAAGTTCTTCCATTGTAATTTGTTCCTTAACCAGACGCTCGCTTGTATGAGAAATATATTCGCATTTAATCAATTTTACTTGATCGATTGTGAGGTTTATAAAAAAATCGATTTATATATTTGCATTACTTTTTTTTGTAAAATGTGAAATGCGCAAGCGGCTATTACGATACAGCGGAGCATAATCTTCTTCTTATTCTTCGTACAGCGTTGGCACCGTACTGACAAAGCCTTGTACATTTGAACTGCGCATTCGTCTATTACAATACGCTACTACTACACAAGATCCAGAAAATCAAAATGGCCGGAAGTATTCGCGAAATGTCAAGTGAGATGGACGATAATCACGGAAATTTCGACCTTTTCAGATTGGATTCGAGTGTATGCAGAAAAAATCGTAAACGCGCCGAAGTCACATAAAATAGAATATGCGCCAATTCACACAATTCGGGTAATTACGAGACTCGCTTAAAATGCTCGCAGGACTGATCGCGCCTCGGCTTCGTCTCGGCTTTGCCTCAGCTACGTCTCGACTACGCCTTGGCTTCGATCTCCTGCGAGCATTATCGCTCGTTGCGTAATAACCCTAATTATATGCATAGGCACATAATATACTATTATTATTTAATTACAAGAGAAAAAAATCTTGTTAGGAAAAGTATTTTTTATTCCATTTTCCTGAAAAAGTAGCTTATAGTAGTACTGGACCGAAAAAAGTAGCCAAATAGTAGCCTCATGCGAAAAAAGTAGAAAATAGTAGCAAATAGTAGCAAATAGTAGGGGAGTGCGAGGTCTGTTTATGTGAAAAATGACTTTCGAAATTTTCATCAAATCTTTACCTTCTGAGACCCCCTGAGTCAGAAAAAGTGGTTTTTACGGAAGTGCCTGTCTGTCTGTAGTAGGTCGTATACTCGATAACTCTCGATAGAATTATCAGATTGAATTGAGCTTGGGCGCACTTTATTGGAGCCGAAAAAGTAAGAACAAATTCGTTAATCAGCCATATCCAACCAAAATTGAGGAAACTACACCATTTTTGTGTTTTTGAAAAATCAAAAATTCTAGTACTGGTTTTTGATAGTGCTTATAAATCTCTACAAATTATCTTCATAACATTCTTTGATCAAACCAAAATTAGAAATGTTACAGCATGTTAAAACTTAAAAAAAGTCAATATCGAAATTCCATTTTCCAGTCAAATTATACGAGATATGTATGAAAAAAAGTTATCATACAAAATTATTTTCTACATTAAGATCTACAAATTTAAATTGCAACATTTTGTCATAAGATGTATATTTTTCTTTATAATTTAAAAAAATACTATTGAAAATGCAAAATTCAATTTTTTTTAACAATGTTATGTGAAATACGAAAAAACGTAAGGATACAAAGTTGTTCGTTTCAAAAAAATCAAAAATTCCATTTTGTAGACAAAATATGTGAGACACAAAAAAACGTTTAGATGGAAAATTATTTGCCTAAATGAGGTCTACAAATTCTTATTAAGCCATTTCTCGACAGGATGTATATTTTATGTTTTGATTTTAAATATTGAAAAAATTCCATTTTCATCACCAAAACATGTGAGATACCAAATAAGCGTTGTTCTGCAAAATTGTTTCCTTAACTAAAGTCTACTATTGTTTTTCCTTTTTGAGAAATTTGGAAGAAAATGAATAATTCCAATCACGTGTTAAGTAAATTGAATTTCCCGTTTCACTTAAATTCAAAAAGAAATTTAGTGACTCATTTCCTAATGTCTGAATTTTTAATGACAAGTTTATTATGCTGAAAAACACTACAATCTCCCTAAGTTGTAAATTTTTTAGAGAATATCGTGTGTTTGGTTTATTTAATTCAAATTGAATACGGATTGAATACAAAATAATAGTTAATATTATCTGAGAACCGTTTCATTCACGGAAAAAAGTGAGATTAAAAAGCATTTTGATTTTTCTGTATGAACATTGAACATTTTTCTGAATAAAGTAATGTAAAATTCTGTAAAAGTGACCGAATTGTAGCAAAAACTTTCAGTTTCGAGTAAAATAATTTTGTTTCTAATTTTGTATCTTTTTAATATGTAGGTATTAACATAGCTGGGTCAACGTCTCGAGACAGTTTCAACGCCAGTCGTTGTTACGCATGTGGTCAGACTGCTAACCTTCCCTTCTCAAGTTCATCTCCTCCTTCAGGGGTAAGTATATGAAATATCGATTTTTTTACTTTAGAACTTCTTTCATACAGCCTCAAGTGAAAATTGTCTGATTAAACAATAGATATATTTTACTTTTCTTACTTTGCGACTTTGAAAAGTGGTAAAACAGAAAAATTTCTGGGCCCGACAGAATCAATAATTTGATTCTATCTAGGTAAACTCTGTTTTTTTTTGTAAAATGATTAGGTAGGAGAGTAATTATATCTGCACGCAATACCCTCATGAGCGAACCACAAACAAAATACAGAATTGCATTGCTGACACTTTTATACATATATTATCTAAAAGAAATACTATTGGGCATTCATTAATAAAAGAACATTGTTCATCTTTTGAAACTTAAATTTGTTGACAACGGAATGTTTATTTAACATTACCCAATCTTGAGACCCCCATTTAAGTAATAACTGCGTATATTCCTGCATAAAAAACTTCGTTTAGATTTAAAATTTCTCTGTCTTGGCCATAATTACTTGTTTGACAGATACTTCAATTTTAGGAGAATTATTTATTTGTTGTTTCTTCCTTTAGAGGGGGAGAAATTTGTAAATTAATTACTATTTCTCTTAATTTTTGCTTTACCAAATTGTTATGTTACAAAAAAATTATTTGACCTAAAACACATCAGGCCGATAAATAACGGCGCACAGTGGTCAATATCAGGAAAAAAGCGGTCAAAACTCGAAGATATTGTCAGATCGCGCTTAAAAATTTTCCCTTATGATTTCCATGATCACTGATAACGAATCTTTTATCAGATTGCAAAAATTCAAAATGACGGACTTTTTCAATAAATAATGAACGGATCGGGCTGAAAACTTTTTGGAGTTTGAAGTGAACTGGAGCAGAAGTGCGAATGAAAAATAGAGTACGCTCATTGTATTGTTTAATAAATATTCACTCATTATTGCACGCTCTGAAGTATGTGGGTCATACAACATGAGATTCACAACCAAAGTTTCGATATTGTCGAAACAATTTTCTAGCATCATTTCAAATGCAAGCTCAGGTAAAAAGGGACATCATATTGTGTTCCAGAGAGCTATTTATAGACCCCGGACACAGCTTCGCGTCTACCCCTGGCAGCACGTGATTTTGCAGCTACCACGCGCGTCGCGACACATCGCACTAAAAATAACTTTACTCAAAAAATTGGACTCTACACATTTTGCCCATCTTTCAGGAAAATCATGGATACCATTCCAAAAAAACTTTTTCTCTTTCAAGGAAAACCATTCGACGAGCCATTTTTCGACTTCTTCAAAATTGGCGAAGCGCTGCTCTGCGAGTGAGTGTCCCATCGATGCGAAAAGGTGATAGTCGGACGGGGCGAGGTCTGGAGAGTACGGCGGGTGCGATAATATTTCCCAATTCAAAGCTTTTAATGTGTTCTTCACCACTTTAGCGATATGAGACGGTGCGTTGTCATGTTGTAGGATAACTTTGCCATGTCTTCGAGCCCATTCCGGCCGTTTTTCGATCAACACATGATTCAAATTGATAATTTGTTGTCGGTAGCAATCCGTATTCACCGTCTCATCAGGTTTTAATAACTCGAAGTACACCACACCACACTGGTCCCACCAAACACAGAACATTGTCTTACGGCCAAAGCGATTTGGCCTTGGAGTCGATGGGCCGACCTCACCAGGTGAAAGCCATGATTTTTTCCGCTTCGGGTTCTCGAAATAAATCCATTTTTCGTCTCCCGTGACAATTCGATGCAGAAAAGATTTCCTTTCGAACCGTTGAAGCAGCATTTCACAAATGGTTTTTCGATTTTCCATTTGTCTATCGTTCAGTTGGTGTGGTACCCATTTTCCATACTTTTGGATTTTTCCCATGGCTTTTAAACGTTGGCAAATTGCTCCTCACGTCACATCTAGTGTTTGTGCCAATTGTAGTTGCGATTGGGTTGGGTCTTCATCCAATAACGCCTGCAATTCCTCGTCTTCGAACTTTTTCACTGCACCAGGATGTTCATTGTCTGTTAAATCGAAATCTCCACTTTCAAATTAACGAAACCATGTCTCACATGTTCTAATCACTGGAGCATGTTCACCATAAGTTTCTACCAGCAATCGATGAGCTTCAACTGCTTTTTTTTTTTTGATGAAATAAGAAAGGCAACGAATGCCGCAAATGCGATTTACTTGGAACGAAACTTGACATATTCACTGAGGTAAACAACTATGATGCTATTATTTTGGCAGAATGTAATTGTGTATTTTTGAAGGTTATTGTCCATAGAAAAATATGACATAGATGCCAAATCATAGAAATGTATACATATCTCTAGCGACATCTATGAGTAAAACCGGCAAATTTCAACTAACACTGCTAATTCGTAGTTGCCGCCGTATCAAATACTGTGTGTCACGATAGTTTGATATTCATCACCTGGAGATTTAAATTATAAAGAATGCTACTTTTAAAAGATGTGAAATTTATAAAGTAATAAAGTAATTTTTTGTTTTGCAAATTCTGAAGGATTAGTGGATTTCAATTTTTTTTATTTTTAACGTTTGAAATTATTTCCGATGAAATGTAGGTAAAATATTTTTTATATTTCACACTTTTAGTTTTCATCGAATTTAGTTTATTATATAAACTGTTGTGAATATCAATATGGCAAAATTCAGTCGATAAATGAAAAAAATTAATTCAGTAACCTCCAAGGTAACCTTTCTATACATATTCCAAGAGTTTCTAATAATACACATAAAAAGGGTTCTTTATAATAAGCTGTAATGTGGCAGGTATCGTCGATTTCCCGGGCAAATTAGTAGCAAAACTGACAAATCGTGAAAAGTAGACCGTTTTCAAAGAATATTTTAAAGATGTTATGATGGCCTTAAGCCTCTCCCGATCCTAGCTTAGTCTTACTTTTTCACATCTAAACGGCCTTTCCGGGTGTCCCCTCAATAGGCTCGATTTGCTAATTACTGTCGATAACGATCACTATGATCGAGAAAGGCTTAACGTAATAGAAATTATTGATAGAACAGTTAACACTACCACGACGCTTCAAAGTTTGTAAATTGTTTACTCGCTGCGATCTTTAAATTCTTTATAAATATAGGGTATTCATTTCCCTCAAATGCGAATAACAATGGATTAAAGTCTTGCATGTTTCATTATAGAACAGTCAGTAGTTTATGGAAAAAATTCATATGCATGACTTAGTAAAATCTGATATTTTTTAGGGTCACATAGTAATATCTTCTGGTAGGCGTACATCTGATAGATTTGTTAAACCAGCGATTCCACCAACTAATGTGAGCCCAGGTGTTGCTACAGCAGCTAATCCAATTCAAGCGAATTCAACTGGAGGGTGTCCAATGGATATTGCGAAGGCATAAGGCAACTACTTGTAATTATGATAAAATACTATCGCTATTTTTCAAAAAGATATGTGTGTATCTAAAAGAATCTACATGCACATACAATACATATACACAAACATACCCACACACGCATGCACATGAGCAGATATATGGACATGATTACGAGATAATTTACTTTATCAGTAGATATGCAAGAAAAATTGATCAATACAAGATAAACTGCAACTATTGTTATTTTCAAATTGATTAAAGTGTTAAGGTAAAAATCAAGTGTGCAAATTATGTATATCTCGGTGAAGTCGCTGAGAATAAAAGGATAATGGATATTGTTTTGTAATGTTTTTGTCAATCAAAACGAAATCAATATGTTCAATATTAGTATTTATGCTAATCTAAATTAAAATTAGCCTTATTTTTCCTAGTTACTATGCATAATGTTAATTATAATGAATTATATTGAGGTCGATGAGTACGATAGATCAAAGATAGATTTCTCCTACAGTCGAGCTAAGTAAGTAACTTTACTCTACATGAGGATAAATAAAATAAAAATCAACCCCAATTAATTAAAATTTAATTTTAATAGTGTTAAATTTCAAATTTTCATTAAATTTTTATTACATTAATGTCAAATACATTGGGAGTATACAACAAGGTCGCACGAAGGTCGAGCGAAAGAGACACTCTCGTGTCTCCTATTTACTTTAATATAAATAGACCCATAAAAAAAATTATTAATTTATATTATGTATTAACAAAATGGCGGCATTTTTTGGAAACGCGTTAAAAAAATACGTTTTTCCTGACACAATTTGGAAGAAAATATAATTAAAAATCAAAATTTTACCATGATTGAGGTGCAGGTGATAGCAATACTCATACGGATTGAGAATATCTTTGAAATTTTTGTTTCAGATCATCGGGAGGGCTCCACCCTAGCGGATCTCGTAATAATATGATAAAGAGGAGTATAAAAAATATTTTAATTGTTTTTATCATGATTCTGCGATACATTTTCAGTATGAAGGTAAAAAAAACATATTACCTGACTGTGTAGACATGGCAATTAACGATCCACTGCAATGCCTTCAATAATAGGTATTATGTTTTTTTTTTACTTTCTAACGCTAAAAAACAAAATTATTGTGTTAACATTGATACGTTTAAACTCAAAATGTACCGCAGAATCATGATAGCAACAATTGAAATGTTTTTCATACTCGTCTTTTTCATATTATTACGTGATCAGCGAACGGTTAGTAAATGGTTAGTGAATGGTCAACGATTTCGCTGACCGTTCACTAGACCGGGTCTGCTAGGGCAATCACCTACGCCAGCAATATTAATTTTTTCATAATACTATTTATGTAGAAATAAATAGATATGTATTCCTATACTATACATTTTTTACCATCCTCCTAGAGTACACCTTTTAGCGAAAAAAATTTTATGCCATAGCATGTAGTACTTGATGAGAGAAAATTCGTAAAAAAATGCTGAAATTCTTCAGCCGTCACACTTTAATAACCCCCTAAATAACAGGCGCATTAATGTGAAGATTATATTAAATTCGAGGCCTCTAGATCCAAAACCTGCCAAGTCTAAAAAATTAAAAATTGAGATAATGGCATAAACATAAAATGAATAGTCTTATTCTTCGTTACCATTAATGCATAGATAGTCTGGAATATGATACAGATGGAATGAAAGAGAAAGAAGCTTAAAAGAGGAGAGGAAGGTTTTTCAGTTAGGAACGGGGATAAGGCCAATAACGTTACAAAGAAAAGAGTCATAGAAAAAAAAACACAAAGGTACAAGAGAAGAAAGGAAAAAAAGAGTGAAAATACTTTCATGGAACATCGCAGGACTGAAAAATAAGAATGAAGATTTCTGGAAATACATGGAGCAATTCGATATTGTAGGGTTTCAGGAAACATGGTTAGATAAAAAAGGTTGGAAAGTAATCGAAGGAAAATTGCCAAAAGAATACACATGGATGGATCAACACGCGAGGAGGGATACCATCAAGGGGAAAAAAATGGGAGGAATGATAGCAGGAATAAGAAAAGGGATAGAAATCATGGAAACGCAAATCAGCAGGGAAGGAATAATAGAGTTGGAACTAGATATGGAGAATGGGAAATGGAAGGTATTCTCGATATATAACAGAGGAGGAGAAAAGAGGAAACTGCAGGAGACAAAGGAAAGAATAGAAGAAAGTAACAAAAGAAATCTCATAATAGCTGGGAATTTCAAAGCGAGAACAGGTAATAAAGGAGGCACAGCATGGCTGGGAGAAGAGGAACAAAGAAGCTTCAAGGATAAAGTGTTGAATGTACAAGGAGGAGAATTGCTACAAATAATAGAGGGGAGCGGCATGGGCATGCTGAACGGAAATATGGCAAGTGACGAAAAAGGAGAATGGACATTCATAGGAAAAATGGGATGCTCGGTTGTAGATTACACAATAACAAAAGTGGAAACATGGGAAAAGATAAGTGAATTTAAAATAAGAGAAAAGACGGAGTCAGATCATTAACCGATAGACATAGTGATCAAAGAGAAAAGCGAACAGAGAGGAGGATAAAGGTAGAAGGGGGAGAAACCGAAGAAATTAAAAAGAAAGATATCGAGGAGACAATCAGAAAGCTAAAAAAGAAAAATATCGTTGGCGTGGACTTACACAAAAAAATGGGATGTACAGGTGTGAGGCAGAAGGGAGAGACGAAAGAGGGGAAAATGACCCGGGCTGGAATCTCGGCACAGTCGAAAGCGTTTCTTTTTCCAAAGAAAGGTTTCAAATTCTTTAAATTGAAATTCAATTTGCATTATTGCGATATAAGAGTTTGAAATTGTCTACGAGGACACCTGTCGACAACGTATCCTATCTGATATGCGACTAATGATTCTCTAATAATGTAGGTAGTGGCAAAAATTTCGAACTCAACCATCTAAAAATGTTTTTTCCCTGGAATGCAAAGGTTCAATTTTAAATAAAACCCAATTCATATATTTTTGAAGACTTGTATTATTTTATGAATTTCGTTAATATTACGTTAATATCAAAATTTGAGTATGCTACATTTTATATTTTCATTAAAAATAATATGATTCTGTAGTAATAGTACATTGTGCACCATGAGTAGTGTGTCGTTATAGCCAAGCGTGATGTTTGCAGGACAAGTTGTAGGCAACTGTGATCTCCAGACAAGTCCTGTAAATTCCCAAGCTAACCGTGCAGCACACTATATTTTATGTTGTGCAAGTATGTTATGGGAGCTTTACGCCTATTTCGCGAGTGGTGAGACTCCGTTTATTGACCATGCTCTCATCACAAACTATTTAAAATTTATTTCGCAATGAGAATAAAGTATTGTAAGGGTTTTTACTAGAAATACGTGACTTTTCTGTGTAATGGTTGTCTTTCTTTTCACATTTATGGAAATATTACAAAAGAGATAATCATCTTTTGAGAAAACTGCCCATAGGAGACAATTATAACATTAAAATTGTTTGTTTGGAATCTCATGAGCTGCAACATATTCAAATTTCAGACAATTTGACCGAGTCCAAATTTTATTGTAAAATGTGCAGTCCTTTATATTTCATTCAGTAACAGTTTTTTTTTTAAATCTACTTTTTTGGACTTGTCAGGTATTGCATCCAGACGCCTCATTTATTTTCTGATTTTGTATCATCACTCAGTCACATAGTGGTTAAATTATGTAAAGGGAGTTTATAGTTTTATTTTAGAGGCAGGGGATATTCTTATCTACCAGGTGTACAAGTATGAAACCGGTAATGACATCTATATGTCGCTAGGTAAAACTATACGCTCTGTCAAACCAAACCATTGACGCCATTTCTTCGCATTGAGTTCTGTCAACAATATTCAGTTCATAAACAATCAAGTTTCATACAACAACTAATTTTTTTTCGCTAGTAAAAACGTCGATTTTTGTGCCTTCAAACTACGATTTGCGGACATCATTGATTTTCTGTTACCAATTGAAGAAATCTGCTTTGGAAGCCCATCGAATGCTTGTGGAAGCTTACGGCCAGCATGCTCTAGGCAAAACACAGTGCAACGAGTGGTTCAATAAGTTTAAAAGTGGCGATTTCGATGTGAGAAACGAAGAACGTGGAAAACCACCGAAAAAATTTGAAGATGCCGAATTGCAAGCATTATTGGATGGAGATGATGGTCAAACGCAACAACAATTTGCAGAACAATTAAATGTGACCCAACAATGTATTTCTCAACGTTTAAAAGCCATGGGATTGATTTTGAAGGTGGGAAGATGGGTGCCGCATGAATTGACTGAAAGACAATGCACCAGCACATCGAACAAAAAAGACTCGGGAATTGGTAAATTCGTACAGCTGGGAAGCCCTCCCCCATGCGGCTTATTCACCAGACTTGGCTCCATCTGACTACCACTTATTTTCATCAATGGGGCACGCACTTGCTGAACAGCGCTTCGATTCGTACGAAAATGTGAAAAAATGGCTCCATGACTGGTTTGACTCAAAAAACGAACAATTTTTTTGGCGAGGCATACACAAATTGCCAGAGAGATGGGAAAAATGTGTGGCTAGCAATGGCCATTACTTTGAAGATTGAATGTATAACCATTTTTATTAAATAAACGTATATTTTCTCAAAAAAATTACCGGTTTCATACTTGTACACCTGGTATGATCAGTCAGTGCTTTAAAAAATGAGCCTTTCTATTAGACTAATTTTCTCAAGGGCATGCACGACATTAGTAAAGTGATTATATAAGTTTCTTTGACTTTTTTTCGAAACTAATAATTATCTTTTGTTAGAATTTTGGTAAATAATAAAGGACCTGCTGAGGCAGATCCCATAACTTTTTATAGATTGATTAATCCAAAAAATAAATTTTCTTCATTAGGTCGGTATTACAGTGAATAACTTTTTTGATTATTCAATCTAAGGGGAAGCTACGGGACGTATAATTTGCGCAAGTTAAACTCAGTAGTTTCTTAATCGACGTGTTACATACCCTTAATTTTGTTTTCCCTTTGGGCTACCAGTAGATTATTATTTTACGTCGACGTCGCACTTGGTCGTTTATTACTGCTTTCTTAGATCAGGATTATTGAAATTCTCAGAAAAAATATGTTAAAAATTTAAAGATTAAATTCCATCAAGTTTTATATATTGTATTGCTTTTCTACGAAATTTATATATAAAAAAAGTGATAAAGAACTACAGAAATTGCTTATATTTAAATTATAGAATTTTCACTCATTTCTCTATTCTTACAACTCGAAAACTTTTTTTCTTTGATACTTTGTATCAGAGGTGGAATTCAAGGATCAGGGTGGCCGCTTGACCGGGAAACCGGGAAATGACCGGGAATTTTTTTGTTGACAGGGAATTTTTTTTCATTTTTAATAAAAAACGATTTCAATTTGTTTTAAATGTGTTACATGAAGTGATTTACTTATATATTATATTATGCATTTTGAAATTCCCGCCTTATTTCGTGATTTCGGTATACCAGGAGAAATTTCATTTCAGGATATTAAATAAAAAATATTTTAAAACTTTGAAAACTCATTGCATTAACTGTTATTCATTGGAAACTATTTTTTTAATGACCGGGAAAAATTTTTCGATGACCGGGAAATGACCGGGAATTATTTTCGTCGATGAAAACGGTCACCCTGAAGGACGTTTTCCGGAAAATCGGTTTTCTTAGAATTTTCTTCAAACTTTGAGGAAATTTATTTTATGTATGCTTTATATGTGATCAAAATTCAAGTACTCCAAGAAATTCTCAATTTCGAGATATTCAGGTTCAAATTTAAAACTTTTAACATAGGACTCCTATATTAAGACTTTCCAAATAGGACCATTTAATGAGTTATGAAAAAAATTTCTTAGGATTTCTTTGAGAAACTAGTATATAATGCTCAACCATGATAGGAATAATCTGGTGAAAGTTTTAAGGGCGCTTGCAATGTTCATTTTTAGATTAGATTTTTAGAAGTCTATTTTGTATTGTCTTGTATCGGATACTAAAAGACTGACGTTGTATCGCTGTTCATACAGGTTAGTGGGGAAAAGAGAAGCGCCATAGGTAAAGCCTCCTGAATCTACTTCTTACGTGAGCTTAAATTGCACCTATGATTTACATATGTGACATGTCACGAGGAAAGGGACCTGATGCTGCAAGGAAATAGTTTACAGGCCTAGGGTTTGGAAGAGAGGCTAAAAAAGAAGGACCGAAATGTGAAAGATAGGCCCCGAAAATCTTACCACTACAGTCGAGAAACGCAAACACGACCGCTGCCTTGATTGTAGTTGTAAGTGGAGGGGCTGGATTTCTCGGAATACCAATATCCCCGAAAAATACGCTATTTTCCGGATACTTTGCAGTTTAATTACGGATGATGTAAATTAGTTAGAATGTTTTGGATTCATCCATTTGAAAAAACAACTTAAAAACTACTTATAAATGCAAAAACCCGAAAATCGATTTTTGCAGACTTAGGTCCCTTTCCTCGTGACAGGTCACATATGCACAGAGTGGCTACAAGTGGGTAGCAAAATTAGAATTGAGTCTCTGGATATATAAAAACATATAAAATTATTTTACTATTCTTAAACGGTCCATAAGCTTGAAAATTTTCAGAATTTTAATCTCTAAAATATACATTCTTATAGAAAATTCAAGAGCACAAATTTTCCCTAGGTGTTCCAGAGGCATGCTTAGAGTGATTTTACCTTTTCGAGTGGTGGATGACGGGTTTTTCACTGAAGCCTTAATTTTGACCGGGGCGTGATGTGACCCAAGGTAATTTTTTAGAATTAAAACACGTATTTTTAATTCTGGATTCTTATACAGGATGCTTCCTTTGTACGAAAATGTTTGTACGGTTTCGGTCTGGATATCTTCGCTTTTATTCCGAACATAGACCAAAAATCAACTTTGGGCTGCTGAGAACAAAATGACCTTTCGAGCTTGAAACCGTAAAACATTTTTGAATCGAGGAATTATCCAAAATCCTAAAAATTGAGGCCTCAATGAAAAACTCATCATGCATCACTCGCAAATGTAGAATTGTTCTGAGCATGCGTTCGGAATACGGAGGGTGGTATTCAGGTAGGAAATCAACTTCGAACCACACACAAATTTTTGAATAGCGGAATCATCTTCAATAATAAACTTGGGTAAAAGATACGTGTTTTCATTTCTAATGTGGGTGTACTATACTCATTATTAGAAGAGTATCAATTGAAATCTTCAAAACATTTACAGGGACCTTCACAGTTTCTAATTTACTGTAATTATTATTATTTTCTTCAACAAATACTCTAGCTTATCAGGAAACAAAACGAGATATTTTGTGCATTTTATTGCCGCCTGTGGGGCAAACAAATTCATTTTCTGACCCCCCAGTAGGAAAAAAATCGTTCGCAACACGGAAAAAACTTTTATTTTCCCTAGTTGCACAATATACAATACTATTTATTTACAATTTTTCAAATTTTAGCCTCGTTATTTACCAGTCCATTCCCAAGGTTTTCGTAAAAAAATAATGGAACCACTTGATTAAATTATGATCTGGAAGACCTTTCTGGTTTTCTTATTTTCTATCTTTGACATTTATGTATTGATTTTTATCTATTGTCATTATCAGCTTATAAATATATGTGCGTGTATTCAATAATTTTCTCATAATCATTAAAGTTAAAAAACTAACGAATTTTGCAGATTTTGCTCAAAACTTCATTTCAGTGATTTACATTACAGCTTCAATAAACTTAACAAATAATTTCAAATAATTTAATCTAGTGAATCAGAAATTAGAATAAAAAGAAAATATTTACCTTTTAAATGTTCCTTTTCTAATGAATAACTATGAAAAGTTATGATTTTATTACACGAAACAAATAAGTCTAGATATAAATGCATAAAATTATTGGTTATAGTGTATCCAAGTTTCAATCGTCATTTAAAAGGAAGAATATACCATTTTGGGCGATTTATTACGAACATACCAACATAACCGAGGAAAAATGAATATACTGTTATGGTAGTGAAAGTCGCAAAGTACTACATACAATGCATTTTTCATTAGATTATATTTCTCTCTGTACACTTCAAATATGTAATATTAATAAAATATCCTAAAACTTTTGTGGTGCTTACTATATGCAACATTGTAATCTAAATGGCATAAAAAGTTCAATAAAATAAAAGATTTGTTCGAACGATTTTTCATTATTTTTCTTCTTCAGGAATGTTTGGAAAATTTATTTTATTACAAAAAATTTATATTATAAATAATATAATTATTTGATCATTTAATTCATATTGTTATAATTATTGAACCATAATTGGAAATATTAAGTAAAATGGAAATTTCTAAACTTAAAATAACATGTTAATATTTCTTGAACTTGAATTTGAAGAATTTGGATTTTTGAAAACTGATACATTTGGAGTGAAATTTGTTTGTGAACTCGGAAATATTAAGTGGAAATCTTGATGATTAAACTACTTTTAGATGGATTTATTGATTCAAGGTAGTGTTAAAAAGAAAGAATTTTACAATTGTGCTTCCAGTTTCTGAAAAGATAGAAAAATTTCAGGTTTTCAAACGAAATTAAATATTTTAAAGTTGCTTTCAGGGACAGAAAGTGTTTATGTCAAGAATATTGACGCCCAAATTTAAGTCGGGAAGCCAGTTCGCTAGCTCATTCCGAGTCTGAACAAAGTCATTTAGTGACCCCTCACGCTATGTTTAAAGTGGAATTCGAACCACCAGAATTTTGGTAAAAATATGCAGAAAATTTTTAATTTGTACCGATTTATGGAAATATCCCCAGACTCTTGCTCAGAAGCCCCGAGTATTACCAATTATTCTGACTAAAGATTTGAGTTAAATTTTTTTTTCTAAAAATTAAAATATTTTAAAGTTGAAATCTGAAATTGGAAAATTTGACTGATGCGCATTTCGAATTAATTTTTTTTTTAATTATCTTGTGTGAGAAGAGTAATAAATGAATGGAAATTACTTGAATCTTGTACAATTCAAACTAATATTTGAAATGTCTACAAGAACTTTCATGGAGATATTGAAGTTCGCTAAAATATAAAGAATTTTCGGACTTGGACATTTTAGAATTATACATTTGGATAGTCCGGAAATTAAATAAAGACTTTATGAAGATATTTTGCCGCATATTAAGTACTAATTAAAAAATTCTCACAAGAGAAGATAATTTGAATAGTGGAAAGTCTATAGGAATAAGGCGACACTTTTTTCGAAAATGAGTTATTAATAGTTTTCAGTATTCTTAATATAGACCGTCATCGCACCATTTAAAAAAATGAAAAATTTTTTATCATTTTTTTAAATTCGATTTTCAAGGTCGGTGAAAATCTAAAGACTATTGCGCTTCATGGAGATCGTGCGTTTTTAGATGCTTTGGGGAACTAATGTTGAAAAATATTAAATTGCGCTGCCATCCAAGGCTTTTTTGCATCAACTAAGGGGGTTACGGGTACACTGTGGCGGAGAGTTTTTTTATTACACTTGCATGATTTGTGAAAAAACCCTGATTGCCGCTGTCACGCGTGAGGTAGTTCGCGACAATTTTTGTAAGCGTTTCGTTCTATTGATAATTAAAAATGAAATGCAAGCTGAATTATATTTCTCGTGTTTTTGTGTGTGAAATGATATATAATAACTTTTTTTTCTTTTGATTTGGGGTAGTGTGGGTAATAAAAATTTGCTACGTGGCGAGGATTGGCGGAATTAAATTTATATAATTAATCATTAAAAACTTATGAAAAACACCAAAAAATGAAAAAAAAACACGAATAAATACTGCAACGTACCGTTAAGGGCGAAAATAAGGGAAAAAGCATGGAGTTACCTCCTCTGAACTTTCCGGACCCATGGAATTACCCCGTTTCCCAACTTTGAAAAATTATAAGAAACAAACGGTCTACTATTAACCCTTAGAGAGTACCGGGGGTCCAGTGGACCCCACCCCAAGTTTGATCTAATTTTTTTCATACTAAAATTTTCAATTCGGACTTGGTGTGCGGTCTGTTGGTAGTTTGGTGTTCTAACTACACGATCATATAGTTGGCGGGCCAGTTACTCGTTAATTCGCAGTTCGGTAGCCGACAGAAGCGGGCGCGTCAGAATCGTGGGGTTCAGAGGACCCCGTGTACTCCGAGTGTTGATTTCTCCGATTTTTTCCAATATTTTTTTTTTTCAATTAAAGTGTTAATTTGTGAATAAAATAACGTAAGTATACGATGGAATGTATTTATATTTTTTTCTGCGTAACGTGGTCTTATTTTAAACGTGTTTCCAACAGATGTCACAATACAATTTGCGGCCACGCGGCCTGTGTGTAGAACTCCTAGACAAGGAAGAAGGCGAAACCTTGGATGATGTTTCCGGCGATGAAATCGATCACATGTCTGACGAAAGTGAGTATCCGACCAGTGGAAGTGATTCTGATGAGAATGAATTAGATATGGAAAATGCAAGTCTGCAGCAGCGTCTGATGGAAGCACAGCCTCGAGGTAGACCGTCGATTATTCGGAGAGGCAAAAATGGCTACAAATGGTCGATAAATCCTCCAGGAAGGCAATCGGGTACGTGAAAAACATCTTTCATATTTCTAACGGTTTCTTTTTTGTATTGTGCATATGTATTGCGTAGCACTATGCCAATTCGGTGTAATTTCTTGGCACTGCTTTGATGTACGTGCTCATAAATTTTTGTCATGAAAATAGTTTTATTATGAAATATTGTTGAATTTTGTAATTTGAAATGTGATTGTAACTTCCATATGTATTGCAGATAGATTGAATGATATTATCAACGAAAGAAGACCTGGTCCTACTAAAGAAGCTGAAAATCTTTAAACACTCGAACAATTTTGGGATATTCTATTTGACGAGGGAATCTTGAACATCATAGTTCAACATACAAATAATAAGATAGAGGAGGTATGCCTACAAATGATCGAGAAGAATTTGAGGCTGCACACTTTCCACCATCATATTACTTTGTCTGAACTACGAGCCTTTATTGGAATCTTATATTATGCTGGATTTTGGAAAGCAGCTCACGTTGATGCGAAGGAATTGTGGGACAAAGCTAATGGAACAACGTTTTACAGATGTGTCATGCCACTGAAGCGATTTACTTTTCTGTCTAACTGTTTAGGATTCGATGATAAGAAATCCAGAAGTGCCGATGATAAATTTGCTCCAATACGAGAAATATGGACCATTTTCATTGGCAACTGTTCGAAAAATTATGATTCTAGCAACACATGTACTGTGGATGAGCAGTTACTAGGATTTTGAGGACGCTGCTCTTTCCGAGTGTACATCAAATCAAAACCGGACAAATACGGACTAAAATTAGTTACTCTGAATGATGCAGCTACAAATTACTTGGTAAGTTTCTTTGCTCTACTGTTAATTTATTTCCATCTATCTCATTCTATTCATTTTTTAATTTTATTTCAATCGATTTCAGATATTCGTAATTCCTTATTTGGGAAAAAGTGTCACATACACACCGAATGAACCGTGTTCTGAATACTTTTTCAGAGAAGTCACAGCCCCGATTCATGGTACAGAAATAACAGTGACCTGCGATAATTGGTTTACGTCAGTCCGTCTTATTGAAAGAATGCTTCAGGATGAATATAAGTTGCGAATCACAGGAACAATCCGGAAAAATAAGAGAGAAATTCCAGAGCAAATGAAGGTCGATTCGAAAGACCCACCAGAAAGTCAATTCTGCTTTTCGCGAGATATTGCGTTGGTTTCTTTTACTCCAAAAAAAAATAAGATTGTCCTGCTCGTTTCTTCATTCATCAAATCCACGAATGTCACTAATGGAAAACCTGACATCATACAATTATAACAAAACAAAAGGCAGCACCGATTGTTTTGATCAACTCTGCCATCGCTACACTGTCTCGAGAAGAACATCACGCTGGTCGGTAAGGATCTTTTACGGAATGCTTGAACAGGCGATAGTAAACTCGAGAATCTTGTTGAAATGTAAATTGATCAATACGAATCGCGATCGAAGAATTACAGGCGGCGAATGTAACAAAACTATTGCTCACTACCTTGCACAACCTTTCTTACGCGAAAGGTTCACTTGTAAGTTTATTCGGACGGAGCTAAAATTAGCGATAGCTCACTTGATAAATGAGGATCGGGAAAATGTTCAGGATGAAGAAATGTCTCCAATTCTCGAGAAAAAGGTTCGTTGCCAGATTTGCAAACGAAAAAGGGACAGAAAAACGCGGATAATCTGCTTGTCATGCAAGCGTGCAATGTGCGACGAGCACAGAACGTTCCACTGCGTCGATTGCGTTCTCGAATAATAAGCTAGATTGCAATTATCACCTTTTTTGTTCATTTTACTAAAAATAAAAAAAATCATGGGAAAAAAATTGTTTCAGATTATTTAAGGCCTTGTAGAACCTTCATATCCAGTGAAAAGTGCTTTTCCATTTTTTGCTCAAATCGCCATCTTCATTCTTCAAAATAAATACTTTTTTTGAAACATGGACTATCACACATATTTTTCCCTTAAAATATTGTATTTCGAGAGACCGTACCTAAATTTTTAGCTCAAAATATTCAAAATTAAAGAAATCATGATTTCTATAGAGAAAAACGGCATTTTTGTGACTTTTAAACATTTTTGATTGTTTAAACTAATTCATAGTTAAAATTTGATTATCGAGGGTATTGCATCATATTTCGGAAGGATCAAACTAACTTTTAATATGCTGCGGAGTCAAAACTTTAAGAGGGGGCTTCAGAAACCACTA
Organism: Diplolepis rosae; assembly: GCA_030998225.1. Lineage (NCBI taxonomy): Eukaryota > Metazoa > Arthropoda > Insecta > Hymenoptera > Diplolepididae > Diplolepis > Diplolepis rosae. The sequence goes on from JAPYXD010000631.1 coordinate 2,219,135, forward strand.
CTTTTTGACGTGGGGTCCGCTGGACCCCCTGTACTCCGAGTGTTATGGGGCAGAGGTGTACTCTCTAAGGGTTAAGAGATAAAATGTGGAAATGTTATTAAACTGCATTAAAATTATGTTGATAAAAATTGACGTGTGCCCAAAGCAAACTGAAAGAATGCAAACGTTTTTCCGTCACCGTACAATATTTCCTCATTCTTATCCTCCTTCATTAATTATTTTTCTAATTTTATATCTGGAATTGTTCTGACTTTGATCATTTTATCTGGAAATCTCTTTTTTAATGTGAAAAAAGCACTTTTTTCACGGTACCTTCTGAAGAAGTGATCAAAATTTGGAAAAATAGATGCATTAATACTTTTTAAAAAGAGAGGCATGAAGTCATTAACAGCAATATTACAGAGCCTACTAGTATATATATATATATATATTAGTTTCAGCTTACATAGCCCAGAAATGGTCTTGGTTTCATTTTTACATTTTTCTCTTAATCCTATTTATAAAGTATCCTTATTATATATTTATTAATTACAGCTTACATAGCCCAGAAATGGGATTGGTTTCATTTTTACATTTTTCTCTTAATCCTATTTATAAAGTATCCTTATTATTCTATCCCTGCATTATTATCTAACTGACTAGTTTTTATGATTTTCTATTATCTAATTGATCTTCTATTTGCCTGTTCCTATCTTTTTCTAGTTTTTGTATCCATTTTGCTATTTCATTATTATTTTTCCCTTCCCATATTTTCTCTAAATCTCTATATTCTATTCTTTGTGATTCTGTTTTCCAATTCTTTACGACATTGCATTTTTCAATCAGATGTTTCAGAGTATCTTTTTCCTCCCCGCATAGATCACACATTTTGTTTTCTTCTGTTTCCCAATACCTATTTGTCTTTTCTAAATTCCCACACCTCATTCTAGCTATTTCTTTATAATTCCTACATTCTTTAGTCAAATATTCTGGTTTACCTATTATCATTATCTGTTTATACCTTTCGTTATATCTTGATTTATCTATCTTATTTGCTATCAGTTGTCCTTGTACATCTTTTTCTCTCTTTAAGACTTCTTCGTACACATCTTCTTCACATTTCATACTTTCTATTGCCATCGTACTCAAGCCTAAACTGTTTAAGTAAGTTTCTTTTTCTAGCATATATTGGTCTACTTTTCCACTTATTCTTTTTTCATTCCAGCAAATTCTTGTTAATCTATTTTCATCTTCATTTCTTATTTTTGATTCAAATTTCAATGCTCTCATAGCCCATCGTCCTTTCATTTTTTCTATGTTTAATTCTTTATAAATTAGATATCTAGCTGTACAAAAATCTAAGCCTAATACCCATCTCCAATATATCAACAATATATCTTCTAATTCCTTCCTTTCTTCCCAACCCCATATTTCCACCCCGTATTCTATAACACTTCTCACTAAGTAATAAAATAACATATTTCTCCTATTTATGCCATACCTGCATGCTCTTTCTCCTAGTCCCCATACTGCTTTAGCTGCTGCTACTCCTTTCTTTTTTAATTCTTTTATATGATCTTTATAGTTTCCTTCTGCGTTGAGTATAAAACCTAAATATTTAAAACTTCTGACCTCTTCCACATGCTTTTCGTCCCATTTCCAGATTTCCTTTTTTTCATTTGCTTTTTTGTTATAGATTAAAACTTTACTTTTATCGGTGCTTAATATCAGATCTCTAATTTTCAGAAATTTGTTCAATGTATCCATCATATCAAGTAGTGCTTCTCTGTTTAAAGCTAATAATACTAGATCATCTGCGTAATCCAGGCTCCATATCCTAGTATTTCCTATTTTAACTCCGCCAATATTTCTCTTTCTAAATTCACTTTCCAGTTCACTTATATAAAGACAAAACAGAATTGGACTTAGCACACATCCTTGCCTCAAACCCAATTCTATCCAAAACTCTTCTATTAAACCTTTCTCTGTTCTAACTCTGGCCCTTGTTTCTTCATACATGCCTTTCAACCTTTCAATCAAATATTTACCAATACCTATTCTTTCTAGAATCTCCCATAACTTTTTCCTATTGACTGTATCGAAAGCCTTTTTTAGATCTATAAATAGTGCATATAACTTTTTTGTTTTTGTTTTTTTTTTGTTTTCCTAATTGAATGGTCTAAAACGAATATATTATCTAATGACGATCTTCCTTTTCTAAAACCAGCTTGACACTGGTAAGAGTTTTTTTTCTTCTACTTCTTCGACTAATCTACTCCTAATCACTTCTGCGTAAATTTTATAAGCTGTAGGTAATAATGTTAGCCCTCTGTAGTTATTTGTGTCATTTATGTCTCCGTTTTTATGTATTGTCACTATCACTCCTGTTTTCCAACCGTCTGGTATTTCATCCCCCTCCCAAATTTTTCCTATTATAGCAACTAATATATTATTTTTTAGAAAGATTTGTGTCGATCAGTCAGGGTATAAAATTAAGAAACGAAAGACAGAATGTTGCGTTGTCAGGTGCGACGTTTCGTTGGCATGGGTACGCCAACCTCATCAGGCTTAAGCTTTATTGAAAAACACAAAAAACACTTGAAAAAAACACATCTTATGAAACCAATAACAAATAAATAATACGAAAACAGACAATAATTACCATAATAAATAAGTTAAAATAATTTATAAACGTCGCACTTGACAACGCAACATTCTGTCTTTCGTTTCTTAATTTTATACCCTGACTGATCGACACAAATCTTTCTAAGAATTAACCATGGAGGGTAATATTACTGATTCTAAAATTATTTATTATTTATTTCATCACTTCCGTTTATCCACGCCTCGTTTGGTATATCATCCCAGCCAGGTGCCTTCTTTTTCTTTAAATTTTTCCATGCCATTCTTATCTCTTTTGCAGTAATTCTTTCTTTATCAGTAATTTCTTATTCTAGAATTCTTTTTTCTCCTGTTTTTCTACTATTTCACCCTTGTAGAAGTTTTTCAAAATGATTCTTCCATTGATCCAGCGAAATATCATTCTTACAAGACCCTTTCTTTGTCTTTTTCCTGAATTTTCCTATATATTCCCATACTTGGCTCTCTTTCTTAAGGGTTTTCAATTCCATTAATTGTTCTTCTTTCCATTCCAGCTCTCTTTCTTTACATTTCAATTTCCATTCTTTTCTTGTTGCTAAGTAATTATGTTCTTCCGTTTTACCTACTTTCCAATTATGGTACTCTTTTTTTGCTTTTCTCTTCAGTCTTGACAAGTTCCAAGTCCACCATACTTTATATCCAAGTTTTTTCTTTTTTACTTTTCTTACTTCTTTGGTCCATGATTTCTCTACAATTTCTTTGATATCCCTCCATCTAGTTTCAACATTGTCCTCTATTTTTTCTTCTAATTCACTGCATAATTTTGTCGTGTTTTTTTTTTTTGAATAATTCAATTGTCTCATCATTCCAGATTATAACTTCTTTTATTGATTCCCGTTCTTTTTCTACTTTTTTTGTATGTTCTGTCTTTTGTTCTCCTTTTATTTCAAAAATTAATGGTAAATGATCCAACTCTACTCTCTCTTGGATTTCAAAAAATATGTCATCATTCCATATTTCGTCATTAACTATTACATAGTCAATAACAGTAGATCCTTTTGCACCTATGAATGTGTATTCCCCTTCTCTATCTCCTATTGTATTACCGTTCAATATTTTCCATCCCTTATTTTCGCATAGATCAACTACTTTTTCCCAGCCATTACTGCATTTTTTGTCTTTACTTTTTCTATATACATATTGACCACCACTATCAAAATCTATGTATTTTCCTTCATCTCCTATTCTTATGTTCAAATCTTCTCCTATTATAGTTTTTTCTATCTCTATTTCTTCTATTTCATCTAGTCTCTCCACAATGTTATCTGTATTCTGCGAATTATATACTGACCATATTTTGTACGTATCTCTTTGATCTTTAATCACTGTTTTTATCAGTCCCTTTTCTACTTCTTGTGTTTTTATAAATTCTTCCCCTTCCCATTTTTTCTTTATTCCTATAATAAAACCCCTTGCTGCCCTCCCCTTTTTGTGTTTTTTCGTTGCTTCAATTATTTCCCATTCAAAGTCAGCAAGTAACATTGATTTTACATATCCTATATCTTTATTCTCAACCCAAGTTTCAGACAAACTAACATAATCGTTTTCTACCACGTAATCCCAAAATTCTGTGTCTTTATTAAATATCCCTGCAACATTCCAAAATAAAAACTTTTTCCTACTTTTTACTTTTTCAATTATCCTATTCCTATTCTTTCTATTTCTTCTATTTTCTCTATTAGTTTTTTTTTTGTTTGTATACCCACCTCACTTTGGTTTAATATTTCTTTGGATCCTTTATTTATTTTTCCATTTGGCCTCGGAATATAGTCCACGTTTTTTTCCCTAATATTCTGCCACGATTCCATTTGTCTGCACACCATTCCTGGGCCTGTCGAAATTTTTCTGTATCCTAATATTGTTGTCTCTATTTTCTTCTCCTCCATCTAGATTTTCCAAATTTCCGTTTTTAACGTTTTCATTCCTCTGTTTTTTTTCCTCGTGACTTAGCCTCTCTAACTCCTTTTTCGCCTCCACGAATTCAATCTTTCTAATCTTTTCTTTCTCTTCCCACTTTATCCATTGCTCCTCCACATATACTCTACCTATACCTATCTTGACCTTCCATCTCTTAGATTTTCTTTCAAAAGCCTATTTTTTTTATTTCTTCTTGTTTTCTTCTTTCCTCAAAGCTTAAATCGTTTTCAATATAAATTTTAGTGCCTTTTAGTTTGCTTTTGTTCATCATAACCCTTCTTTTTTCCTCTTCATTTTCTAGTTTTGCAATTATAACTCTTTCTCTGCCCCCATTCGCTCTTGCACTTACTATTATTGTTTTTATGCCTAATTTCATAGCTAAAAATTTTTCAGCCCACGCTTTGAAGTCATTTTGCCCCTCTTCATTTTTGTTTTTTTCAATTGTACCTATTTATTCGTTTACTCCTTTAAGAACTATATTGCAAGCCCTCTCTAACCTGTTCTTTTCGTAAAACATCTTTTTCATCTTAAATACCTCTCTTTCTGTGAGTCCATCCGACGCGCCGCTGGCCGAGCTAACCATACTTTTGCCTCCGCTCGTAACACTCCTTCGGCTTTTGCGACTCATGGCACTCTTCAAGCTCCATACAGAACCGCTGGCTCCGTCTGACGCCACATCTCCTAGCTGCGAGTCCTCCGATGCTTTCGTTTCCGCTACTGCGCTCAATGCCGCATCTAACCTCTCTGACCATTCTTTCACTGTTTTTCCTAAATCATCTACTTTTCCCTCTAACTTTCCTGACTTATCTTTCAGTTTATTTATTTCATCTCGTTGTGCTGAAAATTTGCTTTCAAATTCTTTCTTCTCCTCTTCACTTTTCTTGCACAGTTTTTACAGTTTCTCTTTCAGCTTTTTATTTTGTTCATGCAGGTCTTCGATTTCGGCGTGCATGTTCTTTGAGTCCACGTCTTGGAACGATACTTTTTTTGCGTTTTTATTCAATGCGGCATGGAGTTTCGATTGTCTTGTGCTTGAAGGTTTCGCTAGTACACCTCTGCTTCCCATGATCAGACACTTTTCCCTCTTAGTCCTAACCTCAAAATTCCCACCGGTTTCCAAACTTTCTTTATTCACTTTCCTTCTTTTTTTCACAGGAACTTTATTAATATTCACACACTACACTTTTTTCTGCAACTTTGTATAATGCTTTTTTAATATTCAAACGGTAATTACTTTCAAAAACCTGTATCTCGGTAGGGGGCTGCTCGAGCCACGTGTGCACGCTCTCGCACCATCTAACCAAGTCCAGAGCCTACTAGTAGAGATCAGTTATACCATCTGATCAAATTTGACCCGGACTGGTCCAGTTAAACCGCGAGCGTAAACCAAAACGATAAAAAGTTTTTTTTCTAGGTTGGTAATACCTTCTTTGCCAGTCGTGTGAAGTTTGAGCGGCAGACGTCCATTAGTGTGTGTTTGGCAGCCATTGGTTTACGACACGAAAAGTTTGTCTGGCAATTTTCACTATGGAAAAAAAAATTGAACAACGAGTTTGCAATTTTTTGTTTCCGATGGAATTACGGCTACGGAATCATTGAAAATGTTGCAGAAGTGTTTTAGGGAGTCTACTCTATCGAGAACGCAAGTATTTAAGTGGCATAAAGCACTCAGTGAGGGTCGTGAGGTCATAGAAAACTTGCCTCATGCGAGTCGTCCATCTACCTCTGTTAAGGACGATAACATCGAAAAATTGAAGAAAATTGTGCTTGAAAATCGTCTTGTTGGCATTAGAGAGGTAGCAGAGACTCTCAACTTCTCTTATGGATTGACTCAACAGGATGTGGTTCATATTTTGGGTATGGAGCGCGTCGCCGCCAGACTTGTGGGCAAACAACTCATGGATTCTTCACCACGATAATGTGCCGTCACATTCCAGCCTGATTGTGACTGAATTTTTGGCTGAACACTAAATAAAAGTTATTGCTCAGCCATCGTATTCACCAGATTTGGCTCCTTGTGACTTTTTCCTGTTTCCAAAACTCAAATATCCGTTCCTGGGAAAATGTTGTTTTTTTAATCAGTCCGGGTCAAATTTGATCAGATGATATACTGAGGACGATGATGAAGATCAGCTATGTGACAACGAAAGTGATTTGGATTTCTTAGACACCAAGATGCAGTATAACAAAAAGTATCATATAGTGGGTGTTGAAGTATTTGATTAAATTACCGAAAAATTGAACGATTAAACGAACTTACCTAAGCGAACTTCGATCGTAATTGTACGAGTAGTCTCGTCCGAAGGAGATCACTTGTAGTAACGCCAGTTGCTCGATCCAATTACTGCAAATTTAAAAAAGAACAAGTTTGGCGTTCTAGATGGCAGCCCATGCTCACGCTTCCCAACACCGTTCATTTATTTTAAAAAGGATAAAATCACATTCCCGGGGAGTGTAACTTGGGGCAAGGGTGGGACTGATCTCCTTTGGACGAGACTACTCCTACAATTACGATCGAACTTCACTTAAGTAAGTTCGTTTAATCGTTCAATTGTACTTCGCTTTCTCGTCCTCTGCGATCACTTGTAGATGTTTAAAGCTGAAGAGTGTGATTTTTCAAGAAAGGTCAACTAAAGTTGTACACTGACTTGACAAAAACAGGAATTTATTTACAAACAAAAGGAGCAGATATAATATTAGAAGTTTTACAAATTATAAACGGCTCGTGCAAAACCTGAACTATCTATCAGTAGCCTGTTATAAACCTGGGAATTTTTTGACCATCCAGCTGTCCTGAATATCGAATCGATATTTAGACCTCTATGAGCTGCATGCAGCTGAGGTTGTAGAAGCGTGTCTGTTCGACCTGAAAAAACCTCCTCAATACCACTCTCAGTCAGCACCGTTCTAATCCAACGACTAATTGTTTGAGAAGAAATATGATTGTAGGGCGCTTTAGTAACGATGAACAAAAAAGGACCATTTAAAGGCCTCAAGGCCTTAGATTTAGTCAAATATTCACATAACGTATCGACAGGGCAAAGAGAAGGTTTTCCGGAAAAGAGGGTAAAATAAGAAAAGGCTGATTTTGTCTTAGCCCTGATGTCTTATGTCTATCTGAAATTTTAATGCGCACTTCTTCTTTAAGAAAATTGATATTATCAAGTTTTATCAAAGATAAGGCTTAGGACCTTTGTGCTGTAATAAGTGCCAAAAATACAACTAATTTTTTAGATAATTCGTCAAAAGATAAGGTCGAATTCGGGAAAAGGGTGGAAAGGAAATCCAAAACTTTGGTAGAATCCCAAGTTTCGCTGTATCGGGATTTAGGAGGCTTTTGTACCGAGGCCCCTTTCATAAAATGAAAGAACCAAAACCAAAGAAAGATTGGCTTCTCATGCTGTCCCCTGTAGAATTAATACTTTCTGCAGAATCTGGCGGCCACCAGAGTAAGTGATTTGCATGTCGGGAAAGCTTTCCTGAAAGGAGACGATAATAATCTTATTTTCGAATCAAAAATTTGAACTTCGGAAACTGTTAATTTTATGAAAAGAGACAACCAAGATTGAGAAGGCCAAGAGGGAACAACAACCACGCTATCTGCTCTATCATTATAAATTTTTCTGAGAACTCCTAAAATAAGCGCAAAAGGCGGGAAAGCGAAAAATTAAGGTAAGTCCATTGAACAGTGAAAGCATCAACGGCCTCAGCATCCGGGTCAGGAAACCAGGAGAAAAAGACGGAGCATTTAGCATTGTTAATGGTCGCAAACAAATCGATGTCGAATTTGCCGAAAGTGGATTTGATTTTTGAGAAAGCAAAATCCGATATCTCCCATTCGGTATCCTCTGATAAGATTCTAGATTCTTTATCTGCGATGGAATTATTACTAGAGTTGATATGCGACGCAAATATCCAAATTTTCCTCCTCTCACACCACTGCCATATCATGCAACTCAATGCTGAAAGTTTCGGATACTAGATGCTACTGATTTTGTTCATATAACAAATTAAACTGGTATTATCGATTCAGAAAAGAACTTGACATGAGCCGAGATCTTCAGCGAAGCATTTCAAACCATAAAAGGCTGCTTTAATCTCTAAATAATTAATGTGTTCCTTTTTCTCCTTAGAATCCCACCAACCATGGGATATAATTCCATTAGATGACACGCCCCAACCTGAGAGAGAGGCATCGAAAAAAGATAACCAGGTCATAAAAATCGTCTCTTATAGGGTTAATAGCAGTCAAAATATTGCTTATCCACCAATCTAAATCATCCGACAATTTAGGGCTGAAAGGCATTTTTGCATTATAATTATCGTTCGATTTTTCCAGAGCCAAAAATTTTTGTCGTATACAAGAAACCGTATTTAATTGCTGGGTAAGCCGAGACTAATGTCCCTATAAATTGAGCGGCATCTCTGATATGGCATGAGAATTCTTTACGAAAAACTGAAGCCCAATTCAAAATTTTAAGTTTTTTTCTCTCAGTCAAGCCAATTGAGAATTGAGATCTCAGATAGTGTACGACTGGCCTCATAATTTCCATGAAAATGAAAGGAACCGTACACAAACCGAAGGGTAAGCAATTAAATTCGTAAAGAGTATCTTCGAATTTGAATCTCGAAAACTTCCTGTAGTTTTTGTCAATTTTGATTGCAAAATAGGCATCCTGGATATCAATTGTAGCCATCCAACAACTTTTTGACACTGACCTCAAAACTGTTTTCAAATCCTCTAACTTAAAATGAGGAGCAATTATGAATTTATTCAAGGCCTTGAAATTCGAAATGAAACGCTTACTACCATTCGGTTTATCCACCAAGAAAAAGGAAGAAATAAATTGATCTTCAGTTGGTGTGCAAGGAGGAATTATTCGCTTATCAAGTAATTTGTTAATTTTATCGATGCAATCTAAATGATCGCGAGAAAGACGAGGAACGTTCGGAAAAGCGAGTTGAAAAGGGGGGTGTATAAATGGGATTTTATAACCCGAAACTGCATCTAGAACCGTCTGATCAGAGGTTAGGTTAAAGGGAGAAATCCATGTACAAATTTCAAAAAATCGCACAGCTTGCAAACAGCAACAGATTGAAGAAAATCTGTTTTTTGAAGACTCAGAAGGACTATTGTATAGACCTAGGTTTGCAGATTAATCGGTAAGTAACTAAAACTGGTCGTTATTGGGACCCGTTATGGAGAGTTGGTAAACTTCATCTCCTAAAGGTCTATACACAGCACCTTTTATTTTTAATCGTAAATGCGGGACAAGAGAGAGACGCACTGAACGTAGACAATGATAACACTACTTTATTTAAATTACAAAGTTCAAATGTTTACAACGTAGAGAGGTATCTCTGGCACTTCGCGTGCGCCGGCCAGCAAGTCACTAACTGTAAGAGAGTCAACTCCCCTGGTCGCGCGGCGGTATCCCCACTTCCACGGCAGGAGGGGGAACCTAAACACTAGCGCTTCCCACACCATTACCCTGCGATACACCATCTCGTGAGGAAAATTTGAATTAATAAGAGTAGGTTCATTCTCCATGCATACAATGTAAACACCGTGAAAACAAACCGAGTAAAATTTATTTTAATTTAATTTTAAGTGTTTAAAAAAAAGTTGTTGAAAAAAATTTGTTAAAATGGAGTCAGCTCAGTTAGGTGTAAAATCTCGGCCTAAGCCTTCGAAAAGTAAAATATATTGCTCAGTTTTTGGTTGTAGTTCAAAAGCTTGTAAGAATCCTGAATTAAGTTTTCATCACTTTCCTCGTATCGGAAAAATAAAAGTGAATCATGTCAATAAATTAGGAGAAATAGATTTAATTGACAGAAGGTTACTCTGGGAGAGAGTTTTAAGAATGCCAAGAAAGTTACAAAAAGTATGCGAGTCTGTTGATTTCATTTTAAACAAGATAACTACACAATGTTTACATTTTATATAGGTATATAGACGGCAATTAATAAAGGGTTTTTCAATAGGGACATAACAATTTTATTTATGAATAAAACATAGAAATATTGGAGATATTGAGTTCAAATTTATTGTGGGTGTAGTGCAAGCATTACATTTTAAGAATAAAATTCGATATCGGTCATATGACCACATTTCGACCGGAACGTTGGCAATATCGCGTTGTATGTTGTCTTTGAGGTCGTCTAAAGTTGCTGTCTTGTTGGCTTGTTGGCATAGACCAGTGACTTGATATGACCCCATGAAAAGAAATCCAATGTCGTTAGATCGCATGAACGAGGCGACCATTTGACCGAACCTTTTCTCGAGATAACACGTTCACCGAATTTGCCTTTCAATAAATCGGTTGTGACGCGTGCTGTGTGGCTAGTGGCACCGTCTTGTTGAAACTACATATCGTTGATGTCAAGTTCATCCAATTCTGGCCACAAATAATCTTCCAACATAGCACGAATCAATTTAATCGTGAAAGCATGTAGGTCAAGATCTTTTCGCATAATACGCCACAGTGTCGTTTGAGCGATGCCCAATTCTTGAGAACGACGTGGAATCGACTGATTTGGCTCATTTTGAATCGATGCACTTACGGCTGCGATTATTTCTTCGCCTCGAGCAATACGACGTCTTTTTGGCACCGAAACGTCCAATAGTGTAAATTTGGTCTCGAATTTATCCACTATAGCATGCACAACCTGTCGGGTAGGACGATTATTACGGCCGAAAATTGGAGTAAGCGCTCTTAAAGTTGCGACCACCGACTCAGAATTTCGGTAGTAATTTTTAATAATTTCCAAACGTTGCTGGTTCGTGAACTTTACTATGATGAAAATGTTGACTTTAACTAACGTTTTGACATTGACAGTTCATTAAAAGAGTTTAAGGGTGCGTTCATATAAAGATACAAAATTGTTATGTCCCTATTGGAAAACCCTTTATAATAAAAATGTCTAAATATTACCGAAAATATTTATAAAAAACTAATTTCTTTTGAATTTAACTTATTAGTTTTGTGTGTGTCAATTTTAGAATTTAGTAAAAAGATTTTTGTAGAACATTAATGGAAAAAAATTGTAGCATTGATACTAGATTCAATTTAAGGATTGCTCTTTCGTAAGCATTTTATTCAGGGGGTTGATTAATAAAATTCCACTCTTTCTCGTGTCATTTTTTCACAGCAAAATTTTCAAAAATAAATTTGTTTCCAAATATTTGCATTTCAAGGGCATGTGATACTTAGGAAATTAGCAACTTTTATTGATTTTAGTTTTACTTAATTTTATGAAACTCAAACAAAATTTAACTTACGCGTTTCTATCTATTTTATTTTTGACGGTCACTGAAAGATACTGCACAGACATTGTTTGTAACATGATAGATATTTTAAGTGAAGTTTTAAAAAGAGCATTTCCTTTTCCTTTTTCAGACGAAATTTTGAGAAACATGCCACACTGTTTTGAAAACTATTCCGATACTCGATTCATTTTAGATTGTACCGAAATTGACACTCAACGGCCGAAAAAACTTTACTGCCAAATAACAACTTATTCGCACTACAAAAGTAGACATACTCTGAAATTCATGACTTTGGTCACTCCAGGTGGAATGATATCCTTTGTTTGTAAGGCGTATGGAGGTAGAGCGTCTGATAAATCAATTTTCGAACAAAGTGGTTTGTTAACACACCTAGTAAGAGGCACATCGATAATGATAGATAAAGGTTTCTTGATCGATGAAAGGTGTTCCGAATATCATGTTAAACTTATCAGACCAGTCTTCCTTAGGGGTACTAATCAATTTTCAGCAACTGATGCTTTAGAAACTGCGGATATTACAAGTGCAAGAGTCCATGTGGAAAAACTAATCCAAACATTAAAAGTATTTGAAATTTTGGGTACAAAAATTGCCTTATGTCTTGTGCCAAAATGTGAAAAAATTATAACTATTTTATCTGCGATATAAATTTAAATTCGTCTATTGTTGAAGATGACAAGTTTTATTCATAATAATGTTGAAAAGTGCAAGATGTTTGAAAAAGCGATTTATAAATTTCATATAAGCGTATATTTTATGAAAGCATAAAATGCTTCATTGTTATTATTTAAATGCTTAAATAATTGTTACTTCTATTGACAGATATTTTAATCATCGAACTTAATTCCGCAATACCTTTCTTGATACAAACATGATGCAGCATTGTATTAAAATAAATGTCTTTTAAAGATGTCAACATATTTCTTGCATATTCCGAATCAAATTCTATTTCTATCACACGAAAGGATTTATAAAAGGACGCAAACAATATGAAGTCGGTTTTCTTTAAATTCAGGACCGCCATTCCCAGTTGAACTTGAGCGAAATAATGACTTTTTTCTTTTAAAGTGAAATTATTATTGAAATACTTCAAAGATTTAACTGCATCTATTATGCTTTGAGTTTTTCCAGCGAATGGGCACTAAATTTCTATTAATTTGTTGGGGATATCGTTTTCATCAAGAGCTACACCATCCGGACTATACCCTAGCCACGGGTTTTCAGCTGGTGCAATCAAACCTAGTTGTACAACCTTAACATTTCTTGTATATTCGTAGCCCTTTCTAACATTGGGTTCCTGTTCAATGCCATGCTTCATGACTGCAGTTGGTTTAAATGGCTTTGGAAAAAAGTATTTCAATGATTTTTGCTCCCAATCAGCTTTTTTATTGTTTATATATGTGTAAATTGAATAATATCTCGAACCTATTATTCGAAACTGTCTCTTCAGTTTCCATACCGCTTTATTATGTAGTGTTTTTTTTAGTATTATAGGTTTATCCTTCCCGTGAATATGTTATAAAAAGGAAGAAATTTAATTTTTTGATTTTTTTTACGGATCAGCGTTTCAGCGCGCAGCATTTCGGCCAGGTAAAATGTAAAATTACAATTATTTGATAAAAAGATGACAATTTTTACAAACGTTTTTTCCATTGCTCTCAGTTATCCCCCATTTTCGATGGTTACAAATCAGGACAGTCGGGCAAACCCCTCGTTTGGCAATTTTCTGAAAGATAGGGAATTATTAACCGCGAATCAGAGAAAAACCGAAATGACGAGCGCAGTGCCAATCATCAAAAATCACTTCGGTCTCAGCACCTACCTAAGGTAGGTTTGAGTGACCATTTCTACCCTGGGAAAAAAGTTGCAACTTTGCGTTGCTCCGAGTTTCCTCAGGATCACCACTTGTGAATTAAGGAGGTAGACTTAATGACTCGCTGCATGTTAGCATCAGCGAATCAATCATTTTAAGAGCTTCTCCGAACTTGTTGACCCGCCCTCTGAGTTTAGTTAGGGGTTTGTTGGCTCACGTGGTCGCGTCGCGTTTTAAAAACTTAATTTTTTTCATCAAGCTTAAAAAACAATAAAGCCTGAAAAGAGAGACGTTTGCACAGCACGCATTTTCTAAAATCTCGAATAGTGATTCCCTTCCTACCTAAAAAAGGCAAGGGATAACTACTCATCAGTCAAAATAATCATACCCAAAACAACGAATAAAAACCACTACATACCCACCGTAGATTTAGTCGTTTTCTCGTTGTCTCTAACAAAGTCACACCCATCTAACTCTTGAAGCTGCTTATGTGGTCTTTGTTCCTCATCCTACCTTAAACAACCTTTTTCTTTCAAATCCATTGAGATTTCTGAAAACGCGTGCATTTCTAATGTTAGACACATTCTTTTTTTTATAGTTGAGGGGAGCGCCGATAAAAACATATAAATGATAATGCATCAACAAGTCCGCAAAACATTATTTTCAGTTGGTAGGGATGTTGGAACTCTTATCATTAAGGCAGGAGCAAACCTGGGTCCAGAAATCAATCGGCGGAATTTTATTATAACTCACAAAATTTATTCGACCTTTTTCTCTAGACAACATACAAGCTTCCCCTTTTTTCTTCTCTTCTCTGCGCCCTCTCGCGTTACAATTATAAAAACGTTACGAATTTTACCGCTCTTTTACGCTCGCCTTTCTGACATCCTCCCACCTTGAGTCTGTGACTCAACTGTTCACTCACAATTTAGAAAAGAGCGTGGTTTCCTAACAATTCGGCCAACATGCGTTTTATACTCCTTTTCTTTCGATCTCTCAACTTGACAACCTTCCGAGCTCACCACAGGCTCGCTCACAACTTTATCAGAAAGTTTAGCCCGCATATCTTTAGCTTCATTTTCGCTAGAATAACTTAGTTCTAATGGATAAACACGCTGTATAGGACGCTGGAAGGTTCCACTTTTCGTCCTCAAATAGACGACGCATACACTACCATCCCTACCCGCGATTAAGTTTTCAATGCGTGCCTAAAGCCAATCAATCCGCTTGCGAGCATCATCTTCTACAAGTACTACATCGCCGATTGATAGTTTACGAATCTCTCTGGAATGGACCTTAGATATTAATTGTCCTAGATATTCTTTACGGAATCTATTCCTTAAATGTTCCATAATCTCTTGTTTTTGTTGGTATCTAGAATTAAGATCAAGTAAGTAAGACACGCTTTTCCTAACACTTTGCGAAGAATCATTGGTGGACAGAGAGGTCACCAATTCCAAGTATACCACTCTATAAATGGCACACGTATACAAGCATATCCAAGCCTTCTTCTGCCCGCGCAAGTAAACCGGGACTGCGAAATCAACACCGATTACTTCAAATACAGCCGCGTCCTTGACACGATGAATAGACAAAGGCGCTGGAAGTACCTGCATAGGCTTCGAATTGTACCTGTTACAAATCACACATTTCTTTATAATAGAACGTAACGCTTTACGCGTTGACAGAATCCAGAATTTTTCGCGTAGTTGACACATAACTGTTTGTACTCTCGCGTGACACATGGTCTCGTGAGTCTCTCTTATAAGCAACTTAACCGCTGGATCATTCAAATCAAGTAAGATCGGACAAAGAAAACTAAAACTATCATCGCGTTCTACAACTTTGGTTTTGAGACGAGTTTATAATTTTTAAATTTCAACATTATCGCAAAAAATCAAATCATTTTATCATACGACGAAAACCTATCCACAATTTCAAAATTTACATGATCGTCTATATTCAACATAGCTATTTGAGCCGATCTCCGCATTTCCACCCCAACCTCATCCTCATCGACTTGTGCCCCCAAACAGGGCCAGACGGTTTCTTCGCGCCGCAACCAGTCGGTTCCCTCCCACCATCGCGAATCTAACAGCTGTTTTGCTTGACATCCGCGTGACGGCAAATCAGCAGGATTTAACTCACCCGGCACGTACCCTCCCAACAAATTGTTGAGTCTGATTTCCTTCACTCTATTCCACACAAACACGGCCCATTGTATATCCCGCTGTATCCATGCCAAGACGGTTGCTGTGTCCGACCAGCAAAACACAGGGACGTTGGTGTCCACAATTTCTTTAATCTGCCGAGCACCTATGGACGCAGCCAATAACTCCAACCGCGGTATCGACGTACCTTCTGAGGAAACGCGAGTTTTCGCACCAAGAAAAACTAAGTCTACCTTCTCGTTATCCTTCACGCGCAAAAAAGTTACAGTAGCGTACGCCGATTTGCTTGCATCACAAAAGGTATGAATAGAGAATTCACCTGTACCAAACTTTCTCGCGGTCTCAATTTTCTCTAAATACGGTAACTGTTCCTTTCAATGTAAAAACACTTTTCGCGTTTCTTTATCTACGGGAGTATCCCAATCAATTTTCTGCCTGCATAAACCTTTTAGCAACAATTTGGGTAACAGAGTCACGGGCGAAGTAAAACCGATCGGATCAAATACTTTATGCGCGGCCGACAAGATCGAACGCTTAGTGACCTCCATGTCACCTTCATCTCTCCATAAATCTGTATTTACCGCAATTGTATCACGCATTTTATTGAACAACAATCCGAGTACTGACGTCGTTTCTTTACCCGTTGCATCGCGCGTGTGTTCCCAGCATCTCAGATCAAAACTGCCCAACGCCATCATCTCCTTTGCTGCCGCCATGAACTCGCGTAATCTACCTTCCGATTCTACACTAGTTATGCAATTATCCACGTAAAAGGATTTGGATAAGTTTTCAATAACTTCACGAGCCTATGACCCTTTTCCATCAGTCTCCGCTTGCAATAAATTTGAGAAGTGTAATTTCAAAACTGCCCCCAATAAAAACGGACTACATTTGAGACCGAACACTACCCGCTTATGTCGAAAAGTTTTCAACCGTCCGTCAACCACCCAAAGGAACCTCAAATAATCGCGGTCTTTAGGATTTATCTCAATCTTCAAGAATGCCTTACGAATGTCAGCCAAAACAGCTAGCTCGTGTTCCCGAAACCTTAGCAACGTCGAAGGTATCTACTCGATAAAATTCGGTCCCTTTTCAAGACATTGATTCAGGGAGGGGAAACCCGTGGCGCTTGCTGACGCGTCAAGCACCGGTCGTATTTTCGTTGTGCTCTCTGCTTTGATAATTGGGCGATGAGGCAAGTAATGACACACGGAGCTCGCCTCTTCTACTACTGGCTCAATAATGCCTTCATCCTGCCATTCTTTGAATACTTGATCGTACTAAAAAAACAAATTAATTGTCTTCAACGATTTGCTCTTTTATTAATTGATTTGTCTTTTCAGTCGGATCCTTAATACCTAAAACGTCGAGACTCCATAAGTCTGGAATTTGTGCACAATTCACAAACATAGACAGAGCAACAATTGCTGCATCTGTCCGCTTGGCCGCAGGATTTCTTTCCACGAGAGTCCAATCCAACCTAGCTTCAAACGCTACAAAGCCGTTGCCTAATTAAAATTTTTCTCCCGTCATAAGTTTGCCTGAGACATCCGCCCCTATGAATACATCAATAGTATTATCCTCATTTCCGCATTTAGGCGCTAAGTCAGAAAGTAAAATATTATTTCTTTCCAATTCCTCCAAAAAAAACGCTTTTCTTTACACTCGGAATATTTTTGCAAATAATATGCTGATCCATAGCCTCGAAATT
The DNA here is from genome assembly GCA_030998225.1 of Diplolepis rosae. NCBI lineage: Eukaryota > Metazoa > Arthropoda > Insecta > Hymenoptera > Diplolepididae > Diplolepis > Diplolepis rosae. The sequence goes on from JAPYXD010000631.1 coordinate 2,236,675, forward strand.
GCACGCGTATTGTTTATCACGACTCCTCATACGAATTAAAAAAATTATGCCGCTGACTATCTGTATTCAACCCGCCAAACAATGAATGGGTCACATCTTTACTTGCGATAGGAATGTAATCTAAAAACTCTGCTACGTCACTGCGAATATACGGACGATGCGAGCCGCTATCCACGACTACTCTAGCTTCCTTCTCTCTTAACTCAGAATAAAGGACAACGCGCATCGTTTGCATATATACATCAGGCAAATAAGAAGAACTAGCAAGATTTTGCTCTTTGTCTGCATTTATCGTTTCCCCGACGCCACTTACCCTCGTTACGTCCGCGTGGCGAGAATTGTCCCGACAAACAAGAAACGAATGGTGTCTGCTACATTTTGAACATTCTAATTTTACTCTACACGTTCGCGCTGTATGACCATTTTTTAAACATTTAAAACAGCAATCGTTTTCACGAATCAACTTTCTTATCACATCCCCTGATAACGTCTTCGCTTTTTCGCACGTCGCATTCTCGTGATTATTACCACAAAAAATACATTTCTTACGACTTCCCAAAAATTAGACTAGTTTTCTTTCAAAGCGCAACAGCACGAATTCGTGGCAAAATATTAAAGGTTTTCTTTTTCTTTGGTTTTAGATATAGAAACTGCACGTGACAAACACGAAAATAGGACTCGGACACATAAAGTTCATTCTATCAAACAATAAAACGTGAGTTTTCCTTTATGTCGCCACTCCTTAAAATAAGGAGCTTGTTGAACGAAATTTTCCCCCTTCGTGAAACCTAAAATGTCGAATCCTAAAATTGGTAAATTTTGACCAAGTTAGGCAATAAAATTTCTATAAAAAACTTAAAATTTAACATTAAGAAACCGCGAAAGAGTGAAATGTTTCAATTTATAAATGGGAGAATTGTTGCGAATACTGCTAATTTAAGAGGGCACACCGTGATAGACTGTAACAAACGAATTAAACGCAATAAACGCTACATCAAGTCGTGAAAAAAATTGGAAGGAGATTCTTGGGTCCCGGTAAAAGAAAACTGGAACGATTACTTAATATATTTAACCCCCTAAGGAATCTCCTTTTGTGTAATTATAGTAAATTAATTTTCTGTTATGATTAATTCAAAATAAAATATTTGAAATATTGAAAATTTGATAGTTTCGAAAACAATTATTTTATTCTCCTCAATCGAAGACAGGCCTTAAATGGAAGATAAAGTGTCTTTTGCTATATTTTTTTTATACACATATATTCGTTTTGCTTAATCTATTTGAGATTGGAACTTTAAAAGTTGAAAGAGCTAAACTGTTTTAAGTAGAATGCATTGTACATTTTTCTTATCAATATTGTTGAATGTGTTGTTCCAAACCAGGACAACTCATGAACTTAAAATAAAAGCTTCCTCATTGTTATTTACATTTTCTTTTAACAAAGTTTCAAAATGGTCAATCAAAACGAACCAGTTAGGAAAATACTGAAACAGTCTCAGTCCATGATGGCTAGCAGTTTTAATATGGGTAAACATTTAAGAAATACGACCCAAGCAGCGGTTGCTAACCATCATGTTTCTGATGAACACAGCGCAGCGCTCGATTTATCGATAGATTAAGATAATGCAACGTACTAAGCATTAGACTATGTGTTGTGTTGTTCGTCCCTGCGCGCTGTAGAAATAATTGATTCGGACGATGAAGATATAGCCGACTTAGATGAAATGTTGTTGAAATTGAAATCAATTGTTGTAAAAATAAAAAGTGTTGCGAATAATCAGGCTAAAGTAATAAACACGGTAAAGAAAAATTCCAAGAAGATATCTGATTTAAAGCATAATACGACAAAGCAATTTAACGAGTTTACAGATTTAATGGTGGATAGAATGGATAGCTGCGAGCAAATGCGTAAATCAGAAAGCGAATTTAATAAGTTTAGAATTAGATAAAAATGTAAAACAGGTGGAAGCTAAAGTCAGTGCATTAAGTGAGGCTCCTGAAGAACTTCACTGCTTACGTGGAGATCTCATTGCTAAAAAATGGTGCATGAAAAAAGATTAAAGCATCTGGAAGACCACCAGTTCGTTTTAGAAAATAAACTAGAAAGAAACCAGGGAAGTTCTTCGGCAGCCTCGCCATGGTTAAACAAATATCCCATGCCTAAATTTTCAGCACATAAGCGTGAAAGGCCAATGCGATTTTCGAGAGATTTTGAACGCTATATAAGTGATATCGATATAAATTCTAGTTATTTTAATTATGTAATTTTTGCATGTTTAGGAGGTATTGCAAAAGAGTGGTGGGAGCTGGTTTTCTTGGAGCATAAAATCGTGAGCTCTTTTAGAGAAAAATTTATAAAAAAATATTGGAATCAGAATGTATGCTTTCAGATTTGTTCAGAATTACAATTTGGAAGACGCTTTCCCAATGGAAATTTATCTAAAGTCGAATATGCGATAAAAATGATATATTATGCAAAAGACTTAATCCCACCACCCTCAGAAAATGAAATCGTGTCGAAACTGTCAAGAAACTTTCACGATGGCTTAGGACAGCTATTTTCATAAAAAATATTAAAAAATATGAAAGTTTAATAGAACTGCTTGACGCTTTTAATCATGCAGGCCCTTCAAATTCGGGTTCTGGAAATAATAGTCAAAATTCATATAAACATCAAAGATCTCGTCCTAATGTTTATGGAGAGATTTGCCATTCAAATGAAAATAATTTTAGAGGACGTAATTTTGTCTCAAATATAAATCGAAGTAATTTTGGAGCAACGCCGAGTCATGCTCAACAAAACACGAATTATAACTATAACCGTAGGACGGCTTCAAATGGTCAAAATTATAAAAATGATTCTCTTTTCACAAATAACGTGGGTCGTCACGAAGGGCGTAACTAAACACCCCGCATAGAGGCGTCAACGAATCTATGCAGCCACGAAACGGCGATAGCGGGCCGCAGCGGCGCACCGACTAGCCGCACCTACCAGGGGAGCAATAAAAAAGATCCCTCCCCCGAACGACGCGGACAGCCGAGTCTGCACGAGACGCAGGACCGTGGGTGCAGGCCCCGATGCGATTTCTACTGGCCCTAGTTGTTGCCGCACTCCGCACGCCCATCGAGCTCCCTCGTCTTCATCACCAGGGTGACGAATGCCTCGAGAATCATCCATGTTTGTTCAGACTGGAGCATGAAAGAGACCATCGTTTCAATCCCAGGATCTAATGTCATGAAAAGACCTCCAGAATTAGATGTTTGAAAAGATTTGTTAGAATCCGAAGACGTTGAACTTATAAACAATATCCATAAGTATCCAAACATCAATGTAAAAATTCAAGGTGTTAAAACAGAGGCACTCATCGATACAAGAAGCGAAATAACGTGTATTTCGGAGAACTTTTTTAAAAACAATAAAAATAAATTTGAAGAATATAGAATTTTTCCAATCGTCGGCACAAGCGTCGTAGATGCCAGAGGTGTAAAACCTATAAAATCAATCAATAATAATCAATAATAATAATGTCAATAATGGACTTAAATAGTAGCCTGAGATAAGAAAACCCTTTCACTTACAAACTAGCGCGAGTAATGTGGCATTGGGTGCCGTTCTGTTTTAACTAGATGGAGATGGAAATCCATACCCCATTATTTATGTCAGCCGAATCTCAAAGGGCGCTGAGCTGGCATACTATACAACAGAGAAAGAGCTGTTGGCGGTTTTATGGGCCCTACAGAAATTTCGTTCGTACAAATGGGTGGAAAAATCATTATCAGAACTGACCACAAGGCATTGACATTTTTGAAAACATGCAAGCTTTTAAGGCAGGGGCCTGCTTTGGAAGGCCGAAATTCACCGGTTTTTGCAAAGCGTTTTTGGAAGGGAAATAAATAAGTTAACCAAACACAGTTTTGGAGCCATTTTCTTATATATTTGAAGTTCGACAAAAAATTTGTGTGACATGCAGCAACGCATTATAAGCCGAGTTATAGAGAATCTCGTAGAGCGCCCCGCCGTTGAAGTACCTCAGCTGCGTGCAAGATAGCGTTTGCAATTTTTATCTGAAACAAAAAATATTACAGATCGTTATTTTTCGTATAGTTTTTTTCTACTTCAACCAATAAAATCCGGAAAAAATGCAAAATTCGAAATTCTCGCAAATTTCAACAAAAAAAGTGATTTTTCAGGCAAAAAAAAATTGTTTCAACTACCTGCCAAACACGTTTAAAGATTTTTTTGCTCAATGGTTCACGGACAAGTGAAAGTAAAACTGAAAATAATGCCGTTGGAATGGAGTCGCTATCTCATTTGGTTTTTTTTATCTTGCACGCAAAATTTAAAAAATCGTAAAAATAGAAAACCGAGAAAAAGCCCTTTAAAGTTTTCAACAGGAATAAGTAATAATTTTCAATAACTTAGGCTAGTACTCTGCTAATCAGCTATTTCTGCTCCATATAGTAGTCCTACAGCTTCCTCATAGTACTCATTTTAGTGCAATTGTTCGATTCTACGGGCTGTTTGAGCCTCTTTGCTCGATAAGGACGCGCGTGTGTTCTCCCTCTCGATCCGCTGCTTGTCGACGTTATCGGCGAACATTTTGCATTGCTGGCCGATTTTCAGCCGAAGCTGCTGCATGGTAGTCAAAATGGCAGAATAGCCTTCATTAAACATGCCTGCAGCCAGATAAGAGGCATTTTGCGTGCGACCGCCCAGGCATCGCGTTAAAAGATCATCATTCGAGAGGTCTTAATAGATTGGGCGAATGTGTTTCTCAGTTTGTTCGTCAATTAATCGAGGAGGATGCTTGAAAGCCATTCGCACCAGCTATCAGCGCCTGTCGGACAATTCTCGGGCCGTGGAGATTTATCCGTAGAACAATAATGGTCCAGAGTGGCAATTATAGCTTTTTTCATTCCTTCGACAGAATCAATATTTCTTCTGATAGCCAGGCCATAATTGAAAGTGAGTTTCTTAATGATGGATCCGTCAGGCGATTCTTGCCGCCGAGCTTCTCTGCTTTCTTTTTATTCCATAGCCGTGTACCCATACGTTTTTGTACGTGTCCCACGCACTTATTCTTCGTAACAGGATAATCTTCGCCGTATGGAGTATTTTCAGACTACTCGCAAAAGTTTTTGAATCACCGTCGCCGATATAATTCAAATACTTCACTCCAAATTTGACGATGGATCGAATAAACATTTCGACAATGGAATCCACCTCCATTTTTCCGGGTAAGCTGCTGTGATTCAGAGTGCATGAATCTTTGTGATCTTCGTACCACTCTTCGAATTTCTCGTCATTTAAGGTCTGTTTTTGCTAGGTATATGCCTGACATTCCGAACTTTTAACAACCAGATCGATCACTTTACCAGTGTTGTGCGCAATGAGCGTTGTTACACCGAGCATTGAAGTGTAGCCACGTTTTTTCCAGAATCCATCGTCAGACACTTTCAAATGATTCTCCGTTCTTTCACTTTCAAAATTTTTTTTTATCTCTTCTGTAACAGCTTTATCACTTACCGATTTGAACATCGATTCAGACGCTTCGTGAATATGTTGCACTATCTTGTCTTACATTGATTTTGCAAATCCTTGAGATAGGTCCATGAGGCCACAAAACACGTTGATGCCTTCTCGTGCAATAACAAGAAGTCTCATTACAAACACAATCCGTCTATTAATTTCATAACCGGTATTTAATAACGGACCCGAATTAATTTCTCTTCTACCACACACACACACACACGACAATTTTGAAACCTAATCCTCGATGGCCGCTCTCTTCGAAACTTATGCTTTGTTTGCACGTTCCGCAGATTAACATTGAGATGCAAGTTTTACCCGGAACCTAGCAACTCGTACTGTTGGCTAGCCCAACTAATTTTATTTCAACTCGGAATGACCTGAAATAAAAGATCCACATCATACTCGTTGAGCGCCAGTCACTCTCTCGAGTGACGAAATTTTCATAATTTATGACAAAAGTAATAACACTATCACCAGGCGGGGTCAAGGTAAGGTCACAACAGTTTATTGGGTAGCATAAATGAATCACCAGAATTTAATTATTAAAGCAAAAGGCTGCACAAGATTTATTAGAATAGGCAAAACTCTATACAAAATGAAACTTAATAACAAAAAGCCAGAATATTTATATCAATATCGATGGTTAAGAATAAAATGACATAATCTCGGAATTTTCCCGAACCACGCGACAATATGGCGAATCACATACGTTATCGCGCGTCACCACCAGAGAGAACTAGAATTTATTCTAGGTTAAATCGAAGAGAGAACTTTTAATATCGCGAGAGAAAATGAATCTATTTACAATAAATAAAAAAGCACAAATACGAGAGAGCACTCGCGAATATATGAGAGAAAGAGAGGTGAAGTGGTCTCGGCTTGGGTGACAGACGCCACAATGCGTTAGAGTCAATAGAGTCTGATTGCTCGGAATCCCGAACCACTTGCCAAAAGAATTTAATTAGAACCAAACATACGCTACCTGTATGACATCTTCCAAAATCGGGTCGTACTTGAGGACAAATTCTCCTTCCATGTCGAGTACTTCGATTATTGAACAAATTTTTCCCAATCAGTAACGGGGCTTGGCACTAGCCACTAGCAGTCGCAGGACGAGAGTGGTCATGGAAGACGCGACGCTGATAAAAATTCCCGACCTGCCCCACGAATTACACGCGTGACCCAATCCCGGACCCGGAAGCAGGTCACGTGTCACACATCTTTTGGACGACTAGGCAACCCGTGCCTAGTATAGCAGTTGCCCACGGCAAATAGTTTCTATAAACACGCGGTTCTCTCAATTACAACGAACAGCGCGTGTAGTGCATTGGAACTATTATGATTAGTGTCCATTTACATCATACGACGTAAATTTAGTATCACAAAATGTCTAAAATACTAAATATCAAGTTCTGGGGTCTATGTGCCCCAGGGTACGTCTTCCGGGTCACGTGGTGGCATCTGGTCGTCTCGTACGTCGCTCTCCGATGATCGATGGCGGCGATGGTCGAAACATCGATATCTCGTGACTCGAAAGTCGACATGGCGGCCAGTGTTTACATCAACTCGAAAGCCGGTTGTGCCTCATCTCCAACGCTGCTGTCCTCCGGTGCTGCCGTCCTCGTATCGTTTATGTAACAGACGGGACAGGAAGCGTAAGTGCATGCAGTGCGTGATAGTGTTTTTCGAGTGCTCTCGGGTGGCGACGAATTGCGGTCTCTCGTCACACTACTATTTCCCCAGGGACATAACCCCACCTGTCAAACCGGTGAGTCTAACCAAATTAAATCTTCTTAATGTGACGGGTAAATTTTACCGCGTCACAACCTTTCTGCAAACGCGAAAAAAACTGTGACAAATTCTATTATGCTGTAGCATTGAGTCGGGGTAACAATGATATTGTCGGTGCTTGCCGTTGACAACTTCTTAACACTGCTACTTGTATTCGTCTCCTCTTCGTCTGTTGGTTTAGCAGAGTGTTGATTGCCGTGAAATGACCGTTTAGAAGGCCTAGAAGCACGGTTCCAGTCCGATTTTTCGTGTTTTGGATAACTTTTCATGATTCTTGCAAGCTTTAGTAGCCAAGAGTCAGAACCAAACTAAACTGAACGAAAAATATCGTTGATGTACAAGCAGCAGAGTAGCAACAAACATACAGGTATTATAGACATTTGAACTGCTACAAAAGAGATTATAAATCAATGTGCTAGGGCTTAGCGCGCATATTTGCCCGACCTGCCGTTACGTTCGGCCTTGTATCTCCTTAAATACTTCGAATTAGCCTCTGAAACTTTGTGGGCATATTCTTGAATATATTTACGGTTGATTTATGAAAATTGTTTCGATTCTTTGGACCCTATAAAGCAGGCCCCTGCCTTAAGTGGAAGGTTGACCAGATGAAAATGGACCCTGTTTTGCAACAAAAAATTGCAGAAATTGAAGAGAAGAAAACCACAAAATATTAAATGCATGATGATTTATTATATTTTATAAGCGGTGAAAATAAACGTTTATGCTTAACAAAAGGCATCATTTATGACTTGATTGATGAATGTCATGAAATGTATGCCCACTTCGGCCCTTTGAAAGTCATGAAAATGCTAAATGACTTCTTTTATTTTCCAAAAATGGCCAAAATAGTCAGGCGACGTTTGGCCAGTTGTGATTCTTGTCAGGGAAATAAGGTTACAAATCAGACTCGTTTCTCTGAAATGAAAAATTATCAACCTGAGAGACCAAATGAAATCTTATCAATAGATTTTTACGGGCCATTTCCGGCATCAAAAGGGGGTTTCAAATATATTTTTTTTCCACTATTACGACTTCCTCTAAATATGTGGTCTTATATCTATTGAAACGAGCAAATAGCAAGGCCGTTATCAATAAATTATCCAAGGACCATTTTCCAAAGTATGGAAAAACTTCAAAAATAATAACGGACCATGGGACACAATTTGCGTCTCCTATTTGGTCAGAATTCTTAAAAGAGAAAGATATTCAACCTGTTTTCTCTTCGATAAGACATCCCCAAAGTAATATAGTGGAAAGAAGACACAGGGAATTATCCAGATTTTTCAGATCCCTTATTGGAGAAAATCATGGATCGTGGTGGAGTTGGATTACGATTATTGAATGCTGTGTGAACGAAATTTACCTCGAAGCTACTGAATTTACTCCAATTGAGCTACATATAAACAAGAAACCCAAACAAGCCTAGGAAAATTGGCTAAATTTTCCCCCAAGCAACTCAAAAATCAATTACTTGAGAAAACTAGAATTGGCTAGAGACAACATTTCTAGAAAAGGAAAAAACAGAGCTTCAAAATTTAATGAAGCTCACCGTTTAACAGCTTTAAAGGAAGGAGATTATGTACTTGTTAAAGTGGGAACCTGGTTTAGAGGGTAAAAAAAATCAATTTTTTGAAAGTCATCTCATTCGATTAGAAATATATTCAGAAATATGTTTTACGAAGAAGTTGAAGGACTTATGTATGGAGCAGGAATAGCAGACTAGCATTTGGTGTTGGTGAGTTTGAAATATATACAATTAACTTTTGGAAAAAACTTTGAACGCGATTTTCTCGAAACAGCGTTTTCCTGCACTGCGTACACGATTAAGAATGTTGTAATTGCCGCATTTTTATAAGTGATAGCTCTTTTTAGAGCTGAAAGTGTAAGCTTCTATGAGAACCTAAAAAATCACATACAAAATTTTTTTTAATAACTATTTTTTGTTAATTATCTCAAAATTTTGTCAGTAAAACGCGAATTTTTTTTTAAAAACTCATAAAATTTGCAATTTTTAACATTTCAATAAATTTCTTAGGTTTAAATAGAAGATAAACTCCTAAAGTGCAAAAAAAAATTTTGGTTTTAATGTTTCAGATAAAAAGGACGATCGCTGTCATGTACGCACTGGAGAATCTTCAAGCGAGTAGTGCCCCAAACAAATACGAATTTTTATTGCTAAACATTATCGAATAAAATAAAAATAAATTTTTTCTGTAAGATTTGTGTATCTATGACCTACTTCAACAGTACTTGAAACATTTCATAAGTTAGGCAGCCTAAAAAACTGTACCGAATATCATGCAATTTTCGGCGTTCTAAACCAGGTGCCCCCTTAAAGCTGGTAATGAATCGGACCCGAAAAAGAAAATTCTTAAAAAGTTTCTACAAATCTATGAGGGTCCATATAAAATAAAGAAACTGGTTAGACCTGGAACCTATATTCTGTGGAACCTTGAATCCAAAGAAGAAAGAGGAATTTTCCACACCCAGGATTTGAAACTTTATCACAAGAGAGATGACAGTTCTCCAAAAGTAGAAGAATCCGAAACTTAGCATAATTAAAATTAGGATTAAAATTTGCAATGATGCATAACGACAATCTTATGTTGATTTAAACATCTCAACAGACATATTTTGCAATTTCCTCAGCTTGACACACCGGAATATTTACTTCTCCGTATTATTATCTCTGTTTCTGTTAATTGCATCGTGAGCTTGGAATTATCCATTTCCTGATCGATTCGAGCCATTTTCGTTACTCCAGCCTCCTACACCTTCAGTGGCATTGTCTCTGTCATCCAAAGAGTTGGCTCTAAGAGCAAGTAATGAACTTCATTAATTCGGCTTCGTTGGTATGGTCAATGAAAGTCTCAAGAAAGAAACATCAAGAACAACGCAAAAATGTAATTTTAACGACCATAACACCACGGGAGGCGCATGAATTTTTGATAAGAGAGAATGATTAAAAGGGGACTTGCACTGACGTGCAAAATTATCCGGGCACCGATTTTTCAGCAATCACATTAAAGCTCATAATTTTGATAATAGATCAAATAAATTACTTTTCTTGGAATCACGTTGAAGGTAATGGAATGTTGCATTCAGTGACCTTGAAACGAAGTGTTTTTCATTGATAACAAGCTGTTACCTATAGTTGGAAGTTACTTTAGAATTGCGTATTTTTTAAATAATACTTTTGAAGGAAGGTTACTCTCAGACGTAGAAGTTTTAGATGAAGTGGTTTAGTGGATACATCCTTAAAAACCGATAGAAAATACTTTGGCTATTGAGGTTGAGAAGAAAGGATGGTTTCGAAAGAAATTCCCTTTCCAAAGTATTACATCCGAAGACTTATTAGACTGTCCGGAACATTATGCATATGAATGTGCTAATGGTAGAAGAACAGTTGGTTGCTGTTTTCACATTGTAGCCATTGTTTATTATTTATCTTACGCAGTGTATGGCGTAACGAAAGTGAGGGATGGCGAAGGGTACAGAAGTATGAAAGGGGAATGAATGAAATCATACCAATTGCGTAAAAAATAGTTGAATTTTGAGTATAAAAAGCTATTATGAAACTACCTCGAATTCTCTTCAGCAGACGAAAGTAGAGAAAAAGCTCCACGGTGTGAACGAGACTAATTTTACAGCGCTACGTTCTTAGTCTCTACAGCTTTTTGTGCTGCTGGAGATTTACTAGTGGTCGTCGCTGTAGTACCATCTCGAGGCGAACGTCTTGGTAGCGATCTATCTAATTCACAGAATTTGGAATTTCCTGCAGACGTAATTTGAAGTAAATATATTGGCGTCACGGGGAACATATCTTTTAGTGATGGTTGCAATGGTTGGGGCGTTGCATACACGTAGGAGTGCAAGATCCCAGATTCCATTTGACGCTTTTCCATGTTGTGTTGGCAATCCCTCGGTGGCAGACAGATGTTTGGCAGTTCATCTCTAGAGGTGGAAAATACAATACGAAAAAAAAGTTGTAGAGGCTTATCAGAATTTAGAGAGTATACATTTGCTCTGCTATTAAGAGAACTTGTTTGTAAACATCGGCGATACTCCTGGAGGAGGAGGTTGCGTTGTGCCCAAGGGGTGGTACGAAGGAAAACGTGAAGAGTTGTAAAAACTATCGGTTTCTTCAAGTATCGGTGAGCATTGTTCCTCATGCATGATTTGTCTTTTTCTTTTAATATTCAGAATTGACGTTCTAGATGCCGGTTAGGTTCCTGCAGTTTGTCGTTTATTTTTTCTTATGTAAGATATAAAACCTATACATTCAACAACTAAGAGTGCGTAAATATTAAATCGACACCTTTTTTTTCACTTAACAAAAGTAAAAATTACAAGGTGCAGCTCACTCGAAGCCAATCGCATCTAGTTAAAAAATTCCTTTATTTTATGCAGATTTTAGCCTTATCAATCAGATCATTCGTAATTGACCAATTTTTATTACAAGAAAATTTGTAACAATATTTGGATTGGATTGTGCATTTATTTTTCTGAAACAACGTTTAATATTCGCTCCGAGGTGGATTTGATATGGAAGGTCGAAATGTAGGTATAATAAGTGAATTGTTGAACTAATTTTTAAACCTAATGTGATTAGCGCCGAGTAAACTACTATTCATAATTTAATACATAAACGGAGCGTTTTACTTTGGCAAATAGTAAAAAAATATTCCAAAACTGAAGGTTAAGAAAACGTGAACAAAGTTTAAAATTTAGCCACTGTTTGAAGAGAAAACCACAGAATTTTCAATTTTTTGAAATATGTACTTAAGAGGGGAAAAGGAAACGATTTTACCGAAAAACGTAGGTATGAGTTTCACAATGCCATAGTATTTTATCGCATTTTTTTGTCTTTTTTGTGGCTACTAGGACCAACTACATAGGTCCATAGCAGTGTCTCCAGAACGTGGGATTTTTCGGCCCCCACCACGTTCCCATCTGGGAGAAACACATGCAAACGTGGCGTGTCAGTGTGTCGGCTCTGCTACACGCTGCGGTCACCAGCTTCGTGTAAAGCCGAAGGTGCACGAAGACGGACTTCGTTACAATGCTGGAGTTTTCAAGTTATTTTTAGATTTCACGCTTTCGTTTATCGAGTCGAAATTAAGAATTGTATTTTTCTCGAGTACGTGCAAAAGAGGCCCGAAGCAGACGACGAATTTGAATTTACGAAGTATATAGTTCAAGAAATAACACTTTTCTTCAATTTCTTGAAGAAAGTCTGCATGAAATAAACATCAGTATGATCTTGGAAAATTTCATGAGGATTTCAACACTTCAAAAATAAACTTTCAGTGAAATTTAGTGACAATAAATGTATAAAATTTGAATCAATATATAATTTTCCATTCAAATTTATATACTTCTTACTAATTTTGTACATTTAACAATTTTTCAATTAGAACAATATTTTCTATCAACATAAAATGAACATAAAATTCAAGTTCATAATTTATATTTTCAGTTATATGTTAGAAATATTTTCATCTCACATTTTTGTAGCCTAAGCACAAACTTTTCATTCCAAAAGTTAAAATCTCTACGGAAATGGAAAATTGTCTAATAGCAGTAGATAAATTAAAAAGCTAAAATATGTGTTTATTGGTATTTCCATATTAACATATAAATATCAATCAACTTTAAATTTTACATAAAAATGTTCGTTCGAAGTGTTCAAATCTTGTTACAATTTGACAAGATTTTATGGAGGAGTGCAATCTTTTGGATGAAATATTTTGTAGTTCTTAATTTGTCTGTCCGTCTGAAATCGTAGTAAGATTTGAACGGTAAACAACAAATTTTCCAATAGAATTCAGGATCAATAATAATTGATTCAGGAAATACTTCAACTCTGTAGAGCATTTTTGTATTTCGAATTCAAAATGTGTGCTTAAGCCACAAAAAAGTAAGCTGAAAATGTAGATATAAAACTATTTGTCATGTTTATGTCTTCTTAATGGAAAATACTTTGCATATAATTCTCTAATTCGATATTTTTGTAATGTATGAACATTCAAGAAATTGATAAATATTCCATCTTTTTATAGGAACTAAAAATTTCCGGATAATGCTTTGATTGAGAAAGCTAAAAATTTGTCAAATATTGATATAAATTGCAATTTTACAATTGCATTATTTTTCAAATATTTTAACATCTCTTCAATCTTGATAATTCTTACAGAAGTTTATTTCATGTGAGTGACTTTTTCTTTTTCTAATGAAAGATTTCGTAATTCTAAATTCGGCCCAATTCGTAACATTGTAAAAAGATTTTAAAACTTCATAAAATTTTTTTTCTGTTTTATTCAAAGTCAATAAATATTCAATGTTTGGAATCGAAATATTAAGTAAATGATTTTCAATTTCTGGGAATAAACTGCTTTAATAAGACAATCTTTCTTCTTTGTGAGAAATCTCAATTTTAAAATTAAAATTCTACGCATAGGATATAAAAACATAATATGAAAATACTTTTATTACAGAATTTTGAAATATACAAGTTGACCCATTTTTAATCGAGTAAATCGGCTACTTTAAGCAAAAAATTATGTTAAAAATATTTTATCAAAAAAATAAGACACATTAAATTACGGTTTAAAATCCACATTCATAGATTGATGGTAAAAGCAGTTTAAAGTTTTTTAATCTTACGTTTTAGTGACGTATGGACAGACTTTTAATCAGATAAATGAAATGCTTTATAGAAAGTCAAAATTTTCTTATTACTGCACTTAATCAAATTTATAAAGTAAAAATATTTTTTAATTGATGCTTTCACTCAATTCTTTAAACATTCATTAATTGAAAATTGTACTCAAAATTTAATCTTGCAGCGTTCCAATATTCCCACAATGTTACAAAATCTTATTAATCATTATTTTAGTCGAATTATTTTCAAAATATTTAAAAAATAAATGTAAATATTTTGATTAAATACTCTGTCAAATTTTGCATTTGACTGATCTTGCAAAATTGTTGAAAGTTTTGAATACCAATAGAAGAAACTTTAAATGAAATTTTATGTCCATAAATGCTTAAAGTTCTATATAGAAATATCAACTACAACATTCTCAAATTTGATAAATAAACTACTAAATTCAAAAAGTTTCGGATTTTTTTAAAAACTGTACAAATTTCAAATATGAATCAGTCAAAATCTACTGATTATCAGTGAAATTTGACTGATTTAAATAACTAAAAACAGGTTACTGTGAATCAGTCAAATTTCACTGATTACTTCAGTGAAAAGTAACTGATTTAACAGTGAAAAATATTGTTTCCACTGATGATTCAGTGAAAAGGCAAATCACTGATTCAATCAGTGAAAATTTGACTGATTCAGATTTAGAGTGTATACAAATTTCAAATATAAAGTGTACTCTGTACATTAATCAAACAAATTTAGAAGATGAATATTTTAATAAATATTCCTAAATATTATTGGAATATGATACATATCGATTTAGAAAAACTTCTTCAAAGTACTCAGACATTTTTCTTATTTTACGACATTTTTGCACCATGTTTGACCTTTGGGTAGGACTCAAGAAAACAATTGTAGACATACTTTCATTACTTAGTAAAATACTATGAAGACTTGTTTTTTAAATTAAAGCGAAAACTTTTAAAACCTTTAACAATCGGTTGCATAGATTCGGCTCTAATCTTGGACGCAATTAGAGAAATAGGTTTTTTTGCTTTTTTTAGGTCTAGTTTTTGCCTTAAACATAAAAGAAAGAAAACACATTTGAAATATTAAAATAAAAAAGCTGGTTCATTCTTAGAGAATCCCAAATATTCTGAAATAAAACTCCTTTCCACACCACCACGGAGGTAGAGTTTACTAGTAATAGTTCAATAAATTTTATGTACACTTTCAAGGCACATCGTTTTTCCTTTTGCAAAAATGTTTAAAACTTCTAATTTTTCAAGTAATTGGGAGAAGTACATTTAAAAAAAATTGTTTTCTCTACTTCCACTCGCGCTAGCTTAACAAATTTTCAGAATTTTACGATTTTATTAATATTGTATTAAGTGTCTACATTTTCTGAAACTATCTACAGGAGAAAAATTTTAATACTTTAGTAAAGAAAGTTTTCTGAAAAGTTGTAGCTCAATCAGATTAATAGCCAAAAAGTTACCAATGTTTTAAATCGCAAACGAACGGTATAGAGGTCAAATTGGAGACGAAAACAAATAATAATAGCAACCTTCTTTTGTTTTCTTCTAAGATATACTTGATTCTCGCTTTATGCGTTATTTGAGAAGGCAAGAGTGTGGATTCTTCATATTTTTATCGTAATTCCTTATTGAAAACGGCAAAAGTAAGAATATTATATTATTATTTGGTGATACGTGAGTGCTCTTACGTACGTTATTGTTTGATGCTTGTGGGTAAGTTTATTTTGTGAAACTTAATTTGTGTGCAAATTACAAATTATTCACATTCGCTCAATTTTATCGACTTTTCATCTTATTAATTCTTTTCAAATAATTCTGTTTTTCTTCGTCGTAAAATTTATTGTTCACAATGAGTAATCCGGTTGACCCAAATTCGAGTGTTTTGAAGGACAGCCAGGTTCAAACGAAGGTTGACCACCGTTTGAACTCTGGTTCAAACGAATGTCAACCCGCTAGAAAAGTCGTGAAAAATGCAAAAAACTTTCAGTTGGGATGGTTTGAGGAATTTCCGTCGTGGAGAGAGTGGGTGGTTACATTAGCAGATGAAACAAGATTTCATTGCAAAATTTGCAATAAAACGTTGCTATGTGGCAAATCGGAAATTGAAAAGCATGAAGCATCTTTATCACACAGAAAGAAGCAAGAGTTTTCAAATAAATTAGAATGTTATGGAGTAGTAAGTGAAAATTCTTCTAATGTAACTGCCAATTCTTACAGTGTTGAACCTTGTGTAGCAAGTTCTTCTGCTTCAGAATTCACAAACTCCACGATTCCGGAAAGTGTTACTTTCAAACAGAAAGTACAAGAAGCAGAGATTAGGATTAGTACATTTTTCGTAGAGCATAATTTACCATTCGCGATTTCATCAGAATTGATAGGACTTTTCCAAGATATGGAACCTTCGGTTTTAAAAGACGTTAGATTGAGCCACATTAAAATAGTCCTAGTTGTAAATAACGTCGTATGTGCTGCTGAAACTGATCGCATGGCAAATATTTTGCGTAAGCAATCATTTTCAGTGTACGAAGACGAAACGACCGACAGGACTCTAGAAAAGTGGCTGTCATTAATGGTTCGATATGTGGAGCCAACGACATTTTCTGTCAGGGTTGAATTGCTCCAGCTTATTAATGTAAATGCTTCGGATTGTTCTGCCTCTAAAATTTTTGATGCGTTCGAAAAAGCATTGTCCGGGCAGAAAATCCCTTTATCTAATATCTGTGCTTTAGCTTGTGATAATGCACAGGTGATGGTCGGCAATAGGTCCTCATTTAAAACAAAATTAAAGGAAAAAAGTCCCCGTTTAATTGTTTTCCCGTGTGTCTCGCATTCGTCAGCAATTGTAGCAAAATATGCTTGTGCCACAATCCCAGATGTAGAGGATTTAATTAAAGATTTGCCAGCTTTTCTTAATGCTAGCTCCAAGCGAACGGCTATTTTTCGATCGATTGTTTTGGAATTAGGAAATGACTATCAAAAAATTCCTAGTCATTCTGAAACTCGCTGGCTTGTCCGCTATCGATGCATAGATATTATAATAAAGAATTGGGAAGTTATTCTTCAGTATCTTATGGTCCTCGTATCTGAGAAGGTAGAGAAGGCCAAAGACTTGTTAGGAAAAATGCAGAATCCTTTGACACTCGCATATTTCCTATTCTTGAAATTTACTTTGAATAGGTTCAACGTATACAATGCGAAATTTCAAAGTCGCGAAACAATGGTTCAGGAACTCCAGCCAAACTCGGCTAAATTCTTCGTATGGATTCTTAGCAGTTATTTGAAAGAGGGTCTTCTTCAACCGAATTTATTCTTTCAAATCATTAGAAATGTTAACTTTGCAGATCCTAGTAATCAAAAGCCGCTTCAAGACATTGACGTTGGTAAGGAAACGCGAGAATATTTCCAGCAGCAACTTACAAACAAGAAGTTGCAAATAGTAGAAGTTGATCTATTTCTTCGTAATTGCTTGAAATTTTATGTCACAGCAAGCGAAGAAATTCGCAATCGACTTCCTTTTGATGACATATTTTTGTCTTGCGTTGCTGTTTTCCGGCCTCAAGTAGCTTTCTATGCTGATCGAAGCGAAACTTTTCCTAGGGTCTGGAAAGTTTGACAAGATTTAGGGTCGTTTGATAGAATAGGTGTACAAAAAGAGTGGGATTCTTTACTCAAAATCAGACAGGAACTCAAAGAAAAGTGGTCGAATTTATCTTTTGACGAAATGTGGTCTAGTATCGGTGTATCTTCGACGAGTACAGGAGAAAAACTTTTTCCAAATTTGACCTCAGTATTGAATCATGTTCGGAGTCTTCCTCATTCAAATGCTGAGGTGGAACGAGGTTTCTCCATGCTCACGGACGCGAAAACTCCCAAAAGAAATCGCTTAGGAAACAGGACGGTCAACTCAATTTGTGTTACTCGATCAGCCCTAAAGGCGAGAGCTGAAACAGCCAGAACAACGAGCATCACTTCGAAGCATTTGCAATTAATGACCGAAAATCTGTATGAGATGGCAGAAAGTGATAGGGAAAGTGGTTTGTCGCTCTTCGCTCACGAAGGAGAGTATTAATTCTAATGGCCAAGGCATGGCGTTAATCAATTTCAAACCCCTTTCTTACTCACAAAATAATGACATTTTATTTCTTATATCAGAGATACGTTCTTTATTCCTTTCTTCGCGTGCCTCGGGTATGGAAATTGTTTAGTTTTAATTATTATTTTGTGAGTAAGAAAACATACTGAAATTGAGTAATATCACGCTTTGGGCATAAGTGAGAGGCAAGGGGACTCACAATAATCAAGCACCCCAAATCATCCTATATTAATCAAACTTCTTCATTATTTGATATAAAACAAAACATTTTTGTTCGACGTATACTGGCATTTGATAGAGGCAAGCCTGAAGTACGGGCTACATTTGTAGCGTTTTTTACCACTTTGCTTCATTTTTTTTCTTTTTTCTTTTTGCTTGAAAGCAAAAACCCTTTTCGTTTCGTAGGACGTGGACTAGGCATACAGGGGATACCACGTAAAAAAAACGAGCCTTAAACTCTACCTCCGTGGTGGTGTGGAAAGGAGTTTTATTTCAGAATATTTGGGATTCTCTAAGAATGAACCAGCTTTTTTATTTTAATATTTCAAATGTGTTTTCTTTCTTTTATGTTTAAGGCAAAAACTAGACCTAAAAAAAGCAAAAAAACCTATTTCTCTAATTGCGTCCAAGATTAGAGCCGAATCTATGCAACCGATTGTTAAAGGTTTTAAAAGTTTTCGCTTTAATTTAAAAAACAAGTCTTCATAGTATTTTACTAAGTAATGAAAGTATGTCTACAATTGTTTTCTTGAGTCCTACCCAAAGGTCAAACATGGTGCAAAAATGTCGTAAAATAAGAAAAATGTCTGAGTACTTTGAAGAAGTTTTTCTAAATCGATATGTATCATATTCCAATAATATTTAGGAATATTTATTAAAATATTCATCTTCTAAATTTGTTTGATTAATGTACAGAGTACACTTTATATTTGAAATTTGTATACACTCTAAATCTGAATCAGTCAAATTTTCACTGATTGAATCAGTGATTTGCCTTTTCACTGAATCATCAGTGGAAACAATATTTTTCACTGTTAAATCAGTTACTTTTCACTGAAGTAATCAGTGAAATTTGACTGATTCACAGTAACCTGTTTTTAGTTATTTAAATCAGTCAAATTTCACTGATAATCAGTAGATTTTGACTGATTCATATTTGAAATTTGTACAGTTTTTAAAAAATCCGAAACTTTTTGAATTTAGTAGTTTATTTATCAAATTTGAGAATGTTGTAGTTGATATTTCTATATAGAACTTTAAGCATTTATGGACATAAAATTTCATTTAAAGTTTCTTCTATTGGTATTCAAAACTTTCAACAATTTTGCAAGATCAGTCAAATGCAAAATTTGACAGAGTATTTAATCAAAATATTTACATTTATTTTTTAAATATTTTGAAAATAATTCGACTAAAATAATGATTAATAAGATTTTGTAACATTGTGAGAATATTGGAACGCTGCAAGATTAAATTTTGAGTACAATTTTCAATTAATGAATGTTTAAAGAATTGAGTGAAAGCATCAATTAAAAAATATTTTTACTTTATAAATTTGATTAAGTGCAGTAATAAGAAAATTTTGACTTTCTATAAAGCATTTCATTTATCTGATTAAAAGTCTGTCCATACGTCACTAAAACGTAAGATTAAAAAACTTTAAACTGCTTTTACCATCAATCTATGAATGTGGATTTTAAACCGTAATTTAATGTGTCTTATTTTTTTTTGATAAAATATTTTTAACATAATTTTTTGCTTAAAGTAGCCGATTTACTCGATTAAAAATGGGTCAACTTGTATATTTCAAAATTCTGTAATAAAAGTATTTTCATATTATGTTTTTATATCCTATGCGTAGAATTTTAATTTTAAAATTGAGATTTCTCACAAAGAAGAAAGATTGTCTTATTAAAGCAGTTTATTCCCAGAAATTGAAAATCATTTACTTAATATTTCGATTCCAAACATTGAATATTTATTGACTTTGAATAAAACAGAAAAAAAATTTTATGAAGTTTTAAAATCTTTTTACAATGTTACGAATTGGGCCGAATTTAGAATTACGAAATCTTTCATTAGAAAAAGAAAAAGTCACTCACATGAAATAAACTTCTGTAAGAATTATCAAGATTGAAGAGATGTTAAAATATTTGAAAAATAATGCAATTGTAAAATTGCAATTTATATCAATATTTGACAAATTTTTAGCTTTCTCAATCAAAGCATTATCCGGAAATTTTTAGTTCCTATAAAAAGATGGAATATTTATCAATTTCTTGAATGTTCATACATTAAAAAAATATCGAATTAGAGAATTATATGCAAAGTATTTTCCATTAAGAAGACATAAACATGACAAATAGTTTTATATCTACATTTTCAGCTTACTTTTTTGTGGCTTAAGCACACATTTTGAATTCGAAATACAAAAATGCTCTACAGAGTTGAAGTATTTCCTGAATCAATTATTATTGATCCTGAATTCTATTGGAAAATTTGTTGTTTACCGTTCAAATCTTACTACGATTTCAGACGGACAGACAAATTAATAACTACAAAATATTTCATCCAAAAGATTGCACTCCTCCATAAAATCTTGTCAAATTGTAACAAGATTTGAACACTTCGAACGAACATTTTTATGTAAAATTTAAAGTTGATTGATATTTATATGTTAATATGGAAATACCAATAAACACATATTTTAGCTTTTTAATTTATCTACTGCTATTAGACAATTTTCCATTTCCGTAGAGATTTTAACTTTTGGAATGAAAAGTTTGTGCTTAGGCTACAAAAATGTGAGATGAAAATATTTCTAACATATAACTGAAAATATAAATTATGAACTTGAATTTTATGTTCATTTTATGTTGATAGAAAATATTGTTCTAATTGAAAAATTGTTAAATGTACAAAATTAGTAAGAAGTATATAAATTTGAATGGAAAATTATATATTGATTCAAATTTTATACATTTATTGTCACTAAATTTCACTGAAAGTTTATTTTTGAAGTGTTGAAATCCTCATGAAATTTTCCAAGATCATACTGATGTTTATTTCATGCAGACTTTCTTCAAGAAATTGAAGAAAAGTGTTATTTCTTGAACTATATACTTCGTAAATTCAAATTCGTCGTCTGCTTCGCGCCTCTTTTGCACGTACTCGAGAAAAATACAATTCTTAATTTCGACTCGATAAACGAAAGCGTGAAATCTAAAAATAACTTGAAAACTCCAGCATTGTAACGAAGTCCGTCTTCGTACACCTTCGGCTTTACACGAAGCTGGTGACCGCAGCGTGTAGCAGAGCCGACACACTGACACGCCACGTTTGCATGTGTTTCTCCCAGATGGGAACGTGGTGGGGGCCGAAAAATCCCACGTTCTGGAGACACTGGTCCATAGAAGTCCTTTGCCAGGTGTTAGGATTTTTAATTGTGTCAAGGCCTCTTTAAAACTCAAAACTCATAATTAATAAAGTAATAAATGAACAAAGTTCAGTAATTCCGAATTTTGCGGCATTTTGATGCGAAAAATATAAATTTTCCGAAATATTTAAATTCAAATTGTAAATAAAGTTGAAAGTTAAAAAAATGAGAAATAGTAGTGAATGAAATTTTCTTCTATTCCACGAAAAATTCTTGTATTTCAAAAACCAAAGTTTTATTTCATAATATAACGTTATAACGTTAAATACGGTCGAATACAATTTAAGAGATAGTTTATCATGAAAGATAATAGAAAAATGCATAGAAATAATATAATACAAAATAGGTAGATTAAGACTGAAGTATGTGTGTGTGAGAGAATGGATGTAAACTAAATGATTTGTTGTGTACTGACGTTCTAATACTTTCAGGTGTTTTAACTTTTTTTAGCAGGGATACTGGGTATATCTGTACATGGTCTTCCCCGTTTCTTTTGGCAATTTATTCCTATGAGCTCATCTACAACTGATAATCGAAAGTCTTTCAATTTTAAATTTTTATTGGGATTGAGTAATTTGAAAATTATAAAAGAGTTGACAAGAGTCACATCTATGAAGTGCCACAGTAAACGGTGCCACTACTTTTTGCTTTTTCTTGTTATTTCATAGAATGAAAATATTGCCTCAGGGGTAAAGTGCCCTGAGGGACTACGGCACCTGGTTGACAATTAAAATTTACAAACAATTCTTAAAAGGAGAGTGACTTTCCCAATTTCTCACTCTAAGGTGAATCAGCGGGTACTCGCCACTCAAGACTCGGAGAACAAATCCAGTGTTATTGCCAAAAGCCAATCACCTCGTAAAACACCGAGATCAAAATTTAATATAATAAATAAAACAGGAAAAATTGAACAAACGCGCCCAAAATCGAATAAATCACAAGCCCGCAAGTCCCTATCTGTATGGAGGACGGGGGAGACATAAGCGATCGAATTCTCTAAGAGTCAGGTGCGGTGATGCTATAATGCACATCACCTGACTCTGAGCTTCGAGCTAATAATCCGTCAATTGTCGCGAAGAGCGATAAGTCCTCATCTTTTACAGGTGCGGCACCGGACTAATTTTTGAGGATCTGCAACCAAGCACATCACCTCGGATTTCCACCTCTTTGATTAACTCACACTTTAATTAACATGCGCGCGCTTAGATTAGCGACCGCGATCAAATACAATGCGATCAATAAATTGTAAAATTTATACACGATGTCCCCCCCCCCCTTAGAGAATGTTTTATAGCTGAAAATTGGTATTAAAAGAAAGATGATGTTTTTGCGATCACGACGATGTATTTTACATTTCAAACGGTCGCATATTATGTGCGGTAGATGCGTTTGAAAATTCGTATGCGCTGAAAAAAGAAGGCATACCGCGTGGTAACAAGGAGAACGTTTTTCCCCTATGCCGTTTCTCCTGGCATGGGTCACGATTCATCAAAGGCATGGATGGTCTAAGTGCTTGCTGTTTGACCGCCCGTGTCCCCAGGCGCCAATCACACGTGATTTCTGAGTAGACGCGCGCTGCCATTGGGTAGCAGCATGAGAAAGTTCAAACCTCATGCAAAGACCTAAAGTATTCTGCGGACGAGTAAGCAAAAGATTAAATTGTCGCGCATTATTTATATATTAATAAGATTGTCATCCTGCTCATCATTTATAAATCTATATTAATTTTAGCGTTTGCGAATTAACTTAAAGAATCTATATTTTTATTAAATTATATTAGTTTATTAAATTTTTGAATTAATATTTATATTTATTAAAGATTTACAATTATGAATTTAATTAATGCGGTATACGAATACCTTATTTACTACTAATAATTATTAATTTATTTATCGAAAATAAACCGCCTACATGCACATAAATAAATAAACCTGTTACGTCCCGAGCAAAAGGCGAGGGTAGGTTGGATTTTTGGGTGTAAGGGAGGAGGTTAGCTGATTATATCAGGTTGGTAAGGCCTGATAATTTATTTTTGTTTGTGGGTACGTTGTCACTTGTCAGGTCTATGGGCCCTGAGTTGTTCACAATGATAATAAAACGCTGAATTTACGAATATATAAGGTAATTTATTGTAAATAAATAAGTTGTTGCACAAGTTTTCATAAAATGATACTTAGTTGGTAACTTATACTACTTCTCAAGATGAGAAGGCAATGTTATGAGTTTTATGCGGTTATGAGCCAAATATACAGGTTTTGAGATGCCTATATATGTAACTTCCGCAGTTGATTGTGGACGTTTTACGCTAATATACTAGGTTTTGAGATGCCTAGGTATACAACTCACGCTCCACATTCAGCGTTATAGTTAATATAATAAGTTTTGAGATGCTTATTTATATTTATATAACTTACTTGTCTACCTCTTAAATTAGAGGGCAAAAGAGAGAATTGTCGTTTATTACTCCTGTTATTGCAAGTCAACGCGCACAAATCCTTGCAGGATAGTTGAGTTTCGTTTGAGTCTCCGTGAGGTATCAAAACAACGATAAATTTTGCAGGAGGTATGTTGTAAGGGATGCAAGTCCACCAGCAACTGATGTGATCAATTATCCGCTTACGTATCTTGTTGAGTACACGAGAAATGAATCAAACATGCACTTGTTAACAAGATAGGTTAGTTCGTCCCGATTTCAGAAATAAATCACTATTAACCGACACGACTAAATACGACGATACACGTAATCCAAAGGAACTATCTAGCACTACGGTTTCCGGACTTGCACCACTTAAGGACCAAGGATTTTATTTACCAAGTACCGAATGTTGAGTTGCTCATAGAAATCCAATGAGACTTACGTTTATCGAAGGGTCTGCTCACGACGTTGAATTACCGGTCCAGACCTAACAACCGTACAACTGTTCGGAACTTAATGACAAACCTCCAGTGGTGAATCTGGGGTATATATATTATTGGATCTTCCAATAGTGACTGCAGTGGGAGTGGATCGCACAAAATTGAATAAAGTGACGCGCCGTGCAAATTTGTATAGTCACGTTTGGCGCAATTCTGTATAAAGTCACGTTCGATCAAAGATCTATGTTTTCTCCCACCACGGTCTATTACTATTGGTCAATGTTGATCTGCAATTTGAATTTTATATCCCTTCTATTCTCTCTCTTACCTATTCTTATTTCTAATCAACAAGTAAAGCCAGGTATATTTAAGAATACCTGCATCTACCTATACAATAATTTTATTTTTTATCAATAAAAACTAAGAAAACATTATATACCTGTCATTGAAGGCAGTGAAGTGGTTCACCATTTGCGAACGTCTCCACCGTCAGGGTTGACCTTTGGCTGGAGTGAGACGCAACTACTTTTAACTCTCTTCTACCAATGGCCAATCCTGACAGTGGAGACGTTCCGAAAAATGGTGAACCACTGCACTGCCTTCAATGACAGGTATGTGATGTTTTTCGAACTTTTTTCGCTATAAAAAACTTATTGTATTTATTTTTACACCTTCTTATTCAAATTTGATCGCAAAATCATAGTTGCAATGATTTAAATGTTTCTTTTACCTTTCTTAGCCATAATAATGCGAGGTCAGAGAACGGACAGAGAATAATCTGACCTATGCCAATAAAAGACGGGTGGGTAGGCTTAGCAAACGGCCCTCGGGTCATGGAGATTGTAGTGCCCCGATGAATCGGTGAACAAATGCAGGCGGCTCTATAGACGGGCATCTTCCCATTGCGTGAAAGGTGCCCTATAAATGAGTCTATCCCAGGTTGAAAGTGGGGGACGCTATAGACGCGTCTATTCCCATGCATGGAGAAAGATGTATGCCCCAGGGAGCGGCGCTGAGAATGAGTCTGCGAGTGCCTGCGAGGAATAAGTGAATTGAATGTTTGTCAGCGCCGCATTACTGATATGTGTCCTTCGAATGTGAGAGAAGACCCTATGGACGGGCTCTCTCTTGAGTGAGGCAAAGAGCGAATTGGTGATTGAAACCTCCTGGGGGACACTGCAAAGCCTCTGCAGTCTGTGACCAAGAACAGTCCAAACGATCGTTTCTGTATGGCAACCCACTGGGAGTGCTTCGTCGCCGAGTGGTGTCTTCCCCGGCCCACGAGGAGGCGAGGCTGCTGTGAGTCTAGCTCTGCCGAGGCGGTGTGTCCATGCGGGATCAGGAGCCAGCCCCTTCGGGACCTTGATCAGGTAGTGCGTATTGAACACAGGTGTTGGAGCCTGTGTTGCTTCAAGCGAGTCCGGTCTGCCCGTGTATTACGGGAACGGCTAAGCGGTGGTTGGGCCTCAGGGAACTGGGGTAGGACTTCAGTCCGAGGATGCACCCGTTCTCAACTATTCCGATCCGCTCCTCTACGCACGATGCGCTAGTAAAACAATTTATGGATCTAAAGGTAAAGAATGTGGGGAAATCGGACTTAGGCGCTTCTTCGGGAGCTGAGGTATCGAAGGACGTCCTTCAGCTCCTGAGGGAGCAAAGCGAGAAAATTGAGAAATTGACGAGGGCTCTCAGCGTCATCCAGCAAGGTATGCTGAGAAACAACCCTCGCCATGTAACCGATTCAGTGAATGAGGCTACTGAGGTGTTGGGTGAAATGCTCAACACCCACAAGTGCCTTCTAGAAAGTGGGGTGGAAATCCAGAAGAGGCTGGAATCCCCCCCCCCCCCGCCTCGAAAAAGGTGTGTATCTTTCGGAGACCGCGCTATGCGTCTTTGGGAGATACACCAAAAAAGCTGACAGACACGGGGTTCGTTAAGGTGGAGGTAGCGGGGGTACGTGTATACAGCTGCTACTTTTCCCCCAAAGATCTTTTCGAGATCTTCGAAACCCAGATCCTCCTCCTTGAGGAAAGCCTTAGAGAGGCTAGTGGACAGTCCCTTATTGCGGGCAACTTAAATAGTAAGTCGCCCGAGTGGGAAAAAGCCCGTCTGGACAGGAGGGGAATCTTGGTCGGTGAGATGGTCGCTAGGAATGACCTGATTGTATTAAATCGGGGCAGGGATTTTACGTTCAGAGGAAGAGCGGGGGGTCGATTATCGACCTCACAATTGCCGCGCACCGTCTTGCCTCATAGATAGGCGACTGGTGCGTCCTCGAGGTAATTACCTTGAGTGACCACCAGTGCATTGAGTTCAGCATCCTGGAACGGAGTCACCCAGTGAATGCGGGAAGGGACAGCAAGGCGAGGAGTCCCTCCTTGAACACAAAACGACGGGCGTACCGGGGACTCGATGTACTGGTGGAGCGACCAGTTATCTGTCCTGCGTCGAAAATGCCTTGCAGCGCGGCGGAGATTTACCCGCTCAAAGGGTAACCCTCTGCTGCGCGAGACATGTAAAAAAGCAAAATCAGCTCTAAAGCAAGGCATAAAGAAAAGCCGACTTCAATGCTGGAAAGACTTGATCGGTGAAGTCGAGAAAGACCCATGGGGTCTCGCCTTCAAAATAGCCACTAAGAGACTAGGAACTAGAAGAAAGACCCCGGGCCTGGATGAATGCGATCGAGTCAAGTACATTGTACGGAGCTTGTTTCCACACATAGAGCCGTTCCAAAGGCAGGACCGAAGTTCCTGCGTGGTCCGGCGCGAGGAACTCTTCACTCTCGAGAAACTAAAGAGAGAGAGTGGGAGGCTTAACGCAAAAACAGCGCCAGGAATCGACGGGGTGCCAAACGAGATCTTCAAAGAAGTGATCGGGGCATATCCGGAGAACTTCCCGGAAGTCTTCAACTCCTCTCTTAGGGAGGGACGGTTATTCGTAGACTGGAAGAAGCAGAGGTTGGCCCTGCTGAGGAAGGGCAATAAACCTCTAGGAGATGCCTCATCCTATAGACCTATTTATCTATTGGATACAATGGGGAAGCTTCTGGAGGAAATGATCCTACAAAGACTACAGGGTCACATGGTCGGCGAGAACGTTCTCTCGGAAAACCAGTTCAACTTTCGGAAAGGCAGGTCCACAGTTGACGCCGTCGAGGCAGTGGTGGACATCGCTACTAAAGCAAGAAGAGGAACTGGGAAGCGTAAGGGATTCTGGGCGTTCACATACGCAATGCGTTCAAAACCGCGAGGTGGAACATCTGCATCGAGGCGATAGTGCGGAAAAAGGTTCCGGACTACCTGTTGCGAATGATAGATGACTTTCTGAGCGACAGGTGGGTGATATACGGGGTCGACGAGTGGTCTCTCAAAGAAGAGATGACATGTGGCGCCCCTCAAGGATCACGGGTGGGTCCACTCGTTTGGAACTTCATGTATGACGATTTCCTGCGCATGGACCTACCTGCTGGAACGAGCATCATTGGCTTCGCGGATGACGCACTAGTCGTGTGCGCCGCTGACGACGTCAGAATTCTGAAGCTCAGGATAAATGGAAGTCTGTGGCAGGCAAAGCGTTGGTTGAATAGCATATGCCTGAAAATGGCCCCTGAAAAGACGGAAGCTTTGCTGGTCACGGACAGGAGATCCTTCCAATACCCGAAGATCGTTCTCGGGGAACATGAAATTGACTGGACAAAGATCATTAAATACCTGGTTGTGCAGTTGGATCGAAGGCTTAGCTTCGGCGAACACCTGCAGATCGCGACTGCCAAAGCCATCCAATGCGGAGCCGTTCTGACTCGGCTCGTGCCCAACGAAGCTAAGAGAAGGCTGGTGGCTATCGTAAGAAGCTGTTCTTGGCACAGAGGTATGGGTCTTAGCATACCGAACTATGTCGACGAGTGCTGTGCTGGTCCTGCCGAGCGTCCCACCAATAGACTTATTGGCGGAGGAAAGGAAGGAGACCTTTCAGCTCCGTAAAGAGCTCACCTGCTTAACCAACCTGCAGGAAATCGCTTGCGCGAAGGAGGCCATCCGCAAGGATGGAAGGCGCCGACTCGTCGAGAAATGGCAAACGGGATGGCATGGTGACCAATCCGGGAGATGGACACACCGTCTAATCCTGGAGCTCGCCACCTGGCTCGATAAAAAGCATGGGCAAATCGGTTTTTACCTGGCGCAAGCGTTTTCGGGCCATAGTTGCTTTAATGCGTACCTGAAGCGCTTCAAAAAAAGAGACGATGTGTCGTGTCGCTACGGTGGATCCCTTGTGGACGATGCAGAGCACACACTTTTTATCCGTGCCAGGTGGGGCGTGGCAAGGGAGACTGTCGGTTGGACAGTGGGTGCACAACTCACTCCTGACACGATGGTCTCTCTCATGCTGCAGTTTGATCAAAAATGGATGCTTATCGTGTCATTCGTCACCCTGGTGATGAAATCGAGGGAGCTCGATGGGCGTGTGAAGCGCGGCGACAATGAGGGCCAGTAGAAATCTCATCTGGGGCTGCACCCGCGGTCCTACGTCCTGGGCGGACTTGGCTGTCCGCGTCGTTCGGGAGAGAAATCTTTTTATTCCTCCCCTGGTTGATGCAGCTAGTCGGTTTGCCTAACGGGCGTCAGCCCGCGAATTTCAAAGCCGAAAAAAAAACATTCTCTCAACCGGGTCCACTAGGGTGATTACATTATTGAAATTTCAAGATCATATACTGCAAACCAATCAATTTCATTACTAATTTCATTAGTTGTTTTACAGTTACAATGCTTGCCTAGATATTGTCAAAGCTGAAAAGTTACGTGGCTTCTCTCCTTTTTTTCCATTCCTGTTGTAAAACATATGCTTTAAAAAATGCCAGGATACCTCTTATTCATTTGATCATTTATAAAACAATGTCAATTCTCAGAATTAAACCAATTTCATGGAAAAAAGGAGAAAATGAACAATTGAAAAATCTGCACACGGAATAACTACTTTCTACTAAAGAAGAACAACTTCTCGCTCTAGAAGATCATCATTATAAAAGTAATTTAACCCAAGATTACTGGCTAGGATGGTCTAGCATTTTCACTATTTTAGTAATAACAAACACTGTATATTTTCCGCAAAAATATTTGCCCAGAAAATACAAAATCTGCAACGAGAGAAACTTAAACAATAAAATACAAGAAAACCAAGAAGAGTCACAACTATAACCCCTTTTAGCAGGCAACCTAACAAATATAGAAACAACTGACTCTCAACAGAGAGTACTAACAATTTCAACAACAAATGTTAGAATTCCATAAACAAATGCGAAGTTGTCGAGGACAAGGACAATTGTAAGGAGAGTGAACAAGCACGCAATTAAACGAACAAATTTGCCGAATATTACTACAATTTTACAAAAAAATCGGGTGACGCTAATAAAATTTGTTAACCTCAACGATGAGAATCATAAACTCTCAAATGTAAATTATATGTCCTGGAAAATGAATGAGCATGTAGCAGTTTACACTCCCTGCAAAATGGGCAATAAACAAAACCAACGTAAGAGCAAAATGGTATGAAAATAAGGGTTACCAATTGTGAAAAATAAAACAGCCATCCCATGGCTACACAGAATTTTGAATTATGGTCATCATGTAGGATTCGGATCCATAATGACACTAATTTAAAATTCTGTCATTAATAATTTCAAGTAATTACAAATGAGTAAATGGGATATGGAATTAAGGGGGTACTATGGTAATAATGGCCTATTTTTTATGAATTTTATTTTTGCACAAATTTTTATTCTGTAGTCAAAATATTTTTGTACGTTTTAGTGCACGTAACGGAGAGTATAAAAAAATCTAGGTTGTTAATTTTTGTTAATATCCGGCGTAGATATAGGGGACCATAGGACGCCATGTTTAAAAGTGGTGCCCACGATTTCTCCATTGTGGATGATCCGAAACATACGAAACAAATTTTATTTTGAAGTACATATGAATGGCTCATGACCCTTGACCAAAAAAATATCTTCATAAATAAACAAACAGTGCAACTTTTCATTTTTTTTCTTTTTTTTCGCTTGTTTTTTGTAAATAATTGTGTCATAACGTTGTTAAATATTAACTTACAGTAATGGTCATGGGTCATTCCATAGCCAGGTGTTTTCTGAACATTTAAAAAATAAGTAGGCAAATCGGCCAAGTAGACGGGCCGGAATCGTGGGCACCAGTTCAAAAAACACAGTTTTGAGAAAAACGCAGTTAAAGATTTTGCAAACAATTATCAGTATCATCATCATAAGAATGGTGATAAAAATTATTTTTTCACAACTTGAATGTCGCATTATATGTTTTTTGGGTCACTGATCACGAATCTGCTATCAAATTTATAAAATTAATTTGTTTAAACCATTTTTATAAATAAATTTTCTCGACCCCTTGCGGCAAATCACATTTTTTATCACTTTTCGATATCATCTGAAGTACAGGGAGGTTTATACATTATATTTTGGGGTTTAAAGTAACCGAAACTGCAAAAAAAAAAATTTCGATTTATTGAGAAAAGATTACCATAGTACCCCCTTAAACTAAGGGAAGAAACTAAAAACACAAAGATCAAAGAGACCGGCAGGAGAGATTCAATCATTAAAAGAAAAAAAAACAGTATTGATATAGTTGAAATAGTTATTGAAGATAGTCTTGCTATGCAAACTTATTTAATAAGGGAAAAACAATTTTCTTTTTGCATCTAACATTAAAACATAATTACTGCTAGTATAAGATAAATAATGTAACTACATAATTTAACCTAATGCTATAATATTTTGATATCTACAATAAATTACAACTACGAGCTATGTAATAAGATAGTACTGGGCGAGAAAGAGTCATAGTAACACAATATCAACGAACTCAGGCGAGAAAAGAGGCTTTCCAACACGATTACAGACCACTTCCATCAAATGTATTCGATGCCATCAGACCTATATACAACGATCTGAGTAAAGAAACTTTACTCGAAAGATGCGTCGGTGGCTTCAATCAAAATAACAACGAAAGCTTCAATCAACTTATTTGGAAAATCAGCCCAAAAATCGTCTCGAGTGGAGCAATCGTTGTAAATTTAGCAGCTTATATTGCCGTTGGACACCAAATTTCCGTTTTGCAAGCGGCATCGACGGCGGAAGAACTTCTGTATGGACTCGGAATAGATGACCCTATGTAAGTTTACAAAAAAAATTATTTTCTTCGTGTAAACTGAAATTGAAACTTTAAACGCGTTTGTCTCGAAATGGCATTGCTGAAGTCGGTGACCAAGATTACTCGAACACTAATGAACCGATCTTCTTGAAATTTTGCAGGCTTATTTAATACATCAAAATGTAGTCTTTAATCGTTAGATTTTTTGTTTCGAACAAAATGGCCGTTTTATAGCCAAAAAACGGCCGTTTTTTTCGTTAAAATCGAGCCATTAACTTTGACTATCCGCCATTTTGTGAAAAATGAATATTTTTTCAAATCTTTCGATTAAAGACTAGTTTATACTTATATTTGACTAAATCCATCCACATTTTTTGTTTCAGATGATTCACTTTGCCGCAATGTTGGTCGCCGCAAACCGTATAAATAAAAACATTATTTCATTGACGGCCATTTCCCACTTAACAATGTAATATTTTTGAATAAAAAAATTACTGAAAGTTCTTCAAGATGTGTTCTTTAAGATGATATAGTGATTGATTAAAAAAGTTTTGTAGTTTTCTTTAATAAAATTCATGAAAAAGGCCTTTTTTTTGCGCTACAAGTGGGGGTAACCCCTTAAGTTAAGAATAACGTAACAGACAGAGAAAAAAAAGGAACGGACAACTCACATTCAGAGTACTGAAAGTAAGTCCCACACCGACAAAGAAAGCCCTCATCAGGGGCTCGCAGAAACCGTCCACAGTGACAGAAGTCCCCCATGTACCAGGCACCACTATAACAGTAATAAAAACAAATTTGAAACAAAACTAAACGAAGGCTAGAGAAATTGAATAACAAAATAGCCAATGCAAGGAAAACTACTTACCCCAGGCAAACAGACGACCCAAGAGGTGAGTGAATACACTCCTGCATTGCGGGCGTGAACACTTGTGCCTCAGCCAAAGCCAACAGCTCCAACACACGACCATGTGCTACCTTCTGAGCCCTGATGACCGCCTGGATCGCCAACACTGCCGAAGGAAGTCTAATTCAGGAATTCCAGGGCCTCCTGCGATATCTCCGAGCGTGTGCCAAGTGCAGCCGCCGGTCCCGGGCCACTCGGCGCCACGTCCGGCTAATTTCGCCGTACTGGACGATTTCAGTGGTCAAAAGGAGGACCCTGGCCAGGAATAATCCCAGGAAACACCTGAGGAGATAGCGGGGACGTCCCTAGACACCAAAAATAGAAATTTAAAAAAAATAAATAAATATTCTGAAGGTAACATGAGAATAGCAAGCTCAAACTAGAATCAATGTATTTATTTTTAAATCAGTCACACGGCTAGGCTAAACCGAACTTGAAGCAGGACCCCTCCTTTCCTGTGGTTTCAAAGCCGAACAACGGAGAAATCCGCCGCGCTGACAGCCAAATTTAAAACCTCCCGCAAAAGGACACAAACGTTGGGACCGTGCCGAAAGATAATATCCGCCAGAAAGCGAATTTGAATACCCCGAAACGTTCCTCTAAATCCGAGGTTCTAAGTTGCAAAATGTCACGCGAACTACCGAAAGCTTCAGCTTCTACCCCTGGAGTAGTACCGGAAGCTGAATCATTGGCAGAAGTCGGGGTAAGAAGCGATAAATTAAAGTCAAAAAGGCTTTACGCGACCGACGAGTTCTATATCTCCCCCAGATTCTAATTATCACGCGATTTCACGACCACGAGAGTTAACGGAGTGAGCTACACAAAAAAAGGAATTGCTATAAAATTAATGTAAATGAACAATGAATAATTCTTTATATAATAGTATTCTGATGGTAAATTATCATATGAACCGACTAACTGTTCCCATGAGCTAAACCAATGCATTACCTCACGTCGAAAGATCGATTCGACACTTTGTAATGGGTGATAAAGAACAGCATCGCTCTGTGCATGTGGTAATTGTACACACGGTAATAAGTCATTGAGTCATACCGCGTGTCGATAATATAGTAATGCTATGTTAATAACTTAATGTTAATTTTAATAATTATTATACCACCTTGGTAGTTAATCAAACATTAATTATTATTAATACTACTATCTATTGATTGGCTATCATTGTTCAGAAAATTAGGATTGATTGTTTAATCATCTGCAATCGATTACATAGGTTGGCAAAAAAATGTTGAATTTGTTGTAGAATAAATAGAAGTCATTTCCAAAGTAGTTTTCCCGTAGAATCCAAATATAAATAAAGAAAAGAATCGTGCTCAGTATGCGTTATTTATTCGTATAATAGGTACGTGGAAGTCATCCAAACTGCCAAATATTTAGTTCCTTAATATTTGTTTATTGTTATTTGGGGTCGTTGGCCTTCTATTCTCGGACTGAGAATGTATTATTATATCTTAGAGTTATATGGATAAAAAGTCTTTCTTTTAATTCAAGGCGCAGTATAGTTATACTTGTAACTATATAGTCATCAGATTAAATAAATATTTTTAAGTTTAAGACGACAAATAAAACATATTTTAGAGTTATTGATTAAAGGCCTTTTTTGAATGACAGCAGCGTAGTTGTATGCTAAACTTAGTGTAGTATTATACAAATAATTTGAATACTATTATATCTTAGAGTTATCGATAAAAATGCCTAATACTTAAAGATATCACAGCGTAGTAATTAATGATATGCTTAGCTTACATAGTAGAATCGAAAAAATTTCTTCAGATATTGACACATCTTGACAATGCCTATAATTTTGCGTCTCAGCGCAATATTTCGACAGTCATGAAATGACTGGTACCATGACAAATTTGAAATTAAACTCCAAAATATTCTTCAATTCCGAGAACAATTAAAAAACAACAGAAACGAATTACGGGCTCATTTAGGATCAACGCTGTACTTATCTGCATACTTGCTTAAGTGCTTCGCCAATGTGAAAATTGTAGAGCTGTAAGTTTTGCTGCGCCGTTTGGATTTTGGCAACCTTTTGTCTCCATCTGGAGGATTGATTTGTAGTAAGATTCTAAAACAAATGTTTTTATAGAATTTTAAAATGGACGAGTAACTACAAATATGTTCAACTGATTCAGAGTCAGAGTGGCCGCTGAAATGCTATAAAAAAAAATTTGCAATTATTTGAACAAATAAAAGCAAAGTAATTTGGAAAATCAAACAGTACAATTTTTAACGATTGCAATTTTTAAAGTTTGTTTCATGATCGTTTACTTTTATACATTTAGAATTACTCATTCTTAAAGTTTTTCACAGTTAATTGATATTTAATTTTAAATATTATATTTAAATAATTCATTTTTTATTACATAATGTTTACAGTTACTCACTTGAAACGTTTAACTATCAAAATTCTCGAATATTAAACACTTTCAATGTTTGACTGCTGTTCAAGCTTTAAAATATAACTGATCTTTAAAATATCAAATTATATTAAAATGGAATTCATTTGAAGTAAAGTTTAATTATATGTGATATCAAGTTATTGATTTTTTACGATATTCAAAAAGTTTTTGTAATATATTTTTTTAAATTCTCTCTCACTTCTCGACTTAATTCGGTTTGAAATAAATAATAAGACTTGTCTAAAGAAAAAGAAAAATAAGCAATAAAAAAGACTAACCGAATTAACATTTTCTAAAACGAATTACAGAAATATTACCTCTGTACAAATTCTAGGGTCGTTTTAATCTCCTTTGGATAAGAAAAACCAAACATGTTGTATGACAAGATCAGGATTAGGAATCCTTCCAATGCATC
Source organism: Diplolepis rosae (assembly GCA_030998225.1). NCBI lineage: Eukaryota > Metazoa > Arthropoda > Insecta > Hymenoptera > Diplolepididae > Diplolepis > Diplolepis rosae. Next base: position 2,272,000 of record JAPYXD010000631.1, read on the forward strand.
GCAGCATAAAATGATTATAGCCCTTTCAATGATAACTGTGCTAGTTGCCTTTTCGTTTATATAAATATTTGATATTAATACTCCTGAAAAAAAAATGTTTGAAAATTTCACAAATTAATTCCACAAAGTATATATCGTAAACCTGAACCCGTATCACCACTGACCCGGATTCCTCTTAACGTCCAAACAAAAGCACAATTAAAAATTTCAAGGATTCGAAACCAATCGAATCCTCAAAACATAGGATAGATAGGATGACAATGACAATGATGACAATGATAGGAGATAATTTTACTTAAATAATTTTTTTCTTGTAGTGTTACAGCGTATATAATATTGCACATAATTATTGATGTTGTTGTTATACACGGAAAAAATAAGTACTGGGAAATTAACATGACAGAGTGCTCGACTTTCAGATACGTTCAAAAGTTACTTAAAACTAGAAGCACCGTTCTTGTACAATTAGATCAATAATCCGGGAAGGAGTATAGAACATTCCAAAAGTATTCAGTAGAAAGTCCGTGAAAATTCTGAGTAGCAAAATGTATAATTTCTATGCACTCGTGCATGAAAACGTCAAAGCCAGTCAATGAAATTTTTATAGACTATCAAAGGCAATAAGAAAAAAAACGATTTTCGCAAGCCACCTTTTTTTAAATACTTTAATTATACTTACTATACACTATCACTACACATCGCTGAACATAATATATTACCCGCAGTTGAGATTAATCTTACGCTGACAGGATTCGAACCTTAACTTTTATATAACCTAAATGTATAATGCAGTCTAACCTTATAAATTAAACCGCACGGATACCGAAGCACTTGCGATATTTCCTAAAAAATGTTGGGTACATTTTATCCTTAGAAAATGCAGGGCCGTGTAAGAAATTGCTGCGCCTTGTTTCGCCAATAATTTTATATAAGGCTAACAAAAGTTTTTAAATGAAGAGATTTTTAATAAATTAATATCAAATATAAGAATTTTATAATTTCTGAAGTTTATGTCAGTTCACAAAGTAATAAAAACTGTGCGTATCTAAAATCTGACATTGACAACTGCGCATCGTATCAGTAAAAATTTCACAAGACTTTCTAACCCAGTCCAAGAATGTTTCTTTGACTTGTATAGCAGGTATTCATCTCTTTCTAATCAAATTATTCTATCCAAACTCTTTTAAAACCTGAAGCACTCTTTAGAAGAAGTATTTGCTTTTCTATAATTTTTTCGAAAACTTTACAATAAAATTTTGAAAGAATTTCGTTCTTTGACTGTGCTTGAATTAATCTAGGACATTCTTTCATTTTTTCGATGAAGTTCTAAGCTTCTTCATAAAAAGTATATAGGATCTTCGGAAAAATTTGTCCTGTCCAAAAGTCGAGGACTGTCAAGTAAATTTCCCAGTACTTATTTTTTCCGTGTAGTCAGCAGTCCTGATACTGGTTGATGCAGCTCTCCATCCATTCCTATCCTGAGCAAGTCTTTTTATTTCGCAGTATCCGCTACAACTTACGTCATTTATAATTTGTTTTACGTACTCTAATCTTTGTCTCCCTTTCCTATTGTGTCCCTCTACTATACCTTCTAAAATTGTTCTTGCCAGTCCCTCATGTCTAAATGTGTGATCTATCAATCTATCGCAGCACCTCTTTATACTAGCATATAGGATTCTCTTTTCTTTCACTAAGTTTAAAACCAATTTTTGGTTTCAAATATAAGTCTAGGAATCAGGAAGAAACTGCTCTAAACATATGTATGGAGGGTGGCACTCTATGGTTGTAAAGCATTGACTATAGGTAAAGGAGAAAGAAGATTAGAGACTTTCAAAATGTGATGCTATAGGAAACTATTATAGTCATTATTATAAACAATCAAACATACAATTTACAAAACGTATAATTTCAAATGGTAAAAATAAACTGAAACTTACCATTACTGTCACTGAAGCGGTGTCTTCGAAAAACAATTAAAAAAGTGGCTAACTTCTCAGCCAAATAAGTATAGAGAAACTCAACTAGAAAAAGTGGCGAATTTTTCAGCTAGAAAAAGTACTAAATTAATCATTGAAAAGTAGCGAATTTCTCAGTCAAAATTATTACTATGCCAATTTTATAACAAATATCAAGTTTAGTCCCAATGTAAAAAAATTAAAAAATTTTATTCACATAAGTATTGAGGAAATAAATTAGATATTTCTTTTAGCACACTCTTTTGACGTTTACAGAATCGTTCTAAAAGTATTAAACATTATAAATTTCTTCACATTTTTGGACGTTTGGCATTACGATAATTACTTATATATTTGCGTTTTGGGTATCTTTTCTCTCGAAATGATTGTAGTAACGCTCAAAGAGACGCACAAAACTCTAGGGTGTTATCAGATCCACAAGGTGGCTGACGAGATATTGGAATTTCTGGAACTTTAGGATTATCTACGTTCTTCTGGTAGATAAAGTCATAGAATTCGGAACGTTGTCGGTTCTTTATTCTATTTTCCTTAATTGTCACTTTTTGTAGCTTATCGCTAAGAGTAGATTCGAGAATAAATGTGGCAATTCCCTTACGAGCAGCAGTCATGTCTGCTTAAGTAAATTGGAAGCACGAACTGCTACATATGACATAACCTTATACACAAACATGTACGCTACAATTAATTACCTGATTTGGAATGTCCTTGGGAATATATAAAATCCATTCAGTCCAAGAGAATGATTCAAATTTTGGGGCGACGTACAATTCTATAAAAGCTTGGTATCTTTGTATCAAATTTTTAGGTGGATGTCCATGCATAGAATCCAAGTAAAGGAATTGTCAAAGATGTAGTCATCAACGAATCTATCGACAACAAGTTGAAGTCATTTTTAGCTGCAACGTCTTGAAGCAGTTTGAAAAATGCATTGATTATGTTGTCATCTAGATCTTGACTTGGTTCAAGAGTTTCCATATTCTCATAAGTAAGTTTTACACTTCTTACAATTTTTTCCACTTTATACATATCTGATGGATAACTCAATTTCTTATCAGAAAAACGTTGTGCTATATCCTGGTAGCATGTCTCATCTACAAGTAGATTTACTTTTCGAATTACATCATGGCAATAAGATTCATCCATACTTACATCTTCACTTTCAAACACACGAGTTTTACCTCCGGATATTATGCCTGTTGATGCCATTGAATTCGTGCGGTTAATCACATCAGGTGATTCTTCAAGTAAAATGCTCTGTGGAACTATTTTTATCGGATTAGACTTCTCTTTCGGCACAATAAATTTCGGAAACTTGAAGAAACAATTTTTTTCTGACTGCTTTCTGTTCCATTCTTCTTCAGCTAGTAAAGGATCTTCCTTTGCATCTTTTTTCGCAGCTTTTTTTGTACAATAGATTTTCTTCCTCTCTTTCATATCGGTTTCTACTTTGGCGTGTGGTAATAGAAGAGAATTCAATCTGTTTTAACCTAGGATCAACCAATTCTTCCAAGCTCATTATAAATCTAGGGGCCTTATTGTTAATCTTTTTTCTACCTAATTCATTTTTCACCCACTTGAAATAATTTTCAACCTTTGCATTGCTGTCTCTTAAAATGTTCAGACGACAAATTATACTTGCAGACCACAAAGAGAAATATGGCATAAGGTATTCGAGAACGTAATCCAGAAAATTTTGTTGCCAGTATGGATTCTTCTTTTGATATTTGTCGCCCAATTTTTGATTTTCTACAAATTCGCCTTTCTCTCGACATTTGTTCAATGCATTCTCTGTAGCCTTATTGAAATAAGCCCAGTGCGGAGAACTGTGGCAATACTTTTGGGTTTCAACAACATAAATAAATTCATCTTGTGTTCTATCATCTGCACAATCAAGTTCAGTATCTTCAGGTAGCAATTCCTTCAAAACTTCTTTAACTGTATCATTCAAATCTAAATTTTTATATTCAATACCGAACATGGTTACACCATGGCAGAAAATATTCTTATCAGTATCTAAATCAGTTGATTGTATCAATTTAGTGATCCACTTGAGTGCAAGAAAAATGTGACTTTTTGTCATATCTAACTCCTTTCCCTTTCAAGATATGCGATGAACATATATGCAAAATTATAAAATACAAAGGGCCCTTGTCATGTTTTTTCAACAAGTAAAAAGTAAGCTTCAAGTATTGAGAAAGGGACATGATATTAAATGCCTAGACAGCTGCGTGAATAATTGCTAATCCAAAATCAGTTTCCATTTTCCTTATTACACAACGATTTGTCTATTGTCTTACAGCACGGGCAACGATACTCAAAAAAAATGTTATGAAAGGAACACTTTGAGATGTCGAAAGAAATTCTGCGACTACAAACGGGCCGCGTTTCTCACTTGCTATAAGAATTAAAACATAGTACATTAACACGTAGATCAATAAGTCCCGGGACTGACACATAGATGGCGTTGCCAACATAAGTTCTGTATGATTTTTCATGAGTACCAACCTTCAAAAGATACCTGTCGAAATTTCATGACATTCTGATGTTTGGTCCACGAGTTACAGTGATTTAACGCGGACGCTGCTCCGTCAAAAACAACCATTTGTCGGTGGTATGCTGAGTTTAAACGTGGTCGTACAGACACTGAAGATGCTGAACGCTCCGGCCGGCCAAATGAGGTAGTTACACCGGAAACCATAAAAAAAGTCCACCAAATCGTTTTCGAAAACCGTAAATTAAAATTGCGTGAGATAGCTGACACCTTAAAGATATCATACGGCAGCGTGTACGCTATTTTGCATGAACATTTGTCTATGAGGAAGCTGTTGTCAAAGTGGGTGCCGCGTTTGCTCACGATGGATCAAAAACGACAACATGTCGTTGATTCCGAGCGCTGTTTGGAGTTGTTTCGCCGAAATAAACCGAATTTTTTGCGTCGTTATGTGACAATGGACGAAATCTGGATCCATCACTACACTCCGGAGTCAAAGCGGTCGTCAGCCGAGTGGACTGCAGTCGGTGAGAAGCATCCAAAGCGGGCAAAAACGCAAATGTGGACCGGTAAGGTTATGGCCTCAGTATTTTGGGATGCTCATGGAGTTTTGTTCATCGACTACCTTGAAAAAGGTAAGACGATCAATAGTGAACGTTACATTGGCCAATTGATGCGTTTGAAGAACGAAATCGTTGAGAAACGGCTCCAAATGAAGAAGAAAAAAGTGCTCTTTCACCAAGACAATGCGCCGTGTCACAAGTCGCTCGCTACCATGGCGAAATTGAATGAATTGAGCTTCGAATTGCTTCCGTACCCACCATATTCACCGGATCTGGCCCCCAGCGACTACTACCTGTTTGCAGACCTCAAAAAAATGCTCCAAGGAAAGAGATTCTACTCCAAGGAGGAAGTCATCACCGAAACGAACGCTTATTTCGAGGCCAAAGATAAATTGTTCTACAAGAAAGGTATTGAAACTAAATAATCTCTTTTGCGTAAAAATTACGACATTGAAGGGTTTAATGCCACCTTGTTGTATAAATCCTGGATTATTTTTGGATTTCCATTTTTCCTCGTACTCATTTATTAATTTCATCACAAATTTCCAGAAATCTTTATCTCGATCGTTGCGTGCGTTATAATCACTAGAAATTTTCTGTAAAATTTGTAAACTAGGAGTGTTATTTACATTTCCTTGATCAAGAATATCTTCTAGGACATTATTTAACATTTTCACATTCATGACACTGGGAGATACTCCTTGCATCTTTTTCCCAAGTTCTAGACGTCTCTTTTGTCTCACAAATCTGCGATTGATATCGTCTTTATCATGGCTAATTTCATCACCTCTAAAAACTTTTAATTTTACATCAGAGAAAGGTTCGTGAATTGGAAATTCGCATATAAACTTAAAATTCGTACAACCACGGTTTTCGCATCGTGCTGCTACAATAAAATAATTACTTTTCACTATTCCGAGTTTATATGCATAACACTTATGCCAATCGAATTTCAAAACACACCCTGGAAATAAAATTACAAAAGCGTTATTAAATTCATCGTACCATCCTAATTTCATGCGAAGTTTATCAGTTTGCCAATGTTCTTGCCAGAATTCTTTGGGAAGTATTAGATGCTCATTACAGTCAAGTCTCGTTTATTTCAAGTTTCCCGAAACGACAGGGTCTTGTTTATTTCAAGTCGCGAGGGGTTCCAACCACTGCCACAGTTGCCATACCAACTGAATGCACCTCGCCCCCACTCTTCTCAATTCATTCGAGCGCTTTCAGAGCGTCACGTGACAGTGAAATAGTGGGGCGTGGGAGGAAGGGTAAAACTTGAAATGAACGAGACGCTTGACTTGAGATAAACGAGACTTGAAATAAACAAGACTTGAAATAAACGAGACTCGACTGGTTTATAATTTCTCATATTATCTGATTTCACTTCTGTAAAAAAAGTTCCAATCGATGTTTCACTCAACGATAAGTTATTGTACTTGTGGAAATGTGTGAAAAAGTTTCATCTAAAAAAATGTTTGAAGCTTTAAAATTATAACTTCATCATCATTAAATAAATTATCATCCAAGGTAATTTTACTCACAAAAATGTCTATCTTATTAGGCGGCAGCTGACCAGGAGCCTTTTCAGTTTCATTAACTGGTTCATCATCTGACTCCATTTCCCACTCGTGAAGAAGAATAATCTTATTGTGAGACAAACTTAATTTACTATCAGACGATTCAGTTTCTGATAAGTTTTCAAAGGTACTTATCGTCAGCGGAGAAAAATAATGTGTTTTATACATCAAGCTTCGTAATCACTTTCATTAATTTAATCACTCACATCATTAGCTTTACCACTAGCTTTATCACAAAATGTGTCGCTAATTTGATCACTACAAACCACATTATTAGAAATAGTATCCACACTACGTAATTCGAAATTGACATCTTCACCTGTCAACATTTTTGACGAATATAATTGGGCAAAAAGAGGAGAGTATTCAGATTTTAGATTTTTTAATAATGGCGGACATGAAGCCTGGAAGAAATGATCTGCAGAAAAGGAATTGTATGAAACGGTAATGCCTTCATCACCGAATCTTTCACTATCATTTAAAATTGATTTAACAACTGAATCCGATCCAGAATGTTTAAAATTATAATTGTCTGAATCAGAATCAGAATACTTCCGAAAATCGTCCTTACATTCACTTTCGACCACGGTACGAGGTCTGTCCAGAAAGTATCGGGCCTACCTTTATATCTCCGCCCCATAGTGTTCGAGCAACCTCTGCAGAGCATGAACGTCAACAGTAAAGCCTCACGAACCTATCGGTTGCTTGCTGACATCTGCCGGACGCATAGTTTATGCGCAGCGTGTCTTTGTTTACAAAGCTATTTTTGAGTTCGGAGAATTTTGTGATTGTTAAAAATGACTGAAAAACAAGGTCAACGATTTGCATCAAATTTTTTTTTCAACTCGGAAAAACGAATTTGGAAACTATTCAGATGATGTAGAAGGCCTTTGGGAATGAGTGTATGAGCAAAACAAGAATAAAAGAGTGGTATAATCGTTTCAAAGGATGCCGCACTTCTGGTGATAGTGATTCTCGTTCTGGCCGACCTTCGACGACAAAAACATTGGATAATATTGAGCGGGTGCGACTTGGGATTGAAGGTGATCGTCGATTAACTGTTTGTGAACTAGAAAATGATCTCGGAATACCGAAAGCTACTGTTTGGGAAATTTTTAACAAGATTTTAGAAATGACTCGCGTTTGTGCGGTGACTGGCTTCTTTACCACGATAACGCGCCAGCGCATTCATCGGATATTGTGCAGCAGTTCCTGAGTAAACACAGTATCGCATTGCTTCGACAACCTCCGTATAGTCCCGACATAGCCCCCTGTGACTTTTGGCTGTTTCCAAAACTCAAAAAACCACTCAAAGGACAGAGATTCGATGACAAAACGACGGTTGAAAATAATGCGACGAGCGTACTCAAGGCCATCCCTAAAAGTGAGTTCCAGGACTGTTTCGAGAAGTGGAAACATCGTTGGAACCGTGTTATTCAATCAAGTGGGGATTTCTTTGAAAGGTGCCACCCGCCCGATGATAAAGAATAACGCCAGCGCGGAGATATAAAGGTAGGCCCGATACTTTCCGGACAGACCTCGTATATTCAATCAGCGGACGCGTTTTCAACCGTAAATTACCGTCCCTATATCTAGCACATGCTGGTGAAATCAAAATCTCCTGCTGTACATAATTTTTATTTAGTTCGCCCGATTCGTTTTCAAAGCCAGCACCTACATTTGATGATATGCAGACCTCATTCACCTTTTTTACAGATGAAGAGTCAAATACTGAAATATTTTCATCATGAGACACAGTAAATTGCATAGCGACTCCGTCAACTTCCGCATTTACTTCTTCAAACGCTACTTTAACTCTGTTAAAGTATCTTCTAAAAATATCAAAACAGTGCCTTTTTTGGTTTTGCAAAGTATCGTCGCGAGGCCAAGACGGTAAATAATGACATCATACTTTCTCAAATCAAGAGTTTTCTTTATAGAACTGTCTTCACGTACCTGCTTCCTTAAAATCATCATGGCTATTAACTTTTAACTCTCCGTGAAGTTCAGAGAGAACTCTGCATAAACGATATAATAACGAATCATAAACGATGGAATAACGAAAAACGTCACATGGAAGTGGACACCAATTCACCACCGTTAACAGAAAACTTCAGGAATCGTGAAACCCAAAATCTCAAAGAAATTTCACCCACTAATCACTTTTGCGACATTAGAAACTTATTATTCGTAATACTAATTGGCACAACACTTTCAAAACACGGATTCTTCAAGTATATAATGTTATTATGCCAATATTAACAACGTGAATTTATTGCATATAAATCATAAATCGAAATAAAAAAAAATTTAAAAACTATACTGCGGATAAATTTTTCAAAAAATAGGGGATTAATATTTCAGATATGAAAATTTATGTTATTATCAACAGTGGAATAACCCACTTAAGCTGACGCCTCACGAAAGGTCACGTAAAATTATTCAGCTTTTCGTTTCATTCAATTTCTTGATAATAATTATAAAAATTATGCCATTTGAGAAATATTAAATATTTATCTTCAATAAAAAATTTTTTCTGTTTATCATGTTTCGATTAGAAAATCGTAATTTTTACAGGTATTTTTTATTCCGAAACAACTTTCACTCTTTTTATATTATACAATTTTAAATCCGAATATGTATCCTGAATGAGTCGTCTTTAAGAATATTTCAATACATTTTTTTGCAATATCGATTTAAGGAAATTATAAAACATTTTATTCCGAGACTTTAATATGCAACACGTTTCCATAATATCTGCCGTCTCTAAAGACCATTCAAAAAGCAATTTTGAATCTAAATATGTATCCTGAGTGAGTCGTCTTTAAGAATATTCCAATACATTTTTTTGCAATATCGATTTAAGGAAATTATGAAAGATTTTATTCCTAAACGTTAAGATGCAACACATTGAATAATTTCTGCCGTCTCTATAGACCATTCAAAAAACAATTTTCAATCTAAATACGCATCATGAGTAAGTCTTCTTTACGAATATTCCAATACAGTTTTTTGCAATATCGATTTAAGAAAATTATAAAAGATTTTATTCCCAGACTTTAATATGCAACACGTTGAATAATTTCTGCCTTCTCTAAAGACCATTCAAGAAACAATTTTGAATCTAAATATGCATCCTGAGAGAGTCGTCTTTAAGAATATTCCATTACGTTTTTTTTGCAATATCGATTTAAGAAAATTATAAAAGATTTTATTCCCAGACTTTAATATGCAACACGTTGAATAATTTCTGCCTTCTCTAAAGACCATTCAAGAAACAATTTTGAATCTAAATATGCATCCTGAATGAGTCGTTTTCAAGAATATTCCATTACGTTTTCTTTGCAATATCGATTTAAGGAAATTATGAAAGATTTTATTCCCAGACTTTAATATGTGTTACGTCACAAGTACGTAAATACTTACTTTGATCGAAGATTCCTCGTTTTAAGTTAGGATCGAATGATCCTCGCTTAGGGATGAGGATAAGTCAATGAAAAGTACACAATGATTAGTAAAGTAATACAAATTGAATTTATTTAAATTAACACTGATATAAACAAGGTTAAAACTTTACAATGATTCAAACAATGGCACAGGGAATAGGTGAAGAATAGAGAGAATTTTCGGTACCTTTGTTGAGTTGTGAATAGTCCCTTTTTTATGAATGATCCTCACAGGTGTGAGGGAGAGAGAATGATTCTTCCACTGGTGCGACGAAGACAGCAATAGGTATCCCACTGGTATGAGGAAGACAGAAACAAATATCCCACTGGTGTGAGGAGGACAAGAATAGTTATCTCATTCTACACTGACTCTAAGATCCTTTCAAAGATTGAAAGTACAATCGGAGAATTTACGACACGTTTCTTCGGAAAACTGAACTAAACACGTATCTCACGCTGTGAATCCTTTTAAGATTTTAGAAATTTGCCGCACTTAATTTTGCTCACAAGACTAGTTTTCCCTTGGCGGTGTGTCCTTTTTATATTATATTATTTGGTGACGTCACGCGTTGCGCAGTCTCCCGCTGCGTGTGACGTAGTTATACCTCTCTTTTCAATAGGTGGTTTTCTCTCTCTTTTAGTAATTTCCCCAGATTTCTCTCTAGACATAGCCTGTGCCCATAGTACATTCGAATGCGTCGCGGGACGTGACATATGCAACACGTTTCCATAATTTCTACATTCTCTAAAGACCATTCAAAAAACAATTTTGAATCTAAATATGTATATGCATTCCAATTTACAATGTTGAGGGTTCTAATTCGAAGCAATAACTCTGTAATAAGTGCGCGTATGGTATCGGATAGTCTTGCGGACATACACCGTCTACTGGTCCAAGATGGTTAACAATAGGTTCACTTGGAGTTGGTATCATTTTCTACAAATTGTTAGAATAGATTTATTTTATTAAGGTCTGATAAGGAGATTGAAAAATAACTTTTTGAATATATTTTCTAATCATGCAAGGTAAAAGATTTTGCTAAAGGTATTTTACTTTCCGTCAGAAAAACAACTTTTATATTACAGTTTGTTTTTCCTTTAGTAAGAAAGATTAAAGACGTGGGTACAAAAACTGTCCTTCTGACGGTATAGGACGTTCATGCACGTGGTTTTGAGAAAGGTAAGGACGGAATGTACCTGTATCTGAAAAATTTTGTGAATTGACTTCAAGTCTATTAAAGAAAAGGGTGAACGATGGAATAAAGGAAAGGTCAAAAGTTAAACGTCAAGTCGGTCAGTAAAGGTTTTGTCACTGAGCTTAAAGGAGTTTTTTGTATAAGTTCTATACGTGTTGGCGTTTTGTTTATTTTTTTAGATATTTTTTGAATTTTCAATAGTAATAATCCTAAAATTGTAATCATAAGTAAAGTGATAAAGATTAGTGCTAATGTTAATTTATGTGCACTAGAAATAAAAATTGATGGAATGATTTTTTGAATGTTTGCATATTTTGTAAGGATAAAGACATGGTTTTCGAAGATTGATAATGGCATGTCTTCTTTTTGCTGAAGAAGAAGTAATACCTTTTTTAGTAAGTGAGGCTCTTGAATGGAAATATTATATAAAAATGGTGAAATTATGGCAAGGGAAATAGTTGACTTGCTGACTGGAATTGAATTATCCATTATATTCAAATGGTTTTGAAGATGGTAATATGGAGTTGATGAATCTAGATTGCAACCTGATTTTGTTTGCAAAATTCCTATTCCTTGGAGTGTGATTAAGGTCTTAGAGTTTTTTCGACATGATAAGAAAATTTGTCGGGGGAAAATTGTTGAGTATAGCCATCCATGATGAAATTGCAATGATGTTAGAAAGGGATATTCACTAAAAGTAATGAATATTTTACACTTGTATGGTTGAGAATTTAGAAACATTGATGTTTCACAAATAGGATTGTTATCGATGTTAGATATAGATCTTGGTGAGTGACAAAATGTTTGGAATCCATTTTGATAACATGCATTGAGGAAATTTTCATTTGTTATAAAGTATGATTGGTTATTTGAAGAAATAGCGAGATAAGAATTTTGAGGTTTTATGTAAATAGAGGAAATTACGTCAGTATTAAAATCGAGATGTATTGGAATTGGATGTGGTTTAAATAATTGAAATTCTTCAGCAGATGGGACTGGTATAGTCATAATAAAAATCAAGTACTTATCGAATAAGAAGTATTGTATTTTAGAAAATGGAAGGACCATAGAAAAAAAGGGATGTTGAAAGGTGTGGGTCTTCTTTGTTGGATTTGAAGTCTAAGAAGGTATCAGGAAGTAGCATAGGGTGCCATAAATTAGTTGCGGCATGGGTAATAGCTTCTGTAAGTTGGTCAAGGAGTAAAAGAAAAGATTGAGAAATTTCATGCAGGTCTTTAAGCCAATTTGCTGCTAATATTCCATATAGGTGAATATTTGGATCTTTTTGAGAATTATGCCATTTTTTGTAGGTTATAATGTTGTCAAGTTTTGAAGAAAGATTTGTAACTTTTGGGAAAAATGGATTTGGAAGTAGAAATAAATTTTCTTTGGGCCAGTAAAGGGAGGTTTCCTGTCTCATTCTTAATTCTAAATGTACCTTTTGTATCGGTTGTAGGAATGGATCATTAGTTTTAGAAATATTCGTGATATTACGAGCTTGTCTAGATATAAATGATATTTCTTCAAGAAAATAGTTGATGCGTTGTTCTATAAAATCAAGTTGTGTCTGATGATCGTATAAATTACAATTATTGGCAATATTTGAGAGTATGCAATATTCATATAATTTATGTGAGAAATCTATTATTTTGTATTTAAGTACGTCTGGCTGAAAGATATCGATATAAGATATAAAATGATATTTTTCAGAAAAAAGACGAATTTTTGAAATTGGTTCAAAATAATCCCTGAAGAATGAGAAAATGGTGAGTCTATGAAGTATTTTTCTGCTTTGGAGAAAAGGAGTGGAATTAAAATTAAATACACTCTGGGTGCTAGTTGATTAAGGAAATTCATTAGGCTTCTTGGAAGGCTGAAAAAGAAAAGTAGGATTAATATTGGATAAAATAGGATGTTTACATATGGTTGGATTTAGGTCTAGAAGTTTTTTGGAGAAAAGGGGAAAAAAGTTTACTAAATGTTGAGGAGTTTCTTGGTGGAACTGGAGGGGGAAATTGGGTTGATTTGTCTACTTTAAAAATATTTCGTCTACGGCACTCTTTTGTAGCATGCATTTGAGTGTTACAAAATCTACAGGAATTTTCCCAAGGTATTAATTTTGGTCTTGGATCGGTTTGAATACTTTGATTTTTGGTTTTTTGCTTTTTCTTATCATCATTATTATAAAATTTTTCGTCGCAGAGATCGTATGATCTTATTAGAGTAATAATAATTTTAAAGCTGCTCTATTTTCTGCTAATTCACTAGTAGGGCTGGCTTGTATAACGAAATGTTCATTTATATTAATTTGTGCGAGAAAAAATGAGTTTGTTTTCGAATTCGGATCAGGATAGACTGTATATTGCGGTAACGGCAGTCCATATTTTATCGTGAAGTTTCTTAAAATTTCTACATGATTTAAAAATCCCATGGAGTCTGTTCAGTATTTCTTTTTTAGGTAACTTGGTACGTGTGTAGGCTCGTCGTAGTAATGCTCCATTGCAGTTGATTTCCTGAATCGGTATGGAATGTTTATATTAGAATTTACTGTACTGGTTGGGAGGTCTATATCCGCATTTAAAACATTTTTTAAAGCTTTTCGTAGAGAAAGATGATGCAGTATGATTATTATTTGTTTTCATTTTATATGAATTTGTATTTTTATCACGATTGTTATTAGAAGTAATAGGTTTTGTTATTTGGCTACTCGTTGAAGGTTTTGGATCGTATATAGATGATTCTTGAATTGTTACATGCAAATGTTCTAGTGAGTTTATCAAACGTAGTTCACATTTCTCGACTTTATGGGAAAGAGAATTAATAACTTTTATGGCAGCAAAATCCTTATCTGTTTTTATTGAGTTTGCTATTCCTATTTGTTTAATGTTATTAATGAAACAAATTGCTATGTATATTGAGTCTTTTGATGAGGTTTTTATTCGTAATACTGTATATTTTGGATACTCAAATTTATTTTGAGTGCAAATTTCGTTTAATTTTTTGCAATTTTTACTAATAGAATTTGGTTGGACGTTTTGATTTGTTTCCTTTGATTCATTAATTAAGGCATTATATAAATTTTGTGCTACCTTTTGCTTTACATTTTCTTTATCTTTGCCACTATTCATTATTATATAATTTTTATATTGTAAATTAACGTGAAATAGACATTCATTATTATTGGTTTGTTCAATGAGTATCTCATAAATGAGGGGTGGATCTCCTCTTTGTTGAATAATTTTGTTTAGTAAGGTTGTAAAAGGAACATGCGGCATTCTGAAGATGTTAGATTTCGATAGAGTAGTGGGTTCTACTAAGTTCTTCTTTTAGTTCAGAGTGAGGATAAAGAGTTGTGTTTGTATTATTGTGATCTTTACCTGAAGTAGTATTTGCGTAATACGATGGACTTTTAGGTGCCTCTTTTGAGCTTTGTGGCGCTGAAGCTGTTAGCAGTTCTTGATGACTCTCAGCAGGAGGTCCAGAAGGTCGATGGGTACCTAAGTGTAATATGAGGTTAGTGACCGAATCCCAGAAGGCGCCTAGTAGATGGAGAGACCATCCAAATAATCTGTGTAGCGCATATCCATGAATACTATACTATGAATACTATGAATACATGAAACTTGTAAAAATTGTCCAAAATCTACCCCATGCGGATTCAGCAATTTTATCAATTACATCTTCATTAAATAAATTCGTTAATGATATTCCTTGATTAATAGTTGGATGTCCTGTTATTTCTCTAGCTAAAGAATTTAGAATCATTGGTTTTTCTGCTGGAAACATAAATGATCTCGCAGTTTATCAAGATCAGATTGACAATAAATGCCACTTGTTGCTAAGGATGAAGGATTTGTGTATTTCCAGGTTGCTTTTGTGAGAGGTTTAACTATAGTTGGTGCTATGGATTCGACAGGATTTGGAAGTAATTTGTACCAGGATTCTCCAAAAAGGTACATTGGTGGAAGGAAAGAATTGCAATTTGTTTGGATACCTGATTTTGTTAATATATGAGTTCGTGGAGAAAGGAAAAAGGATTGATTTCCTCTAAATATTGGTAGTTGTAGATAACATTCTTCAGTTTTGCGATATTTTACTTCAACCGGTATACATTTTACGATATGTACTACTTCTCCTGCAATTACTGACATATATCCTGGGCCTTTCATTAAATGATATGCAAATTCGTCTGGTGATTGGGTTGCTAAGGTTAATGTATTTCTAAAAACTTGCTGTTCAAGTATGCATCGTTGAGTAAGGACATCGTGATAAAGTCTATTTACTTCAGTGCGTATGTGTCGTTCTACATATATAAATTTAGAGTTGACGTATGTGAAAATGTCCATATTTTGAACTTCTAAATGTTTATTTTCTAAAAATGAATTCCCAGGTCTGGTTTCAAAAATTAATAATTTTGGATGTTCAGTTTGTATTAAAACGTAACTGCAAACTGGTTTTCTTGTTTTTTCAGCCAGTACGAAGGTTATATCTTCAGTCGTTAAAGAATAAAAGGTTTCAGAATTGTCTGTCGTGTTGTCATATGTTTTATTTGCTGGTCCTTCATAAATAATTTCATATTTGTTAAAATTACATACTTCATTAGGTAATGTATCCCAGAATGTTTGTCCATATTCTACGTCTGTACAGAATGTGTCTGAAAGTGTGCATATTATTCCAGATCCTAATTGAATTTTATTTGAATTTAAATGAATAGTCGCGTAATGTTCTTGTAAAGTTATTTTGAATATTGCTTGGACTACGACATTATTCCATGTTCCATATGGGTCAGAAAATTGTGTACCAGTACAGTCTCCGTTAGGTGTTACAGAACCTGCTAAAGTAACGCTATGAAATGAAGTTTCGTTTACTTTTAACTTTGATATCTGAAGAGAAGGGGTTACTAAAAATGTTCCTATTATGTGCATTTGATAACATTGATCTCGTGTAACATCATGTATATATTCACTGTGGCCATTTGCTACTATGGAACTGTGAGAATGCATACCACAATGAGAGATGGCGCGTCGAATTTCTATTTTGCATTGTATTACTTTTATATTTGAAAATCCAGTTAATTGTAAAAGTTGTATATAAGTTCTTTCAACATGTACTTGAGATCGAGGTAGATCACATTCTCCTACCTCTAGTAAAGATAATGTCGTAATATTTGATTGATTTGAACCGCAATCGAATCCTATGACGGCGTAGACTGTTGTTATATAGATGAAGTTGCAAGTGAGCAGTGCCAAAAGGAAGCCTCGTAATCCCATCTCTGGAAAAAGGGGGTTCCAATTAGCAGCTTGCTTTGTAATATAAGAATAGGAAAATGTTTTATCATTACATATGTATATTTTTGAAGTTATTGATTTACTTTTTGTATTTTGCGTTCCTAGTTCATTATATCCAGCATGTCGGCTATGACAATGTGATTTGATAGCCGTAAACTGAGAATTAAATTTTTGTATGTGTCCGGTCCTCTTTTTTTGATTGTTGAAAAAATGTCTTTTATTATTTCTGGATTGTTTAGATTTCTGCTCCATGTGTGGATATTACAGTCGTCTTTCTTAAAAATTCCAGTTTGAATTAAGTATGGCCAGAGAGCTACCATGTCGATAAAACAGGCAACTATTTCAATGAGATCATCTATGCGTTTGCGATGAATTTGTTCCATTATATCTGGAATAATGTGTTATGTCTGAAAATTCATTTTTATTTTGTTTTATATATTTTTTTATTTTATATATAAAACATATATTTTCATAAAAAAAAATTTTTATTTTTTATATTTTTACTATTTATCGACAAAATAAAATTTCTATATCTTATTTAAATTGTATATGTATATATATATATATATTTTTTTATAATTAATGTACAGATATTTTGTTTCTATTTTTATTTATTTACTTTTGTACTTGCACATGTGAGCGTTTTAGTCTATTAATGTGGACAACAGTAGGTTTGCCTTTATAGCTTATTTTTACATTCCCTTTTCCTAACACTTCCAATATTTCATAAGGCCCTGTATAATGGCTGTCAAGTTTTTTAATTTTACCTCCTTTTAATAAAAACACGTAATCTCCAATTTTTACTTCTAAAGGATTTATTTTTTTTGTCATAATATAATTTCGATTTTTCTTTTGCTGAAATAAGATTTTCTTTTGCTTGTGTTCGCATTTCATGTAGTTGTGTTACGAAATTAATTAAATAATCGTCATATGTTTGTAATTTTTCTTGTTGTGATAATGGTTCACTGGAAGGTTCACGAGCTAGTTCACCAAAAACCAATTCATAGGGTGTGCATTTTGTGCCTTCATGTACACTAGTATTATATGAGAACATTGCTAGTTCAAGCCAATCATCCCATTCTGAATTTTTTGCAACAAATTGTTTGAGATATTCTCCTAAAACATGATGTGAACGTTCTAATGACCCGTTTGATTGAGGGTGAAATGCTGTGGTACGAAATTGTTTAATTCTAAAACGTTTTGCCAATCTTTTTAATAAATCACTTAAAAAATCTCTGCCTTGGTCAGTAAGTACTCCTTTCGGTGATCCAAATATGCAAATAAATTTTTTCACGAAAGCATCTGCTATCGTACTAGCTTGGTGATTAGGAAGAGGTATTGCTAAAGAATATTTGGTAAAATTGTCTTGTATCCTTATATTATATAAGTTACCAGATTTTGTTTCAGGTAGTGAACCAACAATGTCCATTGATATTTTTTCAAAAGCAGTAGTGGGTGTGTCAGTGATTACCATAGGGTTTTTTGTTTTGACTCTGATTAATTTTTTCAGTTGACATTGTAAACAGCCTTGAATATATTTTTGAATGTCAACTTTCATATTTTCCCAAAAAATTTTTTGGCGAATTCGACTATAAGTTTTTGTGACTCCTTTATGGCCACCTAATGCTGAAGAATGAGCTTCTTCAATTAAATGAGTTCGTTGTTCCTTTGTTGGATATTGCGTTATTCCATTGCAAACAATAATTTTTGTAGTTGAATTTGAAAAAATTGAATCGAAAATTGATTTCACTTCTTCCCAAAGTATATGATTAATTCTGGAAGTTTTTGATATACTAATGGATCGTAATTTAAATTTTTGAGATAATTCATGTAATGAATGAATTGATGATTTTATATTATAAATTATCTTTAGTTTCTCCTTCAATTGGAAGTGCAAAATGGTAGTAGTTTCCTTTTTTAATCTCTTTTGCTATCCCCTTTTGTAAATTTTTAAATTTTGGTAAAGTTTCACGTTTTTCTAAAGTTTTTGATCCGTTGTCGCGAGGAGTTCCATTTGTTGTAACAAAATATGCATAATTATCTTTTCGCATAGTTAATTGATCGCGACATTCAACTAAATTTTTCTTTGTTATAATTTTTTCTGTTTGAGAGTTTATAGGAGGAGGTTCTGGGGGTGGACGATTATAATTTCATGATCTTTATCGATTTTTTCAGGATTTATTTTGAGATCTTCGGTTTAATCTCAAATTTTCTTCAAAATAAAGCTCTTCAAATTCTTCTTCCAATTTTTCTTCTTGGTTTTCTTCAAACTTCTCTTCAAAATTGTCCTCAAGATTGTCTTCAAAATGCCTACCTCTCTTTCTTTTTGTTTGAGAGGGAATATTTTTCAAATTTGTAAGTAGATTTTTTCTTGGCCTACCTCGTGGTTTTTTCATAAGAGGTTTAGAAGAAAAATTTTCGTCTAATTTTTCTTGAGTTGCGTTTCGATTCAAATTTTTTGCTTTTTCTTGCTCTATTCTCTTTTTAGCTCTCGTAGTAATAGTTTTCCATGGTAAATTTTCGTATTTTTTGGAAAACACTGGACTTAATAAAAATATTGTCATAAAAATAAGTCTTGAAGCCATATTTTTGAATAAATTTGTGTATTTTAAAATATTCTTACCAATCTCACTGAGTGATTCTTCACTAAGGAATTCCGGAAAATATTCTGGAATTTTTGAGTCAATATTTAATATTTGGGCTTCCGGAATTTCGCTAAAATGATCTACGTCGTCTGATACGATTTCTGGATTCAAGTTTCTTCGTTTTGAAGGTCTTACCTCATTTTTAGAGTTTTCTTGTTTTTTTCTTGTAAAAGTTTTCTTGGAAAACATTTTTTCTTGGGAAGTCATAAAAGTATCATTGGCGTCAACTTGTAAATATCTTGATTTCTCTTTGTTATCATCAATAGGGTTTCTTGAGAGAGCGTCTGCATTTACATTCATTTTTCCTGCTTTGTAAATTACATCAAAATCATATTCTGCGAGTTTCAATCTCCAACGTGAAACTCGTGAACAAGGGTCTTTAGAATTTTGAAACCAAACTAGAGGTTTGTGATCAGTCACTAAAGTAAATTTTCGCCCATACAAATAAGGACGAAAATGAGTTACACAAAATATTATAGCAAGAGCTTCTTTCTCATATGTATCATATTTTTTCTCAGTATCACTTAGACTACGTGAAGCATGTGCTATTGGCTTATCTTTACCTATTTTACCTTGTGATAAAATACCTCCTATTGCAAATCCTGAGGCATCTGTTGTGAGTATAAAAGGTTGAGAAAAATCAGGTCGTTGTAAAAGTGGTTCTTCACATAATTTTGCTTTTAAAATTTCGAAAGCTGCTTGTTGTTTTTCTATTCAATTAAAAGGTGTATCTTTTTTTAGAAGTTGATATAAAGGACTTGCAATTTTTGAAAATCCGTCAATAAATCGTCTATAATATCCTGCTAAGCCTAAAACTTGTTTAACATTTTTCTGTGTTTTTGGGACTGGAAAGTTTTTTACAGCTATTATCTTTTTTGGATCTGGACGTACTCCATTTTTATCAATTATATGACCTAAATATCCTACTTCAGGTCGTAAAAATTCGCATTTGTCTGGTTGTAAATGAAGATTTGCTTTTCTAAGTCTTTCTGCTAAATTGTTAAATTTAATTTCGTGCTCTTCTAGAGTATTTGCATATATAACTATGTCATCAAGATATACAAAAAGTTCCGTTCCGATTAATCCAGTTAATGTTAAATCCATTAATCTTTGAAATGTGGCGGGTGCTGTTTTCAAACCGAAAGGCATTCTATCGAATTCGTAATGACCGTGAGGTGTAGAAAATGTGGTTTTATGTGAGTCTTTTGGGTTCATTTTTATATGGTGAAAACCGGTAGCTAAATCAAACACTGAAAAATATTTTGCTGATCCTAGAGAATCAAGTATATCGTTTATATTAGGTAAAGGATACGAATCGCCAATTGTTTTTTCATTTAATTTACGAAAATCAAGAACCATTCTCCATTTTATTTTTCCTTGAGAATCAGGTTTTTTAGGAACTATCCACACTGGAGTGTTATATGGTGAATGTGAGGGCTTTATTATTTTATTTTTTAATAATTCATCGACTTGTCTTGTAATTTCTTCCTTGTGAACTGGGGGAAATCTATATTGTCTTGAAAAAATTGGAGCGTCATCTACAGTTGGAATTGAATGTTGTAGTACATTAGTAGCTTGGAGTGGTTCTCCTGGGATTTGAAATCTGTCTGCATTATTTTTAATTAATTTTTCTACATGTTCATATTCATCTTGATTTAAATGGTCTAATCGAAGAAGTTTTTTAATACATTCTACTCTGTCTTCGTCTTTTACATTATAAAATTTGCATGAGTTAATTAGAGAATTGTCAGTTTTTAAAAAGTTATTTAATATTTTACTTGATAAATCTTCATTATTTGTTTGTTTAAAATTAATTAAATTTTCAATTTTTTTATAGCATTCTTGTTCTTCAAAGTCTTCTAAATTAACTAATGGGACGGATAATGTAATTGGGATTTCATTTGTGTTTGCAAATTTTAAATAAGCTTTTCCTCTGTGATTTTTTACAACTGCGTCACCTACGTAGACGCCATCTTGGATATGTAATCGAGGTACATACCCTTCACTCTTTTCTGTATTTTTTATATTAACATAAAATGTTGTAACTGTTCGAGCTGGAATAGTAAATGTATTGGTAGATTTAAAAGGGTAACAGTGGTTCTCAATTTCTAAGCATTTTGAAGTATAGTTTATATTCACACTATTATCTTGAAAAAATTCTGATCCTAATACTCCATCTTCTTCTACTGGGACTTCATTCGGAATAATGTTAAATATCGTTGGATAACCAAAAATGTTTATTTTTACCTGTCCTAACGTGTAAAGTGGTAAATCATTAATTCCTGTAAGTTTTAATACGTTTTGGCTATTTATTGGTACTTCAGGGTTGAGAACCTTTTGTTTAATTAAATTTCGAGCAGCACCAATATCAATCATCATGTGTGTTGGATTTTTTAGACCTTCCGTTGATATTATAATTGATGGAATTGAAGTGGACTTTGAAATATTTATTGTTGTTGTTGTATGATCGTTAGAAGTGGATGTCAGTGGTTCTCGATTTATGCTTTCCTCAGTGCACCCGTGCTGGGGAGAGCTTTGGAGTTTTCCTGATGAGCTGTTTGTGATTGGCTATTTGGTCGTATCTTGCAGTCTCGTACTAAGTGGCCGGGTTTTTTACAATAATTGCAAACTACTTCAGTATAATTTGAATTTTGTTGATTATTATTATTATTTTGTAAAAACCTATATTCATATGGTTTATTTCGATTTTGAGACTGTCCTAAGTTAAAGTTTTGATACTGTCCTGGATTCCATTGTCTATTATTATTATTAACATTATTGTTATTATTGTAAAAATTTCTAGGAAAATTATTATTATTGTTGTATCTTTGTTGTAAAACATTATTATTATTGTTTTTACAATTATTATTTCTATTTTGCAAGTTATTATTGTTATTGTTATTAAAATTATAATTTTTATTTCTTAAAAAATTGTTATTCGGAAAATTATTGTAATTGTTTCTTGCAAAATTATTATTATTATTACTTCTTTGACTATTGAAATTACTATATCCTTGTTGGTTAGGACGCAAAAAATTTTTTTGTTTATTATTAAAAACTGCATCTTGAGCTTTACTTAAATGAAAACATTTTTCAGTTGTGTGACCTGGTTTTTTACAAATTAAACAAATAGTTTTGTTTTCAAGTGCTACGTTAAATCGGGTTTTATTATTTTTATTATTAGATGATTCGTCACTTTTTGAATAATCCATATTTTTATTTCTTCGTAGTGCGGAATTTGCAGCTAATCTTCGTTCTATATCAATACTGTCGCTAATAACTTCTTTAAAAGTATCCTTTTCTTCAACACGAATTTCTAACTCAAGACGCAAACCGCGTATAAAACATTGAATTACGTCTTTTTTAAGGTTTACTTTAAAATTATTATCTACCTGGCCATTATTATTGAGCCTGTGAGCATCTTCGATTTTGTCGGCAATTTCTTTTATCCTAGCAGCATAGGAGAGTACATTTTCTCTTTCCCACATAAATGTATTACCTAATTCCCCATGTAACTGGTACACGCTTTCCGCAAGGGCATATACTCTTTTTAATTTTTCTATCAATTCTTCTATTGTTGTATAAGTAGAACCAAAAATGCATTTTCTGGCTTCTCCAGTTAATTTACCTCTTAATAGCCTTGCGAGGTTTTCTTGAGCTGCAGGTGTCGGTAGCATTGCCTTTGCCTCCATGCAACCCTCAATAAAATGTGACAATGGGAGGTTACTTCCGTCGAACAATGGGACCACCTCTAGCGCGTCGCGTAAGGATACCTGCTGGCTGTTGGGTATGACCACGGCCATCTCTTCGTTATTTACTCTTACGGGATTATCCTGATTTATGGCTTCTGTGTCGCTTTTGTCGTCGTCGCTATCGTTGTTACTAATTATAGATTCGCGTGCCAATGAGGTTTCCAATCTTTCTTTCAAAGTTTTATTATCTACTGTTATTACTGTTGAGCTTAGCAAATTGAATTCGTCAAAATAAGATAATTCGTTCGTTAGAGTTTGTTCTTGATTACTAGATCCTGTTACAATGCTTAAATCTGGACAGAAACTTGAATGAAACCCGCTAGTTTTTTCTGAATTTTCACGTGATATATTTTGATTATTAATTAGAGTCTTGTCTAAACTTGAATCATCTAACTTAAGAGAGTTATCTAATTCTTGTTCTGTAGGGATTGGATCAGGGATATTTTGGCATTTATTATCAGTTGAATATTCTCTATTTCTAATTGGTTTTATTTTTAAATTACCCTTTTGATTCAAATCTACTATTTTTGCAAGCTGACTATCTTGTTTAGCTTGACTACGTGTTATAACTTTCGGGGTAGATTCTAAAGGGATATTTGGTTTTGACATTGATTCATTATAAATTTACAATATTTTGTATTGAGCGTTGATTGTTTATTGTTATTTTAAATTATTCGATTGTTTATAACAATAAAAAAAACTATATATAAAATTTGTTTTTTAAGAAAAATAAAATGAGATTAGTAAAATTTATTTTTAATTTGTTTATTTATTTTTAATAACAATATAATTTGAAATGAAAATTGTATTTCTTCATTTGGAAATAAAATAATGATATGAAAATATAATTATTTCAATATTTTAATTAAATAAATAATCGCTCAATTGATTGTAAATTTATAATTTTTAATAATAAATTTCTTAAAATAATAAAATATTTTTCTTTACCAACTGCATGTGCCTTTTATGTTAATTAAAATAAATTATTTTATTTATTTATAAATTGTTTATAACAATTAAACAAATTTGTTTATAACAATGATCATTCGAAATATTCATAAATTATTTTCATTATATTGGAAAAGTTAACTTAAGTGCAAATCTTTGGACAATTTTTTTTTTCTTTTTGCAAATAAAAATATTTTGTTCCTTAACAGAGTTAAAATTAAAGTTATAAACAATACAATCACAAGCACTTCGAACTTTGCCCTACCCAATGATCGTAATCAATGGTGACCGTTCAACGTACCCAAAAGGGACTTATGCTCTCGTGTGCTGTTTTTTTTTGTTTGTTTTAACTTAAATCAAAACTTAGTTAACAAATTAGAATAATTTTTTAAATAAGATAAGTTACTTAATCACTTAGGTTAGCCTCAAGGTCAGATCCCTGCGTGATTTTTCAAACTTATTTTATATAATTTATATAAATTATAAAATTTCAAAGAAATGACTTGTTTATTAAATCATTAAGGTTAGCCTCAAGGTCAAATCCCTTTGTGATTTAACAAATCTATTTTATTGAAATTTTAAGTTTTAAAGTTGAAATAATATTTCATAATCATTTATTTATTTATTTATTATTAAGAACCAATGTGTTCAATTTCAATTGACTTGTGTTTCCCGGCCAATGCACCAGAAAAAAGGAAGTATGTTACGTCACAAGTACGTAAATACTTACTTTGATCGAAGATTCCTCGTTTTAAGTTAGGATCGAATGATCCTCGCTTAGGGATGAGGATAAGTCAATGAAAAGTACACAATGATTAGTAAAGTAATACAAATTGAATTTATTTAAATTAACACTGATATAAACAAGGTTAAAACTTTACAATGATTCAAACAATGGCACAGGGAATAGGTGAAGAATAGAGAGAATTTTCGGTACCTTTGTTGAGTTGTGAATAGTCCCTTTTTTATGAATGATCCTCACAGGTGTGAGGGAGAGAGAATAATTCTTCCACTGGTGCGACGAAGACAGCAATAGGTATCCCACTGGTATGAGGAAGACAGAAACAAATATCCCACTGGTGTGAGGAGGACAAGAATAGTTATCTCACTCTACACTGACTCTAAGATCCTTTCAAAGATTGAAAGTACAATCGGAGAATTTACGACACGTTTCTTCGGAAAACTGAACTAAACACGCATCTCACGCTGTGAATCCTTTTAAGATTTTAGAAATTTGCCGCACTTAATTTTGCTCACAAGACTAGTTTTCCCTTGGCGGTGTGTCCTTTTTATATTATATTATTTGGTGACGTCACGCGTTGCGCAGTCTCCCGCTGCGTGTGACGTAGTTATACCTCTCTTTTCAATAGGTGGTTTTCTCTCTCTTTTAGTAATTTCCCCAGATTTCTCTCTAGACATAGCCTGTGCCTATAGTACATTCGAATGCGTCGCGGGACGTGACATATGCAACACGTTTCCATAATTTCTACATTCTCTAAAGACCATTCAAAAAACAATTTTGAATCTAAATATGTATCCTGAGTGAGTCGTCTTTAAGAATATTGCAATAAATTTTTTTGCTTTATCGATTCAAGGAAATTATAAAACATTTTATTCCCAGTCTTTAATATGCAACACGTTTCCATAATTTCTGCCAGCTCTAAAGAACATTCAAAAAACAATTTTAAATTCGAATATGTATCCTGAGTGAGTCGTCTTTAAGAATATTCCATTACGTTTTTTTTGCAATATCGATTTATGGAAATTATGAAAGATTTTAATTAAAGTCTTTAATATGCAACACGTTGAATAATTTATGCCTTCTCTAAAGACCATTCAAAAAAAAAATTTTCAATCCGAATATGTATCCTGAGTGAGTCGTCTTTAAGAATATTCCATTACGTTCTTTTTGCAATATCGATTTAAGGAAATTATGAAAGATTTTAATTAAAGTCTTTAATATGCAACACGTTGAATAATTTCTGCCTTCTTTAAAGACCATTCAAGAAACAATTTTGAATCTAAATATGTATCCTGAGTGAGTCGTCTTTAAGAATATTCCATTACGTTTTCTTTGCAATATCGATTTATGGAAATTATGAAAGATTTTATTCCCAGACGTTAAGATGCAACACATTGAATAATTTCTGCCGTCTCTAAATACGATTCAAAAAAAAATTTCAAATCCCAATATGTATCCTGAGTGAGACGTGTTTAAGAATAATCCATTACGTTTTTTTTGCAACATCGATTTAAGGAAATTATGAAAGATTTTAATAAAAGACTTTAATATGCAACACGTTGAATAATATCTGCCTCCTCTAAAGACCATTCAAAAAACGATTTTAAATGTGAATATGTATCCTGAGTGAGTCGTGTTTAAGAATATTCCATTACGTTTTTTTTTGCAATATCGATTTAAGGAAATTATGAAAGATTTTAATTAAAGCCTTTAATATGCAACACGTTGAATAATTTCTGCCTTCTCTAAAGACCATTCAAGAAACAATTTTGAATCTAAATATGTATCCCGAGTGAGTCGTCTTTAAAAATATTCCATTACGTTTTCTTTGCAATATCGATTTATGGAAATTATGAAAGATTTTATTCCCAGACGTTAAGATGCAACACATTGAATAATTTCTGCCGTCCCTAAAGACAATTCAAAAAACAATTTTGAATCTAAATATGTATCCTGAGTGAGTCGTCTTTAAGAATATTCCATTACTTTTGTTTGCAATATCGATTTAAGGAAATTATGAAAGATTGTAATTAAAGTCTTTATTATGCAACACGTTGAATAATTTCTGCCTTCTCTAAAGACCATTCAAGAAACAATTTTGAATCTAAATATGTATCCTGAGTGAGTCGTCTTTAAGAATATTCCATTACGTCTTTTTTGCTTTATCGATTCAAGGAAATTATAAAACATTTCATTCCCAGTCTTTAATATGCAACACGTTGAATAATTTCTGCCCTCTTTAAAGACCATTCAAGAAACAATTTTGAATCTAAATATGTATCCTGAGTGAGTCGTCTTTAAGAATATTCCATTACGTTTTTTTTTGCAATATCGATTTAAGGAAATTATGAAAGATTTTAATTAAAGCCTTTAATATGCAACACGTTGAATAATTTCTGCCTTCTCTAAAGACCATTCAAGAAGCAATTTTGAATCTAAATATGTATTCTGAGTGAGTCGTCTTTAAGAATATTTCATTACGTTTTCTTTGCAATATCGAATTATGGAAATTACGTAAGATTTTATTCCCAAACTTAAAATGCAACACATTGAATAATTTCTGCCGTCCCTAAAGACAATTCAAAAAACAATTGTGAATCTAAATATGTATCCCGAGTGAGTCGTCTTTAAGAATATTCCATTACGTTTTCCTAGCAATATCGATTTATGGAAATTATGAAAGATTTTATTCCCAGACGTTAAGATGCAACACATTGAACAATTTCTGCCGTCTCTAAAGACAATTCAAAAAACAATTTTGAATCTAAATATGTATCCTTAGTGAGTCGTCTTTGAGAATATTCCATTACGTTTTCTTTGCAATATCAATTTAAGGAAATTATAAAAGATATTAATAAAAGTCTTTAATATGCAACACGTTGAATAATTTCTGCCTTCTTTAAAGACCATTCAAGAAACAATTTGGAATCTAAATATGTATCCTGAGTGAGTCGTCTTTAGGAATATTGCAATAATTTTTTTTGCTTTATCGATTCAAGGAAATTAAAAAACATTTTATTCCCACTCTTTAATATGCAACACGTTGAATAATTTAAGCCTTCTCTAAAAACCATTCAAAAAAAAAATATTCAATCCGAATATGTATCCTTAGTGAGTCGTCTTTAAGAATATTCCATTACGTTTTATTTGCAACATCGATTTAAGGAAATTATGAAAGATTTTAATTAAAGTCTTTAATATGCAACACGTTGAACAATTTCTACCTTCTCTAAAGACCATTCAAAAAAAAAATTTTCAATCCGAATATGTATTCTGAGTGAGTCGTCTTTAAGAATATTCCATTACGTTTTCTTTGCAACATCGATTTATGGAAATTATGAAAGATTTTAATTAAAGACTTTAATATGCAACACGTTGAATAATTTCTGCCTCCTCTAAAGACCATTCAAAAAACAATTTTAAATCTGAATATGTATCCTGAGTGAGTCGTCTTTAAGAATATTCCATTACGTTTTTTTTTGCAATATCGATTTAAGGAAATTATGAAAGATTTTAATTAAAGTCTTTAATATGCAACACGTTAAATAATTTCTGCCTCCTCTAAAGACCATTCAAAAAACAATTTTGAATCTAAATATGCATTATGAGTGAGTCTTCTTTAAGAATATCCCAAAACATTTTTTTGCAATATCGATTTAGGGAAATTATGAAAGATTTTATTCCCAGATGTTAAGATGCAACACGTTTCCATAATTTCTGCCAGCTCAAAAGACCGTTCAAAAAACAATTTTGAATCTAAATATGTATCATGAACGTGTATTCTTTAAGAATATTCCATTACGTTTTCTTTGCGATATCGATTTATGGAAATTAGGAAAGATTTTATTCCCAGACGTTAAGATGCAACACATTGAATAATTTCTGCCGTCTCTAAAGACCATTCAAAAAACAATTTTAAATCTGAATATGTATCCTGAGTGAGTCGTCTTTAAGAATATTCCATTACGTTTTTTTTGAAATATCGATTTAAGGAAATTATGAAAGATTTTAATTAAAGACTTTAATATGCAACACGATGAATAATTTCTGCCTCCTCTGAAGACCATGAAAAAAACAATTTTAAATTCGAATATCTATCCTGAGTGAGTCGTCTTTAAGAATATTCCATTACGTTTTTTTTGAAATATCGATTTAAGGAAATTATGAAAGATTTTAATTAAAGACTTTAATATGCAACACGATGAATAATTTCTGCCTCCTCTAAAGACCATTCAAAAAACAATTGTGAATCTAAATATGTATCCCGAGTGAGTCGTCTTTAAGAATATTCCATTACGTTTTCCTAGCAATATCGATTTATGGAAATTATGAAAGATTTTATTCCCAGACGTTAAGATGCAACACATTGAACAATTTCTGCCGTCTCTAAAGACAATTCAAAAAACAATTTTGAATCTAAATATGTATCCTTAGTGAGTCGTCTTTGAGAATATTCCATTACGTTTTCTTTGCAATATCAATTTAAGGAAATTATAAAAGATATTAATAAAAGTCTTTAATATGCAACACGTTGAATAATTTCTGCCTTCTTTAAAGACCATTCAAGAAACAATTTTGAATCTAAATATGTATCCTGAGTGAGTCGTCTTTAAGAATATTGCAATAATTTTTTTTGCTTTATCGATTCAAGGAAATTTATAAACACTTTATTCCCACTCTTTAATATGCAACACGTTGAATAATTTAAGCCTTCTCTAAAAACCATTCAAAAAAAAAATATTCAATCCGAATATGTATCCTTAGTGAGTCGTCTTTAAGAATATTCCATTACGTTTTATTTGCAACATCGATTTAAGGAAATTATGAAAGATTTTAATTAAAGTCTTTAATATGCAACACGTTGAACAATTTCTACCTTCTCTAAAGACCATTCAAAAAAAAAAATTTCAATCCGAATATGTATTCTGAGTGAGTCGTCTTTAAGAATATTCCATTACGTTTTCTTTGGCAACATCGATTTAAGGAAATTATGAAAGATTTTAATTAAAGACTTTAATATGCAACACGATGAATAATTTCTGCCTCCTCTGAAGACCATGAAAAAAACAATTTTAAATCTGAATATGTATCCTCAGTGAGTCGTCTTTAAGAATATTCCATTACGTTTTCTTTGCAATATCGATTTAAGGAAATTATGAAAGATTTTAATTAAAGTCTTTAATATGCAACACGTGAAATAATTTCTGCCTCCTCTAAAGGCCATTCAAAAAACAATTTTGAATCTAAATATGCATTATGAGTGAGTCTTCTTTAAGAATATCCCAAAACATTTTTTTGCAATATCGATTTAGGGAAATTATGAAAGATTTTATTCCCAGATGTTAAGATGCAACACGTTTCCATAATTTCTGCCAGCTCAAAAGACCGTTCAAAAAACAATTTTGAATCTAAATATGTATCATGAACGTGTATTCTTTAAGAATATTCCATTACGTTTTCTTTGCGATATCGATTTATGGAAATTAGGAAAGATTTTATTCCCAGACGTTAAGATGCAACACATTGAATAATTTCTACCAGTTCTAAAGACCATTCAAAAAACAATTTTGAATCTAAATATGTATCCTGAGTAAGTCGTCTTTAAGAATATTCCATTACTTTTTTTTGCAATATCAATTTATGGAAATTATGAAAGATTTTAATTAAAGTCTTTAATATGCAACACGTTGAATAATTTCTGCCTTCTCTAAAGACTATTAAAAAAACAATTTTGAATCTAAATATGTATCCTGAGTGAGTCGTATTTAAAAATATTCCATTACGTTTTTTTTTGCAATTTCGATTTACGGAAATTATGAAAGATATTAATTAAAGCCTTTAATATGCAACACGTTGAATAATTTCTGCCTTCTCTAAAGACCATTAAAAAAAAATATTTAATCCAAATATGTATCCTGAGTGAGTCGCCTTTAAGAATATTCCATTACGTTTTTTTTGCAATATCGATTTAAGGAAATTATGAAAGATTTTAATTAAAGTCTTTAATATGCAACACGTTAAATAATTTCTGCCTCCTCTAAAGACCATTCAAAAAACAATTTTGAATCTAAATATGCATTATGAGTGAGTCTTCTTTAAGAATATCCCAAAACATTTTTTTGCAATATCGATTTAGGGAAATTATGAAAGATTTTATTCCCAGATGTTAAGATGCAACACGTTTCCATAATTTCTGCCAGCTCAAAAGACCGTTCAAAAAACAATTTTGAATCTAAATATGTATCATGAACGTGTATTCTTTAAGAATATTCCATTACGTTTTCTTTGCGATATCGATTTAAGGAAATTATGAAAGGTTTTATTCCCAGACTTTAATATGCAACACGTTTCCATAATTTATGCCCGCTCTATAGACCATTCAAAAAACAATTTTAAATCTGAATATGTATCCTGAGTGAGTCGTGCTTAAGAATATTCCATTAGATTTTTTTGCAATATCGATTTAAAGAAATTATGAAAGATTTTAATTAAAGTCTTTAATATGCAACACGTTTCAATAATATCTGCCGTCTCTAAAGACCATTCAAAAACTAATTTAAATCTGAATATGTATCCTGAGTGAGTCGTGTTTGAGAATATTCCATTACGTTTTTTTTGCAATATCGATTTATGGAAATTATGAAAGATTTTAATTAAAGACTTTAATATGCAACACGTTAAGTAATTTCTGCCTCCTCTAAAGCACATCCAAAAAAAAAATTTTGAATCTATATATGCATCATGAGTGAGTCTTCTTTAAGAATATTCCATTACGTTTTCTTTGCAATATCGAGTTATGGAAATTAGGAAAGATTTTATATAAAGACTTCAATATGCAACACGTTGAATAATTTCTGTTTCCTCTAAAGACCATTCAAAAAACTATTTTGAATCTAAATATGCATCATTAACGAGTATTCTTTAAGAATATTCCATTACGTTTTTTTGCAATATCGATTTAAGGAAATTATGAAAGATTTTAAATAAAGACTTCAATATGCAACACGTTGAATAATTTCTGTTTCCTCTAAAGACCATTCAAAAAACAATTTTAAATCTGAATATGTATCCTGAGTGAGTCGTCTTTAAGAATATTCCATTACGTTTTTTTGCAATATCGATTTAAGGAAATTATGAAAGATTTTAATTAAAGTCTTTAATATGCAACACGTTGAATAATTTCTGCCTTCTCTAAAGACCATTCAAAAAACAATTTTGAATCTAAATATGTATCCTGAGTGAGTCGTCTTTAAGAATATTCCATTACGTTTTCTTTGCAATATCGATTTATGGAAATTAGGAAAGATTTTATTCCCAGACGTTAAGATGCAACACATTGAATAATTTCTACCAGTTCTATAGACCATTCAAAAAGCAATTTTGAATCTAAATATGTATCCTGAGTGAGTCGCCTTTAAGAATATTCCATTACGTTTTTTTGCAATATCGATTTAAGGAAATTATGAAAGATTTTAATTAAAGTCTTTAATATGCAACACGTTTCCATAATTTCTGTCAGCTCTAAAGACCATTCAAAAAACAATTTTAAATCTAAATATGTATCCTGAGTGAGTCGTCTTTAAGAATATTCCAATACATTTTTTTGCTATATCGATTTAAGGAAATTATGAAAGATTTTATTCCCAGACGTTAAGATGCAACACATTGAATAATTTCTGCCAGCTCTAAAGACCATTCAAAAAACAATTTTGAATCTAAATATGTATCCTGAGTGAGTCGTCTTTAAGAATATTCCAATACATTTTTTTGCAATATCGATTTAAGGAAATTATGAAAGATTTTAATTAAAGACTTTAATATGCAACACGTTGAATAATTTCTGCCTCCTCTAAAGACCATTCAAGAAACAATTTATATTCTAAATATGTATCCTGAGTGAGTCGTCTTTAAGAATATTCCATTACGTTTTCTTTGCAATATCGATTTATGGAAATTAGGAAAGATTTTATTCCCAGACGTTAAGATGCAACACGTTTCCATAATTTCTGCCAGCTCTAAAGACCATTCAAAAAACAATTTTGAATCTAAATATGTATCCTGAGTGGGTCGTCTTCAAGAATATTCCAATACATTTTTTTGCAATATCGATTTAAAGAAATTATAAAAGATTTTATTCCCAGACTTTAATATGCAACACATTGAATCATTTCTGCCAGCTCTAAAGACCATTCAAAAAACAATTTTGAATCTAAACATGTATCCTGAGTGAGTCGTCTTTAAGAATATTCCAATACATTTTTGTGCAATATCGATTTAAGGAAATTATGAAAGATTTTATTCCCAGACGTTAAGATGCAACACATTGAATAATTTCTGCCGTCTTTATAGACCATTCAAAAAAACATTTTAAATCTGAATATGTATCCTGATTGAGTCTTCTTTAAGGATATTCCAATACATTTTTTTGCACTATCGATTTACGGAAATTGTTAAAGATTTTAACCCCAGACGTTAAGATGCAACTCGTTTCCATAATTTCTGCCGTCCCTAAAGACCATTCAAATAACAATGTTGAATCTGAATATCTATCATTATAAAGTCTTCTTTAAGAATATTCCAATAGAATTTTTTTGCAATATAGATTTAAGGAAATTATTAAAGATTTTATTCCCAGACGTTAAGTCGCAACACATTCAATAATTTCTGCTGTCTCTTAAGACCATTCAAAAAACAATTTAAAATCCGAATATGTATCCTGATAAATTCGTCTTTAAGAATATTCCAATACATTGTTTTTGCGATATCAATTAAAGGTGAGTTTTTTTCGCATACGTAAATTTTTTTAATCTTTCAAAAAGATTTTACATAATGGAAAACAATTGATTCCGTTAAATTCTCACCTCTTATGGAAATCATTGATTATTTTAATGCAAGCTTTTATATTTGAAAAAAATATTCAAAGGTTCTTTCTGATTGTCGTTTCCATGATGCAATTACAGTCGAATGTCAAAGTTGACAAAAGGCTCATCTAAATAATTGATTTTTGAAATGTAATTAAGTAATCTGAATTTATTTGATTTAAAAACTCAGGAACATCATGAACTGAGTTGCAAGTAATACGTTCAATTTTTTCAACATGGTTGCATAGTTAGTACAAATCATTGGCCGCCAAGTCCCGGCCCTCAGCTTCAGTGTCATGTTTCTTTCCCCTATTTTTGACAGCCTTGCTTGGAGAAGATTTTTATGTCCTTCAAAAATATGAGATTGGCTTTACGTCCGCACGCACGATTGTTTGACCCCCCTAAACAGAACTGTTATAGTTGTTTCTGTAAAACGATATGTGGATCGGCTATTTTCAAAACTAGAACCAGTTTTTACTGAAAAGGTTAACTGTTCGACAAAGCGAGCTAAATTACAGTGAATCGTACGTTCCAAATCACGGACGGGCGTCTTATTACCGCGAGGTTATTTTTATGAATGGCGAACTTGTCTCGGCAAAGTTCTTTTTCCGCCTGCGATTGATGACTCAAAAATTGGTACTTTTGTTGACTGTAATTATAGTGGGGAATTCTGATGACTTTCAAATACTTCAGGATTGCATGGTTTTGTAGGTAGGAATTTGATGATTGAAAAATTTTGAACTTCGAACGCTTCGTGGCTTGAAGTTATTGAAAACTATTTCCAAATGTAATTTTTGTCCTCATTACCACACATAGCCTTGCGAAACTTTTAGTTTGATATCTAAAAATATTCGATTTATCAGAGATAAATATTTTATTAATCCCCTTAGGTTGGTAGTTTAGGTTGATAATCATTTAACTCCTTTTTTAATGCTGAAAAATACTTGATCATGGTATCCCTAGCGAACTGGCTGAACGGTAGCTTTACGCTGTACCGTAAAGCTATTGTAAAGCTATCGTAAAGTAGCATTATAACTCATGAATGAGGCAAAATAAACATTCAAAATGTTTTCATCCTTATTCTACGTTGAAAATAACGTTAACTGGTAATTGAAATATGCAATAATTTTATTTATTTACGCTAAAAATAAAAAAAAACATAATACCTGTCATTGAAGGCAGTGCAGTGGTTCACCTTTTGTGGAACTTCTCCGTTAAAGTTGACCATTGGTTGGAGTGAGACACAACTACACTTTCATCTCACTCTGACAAATATTCAATCCTGACCAGGGTTGCGAAGGTATAATACCTAACGTGATTTACATGGTTTTCTACACGTAATTTACTATGTATATTACGTGGAGGTTTTCTACACGTAATTTACGTGTATGCTAGACTTGAAGTTTTGGCGGGTGCGCAAGCTAACCTAATTTTTGTGTATCGTTCGCGAATCTTGTCATTTCGTTAATAAATGTCAAAATTATAATTTTAACTTAAGTAAGGGTGGTAGGCCAATGCACGAAAATTACTTTTTTCCAGGAAAAGATGCATTGCCATTGAAAATGATTTGCTAGCAGATGAGCAGATGCATATTGACAAAAGGCAAGATAGCACTTGCACTTTAAGTATGAGTCTTATGCTCAATAAAAGCAATATTTCTTCAGAAGAAATAGTGCCGTTAAACAATAACGCTAAAGTAAGTCTTGTGCTTTATGCTTATAGGAAATAAAACTTCAATATCATGTCAATTAAAAAGAATTTACCGTGGCTAAAATTATTTAATAGTAAAGATGGTTCACAAAAGAAATAAAAAATGTTCTTAATTTGGAACAAATTATAATATAAGTTTTAAATTTAGTTTATGTCTTTTCAGTACTTTTTTACAATGAACAATTTTTTTCTTGAGTTAGAAATCGAATGATATAGACTTTATAAAACTATTTTTCTAAATCTCAAGACTCAACTACTGACATGTCAAAAAATTAAGCTTATAAATAAAATAAAATTTGAGTTTGAATTATTGAATATGAAATTATTAAATATTATTAATTTATTTTAAATTAATTAGTTGAGTTTGAAATTTCTGCCACTGCCTACATTATCGGAGAATCACTAGTCGCGTATCAGATAGGATACGTTGCCAACAGGTGTCCTCGAAGACAATTTCAAACTCTTATATCGCAAATAAATGCAAATTAAATTCAAATTTAAAGAATTTGTAATCTTTCTGTGGAAAAAAGACGCTTTCGACTGCGCTGGGATTCGAGCCCAGATCTAGCAGTCGACTAGCAATCGAATCCCAGCGCAGTCGAAAGCGTTATTATTAAAGCTATCAATATTATTTTATTTTGCTGTAAATAAAGGATCACTGAAAAGCTTATAAGCTTTACTTTACGTTTTTTAAAAGGTTTTTTTATTTCCGTAAGGTCCTCTTGAGATGGATGATTGTTATTCCCAGAATTGTATATTTTCGTCGATTTCACTTTACAGACGTTTCTTAACATAAATTAAACAATAATTTAGTATAAGTATAAAGCAAAGTGATCACAGCATTAACAAACATTATAAAGTCTGTAGATATGTTGTTACCGGTATTATAATTTGAACATTAAAGTGAATGGCCTTTCCGGTTTTGTAAAGTTGTTTTATTTTGAAAGTACGTCAACGTTTCGACCGATTTTTCGGTCCTTATCAAGACTATAAAAAGGAAATACAAAATGAATATATATAAAAATTTTTGAAAAATTATGAATATAATAAAAAGATAATATTTATATAATAAAAAGATTTTGTTTTTTCAATATAAAATATAAAATTAAGAGAAGATAAAAGAGAGAAAGAATAATAATAATAATAAACATACCGTGGATGACATATTTGGTATTTTACTTCCATTCATATTGTTTGATGATTGGTTAAATTTTTATAAAAAATTAAATTTCAAAAAATGCAATTTTAAAAGCATAAAATTATATTGTAAAATTATCATCATAGCATATTAGTTGCTATGAGAGTTCGTTAAAATTTTTTAAAATTTTTTTAGGATAACTGGTGTCAACCTTTTTAGGTTATATTGATAGATAACGACACCTATAAAATAAATATATAAGAGATAAATTTTGAATTAAATTATGTAAAGAAATTTTTTGAAATATTAGTTACTTACAAGCAGTTTCCATCATTTATACGTTATTGTTACATTTTTTAAAAATTTTTTTCTACACAAAACTTTGGAAGTAAAATGTCTCCAGAATTGTTAATTTGGCTATCGTAGCGTTGTTGATGTTATGGTGCGTTCTCAAGAAAATTAATATGTAATATATCGGCTATTGGTAACATTCAATGGTAATTTTTGAAATTTATGAAATTATACAATTAAAAAAGATTAGAAAAGATAAGAGAAAGTAGAAAAGTTATTTTATGGATTTTATTATATTATTATAAATGGCACTTAGATTTTCAATATCTGTTTTGTAATTAATAGAAAATTTTTCTTTTTTGAATATAAATCATTTCTAAAATTAATCGTTTTTTTAAAATATTTTCCGTATCTAAAATTTTAGTATTTTTAAAATCAAAGGAATGTTTGTAAGAAGTAGCATGTTCTGCAAGTGCAGTTTTGTTATCTTTATTTTTAACAGATCTAGCATGTTCTAGTAATCTATTGTGTAAGAATCTGCAAGTTTGTCCAATATATTTTTTGTTGCATTGAATACAGTTAATTTCATAAATGACATTATATTTAAATTTTTTTTGTGTTCTATCTTTAATTGTTGGAAATAATTTTTTTTGTAAAGAGTTTTCTATTGTAAAGACAATTTGAAGTTTAGTTTTTTTAAAGATTCTGCATAGCTGTTCTTGAGAATTTTGAATATATGGAAAAGTTATGACTTTTCTACTTTCTCTGTGATCTATATTATAAATTTCACATACTTGATTTGTTTTATGTTGAATTGTTATTAATTTTTTATAACGTTCGAAAATTTTTTCATTTAAAAGATCTAGTGGATAGCCATTTTTTAGTAATATAGATCGCACACAATTTAAATTATTTATATGAAAATCTTTATCTGATAAGAGTATTGCTCTATCAGTAAGTGAGTAGATAACGCCAATTTTATATGTTAAACAGTGGTTAGAGAAAAAATTGATATATCGACCTGACCAAATTGGTTTTTTGTACCAATTACTTTTAATTTTATTATCAATAACTTGGATATTTACATCCAAAAAATTAATACTATTATTTATAGATTTTTCTAAAGTGAATTTTAGTTTTTTATCTATGGAATTAAATCTGCATAAAATATCTTCTACTTTGTTTTCTGGTAGACAAATTAAAGTGTCATCTACATATCTGTAATAAAATATAATATTATAAGGTAATTTTTTTAAAATTTTTTTCTCTAACTCTTCCATGACAACGTTTGCAGCAGTGGCTGATAGAGGCGATCCCATTGGTAAACTAACAATTTGTTTATAAAATTCATTGTTATAAGTACAGTATGATGATTCTAAACAAAATTGTAAAATATTATCGAAATGTGTTTGTTTGAGAAAAGTATTGGTTTTTATTTGATTCCATCTTAATTTAACTGATTTTCTAATAAGATTCCAAGAAATATTAGTGTACATGGACACTGCATCAAGTGAGATAATAGTGAAGTTATTTAGTATATAGATATTGGAAATTTTCTTTTTGAATTCAAAACTATCTTTAATATGATATTCAGTATGTCCAACTGTTTTTTGCATAGATTTAGAAAGTAATTTAGATAGGTTGTATAAAGGTGAACCAATGAAGGAAGTGATAGGTCTTAGTGGACAGTTCGTTTTATGGATTTTTGGTAAACCAAAGAATTTGGGTGCAATATCGGTGCTACAATGAAGAAATTTGTAAAGTTTTTCATCAATAATATTTTTATCTTTTAGTTCATTTAAAGTTATAGTTAAAGTATTGTTTATTTCATTAGTTGGATCTTTTTTTAGTTTAATCTATGTAGATGGATTATTGAGAAGATCGTAAATTTTTGAGTTGTAATCATTTTTGTTCATTAGAATAGTTTTATTACTTTTGTCTGCATTTGTTAAGATAATGTCTGTGTTATTTTTTAAAAAATTTTTTGTTTCATAAATATCTTTTTGTAAGAAAATATTTTTATTAATATTACTATTTTCATTATATAGCCAATTTTGAACCCAATATGTTAATTCATTTCTTATGTAGTTTCTATTGTCATAGGGAATGTTATGAATATTATATTCTAAATTTGTAATAATTTTAGCAATAGGGAAATCCTAAAAAAAATTTTAACGAACTCTCATAGCAACTAATATGCTATGATGATAATTTTACAATATAATTTTATGCTTTTAAAATTGGATTTTTTGAAATTTAATTTTTTTAAAAATTTAACCAATCATCAAACAATATGAATGGAAGTAAAATACCAAATATGTCATCCACGGTATGTTTATTATTATTATTATTCTTTCTCTCTTTTATCTTCTCTTAATTTTATATTTTATATTGAAAAAACAAAATCTTTTTATTATATAAATATTATCTTTTTATTAAATTCATAATTTTTCAAAAATTTTTATATATATTCATTTTGTATTTCCTTTTTATAGTCTTGATAAGGACCGAAAAATCGGTCGAAACGTTGACGTACTTCCAAAATAAAACAACTTTACAAAACCGGAAAGGTCATTCACTTTAATGTTCAAATTATAAAGTCTGTATATTACTATAATATTTATTGAAAATAAATTTACGTTATCCTGAATATAACATATTACAGTAGTTCGGTAAATATTTATAACTTCTCTAGGTTTTCTATTAAAATTATGATATTCCAGTGATTAGCAAAAGATAATAAACAAATAAATTAATAGATTTTAATTTTTATTTACTTACCTGTGACCTAAAAGCCGATCGTAAGCACTGTTTTTTAAAATTTGGTCACACTGTAAACATTTTGCCACAATTTTATCAGTTTCTTTTAAACACTTGAAATTCAATTCCGACCATGGGATTTTATTTGTGTATTTCATTCTTTTTCCTCCTTCAGATTGGCTCATTTTATATTTTGATTTTAATTTCGACACTTGCCGAATTAAGAGGAATGAAGATTTAAATTTCACTTATAATTAATTGCATAAACAAACGCAACAAGAGAGATTATACATACTCTTTTAAGGTTCGCTACATTGAATATGTAATTAACTACAGTTTTCGATGTAAATTACGCAAAATACGTATTTTGCGTAATTTACATGGAAAGTCTCAAGTTACGTGTAATTTTGCAACCCTGATCCTGACGGTGAAGCAGTGTGCACAGATCTGATACCGACGCAGTCACAACTACAGAAGCACCTCCTGTCCGTGAGGAGCGAGTAGGGAAAGGCGGTGGCGCGCGCTGCCTTTCTTTCTTCCTCGTCACTCTGGCACGCGAGAACGACTCATCCCACTTCTCCTTATTCTCCTCGCTTCCTCCATGCAATGCTATTTTTAGATTTCACATTTTACGCTTTCAGTTATCGAGTCGAAATTGAGAATTGTATTTCTCTCGACTCCGTGCAAAAGAGGCGCGAAGCAGACGACAATTTGAAATGTATGAAATATGTTATTTGAGAAACAACACTTTTTTTTCAAATACATTGGAAAAAATATGCCTGAAATAAACATCTAAAAGATCGTGCAAAATTTTATAAGCATTTGAACATTTCAAAAATAAACTTTCAGTAAAATTTCTTGCCAATAAATGTTCAAAATTTGAATCAATATATATTTTTCTATTTAAATTTTCATACTTCTAATCAATTTTGTACATTTAAAAAATTTTCAGTTAGAAATATATTCTATTAAGAAAAAATAAACATAAAATTCAAGTTTAAAATTTACATTCTCAGTTTTATGTTAGAAATATTTTCATCTTACATTTTTGTAGCCTAGGCACAGACTTTTCATTTAAAAAACGAAATGTTCTACAAAAAAGAAAAATTTTCTAATAGAAGTGGATAAATCAAAAAGCTAAAATATGTGTTATCTTCATATGAACAAGTAAATATTTACCAATATCAATTTTTACATGAACATTTTTGTTCGAAGTGTTGAAATCTTGTTACAATTTGACAAGATCATATGGACAAGTTCAATCTTTTAAATGAAATATCTTGTGATTTTTAATTTGTCTGTTCTTCTGAAATCGGGGGAAGATTTAAAAAGTAAAAAAAAATTTCCAATGGAATCCAAGGTCAATAAATGCTAAAAGTTTTAAATCAAGATTTTAATTACAAAATTTTGAAGCTTTGTAATTAGCTTTATAAATGACTACTTGTATCAGAAAGTAATTCAGCTCTGTACAGCATTTTTATAATTTGAATTCAAAATAGGTGCTTAGGCTAGAAAAAAGTAAGATAAAAATTTGTTCACCATAAAACTAAGAATGTAAATTTTAAATTTATTATGTCATATGTTTATCTCTTCTTATTGGAAAATACTCTGCACATAATTCTCTGTTTCGATATTTTTTAAATGTACGCGAACATTTAAGAAATTCATAAGTATTTCACCTTTTTATGAAAATTACAAATTTCCAAATAACACTTTGATTGACAAAGCTAAAAATTCGTCAATAATTTATATATTGTATTGTAAGTTTAAACATAGGATGACTTAAAATTTCACAATGACATTATTTTTCAAGTACTTAAACCTTTCTTCAATTTTGAGAATTCCTTCAAAGGTTTATTTCAGGTGAGTGACTTTTTCTCTTTTTAATGAAAAATTTTATAATTCTAAATTTGACTCATCTTGTATCATTGTAAAAAGATTTTGAAACCTCAAAAAAAATTTTCAGTTTAATTCAAAGTCAATAAATATTCAATGTTTGAAATTGAAATATTAAGTGAAAGATTTTCAAGCTCTGGGAATCAACTACTTTAATAACACAATTGTTCTTCTTCGTAAAGCATCTCAATTTTCAAATTAAAAGTCTCCGCATAGGTTACAAAAACGTAAGATGAAAATACTTTATATTATAAAATATAAAATATCGATTTCAAACTCAAAAATTATTTGTATCTTACATATTTCACGAACTTAAGTATCTATACAAAAAACCGGAAAGGCCATCTACTTTCCTCAATATTATAATACCGGTAACACCAAAATGTACAAAAAAAAATTATGTGTCTGAAATAAAAGTCTTGAAGATCTTGTAAAAATAATGGGAGACTTGAATACTTTTAAAATAAACTTTCAGTGAAATGGTGAACTCAATAAATGTTCAAAACTTAAATCAAGATATCAGTTTACAAATCTTTAGTTGCGTAAATTGACTACTTCAATTTGAAAATTACTTGAAAAAATATTATATTTAAAAAATTTAGCCACATAAAATAACGGTTTGAAATCCACATTCATAGATTCATGGTAAAAGCAGGTCAAAGTTTATTAATCTTACGTCTTAGTGGCGTATGCGCAGACTTTTAATCAAAACAATAAAATGCTTTACAGAAGGTCGAAATTTTCTTATTACTGTAATTGATGAAATTTATGGAGTTAAAACAATTTTTAATTGATGTTTTTGCACAAACTTATTTTATATAATTTATATAAATTATAAAATTTCAAAGAAATGACTTGTTTATTAAATCATTAAGGTTAGCCTCAAGGTCAAATCCCTTTGTGATTTAACAAATCTATTTTATTGAAATTTTAAGTTTTAAAGTTGAAATAATATTTCATAATCATTTATTTATTTATTTATTATTAAGAACCAATGTGTTCAATTTCAATTGACTTGTGTTTCCCGGCCAATGCACCAGAAAAAAGGAAGTATGTTACGTCACAAGTACGTAAATACTTACTTTGATCGAAGATTCCTCGTTTTAAGTTAGGATCGAATGATCCTCGCTTAGGGATGAGGATAAGTCAATGAAAAGTACACAATGATTAGTAAAGTAATACAAATTGAATTTATTTAAATTAACACTGATATAAACAAGGTTAAAACTTTACAATGATTCAAACAATGGCACAGGGAATAGGTGAAGAATAGAGAGAATTTTCGGTACCTTTGTTGAGTTGTGAATAGTCCCTTTTTTATGAATGATCCTCACAGGTGTGAGGGAGAGAGAATAATTCTTCCACTGGTGCGACGAAGACAGCAATAGGTATCCCACTGGTATGAGGAAGACAGAAACAAATATCCCACTGGTGTGAGGAGGACAAGAATAGTTATCTCACTCTACACTGACTCTAAGATCCTTTCAAAGATTGAAAGTACAATCGGAGAATTTACGACACGTTTCTTCGGAAAACTGAACTAAACACGTATCTCACGCTGTGAATCCTTTTAAGATTTTAGAAATTTGCCGCACTTAATTTTGCTCACAAGACTAGTTTTCCCTTGGCGGTGTGTCCTTTTTATATTATATTATTTGGTGACGTCACGCGTTGCGCAGTCTCCCGCTGCGTGTGACGTAGTTATACCTCTCTTTTCAATAGGTGGTTTTCTCTCTCTTTTAGTAATTTCCCCAGATTTCTCTCTAGACATAGCCTGTGCCTATAGTACATTCGAATGCGTCGCGGGACGTGACATATGCAACACGTTTCCATAATTTCTACATTCTCTAAAGACCATTCAAAAAACAATTTTGAATCTAAATATGTATCCTGAGTGAGTCGTCTTTAAGACTATTGCAATAAATTTTTTTGCTTTATCGATTCAAGGAAATTATAAAACATTTTATTCCCAGTCTTTAATATGCAACACGTTTCCATAATATCTGCCATCTCTAAAGACCATTCAAAAAACTATTTTAAATCCGAATATGTATCGAGGGTGAGTCGTGTTTAAAAATATTCCATTACGTTTTTTTTGCAATATCGATTTATGGAAATTATGAAAGATTTTAATTAAAGTCTTTAATATGCAACACGTTGAATAATTTATGCCTTCTCTAAAGACCATTCAAAAAAAAAATTTTCAATCCGAATATGTATCCTGAGTGAGTCGTCTTTAAGAATATTCCATTACGTTTTTTTTGCAATATCGATTTAAGGAAATTATGAAAGA
This sequence comes from Diplolepis rosae, assembly GCA_030998225.1. Lineage (NCBI taxonomy): Eukaryota > Metazoa > Arthropoda > Insecta > Hymenoptera > Diplolepididae > Diplolepis > Diplolepis rosae. The sequence continues at coordinate 2,315,576 of JAPYXD010000631.1, forward strand.
TTTTAATTAAAGTCTTTAATATGCAACACGTTGAATAATTTCTGCCTACTCTAAAGACCATTCAAGAAACAATTTTGAATCTAAATATGTATCCTGAGTGAGTCGTCTTTAAGAATATTCCATTACGTTTTCTTTGTAATATCGATTTATGGAAATTATGAAAGATTTTATTCTCAGAAGTTAAGATGCAACACATTGAATAATTTCTGCCGTCTCTAAATACGATTCAAAAAAAAAATTCAAATCCGAATATGTTTCATGAGTGAGTCGTGTTTAAGAATATTCCATTACGTTTTTTTTGCAACATCGATTTAAGGAAATTATGAAAGATTTTAATAAAAGACTTTAATATGCAACACGTTGAATAATATCTGCCTCCTCTAAAGACCATTCAAAAAACGATTTTAAATGTGAATATGTATCCTGAGTGAGTCGTGTTTAAGAATATTCCATTACGTTTTTTTTTGCAATATCGATTTAAGGAAATTATGAAAGATTTTAATTAAAGCCTTTAATATGCAACACGTTGAATAATTTCTGCCTTCTCTAAAGACCATTCAAGAAACAATTTTGAATCTAAATATGTATCCCGAGTGAGTCGTCTTTAAAAATATTCCATTACGTTTTCTTTGCAATATCGATTTATGGAAATTATGAAAGATTTTATTCCCAGACGTTAAGATGCAACACATTGAATAATTTCTGCCGTCCCTAAAGACAATTCAAAAAACAATTTTGAATCTAAATATGTATCCTGAGAGAGTCGTCTTTAAGAATATTCCATTACGTTTTTTTTGCAATATCGATTTAAGGAAATTATGAAAGATTTTAATTAAAGTCTTTAATATGCAACACGTTGAATAATTTCTGCCTTCTTTAAAGACCATTCAAGAAACAATTTTGAATCTAAATATGTATCCTGAGTGAGTCGTCTTTAAGAATATTCCATTACGTTTTCTTTGCAATATCGAATTATGGAAATTATGAAAGATTTTATTCCCAGACTTTAATATGCAACACATTGAATAATTTCTGCCGTCCCTAAAGACAATTCAAAAACAATTTTGAATCTAAATATGTATCCTGAGTGAGTCGTCTTTAAGAATATTCCATTACGTTTTTTTTTGCAATATCGATTTAAGGAAATTATGAAAGATTTTAATTAAAGCCTTTAATATGCAACACATTGAATAATTTCTGCCGTCCCTAAAGACAATTCAAAAAACAATTTTGAATCTAAATATGTATCCTGAGTGAGTCGTCTTTAAGAATATTCCATTACTTTTGTTTGCAATATCGATTTAAGGAAATTATGAAAGATTGTAATTAAAGTCTTTATTATGCAACACGTTGAATAATTTCTGCCTTCTCTAAAGACCATTCAAGAAACAATTTTGAATCTAAATATGTATCCTGAGTGAGTCGTCTTTAAGAATATTCCATTACGTTTTCTTTGCAATATCGAATTATGGAAATTACGTAAGATTTTATTCCCAAACTTAAAATGCAACACATTGAATAATTTCTGCCGTCCCTAAAGACAATTCAAAAAACAATTGTGAATCTAAATATGTATCCCGAGTGAGTCGTCTTTAAGAATATTCCATTACGTTTTCTTTGCAATATCGATTTAAGGAAATTATGAAAGATTGTAATTAAAGTCTTTATTATGCAACACGTTGAATAATTTCTGCCTTCTCTAAAGACCATTCAAGAAACAATTTTGAATCTAAATATGTATCCTGAGTGAGTCGTCTTTAAGAATATTCCATTACGTTTTCTTTGCAATATCGAATTATGGAAATTACGTAAGATTTTATTCCAAGTCTTTAATATGCAACACATTGAATAATTTCTGCCGTCCCTAAAGACAATTCAAAAAACAATTGTGAATCTAAATATGTATCCCGAGTGAGTCGTCTTTAAGAATATTCCATTACGTTTTCCTAGCAATATCGATTTATGGAAATTATGAAAGATTTTATTCCCAGACGTTAAGATGCAACACATTGAACAATTTCTGCCGTCTCTAAAGACAATTCAAAAAACAATTTTGAATCTAAATATGTATCCTTAGTGAGTCGTCTTTGAGAATATTCCATTACGTTTTCTTTGCAATATCAATTTAAGGAAATTATAAAAGATATTAATAAAAGTCTTTAATATGCAACACGTTGAATAATTTCTGCCTTCTTTAAAGACCATTCAAGAAACAATTTGGAATCTAAATATGTATCCTGAGTGAGTCGTCTTTAGGAATATTGCAATAATTTTTTTTGCTTTATCGATTCAAGGAAATTAAAAAACATTTTATTCCCACTCTTTAATATGCAACACGTTGAATAATTTAAGCCTTCTCTAAAAACCATTCAAAAAAAAAATATTCAATCCGAATATGTATCCTTAGTGAGTCGTCTTTAAGAATATTCCATTACGTTTTATTTGCAACATCGATTTAAGGAAATTATGAAAGATTTTAATTAAAGTCTTTAATATGCAACACGTTGAACAATTTCTACCTTCTCTAAAGACCATTCAAAAAAAAAATTTTCAATCCGAATATGTATTCTGAGTGAGTCGTCTTTAAGAATATTCCATTACGTTTTCTTTGCAACATCGATTTATGGAAATTATGAAAGATTTTAATTAAAGACTTTAATATGCAACACGTTGAATAATTTCTGCCTCCTCTAAAGACCATTCAAAAAACAATTTTAAATCTGAATATGTATCCTGAGTGAGTCGTATTTAAGAATATTCCATTACGTTTTTTTTGCAATATCGATTTAAGGAAATTATGAAAGATTTTAATTGAAGCCTTTAATATGCAACCCCTTTAATAATTTCTGCCTACTCTAAAGACCATTCAAGAAACAATTTTGAATCTAAATATGCATTATGAGTGAGTCTTCTTTAAGAATATCCCAAAACATTTTTTTGCAATATCGATTTAGGGAAATTATGAAAGATTTTATTCCCAGATGTTAAGATGCAACACGTTTCCATAATTTCTGCCAGCTCAAAAGACCGTTCAAAAAACAATTTTGAATCTAAATATGTATCATGAACGTGTATTCTTTAAGAATATTCCATTACGTTTTCTTTGCGATATCGATTTATGGAAATTAGGAAAGATTTTATTCCCAGACGTTAAGATGCAACACATTGAATAATTTCTGCCAGCTCTAAAGACCATTCAAAAAACAATTTTGAATCTAAATATGTATCCTGAGTAAGTCGTCTTTAAGAATATTCCATTACTTTTTTTTTGCAATATCAATTTATGGAAATTATGAAAGATTTTAATTAAAGTCTTTAATATGCAACACGTTGAATAATTTCTGCCTTCTCTAAAGACTATTAAAAAAACAATTTTAAATCTGAATATGTATCCTGAGTGAGTCGTCTTTAAGAATATTCCATTACGTTTTTTTGCAATATCAATTTAAGGAAATTATGAAAGATTTTAATTAAAGTCTTTAATATGCAACACGTTAAATAATTTCTGCCGTCCCTAAAGACAATTCAAAAAACAATTGTGAATCTAAATATGTATCCCGAGTGAGTCGTCTTTAAGAATATTCCATTACGTTTTCCTAGCAATATCGATTTATGGAAATTATGAAAGATTTTATTCCCAGACGTTAAGATGCAACACATTGAACAATTTCTGCCGTCTCTAAAGACAATTCAAAAAACAATTTTGAATCTAAATATGTATCCTTAGTGAGTCGTCTTTGAGAATATTCCATTACGTTTTCTTTGCAATATCAATTTAAGGAAATTATAAAAGATATTAATAAAAGTCTTTAATATGCAACACGTTGAATAATTTCTGCCTTCTTTAAAGACCATTCAAGAAACAATTTGGAATCTAAATATGTATCCTGAGTGAGTCGTCTTTAGGAATATTGCAATAATTTTTTTTGCTTTATCGATTCAAGGAAATTAAAAAACATTTTATTCCCACTCTTTAATATGCAACACGTTGAATAATTTAATCCTTCTCTAAAAACCATTCAAAAAAAAAATATTCAATCCGAATATGTATCCTTAGTGAGTCGTCTTTAAGAATATTCCATTACGTTTTATTTGCAACATCGATTTAAGGAAATTATGAAAGATTTTAATTAAAGTCTTTAATATGCAACACGTTGAACAATTTCTACCTTCTCTAAAGACCATTCAAAAAAAAAATTATCAATCCGAATATGTATTCTGAGTGAGTCGTCTTTAAGAATATTCCATTACGTTTTCTTTGCAACATCGATTTATGGAAATTATGAAAGATTTTAATTAAAGACTTTAATATGCAACACGTTGAATAATTTCTGCCTCCTCTAAAGACCATTCAAAAAACAATTTTAAATCTGAATATGTATCCTGAGTGAGTCGTCTTTAAGAATATTCCATTACGTTTTTTTTGCAATATCGATTTAAGGAAATTATGAAAGATTTTAATTAAAGTCTTTAATATGCAACACGTTGAATAATTTCTGCCTCCTCTAAAGGCCATTCAAAAAACAATTTTGAATCTAAATATGCATTATGAGTGAGTCTTCTTTAAGAATATCCCAAAACATTTTTTTGCAATATCGATTTAGGGAAATTATGAAAGATTTTATTCCCAGATGTTAAGATGCAACACGTTTCCATAATTTCTGCCAGCTCAAAAGACCGTTCAAAAAACAATTTTGAATCTAAATATGTATCATGAACGTGTATTCTTTAAGAATATTCCATTACGTTTTCTTTGCAATATCGATTTATGGAAATTATGAAAGATTTTATTCCCAGACGTTAAGATGCAACACATTGAATAATTTCTGCCAGCTCTAAAGACCATTCAAAAAACAATTTTGAATCTAAATATGTATCCTGAGTAAGTCGTCTTTAAGAATATTCCATTACTTTTTTTTTGCAATATCAATTTATGGAAATTATGAAAGATTTTAATTAAAGTCTTTAATATGCAACACGTTGAATAATTTCTGCCTTCTCTAAAGACTATTAAAAAAACAATTTTGAATCTAAATATGTATCCTGAGTGAGTCGTATTTAAAAATATTCCATTACGTTTTTTTTTGCAATTTCGATTTACGGAAATTATGAAAGATATTAATTAAAGCCTTTAATATGCAACACGTTGAATAATTTCTGCCTTCTCTAAAGACCATTCAAGAAACAATTTTGAATCTAAATATGTATCCCGAGTGAGTCGTCTTTAAGAATATTCCATTACGTTTTTTTTTGCAATATCGATTTAAGGAAATTATGAAAGATTTTAATTAAAGTCTTTAATATGCAACACGTTAAATAATTTCTGCCTCCTCTAAAGACCATTCAAAAAACAATTTTGAATCTAAATATGCATTATGAGTGAGTCTTCTTTAAGAATATCCCAAAACATTTTTTTGCAATATCGATTTAGGGAAATTATGAAAGATTTTATTCCCAGATGTTAAGATGCAACACGTTTCCATAATTTCTGCCAGCTCAAAAGACCGTTCAAAAAACAATTTTGAATCTAAATAATTATCATGAACGTGTATTCTTTAAGAATGTTCCAATACATTTTTTTGCAATATCGATTTAAGGAAATTATGAAAGGTTTTATTCCCAGACTTTAATATGCAACACGTTTCCATAATTTATGCCCGCTCTATAGACCATTCAAAAAACAATTTTAAATCTGAATATGTATCCTGAGTGAGTCGTGCTTAAGAATATTCCATTAGATTTTTTTGCAATATCGATTTAAAGAAATTATGAAAGATTTTAATTAAAGTCTTTAATATGCAACACGTTTCAATAATATCTGCCGTCTCTAAAGACCATTCAAAAACTAATTTAAATCTGAATATGTATCCTGAGTGAGTCGTGTTTGAGAATATTCCATTACGTTTTTTTTGCAATATCGATTTATGGAAATTATGAAAGATTTTAATTAAAGACTTTAATATGCAACACGTTAAGTAATTTCTGCCTCCTCTAAAGCACATCCAAAAAAAAAATTTTGAATCTATATATGCATCATGAGTGAGTCTTCTTTAAGAATATTCCATTACGTTTTCTTTGCAATATTGATTTAAGGAAATTATGAAAGATTTTATATAAAGACTTCAATATGCAACACGTTGAATAATTTCTGTTTCCTCTAAAGACCATTCAAAAAACTATTTTGAATCTAAATATGCATCATTAACGAGTATTCTTTAAGAATATTCCATTACGTTTTTTTTGCAATATCGATTTAAGGAAATTATGAAAGATTTTAAATAAAGACTTCAATATGCAACACGTTGAATAATTTCTGTTTCCTCTAAAGACCATTCAAAAAACAATTTTAAATCTGAATATGTATCCTGAGTGAGTCTTCTTTAAGAATGTTCCAATACATTTTTTTGCAATATCGATTTAAGGAAATTATGAAAGGTTTTAATTAAAGTCTTTAATATGCAACACGTTGAATAATTTCTGCCTCCTCTAAAGCACATCCAAAAAAAAAATTTTGAATCTAAATATGTATCCTGAGTGAGTCGTCTTTAAGAATATTCCATTACGTTTTCTTTGCAATATCGATTTATGGAAATTAGGAAAGATTTTATTCCCAGACGTTAAGATGCAACACATTGAATAATTTCTACCAGTTCTATAGACCAATCAAAGAGCAATTTTGAATCTAAATATGTATCCTGAGTGAGTCGCCTTTAAGAATATTCCATTACGTTTTTTTGCAATATCGATTTAAGGAAATTATGAAAGATTTTAATTAAAGTCTTTAATATGCAACACGTTTCCATAATTTCTGTCAGCTCTAAAGACCATTCAAAAAACAATTTTAAATCTAAATATGTATCCTGAGTGAGTCGTCTTTAAGAATATTCCAATACATTTTATGCAATATCGATTTAAGGAAATTATGAAAGATTTTATTCCCAGACGTTAAGATGCAACACATTGAATAATTTCTGCCAGCTCTAAAGACCATTCAAAAAACAATTTTGAATCTAAATATGTATCCTGAGTGAGTCGTCTTTAAGAATATTCCAATACATTTTTGTGCAATATCGATTTAAGGAAATTATGAAAGATTTTAATTAAAGACTTTAATATGCAACACGTTGAATAATTTCTGCCAGTTCTATAGACCATTCAAAAAGCAATTTTGAATCTAAATATGTATCCTGAGTGAGTCGTCTTTAAGAATATTCCAATACATTTTATGCAATATCGATTTAAGGAAATTATGAAAGATTTTATTCCCAGACTTTAATATGCAACACATTGAATCATTTCTGCCAGCTCTAAAGACCATTCAAAAAACAATTTTGAATCCCAATATGTATCCCGAGTCAGTCGTCTTTAAGAATATTCCATTACGTTTTTTTTACAATATCGATTTAAGGAAATCATGAAAGATTTTATTCCTAGACGTTAAGATGCAACACATTGAATAATTTCTGCCGTCTTTATAGACCATTCAAAAAAACATTTTAAATCTGAATATGTATCCTGATTGAGTCTTCTTTAAGGATATTCCAATACATTTTTTTGCACTATCGATTTACGGAAATTGTTAAAGATTTTAACCCCAGACGTTAAGATGCAACTCGTTTCCATAATTTCTGCCGTCCCTAAAGACCATTCAAATAACAATGTTGAATCTGAATATCTATCATTATAAAGTCTTCTTTAAGAATATTCCAATAGAATTTTTTTGCAATATAGATTTAAGGAAATTATTAAAGATTTTATTCCCAGACGTTAAGTCGCAACACATTCAATAATTTCTGCTGTCTCTTAAGACCATTCAAAAAACAATTTAAAATCCGAATATGTATCCTGATAAATTCGTCTTTAAGAATATTCCAATACATTGTTTTTGCGATATCAATTAAAGGTGAGTTTTTTTCGCATACGTAAATTTTTTTAATCTTTCAAAAAGATTTTACATAATGGAAAACAATTGATTCCGTTAAATTCTCACCTCTTATGGAAATCATTGATTATTTTAATGCAAGCTTTTATATTTGAAAAAAATATTCAAAGGTTCTTTCTGATTGTCGTTTCCATGATGCAATTACAGTCGAATGTCAAAGTTGACAAAAGGCTCATCTAAATAATTGATTTTTGAAATGTAATTAAGTAATCTGAATTTATTTGATTTAAAAACTCAGGAACATCATGAACTGAGTTGCAAGTAATACGTTCAATTTTTTCAACATGGTTGCATAGTTAGTACAAATCATTGGCCGCCAAGTCCCGGCCCTCAGCTTCAGTGTCATGTTTCTTTCCCCTATTTTTGACAGCCTTGCTTGGAGAAGATTTTTATGTCCTTCAAAAATATGAGATTGGCTTTACGTCCGCACGCACGATTGTTTGACCCCCCTAAACAGAACTGTTATAGTTGTTTCTGTAAAACGATATGTGGATCGGCTATTTTCAAAACTAGAACCAGTTTTTACTGAAAAGGTTAACTGTTCGACAAAGCGAGCTAAATTACAGTGAATCGTACGTTCCAAATCACGGACGGGCGTCTTATTACCGCGAGGTTATTTTTATGAATGGCGAACTTGTCTCGGCAAAGTTCTTTTTCCGCCTGCGATTGATGACTCAAAAATTGGTACTTTTGTTGACTGTAATTATAGTGGGGAATTCTGATGACTTTCAAATACTTCAGGATTGCATGGTTTTGTAGGTAGGAATTTGATGATTGAAAAATTTTGAACTTCGAACGCTTCGTGGCTTGAAGTTATTGAAAACTATTTCCAAATGTAATTTTTGTCCTCATTACCACACATAGCCTTGCGAAACTTTTAGTTTGATATCTAAAAATATTCGATTTATCAGAGATAAATATTTTATTAATCCCCTTAGGTTGGTAGTTTAGGTTGATAATCATTTAACTCCTTTTTTAATGCTGAAAAATACTTGATCATGGTATCCCTAGCGAACTGGCTGAACGGTAGCTTTACGCTGTACCGTAAAGCTATTGTAAAGCTATCGTAAAGTAGCATTATAACTCATGAATGAGGCAAAATAAACATTCAAAATGTTTTCATCCTTATTCTACGTTGAAAATAACGTTAACTGGTAATTGAAATATGCAATAATTTTATTTATTTACGCTAAAAATAAAAAAACATAATACCTGTCATTGAAGGCAGTGCAGTGGTTCACCTTTTGTGGAACTTCTCCGTTAAAGTTGACCATTGGTTGGAGTGAGACACAACTACACTTTCATCTCACTCTGACAAATATTCAATCCTGACCAGGGTTGCGAAGGTATAATACCTAACGTGATTTACATGGTTTTCTACACGTAATTTACTATGTATATTACGTGGAGGTTTTCTACACGTAATTTACGTGTATGCTAGACTTGAAGTTTTGGCGGGTGCGCAAGCTAACCTAATTTTTGTGTATCGTTCGCGAATCTTGTCATTTCGTTAATAAATGTCAAAATTATAATTTTAACTTAAGTAAGGGTGGTAGGCCAATGCACGAAAATTACTTTTTTCCAGGAAAAGATGCATTGCCATTGAAAATGATTTGCTAGCAGATGAGCAGATGCATATTGACAAAAGGCAAGATAGCACTTGCACTTTAAGTATGAGTCTTATGCTCAATAAAAGCAATATTTCTTCAGAAGAAATAGTGCCGTTAAACAATAACGCTAAAGTAAGTCTTGTGCTTTATGCTTATAGGAAATAAAACTTCAATATCATGTCAATTAAAAAGAATTTACCGTGGCTAAAATTATTTAATAGTAAAGATGGTTCACAAAAGAAATAAAAAATGTTCTTAATTTGGAACAAATTATAATATAAGTTTTAAATTTAGTTTATGTCTTTTCAGTACTTTTTTACAATGAACAATTTTTTTCTTGAGTTAGAAATCGAATGATATAGACTTTATAAAACTATTTTTCTAAATCTCAAGACTCAACTACTGACATGTCAAAAAATTAAGCTTATAAATAAAAGAAAATTTGAGTTTGAATTATTAAATATGAAATTATTAAATATTATTAATTTATTTTAAATTAATTAGTTGAGTTTGAAATTTCTGCCACTGCCTACATTATCGGAGAATCACTAGTCGCGTATCAGATAGGATACGTTGCCAACAGGTGTCCTCGAAGACAATTTCAAACTCTTATATCGCAAATAAATGCAAATTAAATTCAAATTTAAAGAATTTGTAATCTTTCTGTGGAAAAAAGACGCTTTCGACTGCGCTGGGATTCGAGCCCAGATCTAGCAGTCGACTAGCAATCGAATCCCAGCGCAGTCGAAAGCGTTATTATTAAAGCTATCAATATTATTTTATTTTGCTGTAAATAAAGGATCACTGAAAAGCTTATAAGCTTTACTTTACGTTTTTTAAAAGGTTTTTTTATTTCCGTAAGGTCCTCTTGAGATGGATGATTGTTATTCCCAGAATTGTATATTTTCGTCGATTTCACTTTACAGACGTTTCTTAACATAAATTAAACAATAATTTAGTATAAGTATAAAGCAAAGTGATCACAGCATTAACAAACATTATAAAGTCTGTAGATATGTTGTTACCGGTATTATAATTTGAACATTAAAGTGAATGGCCTTTCCGGTTTTGTAAAGTTGTTTTATTTTGAAAGTACGTCAACGTTTCGACCGATTTTTCGGTCCTTATCAAGACTATAAAAAGGAAATACAAAATGAATATATATAAAAATTTTTGAAAAATTATGAATATAATAAAAAGATAATATTTATATAATAAAAAGATTTTGTTTTTTCAATATAAAATATAAAATTAAGAGAAGATAAAAGAGAGAAAGAATAATAATAATAAACATACCGTGGATGACATATTTGGTATTTTACTTCCATTCATATTGTTTGATGATTGGTTAAATTTTTATAAAAAATTAAATTTCAAAAAATGCAATTTTAAAAGCATAAAATTATATTGTAAAATTATCATCATAGCATATTAGTTGCTATGAGAGTTCGTTAAAATTTTTTAAAATTTTTTTTAGGATAACTGGTGTCAACCTTTTTAGGTTATATTGATAGATAACGACACCTATAAAATAAATATATAAGAGATAAATTTTGAATTAAATTATGTAAAGAAATTTTTTGAAATATTAGTTACTTACAAGCAGTTTCCATCATTTATACGTTATTGTTACATTTTTTAAAAATTTTTTTCTACACAAAACTTTGGAAGTAAAATGTCTCCAGAATTGTTAATTTGGCTATCGTAGCGTTGTTGATGTTATGGTGCGTTCTCAAGAAAATTAATATGTAATATATCGGCTATTGGTAACATTCAATGGTAATTTTTGAAATTTATGAAATTATACAATTAAAAAGATTAGAAAAGATAAGAGAAAGTAGAAAAGTTATTTTATGGATTTTATTATATTATTATAAATGGCACTTAGATTTTCAATATCTGTTTTGTAATTAATAGAAAATTTTTCTTTTTGAATATAAATCATTTCTAAAATTAATCGTTTTTTTTAAATATTTTCCGTATCTAAAATTTTAGTATTTTTAAAATCAAAGGAATGTTTGTAAGAAGTAGCATGTTCTGCAAGTGCAGTTTTGTTATCTTTATTTTTAACAGATCTAGCATGTTCTAGTAATCTATTGTGTAAGAATCTGCAAGTTTGTCCAATATATTTTTTGTTGCATTGAATACAGTTAATTTCATAAATGACATTATATTAAAATTTTTTTTTTGTGTTCTATCTTTAATTGTTGGAAATAATTTTTTTTGTAAAGAGTTTTCTATTGTAAAGACAATTTGAAGTTTAGTTTTTTTAAAGATTCTGCATAGCTGTTCTTGAGAATTTTGAATATATGGAAAAGTTATGACTTTTCTACTTTCTCTGTGATCTATATTATAAATTTCACATACTTGATTTGTTTTATGTTGAATTGTTATTAATTTTTTATAACGTTCGAAAATTTTTTCATTTAAAAGATCTAGTGGATAGCCATTTTTTAGTAATATAGATCGCACACAATTTAAATTATTTATATGAAAATCTTTATCTGATAAGAGTATTGCTCTATCAGTAAGTGAGTAGATAACGCCAATTTTATATGTTAAACAGTGGTTAGAGAAAAAATTGATATATCGACCTGACCAAATTGGTTTTTTGTACCAATTACTTTTAATTTTATTATCAATAACTTGGATATTTACATCCAAAAAATTAATACTATTATTTATAGATTTTTCTAAAGTGAATTTTAGTTTTTTATCTATGGAATTAAATCTGCATAAAATATCTTCTACTTTGTTTTCTGGTAGACAAATTAAAGTGTCATCTACATATCTGTAATAAAATATAATATTATAAGGTAATTTTTTTAAAATTTTTTTCTCTAACTCTTCCATGACAACGTTTGCAGCAGTGGCTGATAGAGGCGATCCCATTGGTAAACTAACAATTTGTTTATAAAATTCATTGTTATAAGTACAGTATGATGATTCTAAACAAAATTGTAAAATATTATCGAAATGTGTTTGTTTGAGAAAAGTATTGGTTTTTATTTGATTCCATCTTAATTTAACTGATTTTCTAATAAGATTCCAAGAAATATTAGTGTACATGGACACTGCATCAAGTGAGATAATAGTGAAGTTATTTAGTATATAGATATTGGAAATTTTCTTTTTGAATTCAAAACTATCTTTAATATGATATTCAGTATGTCCAACTGTTTTTTGCATAGATTTAGAAAGTAATTTAGATAGGTTGTATAAAGGTGAACCAATGAAGGAAGTGATAGGTCTTAGTGGACAGTTCGTTTTATGGATTTTTGGTAAACCAAAGAATTTGGGTGCAATATCGGTGCTACAATGAAGAAATTTGTAAAGTTTTTCATCAATAATATTTTTATCTTTTAGTTCATTTAAAGTTATAGTTAAAGTATTGTTTATTTCATTAGTTGGATCTTTTTTTAGTTTAATCTATGTAGATGGATTATTGAGAAGATCGTAAATTTTTGAGTTGTAATCATTTTTGTTCATTAGAATAGTTTTATTACTTTTGTCTGCATTTGTTAAGATAATGTCTGTGTTATTTTTTAAAAAATTTTTTGTTTCATAAATATCTTTTTGTAAGAAAATATTTTTATTAATATTACTATTTTCATTATATAGCCAATTTTGAACCCAATATGTTAATTCATTTCTTATGTAGTTTCTATTGTCATAGGGAATGTTATGAATATTATATTCTAAATTTGTAATAATTTTAGCAATAGGGAAATCCTAAAAAAAATTTTAAAAAATTTTAACGAACTCTCATAGCAACTAATATGCTATGATGATAATTTTACAATATAATTTTATGCTTTTAAAATTGGATTTTTTGAAATTTAATTTTTTTAAAAATTTAACCAATCATCAAACAATATGAATGGAAGTAAAATACCAAATATGTCATCCACGGTATGTTTATTATTATTATTATTCTTTCTCTCTTTTATCTTCTCTTAATTTTATATTTTATATTGAAAAAACAAAATCTTTTTATTATATAAATATTATCTTTTTATTAAATTCATAATTTTTCAAAAATTTTTATATATATTCATTTTGTATTTCCTTTTTATAGTCTTGATAAGGACCGAAAAATCGGTCGAAACGTTGACGTACTTCCAAAATAAAACAACTTTACAAAACCGGAAAGGCCATTCACTTTAATGTTCAAATTATAAAGTCTGTATATTACTATAATATTTATTGAAAATAAATTTACGTTATCCTGAATATAACATATTACAGTAGTTCGGTAAATATTTATAACTTCTCTAGGTTTTCTATTAAAATTATGATATTCCAGTGATTAGCAAAAGATAATAAACAAATAAATTAATAGATTTTAATTTTTATTTACTTACCTGTGACCTAAAAGCCGATCGTAAGCACTGTTTTTTAAAATTTGGTCACACTGTAAACATTTTGCCACAATTTTATCAGTTTCTTTTAAACACTTGAAATTCAATTCCGACCATGGGATTTTATTTGTGTATTTCATTCTTTTTCCTCCTTCAGATTGGCTCATTTTATATTTTGATTTTAATTTCGACACTTGCCGAATTAAGAGGAATGAAGATTTAAATTTCACTTATAATTAATTGCATAAACAAACGCAACAAGAGAGATTATACATACTCTTTTAAGGTTCGCTACATTGAATATGTAATTAACTACAGTTTTCGATGTAAATTACGCAAAATACGTATTTTGGCGTAATTTACATGGAAAGTCTCAAGTTACGTGTAATTTTTGCAACCCGGATCCTGACGGTGAAGCAGTGTGCACAGATCTGATACCGACGCAGTCACAACTACAGAAGCACCTCCTGTCCGTGAGGAGCGAGTAGGGAAAGGCGGTGGCGCGCGCTGCCTTTCTTTCTTCCTCGTCACTCTGGCACGCGAGAACGACTCATCCCACTTCTCCTTATTCTCCTCGCTTCCTCCATGCAATGCTATTTTTAGATTTCACATTTTACGCTTTCAGTTATCGAGTCGAAATTGAGAATTGTATTTCTCTCGACTCCGTGCAAAAGAGGCGCGAAGCAGACGACAATTTGAAATGTATGAAATATGTTATTTGAGAAACAACACTTTTTTTTCAAATACATTGGAAAAAATATGCCTGAAATAAACATCTAAAAGATCGTGCAAAATTTTATAAGCATTTGAACATTTCAAAAATAAACTTTCAGTAAAATTTCTTGCCAATAAATGTTCAAAATTTGAATCAATATATATTTTTCTATTTAAATTTTCATACTTCTAATCAATTTTGTACATTTAAAAAATTTTCAGTTAGAAATATATTCTATTAAGAAAAAATAAACATAAAATTCAAGTTTAAAATTTACATTCTCAGTTTTATGTTAGAAATATTTTCATCTTACATTTTTGTAGCCTAGGCACAGACTTTTCATTTAAAAAACGAAATGTTCTACAAAAAAGAAAAATTTTCTAATAGAAGTGGATAAATCAAAAAGCTAAAATATGTGTTATCTTCATATGAACAAGTAAATATTTACCAATATCAATTTTTACATGAACATTTTTGTTCGAAGTGTTGAAATCTTGTTACAATTTGACAAGATCATATGGACAAGTTCAATCTTTTAAATGAAATATCTTGTGATTTTTAATTTGTCTGTTCTTCTGAAATCGGGGAAGATTTAAAAAGTAAAAAAAAAATTTCCAATGGAATCCAAGGTCAATAAATGCTAAAAGTTTTAAATCAAGATTTTAATTACAAAATTTTGAAGCTTTGTAATTAGCTTTATAAATGACTACTTGTATCAGAAAGTAATTCAGCTCTGTACAGCATTTTTATAATTTGAATTCAAAATAGGTGCTTAGGCCAGAAAAAAGTAAGATAAAAATTTTTTCACCATAAAACTAAGAATGTAAATTTTAAATTTATTATGTCATATGTTTATCTCTTCTTATTGGAAAATACTCTGCACATAATTCTCTGTTTCGATATTTTTTAAATGTACGCGAACATTTAAGAAATTCATAACTATTTCACCTTTTTATGAAAATTACAAATTTCCAAATAACACTTTGATTGACAAAGCTAAAAATTCGTCAATAATTTATATATTGTATTGTAAGTTTAAACATAGGATGACTTAAAATTTCACAATGACATTATTTTTCAAGTACTTAAACCTTTCTTCAATTTTGAGAATTCCTTCAAATCTTTTGACAATTGTACAAAATCTTATAAATATTTATTTTAAGCATATGTTTTTTATAATATTCGAAATATAAGTGTAATTATTTTAATTGAATATTTCGTAAAATTTTGAATTTAGCTGATCTTGCGAAATTGTTGAAAGATTTGAACACTGATCAAAGAATCTTTTAATGAAATTTAAAGTCAATAAATGCTTAAAGTTTTATCTCATGCTTCTTTGGTTTAAAATGAAAATATTTTGTACCGGATTTGAATTTAAATTTCATCCTAATTTTATGTAGTCTAAGCACAAATATTTATAAGATTTTGTACAATTGTCAAAAGATTTGAGCGCTGAAAGAGTAAATTTTGAGTAAAATTTTAAATTAATGAATGTTTGAAGGTTTGTGCAAAAACATCAATTAAAAATTGTTTTAACTCCATAAATTTCATCAATTACAGTAATAAGAAAATTTCGACCTTCTGTAAAGCATTTTATTGTTTTGATTAAAAGTCTGCGCATACGCCACTAAGACGTAAGATTAATAAACTTTGACCTGCTTTTACCATGAATCTATGAATGTGGATTTCAAACCGTTATTTTATGTGGCTAAATTTTTTAAATATAATATTTTTTCAAGTAATTTTCAAATTGAAGTAGTCAATTTACGCAACTAAAGATTTGTAAACTGATATCTTGATTTAAGTTTTGAACATTTATTGAGTTCACCATTTCACTGAAAGTTTATTTTAAAAGTATTCAAGTCTCCCATTATTTTTACAAGATCTTCAAGACTTTTATTTCAGACACATAATTTTTTTTTGTACATTTTGGTGTTACCGGTATTATAATATTGAGGAAAGTAGATGGCCTTTCCGGTTTTTTGTATAGATACTTAAGTTCGTGAAATATGTAAGATACAAATAATTTTTGAGTTTGAAATCGATATTTTATATTTTATAATATAAAGTATTTTCATCTTACGTTTTTGTAACCTATGCGGAGACTTTTAATTTGAAAATTGAGATGCTTTACGAAGAAGAACAATTGTGTTATTAAAGTAGTTGATTCCCAGAGCTTGAAAATCTTTCACTTAATATTTCAATTTCAAACATTGAATATTTATTGACTTTGAATTAAACTGAAAATTTTTTTTTGGGGTTTCAAAATCTTTTTACAATGATACAAGATGAGTCAAATTTAGAATTATAAAATTTTTCATTAAAAAGAGAAAAAGTCACTCACCTGAAATAAATCTTTGAAGGAATTCTCAAAATTGAAGAAAGGTTTAAGTACTTGAAAAATAATGTCATTGTGAAATTTTAAGTCATCCTATGTTTAAACTTACAATACAATATATAAATTATTGACGAATTTTTAGCTTTGTCAATCAAAGTGTTATTTGGAAATTTGTAATTTTCATAAAAAAGGTGAAATACTTATGAATTTCTTAAATGTTCGCGTACATTTAAAAAATATCGAAACAGAGAATTATGTGCAGAGTATTTTCCAATCAGAAGAGATAAACATATGACATAATAAATTTAAAATTTACATTCTTAGTTTTATGGTGAACAAATTTTTATCTTACTTTTTTCTGGCCTAAGCACCTATTTTGAATTCAAATTATAAAAATGCTGTACAGAGCTGAATTACTTTCTGATACAAGTAGTCATTTATAAAGCTAATTACAAAGCTTCAAAATTTTGTAATTAAAATCTTGATTTAAAACTTTTAGCATTTATTGACCTTGGATTCCATTGGAAATTTTTTTTTTTTTACTTTTTAAATCTTCCCCCGATTTCAGAAGAACAGACAAATTAAAAATCACAAGATATTTCATTTAAAAGATTGAACTTGTCCATATGATCTTGTCAAATTGTAACAAGATTTCAACACTTCGAACAAAAATGTTCATGTAAAAATTGATATTGGTAAATATTTACTTGTTCATATGAAGATAACACATATTTTAGCTTTTTGATTTATCCACTTCTATTAGAAAATTTTTCTTTTTTGTAGAACATTTCGTTTTTTAAATGAAAAGTCTGTGCCTAGGCTACAAAAATGTAAGATGAAAATATTTCTAACATAAAACTGAGAATGTAAATTTTAAACTTGAATTTTATGTTTATTTTTTCTTAATAGAATATATTTCTAACTGAAAATTTTTTAAATGTACAAAATTGATTAGAAGTATGAAAATTTAAATAGAAAAATATATATTGATTCAAATTTTGAACATTTATTGGCAAGAAATTTTACTGAAAGTTTATTTTTGAAATGTTCAAATGCTTATAAAATTTTGCACGATCTTTTAGATGTTTATTTCAGGCATATTTTTTCCAATGTATTTGAAAAAAAAGTGTTGTTTCTCAAATAACATATTTCATACATTTCAAATTGTCGTCTGCTTCGCGCCTCTTTTGCACGGAGTCGAGAGAAATACAATTCTCAATTTCGACTCGATAACTGAAAGCGTAAAATGTGAAATCTAAAAATAGCATTGCATGGAGGAAGCGAGGAGAATAAGGAGAAGTGGGATGAGTCGTTCTCGCGTGCCAGAGTGACGAGGAAGAAAGAAAGGCAGCGCGCGCCACCGCCTTTCCCTACTCGCTCCTCACGGACAGGAGGTGCTTCTGTAGTTGTGACTGCGTCGGTATCAGATCTGTGCACACTGCGGTGAAGCAGCCGTATGCATCAGCCCGTATTTCACGATTCTAACTTGACCCCCTTAGTGTCCTAAGTTGAATTCCTAAATTAGTTTGCCGAATCGTCAGACGCGGCGCTAACTGTACCATCACTCCCTGAAAATACACAATAACATACGAAGAACTTAATAAAAAAAATTTTAAAAATATATTATTCAATGCCATAAACAAATAAAAGAGATCAGACTTTGAATATTAATATTATTTGAATATTTTAAATTAAATTTTCCCCTTTTTATTCATATTTATCTCGTAAAAAAATTATTTTAAAACATTCAGCTGATATTAGAATTTAAATATTAACATCTCTTTTATTCCTTTTAGGCATTGAATAATAACTTTTTTTAAATTTTTATATTTAATTGTCTACATATCACTGCATTTATATTATTTTTTTGAGGTAAAATTAAGTTGAAAAATGGAAAAAAAATGAAAAATTCTGAACAAGGAACGAAGTTGATGAGAATTGTAATTAGTTGGAAATCATTATGAATAATTAAAGAAAATAGAATATAAAAAAAGGAGAATATTAATTTATATTTTTTAAATAGTTAACTAACATTAATGAAAACAGTATAATGTCACGTCCCGCGACGTATTTGAATGTATATAATACACACAGGCTGGATTGAGTTAAGAAATCTATGAGAAAATCGATAAAGGGGAATAGGGAGTAGAGGAAGTAGGGAGCAGTATAGGGCCCTTTCCCCTCTAAGAAGATATGACTACGTCACGATTTTCGCTGACCGTCAATTTGTATGAAAAAATATAAAAGAGGCCCACACCAAGAGAAAGCAGTCAGTAAATTCTTCGTCTAGTTCGACACTTAAATTTTCCTTCGGATTTATAACCGGTCTCGCGACAATAGTCCAGTGCGGCATTTCAATTTAACTTCGAAAATCTCTGAGTTTGAGATTAATAAAATTCGACCAGGACAATTTAAAATCAAAGTTCGGGAGTCGTAAAAGTCATCGTGGACTTGTATAGATCTTTGTAAAGATCTTCGAACAGCGTCATAAATTTGGATCACCGCCCTTTACGGAATATACCTGTGCGGCCTATAACTCCGTCTCTCTCACACATTTGGACTACACCTGTGGGGATCCAGTATTTACTACTCACCGCCGTGTGGATTAACCCTCAACATAAAGGTACCGAACCTCTCTCTCTCTATCTTTATTCTTTGTCTCTTTTTCACCCACGTACCAACCAGCCTGTGCCTACATTATATAAGAATTGTCTTAACGAATGTATATCCGAAAATTTTAACCAGTAAAATAAATTCAATTTGTATTATTTTCATAATCATTGTGTCTTTAATTGACTTATCCTCATCCCTAAGCGAGGATCATTCGATCCTAACTTAAAACGAGGAATCTTCGATCAAAGTAAGTATATTTGCGTACTTGTGACGTAACATACTTCCTTTTTTCTGGTGCATCAGCCGGGAAACACAAGTCAATTGAAATTGAACACATTGGTTCTTAATAATAAATAAATAAATAAATGATTATGAAATATTATTTCAACTTTAAAACTTAAAATTTCAATAAAATAGATTTGTTAAATCACAAAGGGATTTGACCTTGAGGCTAACCTTAATGATTTATTAAACAAGTCATTTCTTTGAAATTTTATAATTTATATAAATTATATAAAATAAAATAAGTTTGAAAAATCACGCAGGGATCTGACCTTGAGGCTAACCTAAGTGATTAAGTAACTTATCTTATTTAAAAAATTATTCTAATTTGTTAACTAAGTTTTGATTTAAGTTAAAACAAACAAAAAAACAGCACACGAGAGTATAAGTCCCTTTTGGCTACGTTGAACGGTCACCATTGATTACGATCATTGTGTAGGGCAAAGTTCGAAGTGCTTGTGATTGTATTGTTATATATATATATATTGATATAATTTTAAGAAATGTATTATTTAACATTATAATTTTACGAAAATTGAGCGATTATTTATTTATTTGAATATTTTATAGAATTATATTTTTATTTTATTATCTTATTTCCTAATAAAAGAGTAAAAATATTAATTATTGTTATAAACAAATAAAAATAATTAAATTATATTTTGAAATTATTATTATAATTTTTTTGAATTTTTATAAATTAAAATTATATTTTTACTAATTTCACTTTATTTACAAACAAAATTTTACATGTAGTTTTTTTAAATTGTTATAAACAATCGATAATTAACAATAAATAATCTAAGATAACGCTCAACAAAAAGAAACTGTAAATTTATAATGACTCCATGTCAAATTCAAATACCCCTGTAGAATCCGCCCAAAAAGTTATTACGCGTAGTAAAGCAAAACAAGACAATCAACTCGCAAAAATTGTCGATCAGAATCAAATAGATTCCTTGAAACTAAAAAGATCAGGTAAAATCAAAGAAAATTTAGTCGATTATAATAAATACAAGGATATTTCAAACACTTTTTCCGCTGAACAAGAATTAGATAACACTCTTCAGCTAGACGATTCACGTTTCGTCAAGACTCTAATTAATGATCAAAGCATATCAAGTGAAAATTCTAGTAAAACTAGCGGATTTCATTCAAGTTTCTGTCCAGATTTGAGCATTGTGACAGGATCTAGTAATCAAGATCAAACTTTAACGAACGAGTTATCTTATTTTGACGGATCTAATTTGCTAAGCTCAACGGTAATAACAATAGAAAATAGAACTTTGAAAGAAAAATTGAAAACCTCATTGGCACGCGACTCTCTAATTAGTAACAACGATAGCGACGACGACAAAAGCGATACAGAAGTCATAAATCAGGATAATCCCGTAATAGTAAACAACGAAGAGATGGCCGTAGCCATACCTAACAGCCAGCAGGTATCCTTACGCGACGCGCTAGAGGTGGTCCCTTTGTTCGACGGAAGTAACCTCCCATTGTCCCATTTTATTGAGGGTTGCATGGAAGCAAAGGCAATGCTGCCGACACCTGCTGCCCAAGAAAATCTTGCACGTCTATTGAGAGGTAAATTGTCTGGTGAGGCACGAAAATGTATTTTTGGGTCAACGTATGCAACAATAGAGGAATTAATAGAAAAATTGAAAAGAGTATATGCCCCTGCGAAAAGCGTATATCAATTGCAAGGAGAATTAGGTAATACATTTATGTGGGAAAGAGAAAATGTCCTTTCCTATGCTGCTAGAATTAAAGAAATTGCTGATAGAATAGAAGATGCTCACAGACTTAATAATGACGGTCAGGTAGATAATGCTTTTAAACAAAATTTAGAAAGAGATGTAATTCAATGTTTTATACGCGGTTTGCGTCCTGAGTTAGAAATTCGTGTGGAAGAAAAGGACACATTTAAGGAAGTAATTAATGATACAATAGACATAGAACGAAGATTGGCTGCAAGTTCTGCACTGCGAAGAAATAAACATACTGATTATTTAAAAACCGAAGAATCAACTAATAATAATAAAAATAATAAAACCACCCGATTCAACGTAGCACTTGAAAATAAAACTATTTGTTTAATTTGTAAAAAACCAGGTCACACAACTGAAAAATGTTTTCATTTAAGTAAAGCTCAAGATGCAGTTCTTAACAATAAACAAAAAAAAATTTTGCATCCTAACCAACAAGGATATAGTAATTTCAATGGTCAAAGAAGTAATAATAATAATAATAATTTTGCAAAAAACAATTACAATAATTTTCCAAATAACAATTTTTTAAGAAATAAAAATTATAATTTTAATAATAACAACAATCATTTTTTACAAAATAGAAATAATAATTATAAAAACAATAATAATAATTTTTACAACAAAGATATAACAATAACAATAATTTTCCTAGAAATTTTTACAATAATAACAATAATGTTAATATTACTAATAGACAATTGAATCCAGGACAGTATAAAAACTTTAACTCAGGACAGTTTCAAAATCGAAATAAACCTTATGAAAATAGATTTTTATAAAATAATAACACTCAACAAAATTCAAATTATACTGAAATAATTTGCAATTACTGTAAACAACCCAGTCATTTAGTACGAGACTGCAAGATACGACCAAATAACCAATCACAAACAGCTAATCAGGAAAACTCCAAAGCTCTCCCCAGCACGGGTGCACTGAGGAAAGCATAAATCGAGAACCACTGACATCCACTTCTAACGATCATACAACAACAACAATAAATATTTCAAAGTCCACTTCAATTCCATCAATTATAATATCAACGGAAGGTCTAAAAAATCCAACACACATGATGATTGATATTGGTGCTGCTCGAAATTTAATTAAACAAAAGGTTCTCAACCCTGAAGTACCAATAAATAGCCAGAACGTATTAAAACTTACAGGAATCAATGATTTACCACTTTACACATTAGGACAGGTGGAAATAAACATTTTTGGTTATCCAACGATATTTAACATTATTCCCAATGAAATCCCAATTACATTATCCGTCCCAATAGTTAATTTAGAAGACTTTGAAGAACAAGAATGTTATAAACAAATTAAAACTTTAATTAATTTCAAACAAACAAATAACGAAGATTTATCAAGTAAAATATTAAATAACTTTTTAAAAACTGACAATTCTCTAATTGACTCATGCAAATTTAATAATGTAACAGACGAAGACAGAGTAGAATGTATTAAAAAACTTCTTCGATTAGACCACTTAAATCAAGATGAATATGAACATGTAGAAAAATTAATTAAAAATAATGCAGACAGATTTCAAATCCCAGGAGAACCACTTGAAGCTACTAATGTATTACAACATTCAATTCCTACTGTAGATGACGCTCCAATTTTTTCAAGACAATATAGATTTCCCCCAGTTCACAAGGAAGAAATTACAAGACAAGTCGATGAATTATTAAAAAATAAAATAATCAAGCCCTCACAATCACCATATAACACTCCAGTGTGGATAGTTCCTAAAAAACCTGACTCCCAAGGAAAAATAAAATGGAGAATGGTTCTTGATTTTCGTAAATTAAATGAAAAAACAATTGGCGATTCGTATCCTCTACCTAATATAAACGATATACTTGATTCTCTAGGATCAGCAAAATATTTTTCAGTGTTTGATTTAGCTACCGGTTTTCACCATATAAAAATGGACCCAAAAGACTCTCATAAAACCGTATTTTCCACACCTCACGTTCATTACGAATTCGATAGAATGCCTTTCGGTTTAAAAACTGCACCAGCCACATTTCAGAGATTAATGGATTTAACATTTACTGGATTAATCGGAACGGAACTTTTTGTATATCTTGATGACATAGTTATATATGCAAATACTCTAGAAGAGCACGAAATTAAATTCAACAATTTAGCAGAAAGACTTAGAAAAGCAAATCTTCACTTACAACCAGACAAATGCGAATTTTTACGACCTGAAGTAGGATATTTAGGTCATATAATTGATAAAAATGGAGTACGTCCAGATCCAAAAAAGATAATAGCTGTAAAAAACTTTCCAGTTCCAAAAACACAGAAAAATGTTAAACAATTTTTAGGCTTAGCAGGATATTATAGACAATTTATTGATGGATTTTCAAAAATTGCAATTCCTTTAAATCAACTTCTGAAAAAAGATATACCTTTTAATTGGACAGAAAAACAACAAGCAGCTTTCGATATTTTAAAAGCAAAGTTATGTGAAGAACCACTCTTACAACGACCTGATTTTTCTCAACCCTTTATACTCACAACAGATGCCTCAGGATTTGCAATAGGAGGTATTTTATCACAAGGTAAAATAGGTAAAGATAAACCAATAGCATATGCTTCACGTAGTCTAAGTGATACTGAGAAAAAATATGATACATATGAAAAAGAAGCTCTTGCTATAATATTTTGTGTAACTCATTTTCGTCCTTATTTGTACGGAAGAAAATTTACTTTAGTGACTGATCACAAACCTCTAGTTTGGTTTCAAAATTCTAAAGACCCTTGTTCACGAGTTTCACGACGGAGATTGAAACTCGCAGAATATGATTTTGATGTAATTTACAAAGCAGGAAAAATGAATGTAAATGCAGATGCTCTCTCAAGAAACCCTATTGATGATAGCCAGGAAAAATCAAAATATTTACAAGTTAATGACAATGATACTTTCATGACTTCTCAAGAAAAAACGTTTTCCAAGAAAACTTTTACAAGAAATAAACAAGAAAACTCTAAAAATGAGGTAAGACCTTTAAAACGAAAAAACTTGAATCCAGGAATGGTACCAGACGACGTAGATCATTTTAGCGAAATTCCAGAAGCCCAAATATTAAATATTGACACAAAAATTCCAGAATTTTTACAAGAATTCCTTAGTGAAGAATCATTTAGTGAGATTGGTAAGAATATTTTAAAATACACCAATTTATTCAAAAATATGGCTTCAAGACTTATTTTTATGACAATATTTTTATTAAGTCCAATGTTTCCTAAAAAATACGAAAATTTATCATGAAAAACTATTACTACAAGAGCTAAAAAGAGAATAGAGCAAGAAAAAGCAAAAAATGTGGATCAAAATGAAACTCAAGAAAAATTAGACAAAAATTTTTGTTTTAAACCTCTTGTGAAAAAATCACGAGGTAGGCCAAGAAAAAATCTGCTTACAGATTTAAAAATTATTCCCTCTCAAACAAAAAGAAAGAGAGGTAGACCAAGAAAACAAATATATGAGAATGAATTACCAGAAATAAATATGCAAAAAGGAAGCCGAACAAAAGTAGAATCAGATTCCGACTCTGATCCTGATTATTTAGATTATATGAAACAAACTCAAGCAAAAAACATAAAGAAGAAGAAGAATGCCAAGGAGCCAAAAAATATTAATGAATTTGAAAGTGATGACAGTGAAAATTATTTCTCAACCTCATAAGATGAAATCAACGACATTGAAACCACACACGAAGAAAATGATGAAGAAAATTATGAAGAAAATTTGGAAGATAACTTTGAAGAAGGTTTTGACGAAAATTTCAAAAAGAATTTTGAACAGAATTTTGAAGAGAAGTTTGAAGAAAACCAAGAAGAAAAATTGGAAGAAGAATTTGAAGAGCCTTATTTTGAAGAAAATTTGAGATTAAACCGAAGATCTCAAATAAATTGTGAAAAAATCGATAAAGATCATGATAATTATAATCGTCCACCCCCAGAACCTCCTCCTATAAACTCTCAAACAGAAAAAATTATAATAAGGAAAAATTTAGTTGAATGTCGCGATCAATTAACTATGCGAAAAGATAATTATGCATACTTTGTTACAACAAATGGAACTCCTCGCGACAACGGATCAAAAACTTTAGAAAAACGTGAAACATTACCAAAATTTAAAAATTTACAAAAGGGAATAGCAAAAGAGATTAAAAAAGGAAACTACTACCATTTTGCACTTCCAATTGAAGAAGAAACTAAGGACAATTTATCAGAAACCTTAAATAATATGAAATTATCAATTCACTCATTACATGAATTATCTCAAAAATTTAAATTACGATCAATTAGTATTTCAAAAACTTCCAGAATTAATCATATACCTTGGGAAGAAGTGAAATCAATGTTCAATTCAATTTTTTCAAATTCAACTACAAAAATTATAGTTTGCAATGGAATAACGCAATATGCAACAAAGGAACAACGAACTCATTTAATTGAAGAAGCTCATTCTTCGGCATTAGGAGGCCATAAAGGCGTTACAAAAACTTATAGCCGAATTCGCCAAAAATTTTTTTGGGAAAATATGAAAGTAGACATTCAAAAATATATTCAAGGCTGTTTACAATGTCAACTGAAAAAATTAATCAGAGTCAAAACAAAAAATCCTATGGTAATCACAGACACACCCACTACTGCTTTTGAAAAAATATCAATGGACATTGTTGGCCCACTACCTTAAACAAAATCCGGTAACTTATATATTCTAACGATACAAGACAATTTTACCAAATATTCTTTAGCAATACCTCTTCCTAATCACCAAGCTAGTACAATAGCAGATGCTTTTGTGAAAAAATTTATTTGCATATTTGGATCACCAAAAGGAGTACTTACTGACCAAGGCAGAGATTTTTTAAGTAATTTATTAAAAAGATTGGCAAAACGTTTTAGAATTAAACAATTTCGTACCACAGCTTTTCACCCTCAATCAAACGGGTCATTAGAACGTTCACATCATGTTTTAGGAGAATATCTCAAACAATTTGTTGCAAAAAATTCAGAATGGGATGATTGGCTTGAACTAGCAATGTTCTCGTATAATACTAGTGTACATGAAGGCACAAAATGCACACCCTATGAATTGGTTTTTGGTAAATTAGCTCGTGAACCTTCCAGCGAACCTTTATCACAACAAGAAAAATTACAAACGTATGATGATTATTTAATTAATTTCGTAACTCAACTACACGAAATGCGAACACAAGCAAGAGAGAATCTTATTTCAGCAAAAGAAAAATCGAAAATGTATTATGATAAAAAAATAAATCCTTTAGAAGTAAAAATTGGAGACAACGTATTTTTATTAAAAGGAGGAAAAATTAAAAAGCTGGATAATCAATACACAGGACCTCACGAAGTTTTAGATGTACTAGGAAAAGGAAATGTAAAAATCAACGTAAAAGGAAAACCGACAGTAGTTCACATCAATCGAATGAAAAGATCGCACATGAATATACAAAATTGATTAACTGAATTTGAATCCAAACCTAAAATAATATAAACTTTGCATAAAACCAAAACGTTTAGAATAACTAAACCAGGAAATGTTTTAAACAAAAGATCTTTTGAAATTTTATTCTAATCTTATTTTTTCTTTTTCAGAGATTCGAGAAGCTCACTGTACCTTCAAATACCAATCAAAAAATTTCAATATATTTCGTGTCTTTTTTCAGAGTAAATTAAACTTCTCGAACTAGCAAGTATCTATCAAATTAATCAAAAATGTTTAACTTTTCTCTTCTGTCCAGCAAAAACTAATAATCCAATATCATCACAAAGAAATTATATTTCATTAAAATTCTTATGTGTAATTTCTTTGCATTTAATTTAATCAATTTTATTTTTGTTCACCAACCTTTCAAAAAACAAACTAATATCCTTTTTAGAAAGACAAATGCTAGTTTTCATTCGAGTCAACATTATATTTTATCACTTAAAGAAAAATATAGAAATATTTGTATTTTTCTTCTTTTTTGGATGAAAAAAAAGACTTTTTCTGACAAGAATAAATAAGCACTTCATAATCGGTGCCATCATAAATATCATTTCAATTTTGTTTTTTCTTCCATCAAGGGAACTTTTCTTGATTCCCATCCTATTGGAAGAACAGTTTCTACAAATATTGAGTCTGTAAATGTATACTATGCGATGGCGTTACAAAATTGTTAATGTAAAAATTGCTTTTCCAATAGAAATTAATGTGCATCAATAACAAATTGAATAATTACTATTCTTCATATGTTTCTTGCACAAATAACTCTATTAATTTTACAAGAAAGATTAGAAAAACAATTAAAAGTACAAGAATTGTAGGAGAATCTATTACCCTGTGATTATGTAAAATTGTTTTTCTTATGATTATTTTATTCATTTAATAATACACCAATGAAATTGAAGTTCATGAAATTAATTTTTAGAAACATGTAAAAGTAATAATAAGCAATAACTATGCCATGTTTTGAAGAAATCAATTTTAGACTTAACCAAGTTTTTTCTCTTCAATGTACCAAGTTACAACGTCTATTAATTAATATATGTTATCAACGATCTAAATATTATTTTTAATCTGTATTATTAATATTATATATGTCAATTTCTCTTTTTACTAATGTATACATCAACCATCGTAATACTTGTAAATTACTCTTTACTATTTTATATCTAATCGATGAAATTTTACAATTTTTAATCTTCTTTTTATCAACAATCATCATCTTGTAAGTTTAAATAGTTATTATCAATCAGAGAAAAAATTGTTATATTACCTAATCACCACTATAACATATGTAATCAATGATTGTAATATTTCCAGACTTGTATCCTCCGTTATTACTATGGATTTATGTAAAACTTGTTATAAATTTTTAATTCGCAACAATAATTTAAAATGTCAATTCCTATAATTATGTATAAACAAAATTTTTATATTATAAATTGGCAAATTAAATTGAAAATATGTACTTGATTGAGTAAGCATCTTGGATTAAAAATGTATTCTTCTACCGAAGTTTAGATCGCGGATCGTTAACTCCCCGCGCTCGAACTGAGGGGGGAGGTGTCACGTCCCGCGACGTATTTGAATGTATATAATACACACAGGCTGGATTGAGTTAAGAAATCTATGAGAAAATCGATAAAGGGGAATAGGGAGTAGAGGAAGTAGGGAGCAGTATAGGGCCCTTTGTCCTCTAAGAAGATATGACTACGTCACGATTTTCGCTGACCGTCAATTTGTATAAAAAAATATAAAAGAGGCCCACACCAAGAGAAAGCAGTCAGTAAATTCTTCGTCTAGTTCGACACTTAAATTTTCCTTCGGATTTATAACCGGTCTCGCGACAATAGTCCAGTGCGGCATTTCAATTTAACTTCGAAAATCTCTGAGTTTGAGATTAATAAAATTCGAACGGTACAATTTCAAATCCAAGTTCGGGAGTCGTAAAAGTCATCGTAGACTTGAATAGATCTTGTAAGGATCTTCGAACAGTGTCGTAAATTTGAATCACCGCCCTTTACGGAATTTACCTGTGCGGCCTATAACTCCGCCTCTCTCTCACACACTTGGAATACACCTGTGGGGATCCCGTACTTACAACTCACCGCCGTGTGGATTAAACCTCAACACAACTTACGAATCATAAAGGTACCGAACCTCTCTCTCTCTATCTTTATTCTTTGTCTCTTTCTCACCTACGTACCAACCAGCCTGTGCCTACATTATATAAGAATTGTCTTAACGAATGTATATCCGGAAATTTTAACTAGTAAAATAAATTCAATTTGTATTATTTTCATAATCATTGTGTCTTTCATTGACTTATCCTCATCCCTAAGCGAGGATCATTCGATCCTAACTTAAAACGAGGAATCTTCGATCAAAGTAAGTATTTACGTATTTTTGACGTAACAACTATTTTAAAAATATAAATTAATATTCTTCTTTTTTTATTTTCTATTTTCTTTAATTATTCATAATGATTTCCAACTAATTACAATTCTCATCAACTTCGTTCCTTGTTCAGAATTTTTCATTTTTTTTCCATTTTTCAAAACTTAATTTTACCTCAAAAAAATAATATAAATGCAGTGATATGTAGACAATTAAATATAAAAATTTGAAAAAAATTATTATTCAATGCCAAAAAGGAATAAAAGAGATGCTAATATTTAAATTCTAATATCAGCTGAATGTTTCAAAATAGTTTTTGTACGAGATAAATATGAATAAAAAGGGGACAATTTAATTCAAAATATTCAAATAATATTATTATTTAAAGTCTGATCTCTTTTATTTGTTTATGGCATTGAATAATATATTTAAAAAAATTTTTTATTAAATTCTTCGTATGTTACTGTGCATTTTCAGGGAGCGATGGTACAGTTAGCGCCACGTGTGACGGTTCGGCAAACTAACTTAGGAATTCAACTTAGGACACTAACGGGGCGCCATTTTCTCTTCTGATGCATACGGCTGCGGTGAAGACATGGAAAGTGATGAACCACTGCACTGCCTTGAATGACAGGTATTATGTTTTTTTCAATTTTTAGCGTAAATAAATAAAATTATTGCATATTTCAATTACCAGTTAACGTTATTTTCAACGTAGAATAAGGATAAAAACATTTTGAATGTTTATTTTTCCTCATTCATGAGTTATAATGCTACTTTACGATAGCTTTACGATAGCTTTACGGTACAGCGTGAAGCTACCGCTCAGCCAGTTCGCTAGGGTTTACATGATGTTAAATACAGATTTTCGTCGAGGCGTACGTGTATCGCGTATCTGCACGTAAATCTCGATCTTGCGATCGACACGATAACTGAATCTTTCAGTAACGGCTTCAAAGGAAAAGGATCTTCTGCTGAGTTGTATTTTTCTTAAAGGTAAGTTCTAATAGAACCACTCATTTCCACAGCCTTGGGCTTCCTTTTTTCATTGCGAAACGGCGTGGACGAGAAAGAAGTTAGAATATTTTTAGGTTAGTTAATTGCATTCACGTGGATTTCACCACTTTTTGTTTGTAGAAATTTTTTTATTTTCGACCTAAAGGTCTGTTTTTTGTTTGTAATGGAAATCAAATATTTTTTTTGATTGTGCGCAATTTACATAAGAAAATATGAATTAGTCGAATTGAAAGATAGCAAATTCATGTCGTACAATACTTCCGAAAGCAAATTTATGCGTAAATAAAAAATTGTACTAATTTCGATGTAAGCAATTTCCAAGTATTTTGATTTAAACATATTATTATGATGGCACAATTATTGAGACAACTCGTGGAGAGTCATTTCTTCAAATGAATGTGCATAGAAGCACTCGTGATACGTAACTCACTTTGCTACGGTTGTTGTATCAATGATGCTGCTTTAATACTGAGGGAAAGAGTTAGCGAACTATCTAAATTCGGCTCATACATAACGCAGTCGTAAGAGACACAACATAGTCACAGTTACGATGCTGCCTAATCGCAGACTTATGCCGTCGTATCTTAGTTCATTCATGTGTCAATTTCGGTTCATCCAATGGTAACATTATGACTGTGTGATGCATACGACATTGCTTTCTAGGTACTGACATCTATATAAAATCGGTATAAAAATAGATCTACTTTGGAATAAATATAAAAATAAATTGTCAGTTACGCACTTTTCACTTATATTACATTGATATTGAAATTTAATTCTAATTTTTCGAAAAATGACTCAATTTATCCATGGTGTCACTAACTAGTCGCGTGTCACTGACTGAGGTCTTCACTTTAACATGAATTTTTATAAAACGTTCTAAAAAGTAAACAATAACTTTTTTTGCACACAGGTGGGTACAAGCATAGAATAGCCTTTCTAATGTAGTGCTACAGAAGATGTGAAACGGTTTCTCCAACAGAAGTCGAGTGCTAATGGAAAAAGCCAGCGTTGTCTAACGTGGCGATAATTCCACATTTTTACAATCTGTTTTTAATGAGGCCAAAAATAAACAATTAGACAATCAATTGTCAAGGTACTGCAGTTTCGATTTATTGTCGCGACAAGTGAATTTTTTATCTACGAGGTCTGTCCGGAAAGTATCGGGCCTACCTTTATATCTCCGCGCTGGCGTTATTCATCATCATCGGGCAGGTGGCATCCTTCAAAGTAATCCCCACTTGCTTGAATAACACGGTTCCAGCGATGTTTCCACCTCTCGAAACAGTCCTGGAACTCACTTTTAGGGATGACCTTGAGTACGCTCGTCGCATTATTTTCAACCGTCGTTTTGTCATCGAATCGCTGTCCTTTGAGTGCTTTTTTGAGTTTTGGAAACAGCCAAAAGTCACAGGGGGCTATGTCAGGACTGTACGGAGGTTGTCGAAGCAATGCGATACTGTGTTTACTCAGAAACTGCTGCACAACATCCGATAAATGCGCTGGCGCGTTATCGTGGTGAAGAATCCAGTCACCGCACAAACGCGAGTCATTCCTAAAATCCTGTTCAAAATTTCCCAAACAGTGGCTTTCGGTATTCCGAGATCATTTTCTAGTTCACAAACAGTTAATCGACGATCACCTTCAATCGCAAGTCGCACCCGCTCAATATTATCCAATCTTTTTGTCGTCGAAGGTTGGCCAGAACGAGAATCACTATCAACAGAAGTTGATAGTTTCTGTTTTGAACATACATTCATTCCCAAAGGCCTTCTGCATCATCTGAATAGTTTCCGAACTCGCTTTTCCGAGTTGACAACAAAATTTGATGCAAATTCGTTGATCTTGTTTTTCAGTCATTTTTAACTATCACAAAATCCGCCGAACTCAAAAATAGCTTTGTGAACAAAGACACTCTGCGCATGTACTATACGTCCGGCAGATGTCAGCAAGCAACCGATAGGTTCGTGAGGCTTTACTGTTGTCGTTCATGCCCCGCAGAGGTCGCTCGAACACTATGGCGCGGAGATATAAAGGTAGGCCCGATACTTTCCGGACAAACCTCGTATGTACAAATTGATTCTACGTTTGAGTCCTTAAATACATCGGCAGATGATTTTGATGTTTTTGTTCAAGTAGAAATGCTGGAAACTTTATGCGAAAGTGCAGAAAATCTTACGAGAGATCAAAAAAGTAATATTTTATGACACAAGTTAAGATTTGCACGAATAACAGCCTCAAATGTTCACGAGGCGGCTTATTGTAAAACGAATGCAGGTAGTTTAGTGCAAAGGATTCTGGGGGCAGCTAAAGTTTATGACAATATTCACATGAAACGAAGAAGGAAGATAGAAGCATTTGTAATTAAAGAAGTCAAACAATAGTATATTACGTGCCTGGGCGCACAATGAGGGTTATTGCGCGACGAGCGACAATACTCGCAGGAGATCGGAGCCAAGGCGTAGCCGAGACGTAGCTGAGGCAAAGCCGAGACCCAGCTGAAGCGCGATCAGTCCTGCGAGCATTGTCGCGAGTCTCGTAATTTCCCGAATTGTGTTCATTGGCACGTATTCTATTTTATGTGACTTTGGTGCGTATACGAGTTTTTATGCGTACACTTGAATCTAATCTAGTATTGTAGTTGTTTGCGGCGCTAGTCATTACACTTGATATGTCACGACGAGTCCCGGCCATTTTGATTTTATCGATCTTGTGTAGTAGTAATGGATTTTAGTAGACGCATGCGCAGTTCAAATCAATTTTTACATTTCATTCCTGTGTATCGCAATGTACTACATTGCGCTACTGTTAACTGTAGCGAAAAAACGAGTTTGCGCGCCGGTGGCACATAAAAACTTAATTTAAAAATAAATCAGCCAGGTTTATATTTAATTCCAATGTTAACAATGTTTGGGGCTTAATCAGATGGCATTGGATCAGATTTTGTAGTTGAAATTAAATGTCCAAGTTCAGGAAAAATATCACTGACACGTACAAAGCGCAAATTAATTTACAAATGTTGGCGACAGGGACGAAAAGGCGACTCTTCTGTGTCGCAGATCCTAACTTAGAAAATAACTCGCAATTTACATGCTTGTGGATCAAATATGATAATAATTATACAAATGCTGTAGTAAAAAGGACTAAAAAATTCTGGAAGGAAAATATTTTTCCCGGTTTTCGAGGTGCAGTTTAGAGCAGTGCTGCCTATCTAAAATTTAAGTATAACGTAACTGAAAATTATTGTAAAACATATGTCTTTTAAATAAATGACGTGAAGTAATAATATTTATCTTTTCAATTTAATGCCACTTCAAATGTTTTTGAGGATATTCTTTGTTAGTGAGGATAGATCTATCAATTTTTGTAACTATAAAATGTGCAGTTTGTGGAGAAAAATTCTTAAATATATTGTGAAAAACTTTATCTCTACTGGTTTTAATTCTGTACTGACCTATTCTACTTGCCCTTGTACTTCTCCGGTCAGTGAGCCTAACATCGAAGGCTATTTGTTATTATCACTTCTTCATCTATTTTATGTCTAAAAACCACTGAAAACTGGTTTCAGATGTCGTATGCTTGCTCAGGAATACTCAGAACGTTTCTCTGAGAACTTCTGACCAAGCTACGTCCACCACTAAAAATTTAGGTATCCATTCGACATAAAACTTAAAAATCCGTCTGGCGCACAAC
Source organism: Diplolepis rosae (assembly GCA_030998225.1). Lineage (NCBI taxonomy): Eukaryota > Metazoa > Arthropoda > Insecta > Hymenoptera > Diplolepididae > Diplolepis > Diplolepis rosae. The sequence continues at coordinate 2,349,852 of JAPYXD010000631.1, forward strand.
CAATCAAAAACTTTTCAGTGTTGCAATTTTTATAAGCTGACCATGACAAACCTTTTTGCATGGAATTTGACGGTTTTACAATTTCCATTTCGAAAGAATCAACTATAATAGAAACGGCACAAAAAGCTGCTAGAAATGCAATTGGTAAATTTTTCTCAATCAACTTTTTTTCTGGACAAGAAACAAGTTTTTGTAAATAATGAGACAGAAGAGGTACAGTTTTCTTGAAAATTCGACTACCCTGTACCTTGGATACGTCAAACTGATCACCTAATCGCGAAAAAGAATCGTTTGTCTTAATTTTCATTAGAGTAAGTTTTATCTTATCAGAACTACATTTTGTGTTTAACGCCAATTCATGTAATATGAAAAGCCATTCTTTGTCTATTCCTACATACTTTTTAGGATCACTATCAATAAAATGACGTGTCATTTGCAAAGCTAACCGTTTCATAATACAATCGTTTTATTTTTCTCTTGACTACAATCCACGAACAAACGTAATCACTATAAGACGGAAGAAAGTCTGTTGACGCCGATGATTGGACTGTGCGACATGGATCCTATCGAGGGATCGCTGATAAAAAATATGGAGATAAATGCGTTGACGGCACTTTTCATGGCGAATACAGATAACGAGCAACTATTTCTGTATCAGTTTGACAAGACGTACCGACCTTTTTAGTTGGCTCGGACATAGTTTGCGTTAATGTACTGCAAAAGTGTGGTTCAATATCTCTTTTCCGCACTTGTACACTAAAATGACGAACATTTTTCTTCGTTTCTGCTTCCTCGCCTTCTGCACTTTCAGACTGGTCATTCTCCACAGTTGCTGTTATATTATAATCTTCAATTTCAGCTTGGTTGGCATTTGCATTATCTGCACGAGTATGGTCGATTGAAACTGACGAGTAGTTATGCTAAAATGAATAATATACGATTCATGAGTTTTCTACAGTTTTAACAGGATTGTTTTTAAAGTTGTAATTTTTTACCTTTTCATTCACAGCTTTTTGTGTTTGCGAACATTTAGATTTCATTATCTCCATGCTTTTTTCTGACTCCGCTATTATTTGATCAATTTGACTCTTTCTATTAATTTTCACGAACGCAGGCCGAGAAAGTCTGACTTCTTAGGCGAAATCGTTGACACTCAAAAATATGACGACTTACGTCTTTTCGAATTTTCAGTGGACCTCCAGTCATACAATATCTGACGAAATTTGCATATCTTCCTCAATCTGTAAAATGAAGTAACTATATAATATTCTTTATCGTATGATTCTTTTTCAATATCTTGCAATGAAATTGAGGTACAATCTCACGGTAAAAAAAAAACATTCCTTCATTACAAATGACGAATTTCATAGATTATTGGAAACATATTTTATGTGCCACCGGCGCGCAAACTCGCTTTTTCGCTACAGTTAACAGTAGCGCAATGTAGTATATTGCGCTACAGAGGAATGAAATGTAAAAATTGAACTGCGCATGCGCCTATAGCCATGCAACGGAGCAAAATCTTCTTCTTAATTCTGTAATATTTATTTTGGCTTGGGGTCAGTTACGTTTCTAATTAGATGGGATGAGATTCGTCGCAAAGTATCATTACCATGGAGAGATTTCGAAGAAGGGTTGCGATTATGCTTAGACAGTACAGATTTTAATTTTGATGGCAAAACTTATTTCCAAAAACGTGGATTACCAATGGATTCTCCTTTCTCCCCCGTCCTTGCTGATTTAGTGATGGATGACCTAGAGAAAGACAGACTTTCCAACCTTGATTTTGAAGTACCTGTCTATTTTCGTTATGTAGACGATATTCTCATCATGGTTCCCAACACACATGTTGACCGCATTTTACAAATTTTCAATACCAACCCCCTCAATATTGAATTCACCTTAGAAAAAGAGGTCGGTGGTGCTATCAATTTCTTAGATGTCTCTATCACGAGAAAAAAGAACCAAAGACTATCTTTCAATTGGTATAGGAAGCCAACTTGGTCAGGCAGATACCTTAACTTCGCGGCTAGTTTTGTATTCATATCAGTCCTGATGTTCATTGAACTCGCGCATTACTTGGCCACTTTACTTAAAATCAGAGTCCGAAGTGCTCGCGCATTACTTGGCCGCTTTATTCAGGTCAGAGTCTAAGGAGCCGACGTGTTAATTATTATTTTTTGGCCACTGCATAAAATTCTTATACTCCTAAGAAGTCTTGAGGTCCATTGAACCCGCGCAGTACTTGGCTACCTTACTTAAAGTCAGAGTCCGGAAATCTCGCGTATTATTCGGCCACTTTATATACAAAATTCTTATACTCCTAAGAATTCGCGCATTACTTGGTCACTCTTTTCAGGTCAGACTTGGTTGAACTCGCGTATTACGCGGCCACTTATGGATTCATATCAGTCTTGAGGTCCATTGAACCCGCGCAGTACTTAGCTACCTTACTTAAAGTCAGAGTCCGAAGTGCTCGCGCATTACTTGGCCACGTTATTCAGTCTTAGAATCCGTAGTGCTACCGTATCAATTGTCCACTCTATTCAAGTCAGAGTTCGAATAGCTCTCGTAATATTTTGCCACTTTATAACAGTCTTATAATCCGAAATACTCGGACATCATATGTATAAACTTAATATTGTATTTCACCGGGTTCCAATTATTAAGAATCAGAGCAGCGTGTCCCTTCGCGGTTTCGAATAACCAGGAAATTAATTTTTGGTGAATTTCCACCTTAGTTGCATTTTACTTTCTATTCTCGGACGCTTGAGCACATAGAAATCTCAAGTGCCAGGGGCATTAAAATAAGTGTTGACTGTGTATAACCCTTGGTGTTGGAACCTGACCTACTATATCATGGAGAATGCTCTCCATACACGTCAAACTCTGAACACTAGTCTTCCTAAATACGACTTCTTCCCAAATCAGTTTTCTTCTAGCCATGTGGCAGAGTGGTGGACTTACATCCGTCTGTCACATCTGCGGTTTCTGAGAAAATAAATAAAAAAATTTTCCCGTACCAATTGCAATGTTCGGATTGTTTTAACTTCAGTGTCCTTTACTTCTGGTGCTCGTGCATATGTGTGGTTTGCTGTGCGTGCTTTACCAAGGATCCACGTTATATTCTCCATCGTGTTGTTTCTTTCTCATTGAAATAATTGTGTTTATATATGTGCCCTTGAGGGAGTGCGTTCCGCGGTCGCATTTTTCACGGTTCCTGTGGGAGAGGATTACTTGTTGGAACAGTTTTTGGAACGGCCTGGTTCCTTCACACCTAGGAACTCGCTTACTCATAAGTCTTTCTGCATGGTTTACTCTATCTTTTTCTATTTAATAAGCAAAGAAAAAAACAAAAAATACAATAATTATTAGGTTGCATGTCTTAGTTAATAAATATTTAAAGGTTACATTTAAGCTAATTGGCATTGAAGAGGGCCCCCATTTGTGGCCGAAACGTTTGCCTTCCTAATTTTTATGTCCTCTACGACATAAATAATTAGAAACTTAACTGACCCCAAGCCAAACTAAATATTACAGATTTATAACTGTGGGTCAATAAAACAAAGAACATGTACTTCTTAATCTTCTTCTTCTTTGTACAGCGTTAGCACCTTACTGGCAAAGCCTTGTACATTTGAACTGCGCATGCATCTACTAAAATCCATTACTACTACACAAGATCGATAAAATCAAAATGGCCGGGACCAGTCGTGACATATCAAGTGTAATTACTAGCGCCGCAAACAACTACAATACTAGATTAGATTCGAGTGTACGCATAAAAACGCGTATACGCACCGAAGTCACATAAAATAGAATACGTGCCAATGCACACAATTCGGGAAATTGCGAGACTCCCGACAACGCTCGCAGGACTGATCGCGCCTCGACTGCGCCTTGGCTTCGATCTCCTGCGAGCATTGTCGCTCGTCACACAATAACCCTCATGGTGCGCCTAGGCACGTAATATACTATAGGAAGGAAGTGTCAATCGACATTTTCGAAGGTACTTCATGAGGCTTGCTTACGTAAAATAAGTCTATTTATCATAACAGACTACACTTAGATCGAAATGATCTTGACAGCAGAAGTAATTCCATCGAGTTGGTTCGTCTGTTCGGCGCGCATAGAAAAACCATCTTTTTCGTATTTCTGCATCACTTGGCACCGGGAAAAATAATTAAAAGAGATTCTTTTTATTATTGTCCGCACATTCGGGCACGAAACACTTTTTATAATGTTTACGATTATCCATTCTTCTGGCGTAAATGCCAACTCGCATAATATCTCCCACATACTCAATGCTACGCCACGCTTATTATGAACTATGCGACGTCATGAGACGATCGGCTCGAGTTGGTAGTTTCCGGAGCGTTTTAGTCGATTCAAAATTAGCCAATTTGTGATAACTATTTTCTAGTTCATTATAGGGCGAAAAATGGAGCAAAATATAATACTGTGATAAACAATTAAAACTATCATATGGTATTTTTATTGAAAATCATGCAACTTCCCTATTAGAGATATTAAAATTTTAACCCTTTGCGTTCGTTTGTCTACTCTCAGCCACCAAAACATGTTATGTATAAACTTAATACGACCGCAAAGGGTTAAACTAATATCTTGTAGATATTTTAGTCATACATTTCCAGAGGAGTTAAAAATTTCTAGTCACCTTGACTTTTCAATATATATTTTGACAAAAAAATTTTCTGTGAAAAAAAGAACGCTTCCACTCCGCTGAGTATCGAGCTCAGAACCTTTCGATTCCCGGTCGAATGCTCTATCATCTGAGCTACGGAGGTTCCACACAGCTTTTATCACAGAATCTATTTACGCCAATTTGGCTGCGGATATATCATGAACTATTTACAAATTTTTCCAAATCATTTCAGTCGATTATGTCGATAAATAATTAGAAGAGTGTATCACTCACCATGATAACCGAGCTCTACCATATCGACCTTATCAACCTGTGATTTAGAATTAACGTCGTTTAAGACCAGATGGAATTTTCAATAAATATTTTGAAAAAAAAAGTTTTCTGTGAAAAAAGGAACGCTTCCACTCCGTAAATAGATTCTGTGAGGAAAGTTGTGTTGAACCTCCGTAGCTCAAATGATAGATCATTCGACCGGGAATCGAAAGGTCCTGGGTTCGATACCCAGCGGAGTGGAAGCATTCCTTTTTTCACAGAAAATTTTTTCAACTTTAGCATCTTTTTCTAGGTAGTTCTTCTTTTTCATAAACGACATAGAGGACACATAGAGTTAGAGTTCTTAAATTCTCAAGAATGAAAGTTCAAGTAATATAACCGAGAATATTACACAATTTAAAGAATATAAGAGAATGTTAAGAGAATGTTAAGAGAATATCAAGAGAATTTCAAGAATTTACGGTTTAAATAATTATTTATAAATATTTATAGTACCTTTATAGTTAAATGAGAGGCACTCACTCATATAAATATATTTATAAATAAAGAATAACCTAAGAATAATGTATGAAAAATTTGTTTTACATCCAAGTGATATTGAGATAATTGTAGAAATAATTCGTTTAATTATTACATTCTCATCATGGATGAGAAGGTATTGGTTTTATGTGAAAAATGACTTTCGAAATTTTCATCAAATCTTTACGTTTTGAGACCCCCTGAGTCAGAAAAAATGGTTTTTACAAAAGTGTCTGTCTGTCTGTCTGTAGTAGGTCGTGTGCGGCATAACTCTCGATAGAATTATCAGATTGAATTGAGCTTTGTTACACTTTATCGGAGCCGAAAAAGTAAGGACAAGTTCGTTAACCAGCCACATCCAATCAAAATTGAGGGATTGAGCACTACTTTTGTGTTTTTGAAAATCATTTTTTGAAAAAATCAAAAATTTCAATACTGAATTTTAATAGTGCTCATAAATCTCTAAAAATTATCCTGATAACATTTTTTGATTAAATCAAAATTAGAAATGTTACAGCATATTCAAATTCGAAAAAAGTCAATATCAAAATTCCTTTTTCCAGTTAAATTATACGAGATACGAAAAAACGTTATGATACAATATTATTTTCTACATAAAGACCTACAAATTTGAATTGTAACATTTTTTCATAAGATGCATATTTTTCTTTTTAATTAAAAAAAAACTATTGAAAATCCAAAATTCAATTTTTTAACAATAATATGTAAAATACGAAAAAAACTTAAGAATACAAAGTTGTTCGTTTCAAAAAGATCTACAAATTTTGTGTAAAGCAGTTTCTGATAAAACATATATTTTTCGTTTCAATTCCAAAAAATACGTTTAAAATTCAAAAATTCCATTTTTTAGACAAAATATGTGAGATACAAAAAAAACATTTATATGGAAAATTGTTTGCCTAAATGAGGTTTACAAATTCTCATTAAGACATTTCGGGAAAGGATGTATATTTTATGTTTTGATTTTTAATATTAAAAAAATTCGATTTTTTTCACCAAAATATGTGAGATACGAAATAAGCGTTGTTCTGCAAAATCGTTTCCTTAAATAAAGTCTACGATTGTTTTTCCTTTTTGAGATATTTGGAAGAAAATAAATAAATTATTTTAATGATGTAATTAATTAAAAAGTTACTGAAATGTATACAGAAAATCGAGCGCGAAGCGCGAGCGTCATGATCAGAATGTGTTCCTTAAGGCTGATAGAGCCTTAAGTAAATTGAATCTCCTGTTTCACTTAAATTCAAAAATAAATAGAGTGACTTTGAGAAAATGTGTAATTCACATCATCTGTAATATTATTATAAAATTGGTTTGAGCTTCAGTATCAAATTATAAGAAATTAACTTAAATGTATGCGAAAAGCACAAGACAGACCGCGAAGCGCGAGGTCCAAAAAGAACGGAGCGCAAAGCGCGACGATCGAATCGCGCGCCCTAGGCGCGCTCAATCTTATAATATGTCCATGAATTAAAGACTTTAACGTTAAGAAACTGACCCAATGCCAATACAAAAATAATTAAACGAATTCAATTTTGGGTCAAGACAAAAAACAAAGACATGAGTACAAACGTCTCATAATATGTAGAAATAATCCAAACGGGTACAATTGGACTATCAGTATATTCTTATTATAAATTTTTGCCAACGTTTCGCCTTATCTCCAGAGGCATCATCAGGGCATACAAGAAAATAACTAATAAAACGTAGATCACAGAGAGGATAGTAAATTGTAATGTGAGATCAATCCATAATAGTCAAATTGATAAAATCTAAAAAATAATTTCTGTTGTAACTTTTAAATATTTTCATAAATTTTTCAGTGGTTTTTAGATTGGATATGTCAGTTTTTTACTTACACTGTAAGTACTTACAATATATACTTTTACTTACAATATATTTTTTATCATAACTCATCAAATTTTTCAAATTTTAGTTTTGTTTTCAAATTTTTATAAAATAATAAAAAAATCCGTTCAGACTGGACCATCAGAGGGACCATCGTATCAGGAGTCAGCTCAGCACCCACTGCCTGACCGAGGGCCTCCCTTGCCGCGACCCACTTTGCGCAGACGAAGAGTGCGTGCTCTGCATTATCCACAGGGGAATGGCAGTGACAACACATCTCCTCGTCTCTTTTCTGAAAGCGTCTCAGGTACGCGTTAAAACAGCCATGGCCTGAGAGCGCTTGCGCCAAATAAAAGCCGACCTCTCCGTGCTTTCTGTTTAGCCAGGTGGCGAGCTCCGGGATCAGGCGGTAGGTCCATCTCACGGTCTGCTCACCATGCCATCTGATTTGCCATTTCTCGACGAGTTTGCGCCTTCCATCCTTGCGGATGGCCTCCTTCACGCGAGCAATTTCCTGCGGACCGGTACAGGTAAGCTCCTTGCTCGTTCCAGCAGGTAGGTCCATGCGCAGGAAGTCGTCATACATGACGTTCCAAACGAGTGGACCCACCCGTGACCCTTGAGGAGCGCCACATGTCATCTCTTCTTTGAGAGATCATTTGTCGCCCTCGTGAATCACCCACCTGTCGCTCAGATAGTCATCTATCATTCGCAACAGGTAGTCTGGAACCTTTTTCCGCATCATCGCCTCGATGCAGATGTTTCATCTCGCGGTATTGAACGCATTGTGTATGTCAATGCTGACCAACGCGCAGAATCCCTTACGCTTACCAGTTCCCTTTCTTGCATTTGTGGCGATGTTAACCACAGCTTGGATGGCGTCCACCGTGGACCTGCCTTTCCTGAAACCGAACTGGTTCTCCGAGAGACCGTTCTCCCCGACCAGAAGAGTCTGAAGCCGTTGTAGAATCAACTCCTCCAGAAGCTTCCCCATCGTATCCAGTAGACATATTGGTCTATACATTACAATTTACTATCCTCTCTGTGATGTACGTTTTGCTGGCTATTTTCTTACATGCCCTGATGATGCCACTGGAGATGAGGCGAAACGTTGGCAAAAATTTATTTTTATAAAAATACAAAGGAAGAAAAGAATAAAAAATTGCACGTGTGACGGATAAACATTGTGTTGACAAACGATATAAATGAATTGCATTTGTGAAACTATAGAATAGGTCTAACTAAATTTACGAATAAAAAATTGAAAATTGTACAAAATTTGCTATAAAAATACATTGGGAAGGGACTTAAAAAATGTTAATACGTGTGACGGATAACATTATGATAAAATTGCACATGTAAACCGTATAATTGGTCCATACTAACTAAATTCGAACAAAAATAAATAAAAAGTGTGCAGAATTTTTCTATAAAAAATGCAAAGGAAGAACCTTAAAAATTACACATGTGACGGATAGACATTATGGTAAAAAATTATATGAAAGAATTGCACGTTTGAAACTATAAAATTGGTCTGAATAACTGAGTTTGCGAAAGAAACTATACAAAAGATTTTTTTGTGTGAAATTACATCCTGTGCAAAATTTTTCCCTATAAAAATGCAAAGGAAGAACCTTAAAATTGCACTTGTGACGAAAAACTTTGTGGTAAAACTGATATAAAAGAGTTGCATATATGACACTATCAAATTGGTCTAAATATATAAGAATACATAATGAAGAGACTTAAAGAATTGTACACGGAGAAAAAAAAACTGTTGAATCAACAGATGTCATCTGCTGGAATAGGGACAGCAGTTTTTTTTGGTAATATTTACAGATTTTTCTGTTGGATTCACAGATTGTTTGTAAACTCAACAGATGAACCTGTAAAATCTACAGACATGTCTGTTAGAATTGCAGATTTCAAGAAAAAAGAGAAATCCGTAATTCTAACAGCCATTTCTGTAGATTTTACAGGTTCATCTGTAGAGTTTACAAACAATCTGTGAATCCAACAGAAAAATCTGTAAATATTACAAAAAAAATCTGCTGTCCCTATTCCAGCAGGTGATATCTGTTGATTCAACAGTTTTTTTTTCTCCGTGTAGTGTGATGGATAAACATTGCAGTAACACGGGACGGAAAACCATTGTGGTAAAAAAAATTTTTATAAAGAATTGCACGTGTGAACTGTAAAATTGGTCTGAATACCTAAATCTACAAAAATATAAACCGTACATCATTTGTTCTGTAAAAATACAAGTGGAAGAAACTTAAAAAAAGTGCAAATGTGACAAATAAAGATTGTGGTAAAAGGGGACATAAATTCGAAATTTTTCAGCCTCATCAATAAGTTGTATATAGATACAATTTTTAATTTATTTTAATAGAAACATTAGAAGATAACAAATTAATGAGACTAACCTTCAGTTAGAATGTAAATGGAATTGTATCCAAAAATTCACAATTTTCCCGGATTTTCTTCTTTTTTCGTTTACTGAAGAGAAAACATATCAACACTGCTGTCAGTAACGTATTTACTTTGGAACTAAGTTATGTTTTTAAAAACTGCTGGAAAGTCATAGTGGAATAAAGGATGAGGAGAGGGTTTTTTTGTAGTGGTTTCAACTTTGCGTGTATAAAAAAAGGTTGGAAAGATGTGTCCAAGATGATCCAGGAAGCTATGACAAAGGAGAACCGTAAATGAGTCAACTATGGTCAAGACCGTTTCAATTCCTAAGCAAGATGTTAGAGAGATGTAATTTTTCTGAGATTAAATTTTGTCATTTAACAAGGGGAGGTAAAAAACCGATAACTTTTCTATGTCTGTTCTTTGGTTTACAGCATGAGGATTGCTGGCTATGTGGGTCATTTCTAGTGTCATTCGTTTTTTATAAAAATTGCTTCTATCGAGAATTTTTATATCCTGAAAGTTAAAAGTATGATCGTGATGCCACGCATGTTTTGTTAAGGCCGTCCATTTGTCAGGGGGATTGTAAACATCTTTGATGTGTTCACGAATTCTATTTTTGAGAGGTCGTTTAGTCGTACCTATGTAATTTGCTGTACAACCAGTGCAGGGAATGTTGTACACGACGTCTGCGATATCCAGTTTTGAGATGGGATCTTTAGGAGACTTGAAAAAATGTGTTAAATTATTTGTATTACGAGGAGCAATTCTGATATTAAAGGGTTTTAAAATACCCGACAATTTTTCAGATAGTCCTTGTACGTAGGGAAGAGGCAAATATTTAGGGGTTTGACCTGCCGGGTCCTGCTGTGTGGAACCTGTGTGTGTTGGTGTGTAACCCTCAGGGGGTCGGTGTGTGTGGGTGTTCAGTACAGCGGCTTTACGTGACAGATGTTTTAACCGTTTTTTTTATAACATGGTTAATGAAGTCAAAATTGTCGGGTATTTTAAAACGCTTTAATATCAGAATTGCTCCTCGTAATACACGTGCAATTTTTTATTCTTTTCTTCCTTTGTATTTTTATAGAAATAAATCTCACTGATGAGGACTCCAATCTGAGTCGAAACGTTTGAGGAAAAAATGAAACCCTGAGTTTACATTATTTCTGGACCCTAAAGCCAAAGTAAAACCATCTATCTACCAAAAATAGTTTTACTGTTAATATATTAAAATTATATACTCTTGAAATTTGAGGATGGATTCTTTTTGAATTTAATGCATTGAATACTAAAAATCTTAAATTAATATTATACTTAAATTTATATTATTTCTCTAATTATAGACTACATATAAAATCCTTTATTATACAATATAATCTATATAATATACATGTAATAATTATATGAAATTACATATTGAGTTATCAAAATTCAAATTTATAAGGAACAAAACAGTTTTTATTTTTTCTTGCATTTGCCAGGGTCGCTGCAGGTCACAAAATTTATAAATCAGCAGGAAAAGTCAAGTCAAACTTAAAAAAGTTAAGAAATTTTTGTTATTCAACAAATTATATTTTAACCATTACAATTATAATTTAACAAATAAGTTCCTTTATTAACTCCCACTGATGTGAAGTAATTCCAATTTTAATAAAAAAATGTAAGATTTCCAGACAATAATTTCCGCAATAATACTTTAAACTTAATTGTAAAGTGACATGTTTGATGACATGTCTGCTATTATATTGACCCAAAATTCACAGAATTTTTGTTAATTTCTCATTTTTTTTGGCATTGGGTCAGCCTCTTTTTATTTTCTTCTATTAAAATTATCAATGCTACTTAGTGTTTGTAACATAACAACTTTTATCTAATATGAAAAGAACAATCAATTCGTTTCAGGAACCATAAATCAGTATAAATAAGTAATACAATATTCGTCAATAGTTCAATTGTTATGCTTCTCGAAGACGCTTATGAATCATGGGTGAATTTTTTTCCACTAGCACAGAATAACAAAAATTCTTTTGGGGTAAATAAAAACGCAGAGAAATGCAACTTTAACTGCTAAACTAAGCTTAACATTCATTTAGTGGTCACGTCTTGATTCCTTTTTCATTTGGTGGAATAAAGTTAACACACATGCATTGAGATTTTGTGGGAATATTATTTGAGGGTTACTGACACCAAACGATATATACATATGACAAATACGTAGATTTTAGAACCTACAAAATTAACAACTTCTCAGTATGAAGAAGCAATAAATGACGTTTCGAATTGGGATATATCAGCCAAAAAAGTCCCCACCATCTTGAATTCTGATGACTGTACATTTTCAACGTAACATTCGGATTTAGTGACCATAAAAGCCCCAGAAAAACCACTTTTAAAAATACTATGGGGATTTTTTGTATTTTTATCCGGCATATTGCAAACGCAATTTAAAATTTTTTTAAATCGAATATTTTGACCTTACATTCGGATTCAATGACTAAAAAATCTCTAGAAATAAATTTTCCAAAATTTTGGTTGTGATGAAAAATTTGTGGCCGAAAGGGTTAATAGTTCCGTTGACTGAGTAAAGAAAAATGAAAGGGAGGAATTTTTTGATAATTTTCAAATTAATAAACTGATTAGAGATATACATTTCACAAATTTCATGACTAATGTTGAAGCTTCGTTGAAGCTTCGTTCAGTTTTATCTCAGTTCTTGAAAATTTCTTGGGCAACCACAAAGTAGAGAATTATGAAGAACTAGTACAAAATATGCTTTTCAACTTTCAAAAAGTGGGTGCTAATATGAGCATCAAAGTACACTATCGCCATGGGCACTGACAGATTTCTGCAAAACATCGGTGATTTCAATAAGGAACAAGGGGAGCGGTTTAACCAGGGCATAAAGAGCATGTAGGAAAGGTATCAAGGCTACTGAGACGAACACATAATGGTGAACTATTACTGGAGCTTGCAACGTAATTTTTTTGGAGAGCGCAAACGAAAATCGAACAAATAGTGTTCTGCCGAAACATAAATATGTAAACACCTCCTATCCTTCCTTCACTGGCTGGCAAAACAGCCATATCTTTCCTTCACTGGCCGGGTGAGCACCCTCTATCTCCCTTTCACTGACTGGGTAAACACTCTTTGTCTTGTCTTCATTGACCGAGTGAACAATCCTTATCTTGCTTTCACTGGCCAAGTGAACACCCTCTATCTTGCTTTCACTGACTGGGAAAACAGCCTCTATCTTGCCTTTACTGGTCGGGTAAACAACTCTGTAACAATTTTGTTGTTTAAATGTAACAATTTATTTCGTTTGTACTCGTCACTCGACGTTTATAAAATAAGACATACGTACATATAAAAGAAAAAAATAACGGATAGAATTTTCAAAAAGATGAAAATTAATTTATTTATAAAATTTGGTGAATTATCCTGGCACAGAAATATAATATAAATTATCTTGGTAAATTATACTCATATCATTCAAATACTTGATGAAAACGTTAGCTAACAACGATACAGACGTTTACCATTATTCAACTTACACAGTTCATAAGTAAATGAACGATCATAAACAAATAGAAAGTGACTTCGGTCATTACAATTTATAATAATATTGACACATAAGTCATCAGAATTACGCGCAAAATTTGGCGGGAAACGACCATCGCAAGCCACGCCGCGTCAGCTGACGAATCGCGTATTCAAATAAATACACATACATATATGCATTGAATTAGAGAAAGGAACAAAATTCACAATTAATAAAAGAGAAAGAATTCATAAAGTTTGCGCGTGTCGCAGAAATATTCACAATCAAACGTCACCGATTCCACCAACCGTTGCATGCCGGTATGAGTAAAATACACTCATGGAAATATATAGATATTACGTTTGCGAGACACAAATTTGTCAATTATAATATTATTTAATAATGGGAGTATAGCAAATAAAAATACTCATCTAAATATCGCCAGAGCATCGGACAAGCACTCATCAAGGATCTCTCTTCCAACTGGTGGTATTTCCGAGAAAAAGATCGGATGTACAATTTCGTAATTAGTAGCGGTGTCAATCCAAAATTATAAAGATATATCATCTGTATAGATCTTTTTAAATTCCATGATGAGCAGCCATTCATAACTGACGCCACGCTGTAAATCACATTTGAAATTGACATTTTCTCCTTCATACAAAATTAACAAAACAATAAATAAAACCTTCACACAAAATCACTCACATTTTATCTGGCAAACTTTTACTTTTTGTGCCATACGTGGCGTTATAAAAATTTATAAAACCTATTTCTGATTCATTATTGAATCTTGATCGGTGACGATGTAACTCAATAATACCTTCGAGGCACGCTTGTTTCTCTCCCGGTTCCTTACAGTCCCGCCAGATCGTTATCTTTTACGTCACATGTGACGTTCAGATTAGCGGTTCGACAAAATTTGAGTATAGAATTAGAAACGCCCAACACTGCGTTAAAGATCTGCGCATTAGCCAGGATCGTCGTCGCGATCATATCAATTGATTTCGCCTCAACTCCTATTTCGCCTTCACTGGCTGGGTAAACACCCTCTATCTTCCCTTTACTGGCTACGCAAACAGTCATCGCCTTGCTTTTACTGACGGAGTAAACAACTGGAATGTTGTCTTCAATAGCCGCGGGTAAACATCCCCTATTCTACCTTCACTGTCCGGGTAAACAGTGTGCGCGAGTAGTAAAGCATGTGGTGGTTTCGGAACTGAACATTTTGATTGAACATTTATCTAATTCAATCTCTTTTTTCACCCTTATTTCTAGATTGTGCACTTTTTACTTATCAAATTAGAAATTTTCTGATCGGAAAAAAGTGGAAATAAATCAATACTGAGAAAACAGAAAAAAAAAATTCGGTGTAATTATTATTACTTGTACAAGTGAGTGGTTGAAATATGAATGGACATTTTTTTAAATGTGCAAATCAACAAACAATATTTTCTGGTCTCATTTCGTGAGATGCAAGCGATTTCTTCTTACATAAACATGAAGAAACAAATCAAAATTATGCAGTATTGTACAGCAATAACTTTCATATTTGGTTGTTCCCTACAAATTCCATACAGATGATTTTCCATACAGATACCCATAACATGTATAAACATCTGAACGTAGAACTTTCTATACTCTCTATTTTTGAACTCAAAAAGTGGGTTTTCATTTTCAAAACCCGAGTTAACCTTGAAATGACCTCGAAATCGTACTGAAGAAGATCTCTATTTGTGGCTGAAACGGTTGCTTTTCTTATTCTTAAAAAATGGTTTAGAGTTTAAAATATGTGTTTTTAACACATTCTAAAATACTAACCCATACAAAAATAATAAGAACTTGAGAATCATATAAAAAATATTAGAATAAACTTACGAGTAATAAACCTTGACATTATTTCACTGACTCCTCCCCCTCCTTTACCAAGAATCTCCTGATTATTGCATGAAATAAGGGACGTTTTTCAAGTAAGTGAATCTGTTGCATTTCGGAATAACAGTAGTTTTATTAGTATTTTTAGGAGCTGAATAAGAAAATGGTTTAAGGTACATAGCATTTTAATGCTTTAAATTTAAACCTTTCTCACATCCTATTGAGATTAAATTTTAAAATGACAGACACACTGTTTTTTTATTATGCAAGTATTTTGAAAATTAAATGCCATAATAATTAATTTCTTTGAATTAAAAATTTTTCTAATATATTACATTGTTCACTTTGTTCGAAACATTTTCTCACTACATGAAAAAAATAGTTTAATAAAGTTTACAGAACTGTTCAAGAGTTGAGGATATAGGCATTTACGAAACAAAATTCTGGAAAAATTACAGAACTTTTCAAAATAAAACGCGGAACTTTCAATAATTTTTCCTAGATGTTCTGCATTTTATTCTGAAAAGTTTGTAATTTTTCCAGAACTCTGCCGTAAATTCCTGTATTCCCAACTCTTGAACAGTTCTATAAAATTTATTGAACTAATTTTTTCTGTGTAGCTCTACATTAATTCTTAGTTACTAACTTTTTAGCTATTAAGCATATAAATTTCAAGTTTTGGCCCAATTATAAAGTTTCAAAGTTTCTTTTAAATTGGATTAATGAACTTCAGTATTGAAATTTCCCATAGTCAAAGTAAATAACAAATATTAAGGTAACGTAAAATGTTACAATCAATAAAATAAGTTTATTTTCATATTGATGTTTTCTAGGATTAAAGACAGGCTTCACCTTTTGAAAAATAGATGAAGATATACATATATATCTTATCGCTAATAGTAGAAAAAACCAAGAATTTTCCAGTAATGTTAGCCTAAACTATTAAGTATCATGTATTATTAAAGCATTATATTAAATTTTATAACTTACGCAATAAAATACTAGATACAATTGTATTTATATAATCTTGTACAATATTATAAACGGGGAATGTTCAACCAACCACGCAGTTTAGTTATTTTATTTTCTGTAACAAAAGATAGGTTATTGTTATAGAACTATTAGCAATCAAAGATATGTTAATACATGTGATTGCAAAAAGAAAAATCATAAATCACATTTAAGGTATACATAATTTGTCACGGCAATGAAAAAAAATGCGTTGCAGTAAGATTTATTAGGAAACAAAATATTTTTATGTGCCTCAGCCGCGGAAACTCGTTTTTCCGTTACAGCTGAGAGTAAAGCAATGTTGTATATTCCATTACAGAGGAATACAATGTAGAAACTGAACTGCGCATGTGCATTATAGTAAAATGGTGGGGACTAGTCGACAATTTGCGCCCGCTTCGTACAACTAGCGCAGCAAACAACTACAATAAGTACTAGATTAGATTCCAATGTACGCATAAAAACTCGTATCCGCACCACAGTCACATAAAATAGAATATGTGCTAATGCACACAATTCAGGACATTGCGAGACTCGCGACAATGTTCGCAGGACTAATCGCGCCTCGGATTCGTCTCGGCTACGCCTTGACTATGCCTCACCTACGCCTCACCTACGCCTCGACTACGCCTTGGCTTCGATCTCCTGCGAGCATTGTCGCTCGTCACGCAATCACCCTCATTGTGTGCCTAGGCACATAATATACTAATGTATTACGTTTATGACAAGAAGGAAGGATTTCAGAAGCGCTGTATTAAATAATTTCAACCAGGAAAACTCGCTCAACTGAAGTCTCAAAGTTAAAGCGTTTTTTTTCACAGAGAATATTTTTCAGATTTAAATTTCCATATAATTTTAATGCTCCTGAGTTTCTAGAACATAAAAATGACTTCAGTTTCATTTTTAAGATTTACTCCAGATTGTAAATTTATCTCTAAATAAACGAATCCTAATCATTCTAAGTTAATCATGGAATGCATATTTTTGAATGTTATAAACTTTAAAAAATAAATAAAAGTAACTCGGAAAAAATTCAGCTTTATTCGAAATTACATTTTATCTGTAATTAAACTGCACAAAAAAATTATATTCAGGAAACAAGCCACAAAATCTACTGCTGAGAAATTGCTAAAACTGTATCCCAGATATATACTTAATTCAAAGTACATATTTCATAAACAGAATGTAAAAAAAGAATTATGCTAATTCAAAAGTCATAATGATGGGCTTTTATTGTTATCCTTTTTCTTCAAGGAAGAATAATTGAATGGTAATTGATATTATTAAAATTATTGACTTCAGTTTAAAAAATGTCATTGGAAATCTTATTTAAAAAATTATAAATGTTTTTCCAGTTATTACATTTTACTTAAATTATACAAGAATTTCGAGAGGGCTCCGCTCAAAGCCGGATCATCTGTTTACTAATCATACAAGTAACTCATTGTACTAATTGATAGAGGACACAGAAATGAAGAAGAAATTCCTCTGAAAAAACTTTGTCCGAACCTTAGTTTGGGCAGAATAAGGGTTCAAATTGTAACTTAAGGAGTATCCCTACTTATTATGCCAAAAAAAGTGAAATTTCACATTTTTTTTATAAATGAATGAATAATTTTTATTAAAAGTTTCTGTATTTCAAAGGTCATCGTATAAATAAAATTTTGTATAATTTTCATTCAA
This sequence comes from Diplolepis rosae, assembly GCA_030998225.1. Lineage (NCBI taxonomy): Eukaryota > Metazoa > Arthropoda > Insecta > Hymenoptera > Diplolepididae > Diplolepis > Diplolepis rosae. The sequence continues at coordinate 2,367,698 of JAPYXD010000631.1, forward strand.
AAATATTCATAATTCTAAGAGTTACAGCCGACACCGTGTAACATTTTTCTTTTGAGGTGTTTGCGGTGATCAAGATTGCTCAGGACTGAATCATCTGAAAAAAAAAAACAAAAATTTTTGGTTTATTTATTAGTTTTTCTGGTCCTTAGTCGAAGAATCTAAGAAAAAAAAATTTTGAGCAAAATGGCAGTCGGTCAAAGTTGAAACTTAGTTTTTGTAAAAAAATTAGTTTGTTTTTTGTTAATAAAAAAAAGTTTTAATGAATAAAAAGATCTTTAATTAACTACTGTTTTTTTATATTCAAGAAAAGACTGCCAAGTTTAAAATTGATAAATTCAGTGATTCTTGAGAAATATGTATTGTTCACTAACTTTGAAAACGCCGTTTTAAGAAAAACGCATTTAACGTTTGAGATACATGCATTTACATGCAAATAAATAGGACATCAATTCCAGCCCTATATGATTATATTCTATTATATCATTATAAATTGATTAAAACGTAAGTTTGGTGCTGCCGAATTTTTTAAAATTTGCAAGTAGGGGTAACCCTATAAGTGACTAATAGACCTTTTTATCCTGAAAGGCGCTGGTGCGTATGTGCCGAAATTTGACATCATTTCCGGATTTTTCGTCAAGTTTTGTATAGAAAAACGATATTTACTGTTATAAATTAATATTTAAAGAATTTGAAAATCTTTCTGTGGAAAAAATGACGCTATCGACTGGCTCGAATCCCAGCGCAGTCGAAAGCGTCATTTTTTCCACAGAAAGATTTTCAAATTCTTTAAATATTGAATTTATTTGCATTATTTGCGATATAAGAGTTTGAAATTGTCTACGAGGACACCTGTCGACAACGTATCCTATCTGATACGCGACTAGTGATCCTCCGATAATGTAGGCAGTGACAAAAATTTCAAACTCAACTAATTAATTTGTTATAAATTAATATTACTAAACAAATAAAAAAGCATAAATATTAAGAAAACGAAAGAGGCGAAAATCTACAACAAATTGAAAAAAAAATCCGGTGAAAAAACAGTAAAAAATGCGGTTAAATCGTCAAATAGGTGCGAATGTTTGCCACACGTTATAGTAGAATTTGATAAATATTGTACCTGCGTTACATACATTCCTTCACTAGTTTTTAAAAATTTACATTAAACTTAAGAAATTACAAAATACATGTTTAAAAAAGTATATTTTAATTTTTTTGTTAAAGCTACAAAATATATTTTAATTTTCAGATATTTATTACTACATACTACAGAGAAATACTATGCTGTAATTACAAAAATTTTCTTAATATTATTAACTTATTTATTACTGCAGGCTATAGTAAAAGAAAGAAAAAACATGTCAAACATTCAGTTTATTTCATTTTAAAGAGTTACAAAGATGTTATTTTTAATATTATTGAGGTATTTACTTCTACATAGTATAGTAAAAGGTTGTTTTTATAAATGAATGTCAAAATGTAAAAATAAAAAAGTACATTTAAAAATGTGCTGCAATGTGATACTGACGGATATAAAAGTATTGTATGGTAGAAGTTCTGTTTCAAATGTTTATGTTATGGTTATAAAATTAATCGCATTCAATAAATTTTTAATATAGTACAAAAATTGAATTGATTATTTTCCAAAATAACTTTAAATATCTTTTCTGCATACAAGACTTGACGAAAAATGCATTTGTCAACAGCAGTCGACAACGGGGTGAATCGATGACAGATGTAAACATTCGCACCTATTTCACGATTTAACCGCACTTCTTACTGTTTTTTCACCGGATTTTTTTTCAATTTGTTGTAGATTTTCGTCTCTTTCATTCTCTTAATATTTATGCTTTTTTATTTGTTTAGTATATTAATTTATAACAGTAAATATCGTTTATCTATACAAAACCTGACGAAAAATCCGGAAATGACGTCAAATTTCGGCACATGCGCACCAGCGCCTTTCAGGATAAAAAGGTCTATAAGGAGGGAGAATTTGCACCTAACACGTACTTGTCCCCAGCGCTAAGATAATGTGAATTTAGCGGCACATAATAACATTCGCTGCATTTCCCCGACAGAGAGAGTTAAAGTATATGCCGCTAAACTCACACTATCTTAGCGCTGCGGACAAATACGCGTTAGACGCAAATTCTCTCTCCTTATTCGTCACTCAAGTTAAACTTTGAACCCTTATTCTACCCAAACTAAGGTTCGGAGAAAGTTTTGCAAGAGGATTTCCCTCTTTATTTTTGTGCCCTTTATCACATAGTACAAGGAGATGCATAGGTCGTGGTGCACCCTGTATATGGCGTGTTCCATGGCAAATCGGACGGGTTCAGGACTCCATGTTTCCGATTTACTTGACATTTTTAGGATTGATAGACTAACACAAGTAATGAAGAAACCCAAAAATTGAAATTTTTTCATGCATTATTTAAAAAGCTATGGGATAAACAAAAAAAAAATATATATTTTTGTTCTTTTTCAATTATTTCAAAACTGGAACTAGCAAAAATTCTGAAAAAAATTACACAAACGTATCATTAGATGGCCGATGTAGTGGTATTTTTTGGAAAAATTTTTACTTCAAATTTAATGATAAAAAAATGTTTTTTTGAAACAAATTGATTTTTTGAAAAAACGCTATCTTTGAAAAATCTGAAAAAATTCATAGAGATAGCCCCAAGCATTACGCAAATTTTAGGTATATAATTAAGCTGCGCACTCAAAAATTGTGCGAAATATGAATTTTTTTGTAAAGTGATGTGCGTGGAATCACGATCTTCGATCGACGGCGTCGGGCGCAAGTTCCACTAATGTTCTATTACTATCTGCTTTTTCGAGAACGTTACTAACAAAAAGTGATGGGAAGTGATTATTAATTGTTTAATTATCGCTTTATACTCATAAAATATGAATAATGTTTTATGATTATACATATATTATCAAAAAAATAATTTTTTTTATTGTCATAAAAATAAATTTGTTCGTAAAAAATCCACGAACAAGTTTTTTACGTCAGAATGTATGAAGAGTGATTTTTTGAATTGTACGTTGATGTGATGAATCGCAAGGACTCTGATTTTTCGTCAATATTATTGTCTTCGAGGGATTTTTGGAATCGTACCTGGAGGCCGTGAGAAGGAAGATTATGCGAGTCATTCGCCGATTTCTTTTAATTTCAACAATTAAGAAAGAAAACATAAATGCTAGGAGGGACAAATCTTATTATTTGAACATAAATTTATTATTTATAAATTATTAATAATAATTTATTATTAAACATAAATGCTAGGAGGAACAAATCTTATTATTTTCTATCCTTCTTCTAAAACTTCATCTTTCATAACTCTTATCCTGCACGTGTTGCAAAGGAGAGCATTTTTTTTAACATCTTTGAATTTATTGAGAAAATGCTCTGGGAATGCCCTCAAACTGCTTTCATTTGAATCTGCGAGTATAATTAATTAAACGGAAAATGAATTTTAAGCTCAGGCTTGATAAATTATTTATAGATCAGCACGTGATGATTTCACTATATTTTATTCTGTATCGAGAGTGAAAAATCACGTAATATTCACTTACAGTTCTTGTTTTTGTATGGATTACAACAATGTTTCCTTTTTTGACGAATCATATCAATTGCTCTTTGAAAATAAACTCTCGTGGATTTTTTACGAACAAATTTATTTTTATGATAATAAAAAAAATTATTTTTTTGATACTTTATATATAATCATAAAACTCATTACATTATTCATATGTTATGAGTATAAAGCGTTAATTAAACAATTAATAATCACTTCCCATCACTTTTTGATAGTAACGTTCTCGAAAAAGCAGATAGTAATAGAACATTAGTGGAACTTGCGCCCCAAGCCGTCGATCAAAGATCGTGATTCCACGCACATCACTTTACAAAAAAATTCATATTTCGCACAATTTTTGAGTGCGCAGCTTAATTATATACCTAAAATTTGCGTAATGCTTGGGGCTATCTCTATGAATTTTTTCAGATTTTTCAAAGATAGCGTTTTTTCAAAAAATCAATTTGTTTCAAAAAAACATTTTTTTATCATTAAATTTGAAGTAAAAATTTTTCCAAAAAATACCACTACATCGGCCATCTAATGATACGTTTGTGTAATTTTTTTCAGAATTTTTGCTAGTTCCAGTTTTGAAATAATTGAAAAAGAACAAAAATATATATTTTTTTTTTGTTTATCCCATAACTTTTTAAATAATGCATGAAAAAAATTCAATTTTTGGGTTTCTTCATTATTTATGTTAGTCTATCAACCCTTAAAATGTCAAGTAAATCGGAAACATGGAGTCCTGAACCCGTCCGATTTGCCATGGAACACGCCATATATACATAGGATCGTTTTTATGAATAAAGTTCTTGAAATATGCAATCATTTTTCCTAACCAAAATTTATAATGTTAAGGTCATTTCAGCATTAAGCTGGTTTTATCAAGGCGCTTTGCTGGACGTTAATTTAAAAAATATCCAACGCACCAAAAATAAATTTTATTTTTTTATTTTTGAACTTTAAAGGAAATTAAGATGCATAAGTTGAAACAAAATTCAACATTTAGCGTTGACAATCAATTTAAGATCTAGAAAGGTGGAATTTTTAACCAGATTTGAGAATTCAAATCATAGAATATAAATTTCAAATGCAGTCAATTCAGAATTTAAAATTATTAACCTTAATTTTGAATGCTTTAAATTAATAAATAGTATAAATAGTGAAATAAGTAGAGATAAAAAGCCTTTCCGCTGTTGTAATGATGTTTAATTTGTATTTCGACCAAGTTCGACTAAGAACTTGGTCCTTTCCAAGACTATAAAAATATAAAAATACATCAGTTACGAAGAGTGTAAAACAAATAAATTTTTTTTTTTAAATTAACAATGTGGTTTTTTATAAAATAAAAGATACAAAATTTAGAAAACGAAGAAAAAAGAGAGAAAGAATAAAACATAACTTACGAGTTTTGCTATTTATGATAACATAGAATAAGAAGTTAATTCAATGACATCCAGATACATTTTAGAATTAGATTATTTACGTTTTGTTCAAAATGTAAATTGTTTAAGAAAACCATACTTTTCGTAGTTAAAAAGATTGAAAAATAAGTTTTTAAAAGTTTCAAATAAAATTTGTTCTATTTTTATATTTTTATAGTCTTGGAAAGGACCAAGTTCTTAGTCGAACTTGGTCGAAATACAAATTAAACATCATTACAACACCGGAAAGGCCACTTATCTCTCTACTTGGTTCAAAATTACCGGTAAAATCTCTTTCACAATATAGATGGTGAAATCAAATAATTCAATTGTGAATGCATCAATTGGAAACTGCTTAGTTCATAATGGTTAAATTAAGAAGCAAATTATTGAGGGCTTATTCACAAAATACGTAATACTCTTGAGAGTGGGAAAATATTATAGGTTTATTGTGCTAGGCGCCATGAGGAGGAGATGAGCCATTTATCAAAAGATGAAGAAAGATAGGTTGCAATTTTCTTATTTACTTTTTTAGGTTATGTATTCGCATATGCGTGTGCGGTTAGGGGTGGGCGTGGATTTACAACGTACTTTTCAAGGGTAGTTTGACGAATATCACTATCACGATGAAGAGGGAGGGGTGTGGAAATTATTGTAAAAAAATTCGCCATATTTTGTGGATCATCACAAAATAGTTTTTGCATTTAGCTAAAATTATATAAAATTTAGAAATTCATCCAAAATCTATTACTAAATTGGCAAAACTAACTTTAGTTTCGTTATAAAGCTTACTGCAATGTATGCATCTTTTCTCCATTTCATTTCAAGTTTGTGAGCTTATATTAGACAAAGAAGTGCAGCCAATGTATCGACCCTTTAGTGATAATTTTCGATAGTTGTTGGTGTTGACCAATTGGCTTTAGGGTCAAGAAATGATTTAACAGTTAGTTAGTTAACATTCTCAAACGCTTCGACTCAGATTGGAGTCCTCATCAGTGAATTTATTTCTATAAAAATACAAAGGAAGAAACTTAAAAATTGCCCGTGTGATGGATAAACATTGTGATACAAAATGATATAAAAAATTACACGTATGAGACTATAGAATTGGTCTAAAATATCTAATTTTACAGAAAATTAAAAAAGGGCTGTCCGAAAAACGTTCAGGCATTCTCAAACCGTTCAATATAAAAATTGCACCTCGTAACACAAATGACTTAGCACTTTTTTCAAATCGGCTAAAGACACTGTCTCAAAACAAGTTTTGAGACATGGCCGATGTCGTCTACAATATCCCTTGTTCTGGATGCACAGCAACCTACATAGGCACAGCAAAACGCCCCCTAAAAACCAGAATCCAGGAACACAAAAAAGATGTGTATAACTCCCCGGAAAAATGGACCGTTCTCACCAAACATGCATGGCACCAAGATCACACATTCAACTTCAACAATGTAAAAATAGTCGATAGATCTGACCACTACAAAAAATCTATCTGTTTTTTATCTCCCTCTTTTGAACAATAATTCTTAAAAATTCCAAATTCTGCTATTTTCATTCATCCCCAAAAATTTATTCTCATAAATATTCAGAAAAATTTTCACAATATTAAAAACCTCCAGAGCATCATCAAGAATACCTTTTACACATTCTCTACTCCTTATGGTCATAACACTCCGTCCATCTTGCACACATCTTTACAAATTTTGTTCTCTGCTCTTTTCTCTCGGTTTCCTTACAGAAAACCAAAACTCTACATAGATACCATACCCCCTACCATCCACCCCGTTTTTTTCAACATGTCTGTATAAGTATACTTCCTACATAACTTCAGTCCTTCTTAAAATCTCAGTGAGAACAGTGTTATGGAAAAATTTGTGACCAAGAGGAGAAAGGAAAGGGAAAAAGCAGCAATTTTGTACTTCATTTTTATCATTTTTCAGTGCAACATATCACCAATGCACTTTCAAGCCACATAAAGGTCAGTAAGTTTGCAAATACGCAACTCATTTCCACACATCCCTATTTTTTTAGACGCGAAAATTCAGATACCCGACTGATAAAATTTAAGTTTCGTCTTCGTTTTATATTTTATAGTTTATAGTCCACATGTACAATTCATTCATATCGTTTTTACCACAATGTTTATGCGTCACACGTGCTATTTTTTAAGTTTCTCCCCTTGGTATTTACACAATAAAAAACTTTTTTGTATAGTTTTTATTTGTATCTTTGTTGGAAATTTGGCAATTTAGACCAATTTTATAGATTCATACGTACAATTCATTTATATCGTTTTACCACAATGTTTATCCGTCACACGTGCTATTTTTTAAGTTTCTGCCCTTTGTATTTTTACAAGGAAAAATTGTTATATACTTTTAATTTTCTGTAAAATTAGCTATTTTAAACCAATTCTATAGTCTCATACGTGCAATTTTTTATATCATTTTGTACCATAATGTTTATCCGTCACACGGGCAATTTTTAAGAATCTCCCCTTAGTATTTTTACGAAAAAAACTTTTTTTTACAGTTTTTATTTGTATTTTTGTTGGAAATTGGGCAATTTAGACCAATTTTATAGCTTCATACGTACAATTCATTTATATCGTTTTACCACAATGTTTATCCGTCACATGTGCTATTTTTTATGATTCACCCTTTGTATTTCTACAAGGAAAAATTTGTTGTACACTTTTAATTTTCTGTAAAATTAGCTATTTTTGTATCATTTTGTATCATTTTGTATCATTTTGTATCATATTATTTTGTATCACAATGTTTATCCGTCACACGGACAATTTTTAAGTTTCTTCCTTTGCATTCTTATAGAAATAAATTCACTGATGAGGACTCCAATATGAGTCGAAACTTCCTTTACATAACAAACATAAAACATATCACACAGTTTTGTTTTAATGTAGCCACCGAATATCGCAATGATCAAGTAATATATATATATGATGCTTTCCATCTCAATTCAACCGGTCCATTCGGGACACAAATTAATATTTAACGAAACTCAAATATGTTGCTCTTTGATCAAAATAATGAGAGACGTATTGTTTTTGGGCGAAAAAAAATTTTCTGAGATTTATCCGCAATTTCGTTTTTGGGGTCAAAATCTATTTTTTCAATTATTCGCGAGAACTTTTTTTTCAATTGTCTATAACTTCGTCAAAAATTAACCGATTTCAACAATTTTCACTTTTAAATGTTTGTAATAATTTGTACTACCCAATACAGTTATAAACAATTGCTTGTTGATTGTTATTACTTTTTTATTTAGAAGTAAACAATAATTGCAATTTTTTTTTTAAATCCAACGTTTCGAAAAGTGTATTTTTTCTTTCTCTCAAACTTTTTTCGCATCAAAAAGACACCTTGAGTTACAATTCTACTGAATTTCTAGTAGCTAAAATTTTTTGTTTCTGAGTTATTATTTTTTGAAGAAAAAAATCGTTTTCTTCGTAAAAACGTGGACTGCGCAATGAATATCAACTTTATATGTGCGTCCTCACATTATCGCAAACTCTAATATAAGTAATGGAAAAAGTAATTATCTCCTTTTATGCAAGTTTTTTTTCTATGTATTGAAAATAAGAATGATCAAATTTTACATAATTTACAAGTCAACTTATATTCAATTTTGTATTTATTACTCAAAGGATTTGAAAATCTTTCTGTGGAAAAAAGAAGCTTTCGACTGCGCTGGGATTCGAGCCCAGGTCTTTCGATTGCCGGTCGACTGACTTATCAGATGAAATAGATTTTAATTTTGGAAAAAGTAGAACAATTATACTCTACTGGTGGCTTTTTCGCGAATTATTGAAAAAGTAGTGTTCAACAAATCATTTACATTGATTCAACTATTTCGAATACAGAGAATGGAATTGCAGTGAGAGATATAATTTTCATTACTAAATAATAAATTACCTGTTCGATAGTTGTTGTTTCAGCCCTAACAATTGATAAATGAATATTTCTGAAATGAACAAACACAGCAACATTAATGTATCGTGAATTTCGAAAGAAATATGTCAGAATGATCTCGTACAATAATGAGCGTAGATATATATATCTAAACCTGAATCAGTGAACGGCCACTAATTCGCAGTGACTGTTCACTGATGGCAGCAGCACTAAGTCTTTCACTGAGAATCAGTGAAATTCGACTGATGAATCAGTGAAATAAATTGAACTCACTTATTGAAACAGTGAAAGATTCAGGTGGCAGTAATAAAACCAGCAATATATTTTAACGATCGATGAACTCGTTTATTTTAGGGTAAACAAGACTAAAACGAAATTACGCAATTATTATTATTTTTAAGGGACGATAAATCAGTAAAATGTAGATGAATATTTTGAATTCGCGAATTCAAAAGTTATGTTCATGTGACGCATTCACTGATTCCTCAGTGAAATCAAAGAAGGGCACTGATTCATCAGTTGATATATTTTCACTGATATAATCAGTGACTATTTCACTGATTCAGGTTTAGAGAGTACTTACAAAAAATGTGTACATTGAATACTAAGCTGTTGCTGAAGACTTTTAGGTACAAAATCGAAAAAAGAGTTCAATGAAATTCATCGTTAAATTGAAAACATTCGATAGATCATATCTAAGCACAGTCAATTTGTCATAAAGACTGAGTAAAAATTTGTTGTGATATTTAGAGTTTCACAATACCAGGTCTAGAAGTATGAAACCGGAATTTCCCTATAGATGGTGCTTGCCATCAGTTTAGGGATCGTACGACCGATTCTGCAGCGCCATCTTCTCCCTCTAGCAGCTGAGAAAGATTTTCAGTAGACAACAACCCAAGTTCGATATACCAGTGTATTTACTACAAGCATCAACATGTCGAGTTTTGTGCCTACAAACTACGATTTGCGGACAGCACTGGTTTTTTGTTATCACTTGAAGAAAACTGCTGCAGAATCGCATTGAATTCTTGTCGAAGCTTACGGTGAACATGCTCTTGACAAAACACAGTGTTTCGAGTGGTTTGAAAAATTCAAAAGTGGTAATTTTGATGTGAGAAACGAAGATCATGGAAAACCACCGAAAAAGTTCGAAGATTGGGATCAGAAGGGTGTTATTTATTATAAGCTGATAAAACTTGGTGAAACTGTCAACACGAATCGCTACCAACAGCAAATGATCAATTTAAATCGAGCATTACAAGAAAAACGACCGGATTATCGAAGAAGGCAACACAAAAGTCATTTTTCTTCACGATAATGCTCCATCACACACAGCGAAACGGGCCAAGGAAACGATCATGACGTTCAGTTGGGAAATACTGGCGCATGCCGCTTATTCTCCAGACTTGGCTCCGTCGGATTACCATCTGTTCGCATCACTGGGCCACGCTCTCGCTGAACAACGCTTCACTTCGTACGAAAATGTACGAGAATGGCTGGATAACTGGTTTGATTTAAAAGACGAACAGTTTTATTGGCGTGGCATTCATCACCTTCCGGAGAGGTGGGAAAAATTTGTAAATAGCAATGGAGATTACTTTGAATAAAATATTTTTGATCATTTTCATGCAACAGACGTGTAACTTTTGCAAACAAATTCCGGTTTCATATTTCTAGACCTGGTATAATCGTAAAGGACAACTATACATCGTTATACCATACATGGTGACCATATAAAGTTGATATTCATTGCGCAGTCCACGTTTTTACGAAGAAAACGATTTTTTTCTTCAAAAAATCATAACTCGGGAACAAAAAAATTTAGCTACTAGAGATTTAGTAGAATTGAAACTCAAGGTGTCTTTTTGATGCGGAAAAAGTTAGAGAAAAAAAAAACACTTTTCGAGACGTTGGATTTAAAAAAAATTGCAATTATTGTTTATTGCTAAATAAAAAAGTAATAACAATCAACAAACAATTGTTTATAACTGTATTCGGTAGTCCAAATTATTACAAACATTTAAATGTGAAAATTGTTAAAATCGGTTATTTTTTGAAGAAGTTATAGACAATTGAAAAAGAAGTTCTCGCAAATAATTGAAAAAAGAGATTTTTACCCCAAAAACGAAATTGCCGATAAATCTCAGAAAATTTTTTTTTCGGCCCAAAAAAAAATACGTGTCTCATTATTTCGATCAAAGAGTAACATATTTGAGTTTCGTTAAAAAATAAATTCGTGCCCCGAATGGATCGGTTGAATTGAGATGGGAAGCATCATATATATATATGTTGAACGCAAATGTACTGCTGCACAAGTTAATTTTTCTGTATTGTTGCGCATGAATACTTCGAGCAAAATATTACATTCCACACTGAAAACAAATCCGGATGTGCTGTCCCCTTAACTTTGCCGCCCCAGACCATGGCCTACTCGACTCATTGGTAAATCTAGGACTGGAAAGCCACAAAAGTGTCTCTGTCGAATGACCGTATATTGTCTGTCCGCGCGAATGTACACACACGTGTGAATACCTGCGTGTGCATGTATATGACAGAAAACAAATGATAGTTCGAAAGAAACATTATTATGCCTTTCTCGTGTTTCGCTCATCCGCACTTATGCTTTCCCTACGATCACTTCACAAAAGACCTTACTGTATGTCTATGTGAAAAACGCACATAAGCGATGCCATAGTGAAATATAAAGTTCAAGTTAGGTTGAGAAATGAGTCACTTTGTGCACGCTCAAAATATACAACAAGTGTCACATTTTTCGCACTAAATACAAAAAATGCATCGTGCGTAACAAGTACGGATAGGCAGCTCTGATGGTAGCAGTTCTTGTTTTGTTGCACAGTATACTATTCTACTATATAAAAGACGCCTTTTTTATAACCCTAATGATATAATGGGTGCCACATAATTTTAATAATACTTCTTATCTAATTGCCATAATGACATCCTTTATTTCTGCAGCTTGATTCGAACAAGTTAGAATAAAATGCACAGTCTATTTAACAAATGCAATTTCATATAAGATGTCAATTGTACTGCATAACATGAAAAAGTATACCAGTTATATAAGACTTTTTGTACATTTTTTGCACTAATGGATAATAGTAAAGTTTTTCAATTAATGTCGCCCTTTCTTGGATCGCTTACGTTTCTTCTTCTTTGCAGATGTACTTATAAAATTTGCATTATTTTTACCATCATTTGCAGTATCATAAGACTTGTTTATGGAAACAAATGAATCAGGATTTTCCGTAAGAGTGTTCGCTACAGAACTTTGTCCAATAACATCCTCACTTTCACTTTCGACGTCGCTTGCACCAGTTCCAATAACTCCTTCTACTTCTTTCTCAGCATTACTTAACTCCAAGGAAATTATCTTCTGTCGTAGCGTTTCAACCTATTTGAGTAGAATAAATTTGATTATAACTATACAATAAAACAATGGAAAGAACTAAAATTAACAACTGATATCGAAACGAAAAATCAAAGGCTTTCTAATTTTAAAGTTGTAATTTCAAAAATTAAAATTTAAGAATAGAGAATTATAAATTTCATTCTTGAAAACAAATAGATTCCAAATTCTTAAATTCCTAATACACTGGTTCTGAACTTGAAACAAAATGCAACTTATCGAAATTTTACAAACATCACATTGAGGAACTTGCAAATTCCTGTAAATTAGAACTTAAAACTTATAAATTTAAATAAAATCCGATTAAAGCACTCCAACAGATTTTGTTATTTGTCATAAAAGATGCTAGGTGCAGGAGTATGGAACGCCACGAAAACGCCAAAAAAATGTTAAATATCGAAACACATATAATCCAACTTACAAGGAGAGGCCGCCAATTGTGATATTTAGTTTCGGTTCATAATTTTTTAAATGAAGCCTTATCACCTAAGTATTAATTTTCCAGAGTACTAATATGCGCTTTTTGGCCGTTTACGAAAAATTGATTTTGACATATTCGACACAGTACATAAAAAATTTAGCGGAAAAAGATTTCCGAACGGCCTGTAGCTCAGGCAGTAGCCCTTCGGCTTCATAGCTGGAAGATTGCGTGTTTAATTCTCGTTGCCTGCACTTTTATTTCATTTTTTTATTTTTCATTTATAAGAATGTTTATAAAAATAGCATTTAATTTTATTTAAAAACTTTCTTTTTTTCTTTAAACACAATTGACTAGAAGTATCGCATCAGTCACAGTGATAGTTATCATAAAAACATAAGTAGCAGAAATATCACGGCATCTCGCACATTGGATCAATGATGAGTTTTTACGGGAATAAGATTTCCTTAACCCGTTTCCGCCGAAAACGCCACTCGCGGTACATGGGTCTTCGGGAGCTCATAACTAATGCTGTAGACTTAAAAAAAAATTCAGTGAAACATATTTTTAAAGTTTAAGACCTGCCCTTTTCCATATCGAACTCAAAATTGCTTCGAAATATAATTAATTATGAAAAAATGTTGTTTAAACAAAAAAAAGCATGATTGTTCCACTCTTTTTTTTTCAAAAACTTAGTTTTCAAGAGCTTTCCTGTCAGCAATCAACCTGGAACCTTTTCAGTCGGTGAAATAAATGTCTGAACTTTAAGAATCCATGGTTCAAAGTTCGATTTTAGGCCTCAGTAATTTAAAAATGGCGCCCTAACCGCAAATTTTTTGCAAATACATTCATGATTTTTTTAATCGAAAACTATGAACTTTCGGAGAAAACACCACGAGCGAAAAAGTTCGTAGAATTAGTCAAAGAATGCACTTAAATTTTTCCAACTGCTGTCGAGAAAATTTTTAATTTTTTGTATATGCTTAATTTTTGCAAAATCAAAAAATTGTTCAAAGCGTTTCAAAAAAAAAAAAAAAAAAAAAAAACAGAAAATTACTAAATTCAAATGAAAAAAACGAAAAAGACTATCTATATTCGTCGATATTCACGATGGTGTTCATAGTTTTCAATTTAAAAAATCATGAATGTATTTGCAAAAATTTTGCGGTTAGGGCACCATTTTGAAAATACCAAAGCCTAAAATCGAACTTTGAACCATGAATTCTTAAAGTTCAGACATTTATTCCACCAATTGAAAAGGTTCCAGGTTGATTGCTGACAGAAAAGCTCTTGAAAACTAAGTTTTTAAAAAAAAGAGAGTGGAAAAATCATGCTTTTTTTTGTTTAAACAACATTTTTTCATAATTAATGATATGTCGAAGCAATTTTTAGTTCGATATGGAGAAGGGCAGGTCTTAAACTTTAAAAATATGTTTCACTGAATTTTTTTCTAAGTCTACAGCATTAGTTATGAGCTCCCGAAGACCCATGTACCGCGAGTGGCGTTTTCGGCGGAAACCGGTTAAAGTATCTACTTGTATTAGAAAGCATTCATGAATTATATTTGGAAACTTTTTATTTGCTCTTTCTGATTCCGATGATCATTTAGCGCTATCAATCGCCATATATTCCATATGCTGACTAAAATATAAAATCATCACAAAATTGACCATTTTTATTCACTATATCATATTTTTGAACATTAAAACGTTATCGGATCGTTTCGGTCGTCTGGATCTGGCGGCATAAATGTTTTTACTCATAGAAAAAATTACTTTTGTTCATAAGTTAAAAATGATGGTTCGAATATGGCGTTGTCTTCACAAAAAATCTTATTTTTTCCATGTTTTTCGGCATTTTATCTTTCTAAATAGCCTAATTATATATGAGTCATACACAAAGAAATTTTATGATAACTATTAGGTCCCAATATACCTGAACATTGCAAAAGATTCAATATGGCGGACGTTTTAACTTTGATTTTAAAGCAAATTTCATTTTCCCCATTGATTGATGTAATATTTGCGGCCATGGCGCTGATATTTTTCATCAAAAAACATTTTTCTGTCATAAAGAGATTATATGACTTGGCACTCAGCTCAAGAGTCGTTTTGCAAATAGTAGATGAACTTTTAAAAAATGTTTTGAGAAAGAAATTAGCTGAATACCATTTGTATTTTGATGATTTTTTTTACGAGCTGCTAAATTCTCACAAGGACGATTAGGTAGGTGTCCCCCTCTGATTTTCTTCGTTCTCACATATTATAACATAATCTTTCACAATCAAACCAACTGAAGCAATGTCCTCACAATAAGAGATGAAAAATATGATTTTGTCAACTTGATAAAAAAGATTTTTAGGGGGCAAAGTACCCCACAATAATTTTTAATTATACAAAAAATTTCCAAACGGGCATGATTTCAAAACGAAAAATGTCCAAAAAATATATGTTGCTTACAATAATAAAATAAAGTTTACGTGTTTTTGCATTTTTATAAGGACTTAATTTATAAGGGGTAACCACCCTTAAGTGCATTTTATTATATTTCAGCAACATAAAGGAAATTTTGCGTACAAAACCGAGAAAAAAAATTTCTTCATAAACAGAGTGGAAAAATGTAAATTTCTCAATTGAGTGAAAAAATTTTATGGGGGTAAAATACCCCAAAAGAAGTTACGATTATACAAGACGACCAAATAGGTGCAAATTGAAGCTGAAAAATCTGAAAAAAAATATATTTTACATACAATAATAAAATTAAGTTTACGTGTTTTTGCATTTTCCTGAGAAATTACTTTATAGGGGGTAACCACCCTTAAGGGAATTTTATTATATTTCTGTAAATTAAAGAACCTTATATTATATATATATGTGTTTAAATTTTTAGAAATACATCAAATACATTTTTAATTAATGCAGAACTTTGAACTGATTAGGCGGCTGTTTTCGTCGACCTACGTATCTTTACAAATCTATTGAAATGTACATGAAGCTTCATTCATTTGTTCTCAAAAAGAAAGTTTTAGTTTTAGGAAACAAGTTTTAGTGAAGATGGCGAATAATTGTTCAATGTTGCTTTCATCGTTCTCGAGTTAAAAAGTCAATTTCTTTGTTCCTACAGTGAACTTTTTATCTAATCTTCTAAGCATGCCGGTAAATCTCTTGAATGTAATAAAACTTCTGTTAGTTGTATTCCAAACCTTGAACATACCTGACGGTGAAGTTAATGATGCAGAACAGCAACTGGTAGATCATTTTCAAGAAATATTAATTCAGGCTATGAATGAGTTCAATTGCGTTGAGATTGTATAAGAAAATACTTCAGACTTTTCAAAACCATACAAAGAATGTAACATCAATACATCAATTGAGGCGATGGGCAGGACAAATAAATAAAGGAAGTATATATTAGGGCGTGCCAAAAAACGCGATATTTTTTTTTCGCGAAAACTTGAAAATATCGTAGAACATGTCTAAACAAAAATTCTATCCAAAGCACAGCTCGTAATTTCAATTTGGAGAGGTTCCTCATCTTACCTAAAGTTTTTCCATTTAAATAACACAGATTATAGGTATTTTCTACATTATTTCTTTCCGCAAGTTATGATAAAATTGTTTTTTCATCAAATAAATGAGTAAACCTTATTCAGAATTAAACTCACTATAAAAAATTCTATTGAGTCGAATTCCTATCATCAATATTGCATTTCCTACAGAGTCTCAAAATTTTAATTTATAAAAGTTTTGAGTTTTTCGAATTTTTAAGCTAAACTATTTAAGATAGGACAAAAAGTTAAATGTCAATTTTGTAGTACATTTGGTCCTCTACAAAAAAGTTTTCAATAAATTTTTTGCATCATGAATATTTACTATGTTACAGATTCTCAAAGTCTCATTTTCTTCATTTTCAACTTTTATCAAGTAAACTGTTGATGGTAGCACGAAATGTTTAGTTGAAATTTGAGAATCTGTAATTTAGGAAATATTCATGTTATAGAATTTAAGGTTTTGGTTGGTTGATTGAGGCCAAGAATGTTCTGCGATAGAGGACGCGCCTGCGCAAGAGGGAAAAAGAAGGGGAAGAGAGTGAGAGAGTTGTTGGGTCAAGAGGAGAGTATGGGCAGTGTGCTGCGAGAGAAAAGGTTAAAAAGAAACGTGTGATAAAAAAAAGGAAAAAGTTAGTGGTGTGACAAGACGAGAGAGTGATAGCGAGAGATCTCTAAAATTCGGAATGAGCTTGTGTTGTTTACTTAGTGGCATTCCCGCTGATCTTGCGCGTACGTTTATTCAAATTAATAGCCATTGTACACTGGTAATAACCTGCCTATTAAAATAATTCTTTATCTATTACTGATAGAACAGCTTGCTTAATCCCACTCGCCCTACTCCCTCGATCCCTAAAGATACCATTTCAAAATTTATAACATTCATAATACCAAAAATTTATTAAAAACTTTTTTGTAGAGGATTAAATGTACTACAAAATTGCCATTTAACTTTTAGTGCAATCTTAAATAGTTTAGCTTAAAAATTCAAAAAACTCAACATTTGTAGAAATTAAAATTTTGAGGCTCTGTAGAAAATGCAATATACATGATACGAATTCGACTCAATAAAATTTTTTATAGAGAATTTGATTCTGAATAAGGCTTACTCATTTATTTGATGAAAAAACAATTTAATCATAGCTTGCGGAAGGAAATAATGTAGAATATACCTATAATCTGTGTTATTTAAATGGAAAAACTTTAGGTACGATGAGAAACCTCAAAAAAATGAAATTACAAGCTGTGCTTTGAACAGAATTTTTTATTAGACATGTTCTACGATATTTTCAAGTTTTCGTAAAAAAAAAAAATATCGCGTTTTACACATTGAACAATTTCAAAAGTGCATTTGATGCTGGTATGATAGTTCCCGATGTAGACCTACGGAAATGGGGTCTACATGCTAAAAACATCCTTGGTTTTGATGATACACGATTTAAAGCATCTGACTGGTAGGTGTGGAGGTTTAAACGAACTCACCGAATAACATTCAGAAAAATCAACTTTATTACCAGAAAAACATTAGAAGATAAGGAAAAGTTAAAAGTGAGCGTAGAGAATTTTGTGAATAGAGTGGAGCCGTACATCACACAATATGGAACAGAAAATGTTTATAACTCGGATCAAAGTGAATTCCAGTTACAAATGCATACTGGAAGAACATTGGCAATTGAAGGTACATGACAAGTCGAATGTGTTGTCGAATCTATTTCTTCTGCAACTCACAGCTACACTATCCAAGCCACGATTTCTGCAGATGGAAAGCTTTTATCTCCACTTTATCTTGTGTTAAAAGAGCCAAGCAGAAAATTTCGACCCATTGTGCAAGAAACCATTTTTCAGTCTATAAACGTCTTTGTAGCTGCATCTAAATCTGGAAAACTAATGTCTGGTAAATTTGTTTATTTTTAATCATTTTTAGTCATAAAATAAATCTATCGCACTCATTAAATTTGACAAATTATTTTGCCCGCAGAACATTTTCAGAGCTGGTAGAAAAAAGTTTTTTCTCCTCAAGGTAGGGTCGACAAGCGTGTTGCTCATAGATTCTTGGACTGGACACTGCCCAGAAGATGTACGGCAAGTGGAACCTGCTGGAAAGAATATTATTTCTATGATTATACCAAAAGAGACTCCTGGAAAAGTTCAGCCGCTTGACATCTACGGATTTTGCATATGAGAAAATTATGTGCGATATTTTTCAGATTCAGTTATACTTTTAGACTACGATTTAAATCTGCACATACAAAATAATATTATAAAGTTACAGTCTTTAGTACATAATCAACTAACTTCACCAAGGTATCACAGTCTTATTAAGTACTCCTGGTTTAAAAGTGGTTACGTTGCAGAAAAACCAGGACAATTTGAGAATTCGGTAGACTTTTCCTTTAAAACATTCTCCAACACATTATGTGAAATTCCAGGATATCAAAATGTTAGCCGTTATTAGATGTTCATGGTACAAAAATCTTTGTGTTTCAAACATTTCTTCGAAGGGCATCACTACTGTACTACGTAAAATGAATATACGAGTACAAGTCTAATGATGATTGTTGGTCTGATAAATTTGATTTTGTTATTGCGTTAAACAAATATTTTTTTCAGATTTTTCAGCTTGAATTTACGCCGATTTGGTAACTTCATGGTATAATCATAACTTATTTTGGGGTAGTTTACACCCATAAAATTATGTTATTATATGTGAAATTTGGTACCACACTCGTCACAATCGCCACCATGCCGCCCTTGGTACATAATCTACTATTTGAGCCTTGACAACACTGAGTGTTCTCAGGTGCCATCTAACATTTGCACAGGAAATTTTCATATTTTTGACCATAACCACCTTTAGAACATTTTGTCATTTGAGCGCTGTTTGTGTTGTTGACAGTGACTTGAAAATTGTGTCTCAGAAAAAAAATGGAATTAACTCGTGAAAATTTTCGTGCGATGATTTGTTACGACTTTCGACGTGGATTATCAAGACATGAATGCATCGATAAACTTATTTTCACTTTTGGCGGTGAAACCCCATCCTATGTCACTGTGAAACGCTGGTATAACGAGTTTAATCGTGGCCGCCATTCGCTCACCGTCGAATTTCGTTAAGATCGTCCAAATTCAGTTGTTGGGCTAAAAAACATTAATGCTGTGCAAAAACTGATAATTCAAGATCGTTATGTGACATACTGTGAGACTGAGGTAACTTTAGGCATTAAAAAAATTTCTTCTCGTTGGATCCCACATAATTTGACAAAAGCTCAAAAAGATGCAAGAGTCGATTGGTGCAAACAAATGCTTAAGAAATTTTCGAACGCATACAAAGTGTATAGATCATAAAGGATAATACATTGAGAAACAATAAAGCCATTTTTGATGACAAATTACTGTTTTTCGTTATTAGACTCAAAATACAAATAGTGCCCCTTGTATCCATCACGTAGTTTCATTTTTATTGTCGATTGAAACAAAATTTTTTTGTATATTTAGAAAAATGGATAAAGGTGAGTTTCGAGCAGTGATTAAACACTTATATTTAAAAGGAACAAAGGAACAGTCAAAATAGCGTATTATGCGTCGTTATTGCATCGGTTCAGCGAAGAAATCAAGAAAAACGTCCTCATTTGAAAAAGACCCTCTTCCATCAAGACAAGCACGGTTGCACACCTGCGCAATTGGAGAAACGCTTGGAAAATTGTATAGAGTTAAAAGGAGATTATGTCGAAAAAAAAAAAATCTACACAAAATAATTTGTTTTTCTATCTTTTTCTAAAGACTTATTGAACGACCCTTGTACAATAATTTCATGGGTAGAGTAGATTTAAGCAACTACAGGTGTGAAAGAGTTTCGATGAGCATCAATTTAAAAAAATGGACTTGAGCAAATGCTTGTCGCATTTTACAGTGTTTTATCACAAACACAACGATAATTTGGAATGGATTTAATGGAGATAAAAACAAAAAAGATGAGTAAAAAAGACATGTGCATGAAAGTGAGCGAAGCACACTTATCGATTTCGGGATTGGGTTATTTCCTAGCGCACAAACATGAAACAAAAGGGAAAAGTACATGTTAATACGAAGGACGTATGTACTTTAAGGACGAGTATATTTTGTTACGGGCAATCCAAAGTGTGCAATATTTTTCGGAAAATGTTTTAATTAATACACAAAATCTAATTTACGTAATATCAATTGATTTTTAGAAGTGGATCAAATGCACACTTTTTAGCGCTTATATCCTGATTGCATTCCAGCATCCAATGTAACTCAGCATTTTTAGTCATGCGTGCTGGTCTTGAGACATAAATTATTTTTTAAATTAATCAATGCGAGTTGTCTAAATAAATTTCATAAATTAACTTTTAAAAGTAAGAATATTTCGTCCTTTTGTTTTCCAGGTGCATCAATGTTTCGTTATTTAGATTAATTGAGCAGACGGATGCAATAAGGGCACTTGCGCTTGAAAAGGCTGAAAAGTATTGTCTAGACGCGTGACGTCACAGAAAAAATTAAAACTCGAAATTTAAAACAAAATATCTACTTATCATGATACATCTTAAAAAATGAATTTAGAGTTTTCATTTATGAGCGTTTTCCAGCGTTTTCGAGCCCAACTGCCCGTAATGCATCCGTTGGCTCAATTGTTAACGAGAGTGAACAAGAACTTTATCACTAGGGACTATAAAAGGTATGAAATAAGAGGATGAGAGGAACGCGAGGAATGAGTGTAAAACGAGAGCGATGATGTAATGATTAGGATGAGCAGAGAAAGAATAGAATAAAAATCTGCCCGCTTCGCGGGGACATTCTCATCGCGCGCAACTCGCTTCGCTAGCAAGTTTGAGCGCGCCTAGGGCGCGCGATTCGATCCTCGCGCTTCGCACTCGGTCTTGTGCTCTTCGCATACATTTAAGTTTATTTCTTATAATTTGATACTGAAGCTCAAACCAATTTTATAATAATATTACAGATGATGTGAATTACACATTTTCTCAAAGTCACTCTATTTCTTATTGAATTTAAGTGAAACAGGAGATTCAATGTACTTAAGGCTCTATCAGCCTTAAGTAACACATTCTCATCATGACGCTCGCGCTTCGCGCTCGATTTTCTGTATACATTTCAGTAACTTTTTAATAAATTACATGATTAAAATAATTTATTTTCTTCCAAATCTCTCAAAAAGAAAAAACAATCGTAGACTTTATTTAAGGAAACGATTTTGCAGAACAACGCTTATTTCGTATCTCACATATTTTGGTGAAAAAAATCGAATTTTTTTAATATTAAAAATCAAAATATAAAATATACATCCTGTCCCGAAATGTCTTAATGAGAATTTGTAAACCTCATTTAGACAAACAATTTTCCATATAAACGTTTTTTTTTGTATCTCACATATTTTGTCTAAAAAATTGAATTTTTGAATTTTAATCGTATTTTTTGGAATTGAAACGAAAAATATATCTTTTATCAGAAACTGTGTGAGGCAAAATTTGTAGATCTTTTTGAAACGAACAACTTTGTATTCTTACGTTTTTTTCGTATTTCACATATTATTGTTAAAAAATTGAATTTTGGATTTTCAATGGTTTTTTTTTAAATTAATAAGAAAAATATGTATTTTATGAAAAAATGTTACAATTCAAATTTGTAGGTCTTTATGTAAAAAATAATATTGTATCATAACGTTTTTTCGTATCTCGTATAATTTAACTTGAAAATGGAATTTTGAAATTGACTTTTTTCGAATTTGAATATGCTGTAACATTTCTAATTTTGATTTAATCAAAAAATGTTATCAGGATAATTTTTAGAGATTTATGAGCACTATCAAAAACCAGTATTGAAATTTCTTATTTTTTTAAAAAATTATTTTCAAAAACACAAAAGTAGTGCTCAGTCCCTCAATTTTGATTGGATGTGGCTGGTTAACGAACTTGTCCTTACTTTTTCGGCTCCGATAAAGTGTACCAAAGCTCAATTCAATCTGATAATTCTATCGAGAGTTATGCCGCACACGACCTACAGACAGACAGACAGACACTTTCGTAAAAACCATTTTTTCTGACTCAGGGGGTCTCAAAACGTAAAGATTTGATGAAAATTTCGAGTCATTTTTCACATAAAACCAATACCTTCTCATCCATGATGAGAAAATACGAAATTTTCCTTAAATTTAAATTAAAAATGGCCGCCATATTAAATTTTTTGCAGTCCGTAAATATATTGGGGCTTAATAGTTATCATGACATTTATTTACATAGGAATCATACATAACTAGGCGCCATTTTTGATTTATGAACGAAAATAATTATTGCTATCAGGAAAAACATTGGTGCCACCAGATTCAGACGATAAAATATAAATCTTAGAGAGATTCTCTACATCTATTCTGAAGTTTACAGCGTCATCTGTACCTGCAATATGGCACATCTCCAACAGTAATCTTTTTTTGTAATTTGGTTCATTAGCTAAAATTTTTGTGTTGACAAAGTCAAAGAAGTGATCTTTTTGAATTGTATGTTTTGTTAACGCGTTTTGTTCATTAGGGGTTTCCCTAATATTGTTTTTGTGTTCATCCAATCGATTTTTTAGGAACCGTTTCGTTTGCGTTGAAAATTTGTAAAATACGATCAACTTGTGTGCTTGGGGCGACGATTAAAATATCATCTACATAACGAAGGTAAACAGGTACCTCTAAATCTAAGTTAGCTAATTTTTCTTTTTCTAAGTCGTCCATTACTACCAGGGGTGTTAGTTGAAGTTTGCCGGTTGTTTCAATAAAGAAAACACTTAATTCTGAAGGAAATCTCAAAAAAATTTTATTCAAAGTATTGACCATTGGATTCTACACATTTTGCCCATCTTTCAGGCGAATCATGAATACCATTCCAAAAAAACTTTTTCTCTTTCAAGGCAAACCATTCCACGAGGTATTTTTCGACTTCTTCAAAATTGGCGAAGCGCTGCTCTGCGAGTGAGTGTCCCATCGATGCGAAAAGGTGATAGTCGGACGGGGCGAGGCCTGGAGAGTACGGCGGGTGCGATAATATTTCCCAATTCAATGCATTTAATGTGTTCTTCACCACTTCAGCGGTATGAGACGGTGCGTTGTCATGTTGTAGAATAACTTTGCCATGTCTTCGGACCCATTCCGCCCTTTTTTCGATCAACGCATGATTCAAATTGATAATTTGTTGTCGGTAGCAATCCGTATTCACCGTCTCATCAGGTTTTAATAACTCGAAGTACACCACACCACACTGGTCCCACCAAACACAGAACATTGTCTTACGGCCAAAGCGATTTGGCCTTGGAGTCGATGGGCCGACCTCACCAGGTGAAAGCCATGATTTTCCCCACTTCGGGTTCTCGAAATAAATCCATTTTTCGTCCCCCGTGACAATTCGATGCAGAAAGGATTTCCTTTCAAACCGTTGAAGCAGCATTTTACAAATGGTTATTCGATTTTCCATTTGTCTATCGTTCAGTTGGTGTGGTACCCATTTTCCATACTTTTGGATTTTTCCCATGGCTTTTAAACGTTGGAAAATTTCTCCTCGGGTCACATTTAGTGTTTGTGCCAATTTTCGTTACGATTGGATTGGGTCTTCATCCAATAACGCCTGCAATTCCTCGTCTTCGAACTTTTTCGCTGCTGCACCAGGATGTTCATTGTTTGTTAAATCGAAATCTCCACTTTTAAATTGACGAAACCATGTCTCACATGTTCTAATCACCGGAGCATGTTCACCATAAGTTTCTACCAGCAATCGATGAGCTTCGACTGCTTTTTTCTTTTGATGAAATAAGAAAAGCAACGAATGCCGCAAATGCGATTTGCTTGGAACGAAACTCGACATATTCACTGAGGTAAATAACTATGATGCTATTATTTTGGCAGAATGTAATTGTGCATTTTTGAAGGTTATTGTCCATAGAAAAATATGACATAGATGCCAAATCATAGAAATGTATACATATCTCTAGCGACATCTATGAATAAAACCGGCAAATTTCAACTAACACCCCTGGTAAATCCGCAAGGATAGGGGAGAAAGAAGAACCCATTGGTAATCCTGGTTTTTGGAAGAAAGTGGTGCCATTGAATTTAAAATCTGAGCTGTTTAAGCATAACTGGAGCCCTTCTTCAAAATCTGTCCAAGGTAATTGTACTTTGGGACAAATCTCTTCCCACCTACTTTTTACAGATGAGATAGCTGCTTCCTTGGGTAAATTTGTAAAAAAAGAGACCACATCCAGGGAAGCCAGAACAAAGTTGTTAGGAATACTGACAGTTTTAAGTTTTTGAACTAATTCGAAGCTGTTGATTATTTTATATTTTAGTGGGGTGGTGTTTTTGGATATGACACTACTAAAGGAAGCTAGATTGTAAGTCGGCTGCCTACATATGACACAATGGGCCTAATCGGGTTGCCTTCTTTGTGGATTTTTGGTAAACCGGGAAATCTCGAGGGAACAGCATTGGAGGTCTTTAAATCTTTAGCTAACAAATTATTGATAAATTTTTTGTTTTACCATTTTTTAACGAGCCCGTTTACTTTATTCTGTATTTTCATAGTCGTGTCTTTCGGACGAACTTGGTATGTATTTACGTCATGTAAAAGGGTTTCAACTTTTTCATTGTAATCTGTTCGCGTTAAAGCCACCGTTGTGTTACCCTTGTTTGCACTAGTGAAAACAATGTCTGGGTTATTTTTAAAGAAGATTCTGGCCTCTTTGATTTGTTTAGAAGGTTGTAAAAATTTTGATTTGTGTTTACTTCCATTTTTCTTGAAATTATTAACAACTTTTGTCATTTTTAGTCTTAATTCGTCATGTGATTCAGGGTTTATTTTGTTTATTTCGGATTCGATATCGGTAATAATATTATATGTAGGAATTTCGCGTTTTTGAATGGTCACTCCAAAATTTTTTCCTAAGCTAGCTGCTTTAGCAACATTTTTGGGGATTTGAACTCCAGTTAAGTTTCTGAACCATTTTTAATTTAGTTTACTGTTGGAGACAGTCTTGTTATTGCATTTGAGAGAGTTTATTAAGCTGTCTAATTTCTTTTTGCATTTAAATTTGTTTTCTTCAAAATGGCGCGATATTTTACTTGATTCAAACTGGAAAAATCTGTTATAGACGTGGGCAGGAAAAATTGAGGCTATTCTATTTGTGAGAAAAAAGATCAAGTTTTCAAGTTCCTTAATTTGCACACATATATCACGAATTTCTAAATTCAAGATGGACCTTTGAAATGCAAATTGCAGGTTAGAGAATCTGTTTCCAATACTACTGGAATTAAGAGATGGAATGTGATCTGAGAAGCTGTAAATGTTTAGGCAAAACCTCAAATTTCCGACAACGTAGTAGAAAAATTCGTTGGTCGAAAATCTTGGCATAATTAAGTTGTGATATAGACCATTTTTTGAGGAGTGATGCCCCCTCCAACCCATATGTTTCTTGAATTTTTTGATAGAAACCCATCCCATTACTACCCAAATTATTGTTGTCAATGTTGAAATTATAGCAAAACATGTTCCTGCACATGTTTTGGATTTTTATATTGACGCACAGTAATAAATATATGATAATTGAATCGGCATGGGGTCAGTTACTTTTTTTCCCAACCTTTTAGGCGGTGGAACTATAAAATTTAAAGGTGCCAAACGTTTCGGCCACAGATGTGGGCCCTCTTCAGTGCCAGATTTTTTTAAGAATAAAAACATCAAGGTATCGAGACCGCCTTAAAAAATAAACCTTAACAATTAATCATTAATAATTAACCTGAATTGCGTGCAATTTATGAGTTATTTAATAACCTAAGAGTAATACTTATTTTTGTTTTTATTTTTTTTATTTTTTATTTTATTACTTTAATTAAGTTAGTAAATCATGCATAAAAATTATAGTGAAAAACTCAAGAAAAATTGAAGGCCAGATGTTGGACGAAAGGTCAACCAAAGGAGAGGTGCAGTTTTTCGCAGTAAAATTTTTCCAGATTGCGCTCATGAGAGTGTGAGGTTGTCAACCACAAACAACACATAAAACCCCTAAGACCAACAAAACACAAGAACCACGAAAGGACACGAAAGGACACGAAAAGACACAGAAACACAAAAACACGAAAACACGAAAAAACACAGAAACAACACAAAAAAACACAAATAAGAACAAATGAGCCAAAAAACAACAGTTACAAAAGGTCAGAGTTAATTAGAAGGAAGAGATTTTTCAAAAAAACAAGATTAATCACTTTTTTAAATTCTAATCATTTCACTAATCTGGACCAAGATACTGGTATAAAAATTGTATCACTGACTCACAAAAGAAAATAATCCAGGACATCAAATCAACTCGCACTTTTCTAAATCACAATCCAGAAATTCTTATAACAAAAGCTGACAAAGGTAACACGACCGTGGCCATGTACAGACATGATTATTACAATAAACTACAACTTTTGCTTTCAGATAACTCAACTTATACCCTTTTAAAAAGAGATCCTACACTTACCATCCAAAAAAAAGTCAATAATCTCATTAAAATCTGGAAAATCAAAAATTATATCAATGACAATCTGGTCAAATCACTCACATCACACAATTCCTGTTCAGCTAGATTATATGGGTTACCCAAAATACAAATACACAAACCTGATTTCCCCCTTAGACCTATCGTCTCATTCTGTGGCAGTCCAACGTACAACCTAGCTTCTTTCTGCAACAGAATCATTTCAAATAACATAACACCTCCTTTTTCACGTGTAAAAAACAGTTTTGAATTTATCCAAAAGATAAAAAATGTCACAATCCCTCCAGGCCACAAAATAATTTCACTCGATTCAATTTCACTTTTCACAAATGTCCAAATTGGGATCACAATTGAAGGCATCAAAGACAGATGGACCCAAATTCAACCACACGTAAAAATGCCTAGGTAAAAGTTTGAAATAGAACTTCGTACTTGCTCAGCCAACTCTGCGTTCAATTTTCGACGTACATCTTTCAAACAAACATCTGGCTTTCCCATGGGCTCACCACTCTCCCCTATAGCAGCTGATATTGTCATGGATGACCATAAATAAAAGTGTATAGCCTCCCTCCCTTTTTATTACAGATATGCTTCCTTGATATTCTAATCATCAGAGATAGAAACATCATAAAAACCAACTGTTATCGCAAACCCACATGGTCTGGGCGGTTCCTAAATTTATACTCACACCACCCTTACAAATACAAAATTAACGTCATCAACAATCTTGTAGACAAAGGCATTACCCTAGCTCATAAATATTTCCACAATGAAAATATTTAAAAAATCAAATCTATTCTAATAATAAACAACTATCACCCAAACTTGATCGATTCTATTATAAGGAAAAGATTGAATCTTCTCCTTTCAAAAAACTCAGGTACGATATCACAGATGCATCAACAACAGAACACAACCCTCGCACACATACAAACAACACAAAATCACCTAGCAGGTCAAATCCCGAACACCAACACACAAAAATCCCTACAATACGTGTCACTACCTTACGTACAAGGACTCTCTGAAAAAATATCAGCCATTCTGAAACACTTTAACAATAAGATTGTTTCACGCAACACCAATGATTTGTCCCGAATATTAGAAACAACAAAAGACACTATTCATAAACTTGAAACTGCCAATGTCGTCTACAATATTCCATGCGCTGATTGCACAGCCAGTTACATAGGCACAACAAAACGCACCTTGAAAACTAGAATTCTGGAACACAAAAAAGACGTCTACAACCCCCCAGATAAGTGGACAGCCTTAACGAAACATGCATGGCATCACGATCACACATTCAATTTCGATAATGTCCACATCGTTGATTGATCTGATAATTATAGAAAGCGAATGATTTTAGAAATGACCCATATAGCTAGCATCCCCGACACAATGAATCAAAAAACTGAAAATTACAATTTATCCGTTTTTTACCGCTCACTTTTAAATAACAGATTCAAAAACAAATGAAAAATCAATGAATTAAGTTTAAATTTCTATTTTTCCTATGAAGTCATATCAACAAATCTCTTTATAACTTTACCCACAAATAACCTTCTAAAAAATTTCTGAAACATTGTTTTTAAATTGTAAAGGAATGGATGGACAAACAAAAAATGTGTTCAATTTCCGCTTTGAACTCTTTATATGAATGTGTATCTGTATTGTACGTGCAATTGTGTATGTTTGTGTATATATGTATGTGCATATATATATATTTATATATTTGTCTGTTTTTTGGTTTACACATATACTTCTTTTTGTGAATTGTCTTTCGGGATGTATATGTATGTATGTGTATCCATATTTTTATATGTGTGTATGTTTGTGTAAATGTGTATGGGCATGTGTATATGTTGTGTATGTACATCGTTCGATGACAGTTTACATTTCATAAAAAAATATAAAATGTTTTTTTTTTACCTTCTAACTCACCCTACTCTTTAAACCTGAATCAGTGAACGGACACTAATTCGCAGTGACTATCCACTGATGGCAGCAGCTATAAGTCTTTCTCTGAGAATCAGTGAAATTCGACTGATGAATCAGTAAAATAGATTGAACTCAATTATTGAATCAGTGAAAGCTTCAGGTGGGAGTAATAAAACCAGCAATATATTTTAACGATCGATGAACTTGTTTATTTTAGGCTAAACAACACTAAAACGAAATTTCGTAATTATTATTATTTTTAAGGGACGATAAATCAGTCAAATGTAGATGAAAGTTTTGAATTCGCGAATTCAAAAGTTATGTTCACGTGACGCATTCATTGATTCCTGAGTGAAATCAAAGCAGGGCACTGATTCATCAGTTGATATATTTTCACTGATATAATCAGTGACTGTTTTTTATTATTAAATTGCTCAAACTTTCCAATAAAGGAATGCATACCCCCTTTGCATTTCCTTCAAAATGTGTGGAACCGTTATGACTCCGGTTACAATTTACTATCCTTTCTCTATTGCCCGGTCAGCCTGGTCATCATGTGTCTATCCTTCCATTTTTCCTTTACAATAACAGCTCTATTTGAAAAAAAATTTCCCTCCGTCTCACTGGTTTCTTGCCTACAACTGTCTTCTCCATGCAACCAGAAATCAGTCACTAAATGTTCTTTTTATAGTGAGTTGTGAAAACAATGTGTTTCACAAAACAGCGACGCAAAGGGATTAAAACCAAACACAAATGTAACAAAATTCAACAAATTTCAATGATTTAAGGTTAGTTAAAAAAATTTGTTTTCATTACAACAGATGATACTGAAAAGTTGGGATCCTTCATTATAAAATTAATTATAAAACTTAATTTTCCCCCTTTCTTACCTAACCTTTTTTCAAAATTTTTACAGAAGTTTTTTTATCGAGGTCTTTTCTGTTTACTTTGAGTAAATTTTGTCAATCTTTTATCGCATTATCTAAGAATAAAATTATAACATGGTTTGTGTAGCTGTATTCTCCCCGCCTCCTTTTTTATGTACTAGCATCTGCAATTTAAGTTTAATTTATACATCGACGTAGTCTAGTTTTTTTTACCCCAAATTTTTTAAAAATTTATGTCATTGTTCAATATTGATTCTTCAAAATTCTCAAAAAATGGTTATGTAAAATATTTTTTGCAAATTTTCTCTTTTTTATTCTCGATACATTACCAAAGTTGTATTAAAAAATTAGGAATCATATGTGCAATACTTACAAGTTATTGTTTTCATATTTTAGAAATAAATATCACTGATGAGGACTCCAGCCAGAGTCGAAACGTTTCATTAAAACTACTGTTTTTTTCATTTATGGACCCTAAAGACAATCAACCAAAATGCTAATATAAAAAAAATTCACCTTTTTGTGGTAAAAAATGATACGGCCACAATTAAAAGTGGGGTCTGGGGAGACTCGAGGTTATGATGGGACATTCCATTTAAACGAAACGATGAAACTGGATGACAGGTGAGAATAATGAAAACTGAGGTTATGTGCATCGCAAGCACGTCGCAAGCTAGCAGAGGCACACGAGACATGCGCATGCATAACCCCATCATTTTCATTGAGTCGTACCAACGCAAAGACATTCAAAAATCTCTTTCGGCCACGCAGTTGATTCACTTTCGCGTTGATGAAGATAGGTATAGAGGAGACATCCAGGGCGATTGAATGGTCCAAACCTTGCGGGGAAAGACACCAGGGGTAGGTAAAGTTCTAGAACCAAACACGGGGATCGACACTTTCGAAAGTCGACAAAATCTCACGGATAAGAAGTAAGTTGCAGGAGTAATGCCCAAACTTGTGTTGGTGAGTCTGCTGTATTCTAGAGTTCTTAAATTCTCGAGAATTTAAGTTGGTGGAATATAACCGAGAATATTACAGAATTTAAAGAATATAAGAGAATATAAAGAGAATTTGGAGAATTTATTTTTTAAATATCAATTTATGTGCACTTATCAATTTTGAAAATATGTTTGTTATTAAATAAGAGGCATTTGGTTGTTTACATGTGTTTGAAATGAAAAAGAACCTTGAAATTGTTTTACTCTCAAGATATTAAAACTTTTCACAGCTGAAATTTTAGGTTATGTTCACTTTGAATTTAATACTAAAGATATTAAATTAACTTTATCTCCATAATTATAAAAATTTCAATGAATTATATTAATTTCTTCAGTAAATTAAACGTCTTATTTGCATGAAATTCTTTAAACAATTTTTATTAGAACAAAATAGAACATTATTATATTTTAATTATGTAAAACACATTACTTTAATGAGCTTGAGAATCTTAGTAATCATTTTCAGCCTTTTGTTTTCATTTTCCTCAATACTGTTCAACTTTTTAAGACCTAGCATATAAAATATAGAGTAATATAGCTTAAGCTACATTTAAAAAAAAAATTAACATTTGACCTTCATAAACGCTTAAATCGTAGTATAAAAACTTTTGAGAGTGCAACTTTAGTAAAAAAAATATTGATATCACTTATACCTATTCTCTACCTATTCTATATTCTACCTATTCCTAAGTATGTACGCAATAAATAATTGATTCTGATTGTTTAAAACATTTGAAAAGTCAAAATGAGAAAATTCTCATAAATTCTAAGAGAATTTATCTGCCGGTTATATTCTCGGTAATATTCTCATTCTCGTTACCGTTCTCAATGTAATATAACCGACTAAGAACTCTACTGTATTTATGATGGGTCATGTAGTCCTCGTCAATTCAACCCTAGCTTGTCGACAGAATTTCACAAAATAGCTTTTTACCTCTTTTCCTTCTACTTCGCTCTTTACTAGTCTTTTCCTAATATCGGATATATGTTTTTTAAAAATATATACATATAATGATACATAAAAGAGTATATATAAAATATTTTATATTATAATTTTTATAATATAATATATATTTATATTATATATATATATTTACATTATATATTGTAACATTATTTATTTTGCCCAGTAAACTAAATCACTGGTAACTAAGGAAGTAATTAATTAATAGCTATATTTTTTTTTTATAAGGGGCTGCCCACGGGAGAAAGAAATAAGAACACTCCTTTTTTTATTTCGTTTCTCAATTTAATGCTAAATAGATTTGCGATTTCCCTTTACAAAATCATTTTATATTTATTGAACATTAACATTTATGCAAAAACAGGGAATCCGATCTAACCTAAATCTCCTTGTGATTTCCTCCAGGTGATCAGCCTAGAGGTCCTACACTACTTAAACTAATATTAGAAATAACAATTTTCCCGCAAGGTAATTATATAGTGAGTCTCGACAGTGAATCTGTAACAATTTATTAAAATTCGTTTATTCTAGAAAAACAGACTTTTCACCATCTATGTGGTAGGACTCTATATCGTCCAAGTATGTAGTTATATAACGTTGTGAAAACATTAGAAA